>OU911094.1:8892325-9628437 GCA_918358865.1 Melinaea marsaeus rileyi
TTAAAATACATTTTTTTATATAAAATTTACAAATTTTTGTTAAAATAAAACCCTAGAAATCATGCATTTTAGGATTGATTTTTTTTTTATTTCTTACTTTAGGTGTGTCAATATTTGATGTAAAATGTGGTATTAAAATTCATTTTTTAACATAATATTTTATAATTTTTGTTGGAATAAAACCTTAGAAATCTTATATTTTATGAATTATTTTATTGAATTTCCTACTTTTAAGTGTGTCAGAATTTGATGTAAAATGTGGTATTAAAATACATTTTTTTTATATAAAAATTTACAAATTTTTTGTTAAAATAATACCCTAGAAATCATGCATTTTAGGATTGATTTTTTTTAATTTCTAACTTTAGGGTGTGTCAATATTTGATGAAAAATGTGGTATTAAAATACATTTTTTGATATGAAATTTAATAATTTTTGTTAATATAATACCTCAAAAATCTTGCATTTTATGATTGATTTTTTTGAATTTCTAACTTTAGATGTGACCATACTCGATGTAAAATGTGGTATTAAAATACATTTTTTAACATAATATTTTATAATTTTTGTTAGAATAAAACCTTAGAAATCTTATATTTTATGAATTATTTTATTGAATTTCCTACTTTTAAGTGTGTCAGAATTTGATGTAAAATGTGGTATTAAAATACATTTTTTTATATAAAATTTACAAATTTTTGTTAAAATAATACCCTAGAAAATCATGCATTTAGGATTGATTTTTTTTAATTTCTAACTTTAGGTGTGTCAATATTTGATGAAAAATGTGGTATTAAAATACATTTTTTGATATAAAATTTACAAATTTTTGTTAATATAATACCTCAGAAATCTTGCATTTTATGATTGATTTTTTTGAATTTTTAACTTTAGATGTGACAATACTTGATGTAAAATGTGGTATTAAAATACATTTTTTAACATAATATTTTATAATTTTTGTTAGAATAAAACCTTAGAAATCTTATATTTTATGAATTATTTTATTGAATTTCCTACTTTTAGCTGTGTCAATATTTGTTGTAAAATGTGGTATTAAAATAAATTTTTTATATAAAATTTACAAATTTTTGTTAAAATAAAACCCTAGAAATCATGCATTTTAGGAATGATTTTTTTTTATTTCTTACTTTAGGTGTGTCAATATTTGATGTAAAATGTGGTATTAAAATTCATTTTTTAACATAATATTTTATAATTTTTGTTAGAATAAAACCTTAGAAATCTTATATTTTATGAATTATTTTATTGAATTTCCTACTTTTAAGTGTGTCAGTATTTGATGTAAAATGTGGTATTATTATTAAAAACCTAACCATGTTACTGCAAGATATAGTCTTAGCCTCTAGAAACACACGTTTACTGTCGCACTTAAATTTTGGTAGTAAGCCCTAATCATTAATTTTTGTATTAATCTGCGGCGTCAAGATCTAATCTATTACAATTAACACTCACATGTAAGTAATAGAACTTACTTTGTGATTAAAACCTAACCATGTTACTGCAAGATATAGTGTAAGCCTCTAGAAACACACGTTAAATGTCGCACTTAAATTTTGGTAGTAAGCCCTAATCATTAAATTTTTGTATTAATCTGTGGCGTCAAGATCTAATCTATTACAATTAACACTCACATGTAAGTAATAGAACTTACTTTGAGATTAAAACCTAACCATGTAACTGCAAGATATAGTCTTAGCCTCTAAAAACACACGTTTAATGTCGCACTTAAATTTAGACAGTAAGCCCTAATCATTGATATCTTGTGTTAATCTGCGGCGTCAAGACCTAATCTATAACAATTAACACTCACATGTAAGTTAAAAAACTTACTTTGAGATTTAAACCTAGCCATGTAACTGCAAGATATTGTCTTAGCCTCTAAAAACACACGTATAATGTCGCACTTAAATTTAGACAGTAAGCCCTAATCATTGATATCCTGTGGTAATCTGCGGCGTCAAGACCTAATCTATAACAATTTTATTCTAAAATCAAGGTAATAGAACTTACTTTGAGATTAAAACCCAACCAAGTAACTGCAAGATATAGTCTTAGCCTCTAAAAACACACGTATAATGTCGCACTTAAATTTAGACAGTAAGCCCTAATCATTGATATCCTGTGGTAATCTGCGGCGTCAAGACCTAATCTATAACAATTTATTCTAAAATCAAGGTAATAGAACTTACTTTGAGAGTAAAACCCAACCAAGTAACTGCAAGATATAGTCTTAGCCTCTCAAAACACACGTATATTGTCGCACTTAAATTTAGACAGTAAGCCCCAATCATTGATATCTTATGGTAATCTGCGGTGTCAAGACCTAGTCTATAACAATTTATTCTAAAATGAAGGTAATAAAACTTACTTTGAGATTAAAACCTAACAATGTAACTGCGAAATATAGTCTTAGCCTCTAAAACACACACGTCTAATGTCGCACTTAAATTTAGGCAGTAAGCCCTAATCATTGATTTCTTTTGATAATCTGCGGCGTCAAGACCTAATCTATAACAATTTATCCTACAATGAAGGTAATACAACTTACTTTGATATTAAAACCTAACCATGTAACTGCAAGATACAGTCTTAGCCTCTCAAAACACACTTATATTGTCGCACTTAAATTTAGACAGTAAGCCCCAATCATTGATATCTTATGGTAATCTGCGGCGTCAAGACCTAATCTATAACAATTTATCCTACAATGAAGGTAATACAACTTACTTTGATATTAAAACCTAACCATGTAACTGCAAGATACAGTCTTAGCCTCTCAAAACACACTTATATTGTCGCACTTAAATTTAGACAGTAAGCCCCAATCATTGATATCTTATGGTAATCTGCGGTGTCAAGACCTTGTCTATAACAATTTATTCTAAAATCAAGGTAATAGAACTTACTTTGAGATTAAACCCAACCAAGTAACTGCAAGATATAGTCTTAGCCTCTAAAAACACACGTATAATGTCGCACTTAAATTTAGGCAGTAAGCCCTAATCATTGATATCCTGTGGTAATCTGCGGCGTCAAGACCTAATCTATAACAATTTATTCTTAAATCAAGGTAATAGAACTTACTTTGAGATTAAAACCCAACCAAGTAACTGCAAGATATAGTCTTAGCCTTTCAAAACACACGTATATTGTCGCACTTAAATTTAGACAGTAAGCCCCAATCATTGATATCTTATGGTAATCTGCGGCGCGTCAAGACCTAGTCTATAAAAATTTATTCTAAAATGTAAGTAATAGAACTTACTTTGAGATTAATACCCAACCAAAGTAACTGCAAGATGTAGTCTTAGCCTCTAAAAACACACTTTTAATGTCGTACTTAAATTTAGGCAGTAAGCCCTAATCATTGATATCTTGTGGTAATCTGCGGCGTCAAGACCTAATCTAAAACAATTTATCCTAAAATGAAGGTAATACAACTTACTTTGATATTAAAACCTAACCATGTAACTGCAAGATATAGTCTTAGCCTCTAAAAACACACCTATAATGTCGCACTTAAATTTAGACAGTAAGCCCCAACCATTGATATCTTATGGTAATCTGCGGTGTCAAGACCTAGTCTATAACAATTTATTCTAAAATCAAGGTAATAGAACTTACTTTGAGATTAAAACCCAACCAAGTAACTGCAAGATATAGTCTTAGCCTCTAAAAACACACGTATAATGTCGCACTTAAATTTAGACAGTAAGCCCTAATCATTGATATCCTGTGGTAATCTGCGGCGTCAAGACCTAATCTATAACAATTTATTCTAAAATCAAGGTAATAGAACTTACTTTGAGATTAAAACCCAACCAAGTAACTGCAAGATATAGTCTTAGCCTCTCAAAACACACGTATATTGTCGCACTTAAATTTAGACAGTAAGCCCCAATCATTGATATCTTATGGTAATCTGCGGCGTCAAGACCTAGTCTATAACAATTTATTCTAAAATGTAAGTAATAGAACTTACTTTGAGATTAATACCCAACCAAGTATATATATATGTATACATAAATATATTTATGTATTAGTATTTTTATTGCAATAGCCCGTCTATTAGTGCTTAAGTTCGTAAGTGTGGGTTGCCTGGAAGAAATCACTTTAGTGATAAGGTCGCCCTTTGCTGGTATTATTTTAAATCTATTTCTTTTACTGTTTGTTATCTTATGTATGCAATAAAGTTATTTAAATAAATAAAAATTAAATAAACAAGTAACTGCAAGATGTAGTCTTAGCCTCTAAAAACACACTTTTAATGTCGTACTTAAATTTAGGCAGTAAGCCCTAATCATTGATATCTTGTGGTAATCTGCGGCGTCAAGACCTAATCTATAACAATTTATCCTAAAATGAAGGTAATAGAATTTACTTTGAGATTAAAACCCAACAAAGTAACTGCAAGATATAGTCTTAGCCTCTAAAAACACACGTTTAATGTCGTACTTAAATTTAGGCAGTAAGCCCTAATCATTGATATCTTGTGGTAATCTGCGGCGTCAAGACCTAATCTATAACAATTTATCCTAAAATGAAGGTAATACAACTTACTTTGATATTAAAACCTAACCATGTAACTGCAAGATATAGTCTTAGCCTCTCAAAACACACGTATATTGTCGCACTTAAATTTGGACAGTAAGCCCCAATCATTGATATCTTATGGTAATCTGCGGCGTCAAGACCTAGTCTATAACAATTTATTCTAATATGAAGGTAATAAAACTTACTTTGAGATTAAAACCTAACAATGTAACTGCGAAATATAGTCTTAGCCTCTAAAACACACACGTCTAATGTCACACTTAAATTTAGACAGTAAACCCTAATCATTGATTTTTTATGGTAATCTGCGGCGTCAAGACCTAGTTTATAACAATTTATTCTTAAATGTAAGTAATAGAAATTACTTTGAGATTAAAACCCAACAAAGTAACTGCTAGATATAGTCTTAGCCTCTAAAAACACACGTTTAATGTCGTACTTAAATTTAGGCAGTAAGCCCTAATCATTGATATCTTGTGGTAATCTGCGGCGTCAAGACCTAATCTATAACAATTTATCCTAAAATGAAGGTAATAGAATTTACTTTGAGATTAAAACTCAACAAAGTAACTGCAAGATATAGTCTTAGCCTCTAAAAACACACGTTTAATGTCGTACTTAAATTTAGGCAGTAAGCCCTAATCATTGATATCTTGTGGTAATCTGCGGCGTCAAGACCTAATCTATAACAATTTATCCTAAAATGAAGGTAATACAACTTACTTTGATATTAAAACCTAACCATGTAACTGCAAGATACAGTCTTAGCCTCTAAAAACACACGTTTAATGTCGTACTTAAATTTAGGCAGTAAGCCCTAATCATTGATATCTTGTGGTAATCTGCGGCGTCAAGACCTAATCTATAACAATTTATCCTACAATGAAGGTAATACAACTTACTTTGATATTAAAACCTAACCATGTAACTGCAAGATACAGTCTTAGCCTCTCAAAACACACTTATATTGTCGCACTTAAATTTAGACAGTAAGCCCCAATCATTGATATCTTATGGTAATCTGCGGTGTCAAGACCTTGTCTATAACAATTTATTCTAAAATCAAGGTAATAGAACTTACTTTGAGATTAAAACCCAACCAAGTAACTGCAAGATATAGTCTTAGCCTCTAAAAACACACGTATAATGTCGCACTTAAATTTAGGCAGTAAGCCCTAATCATTGATATCCTGTGGTAATCTGCGGCGTCAAGACCTAATCTATAACAATTTATTCTTAAATCAAGGTAATAGAACTTACTTTGAGATTAAAACCCAACCAAGTAACTGCAAGATATAGTCTTAGCCTTTCAAAACACACGTATATTGTCGCACTTAAATTTAGACAGTAAGCCCCAATCATTGATATCTTATGGTAATCTGCGGCGTCAAGACCTAGTCTATAAAAATTTATTCTAAAATGTAAGTAATAGAACTTACTTTGAGATTAATACCCAACCAAGTAACTGCAAGATGTAGTCTTAGCCTCTAAAAACACACTTTTAATGTCGTACTTAAATTTAGGCAGTAAGCCCTAATCATTGATATCTTGTGGTAATCTGCGGCGTCAAGACCTAATCTAAAACAATTTATCCTAAAATGAAGGTAATACAACTTACTTTGATATTAAAACCTAACCATGTAACTGCAAGATATAGTCTTAGCCTCTAAAAACACACCTATAATGTCGCACTTAAATTTAGACAGTAAGCCCTAATCATTGATATCTTATGGTAATCTGCGGTGTCAAGACCTAGTCTATAACAATTTATTCTAAAATCAAGGTAATAGAACTTACTTTGAGATTAAAACCCAACCAAGTAACTGCAAGATATAGTCTTAGCCTCTAAAAACACACGTATAATGTCGCACTTAAATTTAGACAGTAAGCCCTAATCATTGATATCCTGTGGTAATCTGCGGCGTCAAGACCTAATCTATAACAATTTATTCTAAAATCAAGGTAATAGAACTTACTTTGAGATTAAAACCCAACCAAGTAACTGCAAGATATAGTCTTAGCCTCTCAAAACACACGTATATTGTCGCACTTAAATTTAGACAGTAAGCCCCAATCATTGATATCTTATGGTAATCTGCGGCGTCAAGACCTAGTCTATAACAATTTATTCTAAAATGTAAGTAATAGAACTTACTTTGAGATTAATACCCAACCAAGTAACTGCAAGATGTAGTCTTAGCCTCTAAAAACACACTTTTAATGTCGTACTTAAATTTAGGCAGTAAGCCCTAATCATTGATATCTTGTGGTAATCTGCGGCGTCAAGACCTAGTCTATAACAATTTATTCTAATATGAAGGTAATAAAACTTACTTTGAGATTAAAACCTAACAATGTAACTGCGAAATATAGTCTTAGCCTCTAAAACACACACGTCTAATGTCACACTTAAATTTAGACAGTAAACCCTAATCATTGATTTTTTATGGTAATCTGCGGCGTCAAGACCTAGTTTATAACAATTTATTCTTAAATGTAAGTAATAGAAATTACTTTGAGATTAAAACCCAACAAAGTAACTGCTAGATATAGTCTTAGCCTCTAAAAACACACGTTTAATGTCGTACTTAAATTTAGGCAGTTAGCCCTAATCATTGATATCTTGTGGTAATCTGCGGCGTCAAGACCTAATCTATAACAATTTATCCTAAAATGAAGGTAATAGAATTTACTTTGAGATTAAAACCCAACAAAGTAACTGCAAGATATAGTCTTAGCCTCTAAAAACACACGTTTAATGTCGTACTTAAATTTAGGCAGTAAGCCCTAATCATTGATATCTTGTGGTAATCTGCGGCGTCAAGACCTAATCTATAACAATTTATCCTAAAATGAAGGTAATACAACTTACTTTGATATTAAAACCTAACCATGTAACTGCAAGATACAGTCTTAGCCTCTAAAAACACACGTTTAATGTCGTACTTAAATTTAGGCAGTAAGCCCTAATCATTGATATCTTGTGGTAATCTGCGGCGTCAAGACCTAATCTATAACAATTTATCCTACAATGAAGGTAATACAACTTACTTTGATATTAAAACCTAACCATGTAACTGCAAGATACAGTCTTAGCCTCTCAAAACACACTTATATTGTCGCACTTAAATTTAGACAGTAAGCCCCAATCATTGATATCTTATGGTAATCTGCGGTGTCAAGACCTTGTCTATAACAATTTATTCTAAAATCAAGGTAATAGAACTTACTTTGAGATTAAAACCCAACCAAGTAACTGCAAGATATAGTCTTAGCCTCTAAAAACACACGTATAATGTCGCACTTAAATTTAGACAGTAAGCCCTAATCATTGATATCCTGTGGTAATCTGCGGCGTCAAGACCTAATCTATAACAATTTATTCTAAAATCAAGGTAATAGAACTTACTTTGAGATTAAAACCCAACCAAGTAACTGCAAGATATAGTCTTAGCCTCTCAAAACACACGTATACTGTCGCACTTAAATTTAGACAGTAAGCCCCAATCATTGATATCTTATGGTAATCTGCGGCGTCAAGACCTAGTCTATAACAATTTATTCTAAAATGTAAGTAATAGAACTTACTTTGAGATTAATACCCAACCAAGTAACTGCAAGATGTAGTCTTAGCCTCTAAAAACACACTTTTAATGTCGTACTTAAATTTAGGCAGTAAGCCCTAATCATTGATATCTTGTGGTAATCTGCGGCGTCAAGACCTAATCTATAACAATTTATCCTAAAATGAAGGTAATAGAATTTACTTTGAGATTAAAACCCAACAAAGTAACTGCAAGATATAGTCTTAGCCTCTAAAAACACACGTTTAATGTCGTACTAAAATTTAGGCAGTAAGCCCTAATCATTGATATCTTGTGGTAATCTGCGGCGTCAAGACCTAATCTATAACAATTTATCCTAAAATGAAGGTAATAGAATTTACTTTGAGATTAAAACCCAACAAAGTAACTGCAAGATATAGTCTTAGCCTCTAAAAACACACGTTTAATGTCGTACTTAAATTTAGGCAGTAAGCCCTAATCATTGATATCCTGTGGTAATCTGCGGCGTCAAGACCTAATCTTTAACAATTTATTCTTAAATCAAGGTAATAGAACTTACTTTGAGATTAAAACCCAACCAAGTAACTGCAAGATGTAGTCTTAGCCTCTAAAAACACACTTTTAATGTCGTACTTAAATTTAGGCAGTAAGCCCTAATCATTGATATCTTGTGGTAATCTGCGGCGTCAAGACCTAATCTAAAACAATTTATCCTAAAATGAAGGTAATACAACTTACTTTGATATTAAAACCTAACCATGTAACTGCAAGATATAGTCTTAGCCTCTAAAAACACACCTATAATGTCGCACTTAAATTTAGATAGTAAGCCCTAATCATTGATTTTTTATGGTAATCTGCTACGTCAAGACCTAATCTATAACAATTTATCCTAAAATGAAGGTAATAGAATTTACTTTGAGATTAAAACCCAACAAAGTAACTGCAAGATATAGTCTAAGCCTCTAAAAACACACGTTTAATGTCGTACTTAAATTTAGGCAGTAAGCCCTAATCATTGATATCTTGTGGTAATCTGCGGCGTCAAGACCTAATCTATAACAATTTATCCTACAATGAAGGTAATACAACTTACTTTGATATTAAAACCTAACCATGTAACTGCAAGATACAGTCTTAGCCTCTCAAAACACACTTATATTGTCGCACTTAAATTTAGACAGTAAGCCCCAATCATTGATATCTTATGGTAATCTGCGGTGTCAAGACCTAGTCTATAACAATTTATTCTAAAATCAAGGTAATAGAACTTACTTTGAGATTAAAACCCAACCAAGTAACTGCAAGATATAGTCTTAGCCTCTAAAAACACACGTATAATGTCGCACTTAAATTTAGACAGTAAGCCCTAATCATTGATATCCTGTGGTAACCTGCGGCGTCAAGACCTAATCTATAACAATTTATTCTAAAATCAAGGTAATAGAACTTACTTTGAGATTAAAACCCAACCAAGTAACTGCAAGATATAGTCTTAGCCTCTCAAAACACACGTATATTGTCGCACTTAAATTTAGACAGTAAGCCCCAATCATTGATATCTTATGGTAATCTGCGGCGTCAAGACCTAGTCTATAACAATTTATTCTAAAATGTAAGTAATAGAAATTACTTTGAGATTAAAACCCAACAAAGTAACTGCTAGATATAGTCTTAGCCTCTAAAAACACACGTTTAATGTCGTACTTAAATTTAGGCAGTAAGCCCTAATCATTGATATCTTGTGGTAATCTGCGGCGTCAAGACCTAATCTATAACAATTTATCCTAAAATGAAGGTAATAGAATTTACTTTGAGATTAAAACCCAACAAAGTAACTGCAAGATATAGTCTTAGCCTCTAAAAACACACGTTTAATGTCGTACTTAAATTTAGGCAGTAAGCCCTAATCATTGATATCTTGTGGTAATCTGCGGCGTCAAGACCTAATCTATAACAATTTATCCTAAAATGAAGGTAATACAACTTACTTTGATATTAAAACCTAACCATGTAACTGCAAGATACAGTCTTAGCCTCTAAAAACACACGTTTAATGTCGTACTTAAATTGAGGCAGTAAGCCCTAATCATTGATATCTTGTGGTAATCTGCGGCGTCAAGACCTAATCTATAACAATTTATCCTACAATGAAGGTAATACAACTTACTTTGATATTAAAACCTAACCATGTAACTGCAAGATACAGTCTTAGCCTCTCAAAACACACTTATATTGTCGCACTTAAATTTAGACAGTAAGCCCCAATCATTGATATCTTATGGTAATCTGCGGTGTGAAGACCTTGTCTATAACAATTTATTCTAAAATCAAGGTAATAGAACTTACTTTGAGATTAAAACCCAACCAAGTAACTGCAAGATATAGTCTTAGCCTCTAAAAACACACGTATAATGTCGCACTTAAATTTAGACAGTAAGCCCTAATCATTGATATCCTGTGGTAATCTGCGGCGTCAAGACCTAATCTATAACAATTTATTCTAAAATCAAGGTAATAGAACTTACTTTGAGATTAAAACCCAACCAAGTAACTGCAAGATATAGTCTTAGCCTCTCAAAACACACGTATATTGTCGCACTTAAATTTAGACAGTAAGCCCCAATCATTGATATCTTATGGTAATCTGCGGCGTCAAGACCTAGTCTATAACAATTTATTCTAAAATGTAAGTAATAGAACTTACTTTGAGATTAATACCCAACCAAGTAACTGCAAGATGTAGTCTTAGCCTCTAAAAACACACTTCTAATGTCGTACTTAAATTTAGGCAGTAAGCCCTAATCATTGATATCTTGTGGTAATCTGCGGCGTCAAGACCTAATCTATAACAATTTATCCTAAAATGAAGGTAATAGAATTTACTTTGAGATTAAAACCCAACAAAGTAACTGCAAGATATAGTCTTAGCCTCTAAAAACACACGTTTAATGTCGTACTTAAATTTAGGCAGTAAGCCCTAATCATTGATATCTTGTGGTAATCTGCGGCGTCAAGACCTAATCTATAACAATTTATCCTAAAATGAAGGTAATACAACTTACTTTGATTTTAAAACCTAACCATGTAACTGCAAGATATAGTCTTAGCCTCTCAAAACACACGTATATTGTCGCACTTAAATTTGGACAGTAAGCCCCAATCATTGATATCTTATGGTAATCTGCGGCGTCAAGACCTAGTCTATAACAATTTATTCTAAAATGTAAGTAATAGAACTTACTTTGAGATTAAAACCCAACCAAGTAACTGCAAGATATAGTCTTAGCCTCTCAAAACACACGTATATTGTCGCACTTAAATTTAGACAGTAAGCCCCAATCATTGATATCTTATGGTAATCTGCGGCGTCAAGACCTAGTCTATAACAATTTATTCTAAAATGTAAGTAATAGAACTTACTTTGAGATTAATACCCAACCAAGTAACTGCAAGATGTAGTCTTAGCCTCTAAAAACACACTTTTAATGTCGTACTTAAATTTAGGCAGTAAGCCCTAATCATTGATATCTTGTGGTAATCTGCGGCGTCAAGACCTAATCTATAACTATTTATCCTAAAATGAAGGTAATAGAATTTACTTTGAGATTAAAACCCAACAAAGTAACTGCAAGATATAATCTTAGCCTCTAAAAACACACGTTTAATGTCGTACTTAAATTTAGGCAGTAAGCCCTAATCATTG
This sequence comes from Melinaea marsaeus rileyi, assembly GCA_918358865.1. NCBI lineage: Eukaryota > Metazoa > Arthropoda > Insecta > Lepidoptera > Nymphalidae > Melinaea > Melinaea marsaeus. The sequence goes on from OU911094.1 coordinate 8,904,176, forward strand.
ATATCTTGTGGTAATCTGCGGCGTCAAGACCTAATCTATAACAATTTATCCTAAAATGAAGGTAATACAACTTACTTTGATATTAAAACCTAACCATGTAACTGCAAGATACAGTCTTAGCCTCTAAAAACACACGTTTAATGTCGTACTTAAATTGAGGCAGTAAGCCCTAATCATTGATATCTTGTAGTAATCTGCGGCGTCAAGACAGAATCTATAACAATTTATCCTACAATGAAGGTAATACAACTTACTTTGATATTAAAACCTAACCATGTAACTGCAAGATATAGTCTTAGCCTCTAAAAACACACCTATAATGTCGCACTTAAATTTAGACAGTAAGCCCCAATCATTGATATCTTATGGTAATCTGCGGTGTCAAGACCTAGTCTATAACAATTTATTCTAAAATCAAGGTAATAGAACTTACTTTGAGATTAAAACCCAACCAAGTAACTGCAAGATATAGTCTTAGCCTCTAAAAACACACGTATAATGTCGCACTTAAATTTAGACAGTAAGCCCTAATCATTGATATCCTGTGGTAATCTGCGGCGTCAAGACCTAATCTATAACAATTTATTCTAAAATCAAGGTAATAGAACTTACTTTGAGATTAAAACCCAACCAAGTAACTGCAAGATATAGTCTTAGCCTCTCAAAACACACGTATATTGTCGCACTTAAATTTAGACAGTAAGCCCCAATCATTGATATCTTATGGTAATCTGCGGCGTCAAGACCTAGTCTATAACAATTTATTCTAAAATGTAAGTAATAGAACTTACTTTGAGATTAATACCCAACCAAGTAACTGCAAGATGTAGTCTTAGCCTCTAAAAACACACTTTTAATGTCGTACTTAAATTTAGGCAGTAAGCCCTAATCATTGATATCTTGTGGTAATCTGCGGCGTCAAGACCTAATCTATAACAATTTATCCTAAAATGAAGGTAATAGAATTTACTTTGAGATTAAAACCCAACAAAGTAACTGCAAGATATAGTCTTAGCCTCTAAAAACACACGTTTAATGTCGTACTTAAATTTAGGCAGTAAGCCCTAATCATTGATATCTTGTGGTAATCTGCGGCGTCAAGACCTAATCTATAACAATTTATCCTAAAATGAAGGTAATACAACTTACTTTGATATTAAAACCTAACCATGTAACTGCAAGATATAGTCTTAGCCTCTCAAAACACACGTATATTGTCGCACTTAAATTTGGACAGTAAGCCCCAATCATTGATATCTTATGGTAATCTGCGGCGTCAAGACCTAGTCTATAACAATTTATTCTAAAATGTAAGTAATAGAACTTACTTTGAGATTAAAACCCAACCAAGTAACTGCAAGATATAATCTTAGCCTCTAAAAACACACGTTTAATGTCGTACTTAAATTTAGGCAGTAAGCCCTAATCATTGATATCTTGTGGTAATCTGCGGCGTCAAGACCTAATCTAAAACAATTTATCCTAAAATGAAGGTAATACAACTTACTTTGATATTAAAACCTAACCATGTAACTGCAAGATATAGTCTTAGCCTCTAAAAACACACCTATAATGTCGCACTTAAATTTAGACAGTAAGCCCCAATCATTGATATCTTATGGTAATCTGCGGTGTCAAGACCTAGTCTATAACAATTTATTCTAAAATCAAGGTAATAGAACTTACTTTGAGATTAAAACCCAACCAAGTAACTGCAAGATATAGTCTTAGCCTCTAAAAACACACGTATAATGTCGCACTTAAATTTAGACAGTAAGCCCTAATCATTGATATCCTGTGGTAATCTGCGGCGTCAAGACCTAATCTATAACAATTTATTCTAAAATCAAGGTAATAGAACTTACTTTGAGATTAAAACCCAACCAAGTAACTGCAAGATATAGTCTTAGCCTCTCAAAACACACGTATATTGTCGCACTTAAATTTAGACAGTAAGCCCCAATCATTGATATCTTATGGTAATCTGCGGCGTCAAGACCTAGTCTATAACAATTTATTCTAAAATGTAAGTAATAGAACTTACTTTGAGATTAATACCCAACCAAGTAACTGCAAGATGTAGTCTTAGCCTCTAAAAACACACTTTTAATGTCGTACTTAAATTTAGGCAGTAAGCCCTAATCATTGATATCTTGTGGTAATCTGCGGCGTCAAGACCTAATCTATAACAATTTATCCTAAAATGAAGGTAATAGAATTTACTTTGAGATTAAAACCCAACAAAGTAACTGCAAGATATAGTCTTAGCCTCTAAAAACACACGTTTAATGTCGTACTTAAATTTAGGCAGTAAGCCCTAATCATTGATATCTTGTGGTAATCTGCGGCGTCAAGACCTAATCTATAACAATTTATCCTAAAATGAAGGTAATACAACTTACTTTGATATTAAAACCTAACCATGTAACTGCAAGATATAGTCTTAGCCTCTCAAAACACACGTATATTGTCGCACTTAAATTTGGACAGTAAGCCCCAATCATTGATATCTTATGGTAATCTGCGGCGTCAAGACCTAGTCTATAACAATTTATTCTAAAATCAAGGTAATAGAACTTACTTTGAGATTAAAACCCAACCAAGTAACTGCAAGATATAGTCTTAGCCTCTCAAAACACACGTATATTGTCGCACTTAAATTTAGACAGTAAGCCCCAATCATTGATATCTTATGGTAATCTGCGGCGTCAAGACCTAGTCTATAACAATTTATTCTAAAATGTAAGTAATAGAACTTACTTTGAGATTAATACCCAACCAAGTAACTGCAAGATGTAGTCTTAGCCTCTAAAAACACACTTTTAATGTCGTACTTAAATTTAGGCAGTAAGCCCTAATCATTGATATCTTGTGGTAATCTGCGGCGTCAAGACCTAATCTATAACAATTTATCCTAAAATGAAGGTAATAGAATTTACTTTGAGATTAAAACCCAACAAAGTAACTGCAAGATATAGTCTTAGCCTCTAAAAACACACGTTTAATGTCGTACTTAAATTTAGGCAGTAAGCCCTAATCATTGATATCTTGTGGTAATCTGCGGCGTCAAGACCTAATCTATAACAATTTATCCTAAAATGAAGGTAATACAACTTACTTTGATATTAAAACCTAACCATGTAACTGCAAGATATAGTCTTAGCCTCTCAAAACACACGTATATTGTCGCACTTAAATTTGGACAGTAAGCCCCAATCATTGATATCTTATGGTAATCTGCGGCGTCAAGACCTAGTCTATAACAATTTATTTTAAAATGTAAGTAAAAGAACTTACTTTGAGATTAAAACCCAACCAAGTAACTGCAAGATATAGTCTTAGCCTCTCAAAACACACGTATATTGTCGCACTTAAATTTAGACAGTAAGCCCCAATCATTGATATCTTATGGTAATCTGCGGCGTCAAGACCTAGTCTATAACAATTTATTCTAAAATGTAAGTAATAGAACTTACTTTGAGATTAATACCCAACCAAGTAACTGCAAGATGTAGTCTTAGCCTCTAAAAACACACTTTTAATGTCGTACTTAAATTTAGGCAGTAAGCCCTAATCATTGATATCTTGTGGTAATCTGCGGCGTCAAGACCTAATCTATAACAATTTATCCTAAAATGAAGGTAATAGAATTTACTTTGAGATTAAAACCCAACAAAGTAACTGCAAGATATAATCTTAGCCTCTAAAAACACACGTTTAATGTCGTACTTAAATTTAGGCAGTAAGCCCTAATCATTGATATCTTGTGGTAATCTGCGGCGTCAAGACCTAATCTATAACAATTTATCCTAAAATGAAGGTAATACAACTTACTTTGATATTAAAACCTAACCATGTAACTGCAAGATATAGTCTTAGCCTCTCAAAACACACGTATATTGTCGCACTTAAATTTAGACAGTAAGCCCCAATCATTGATATCTTATGGTAATCTGCGGCGTCAAGACCTAGTCTATAACAATTTATTCTAAAATGTAAGTAATAGAACTTACTTTGAGATTAATACCCAACCAAGTAACTGCAAGATGTAGTCTTAGCCTCTAAAAACACACTTTTAATGTCGTACTTAAATTTAGGCAGTAAGCCCTAATCATTGATATCTTGTGGTAATCTGCGGCGTCAAGACCTAATCTATAACAATTTATCCTAAAATGAAGGTAATAGAATTTACTTTGAGATTAAAACCCAACAAAGTAACTGCAAGATATAATCTTAGCCTCTAAAAACACACGTTTAATGTCGTACTTAAATTTAGGCAGTAAGCCCTAATCATTGATATCTTGTGGTAATCTGCGGCGTCAAGACCTAATCTATAACAATTTATCCTAAAATGAAGGTAATACAACTTACTTTGATATTAAAACCTAACCATGTAACTGCAAGATATAGTCTTAGCCTCTCAAAACACACGTATATTGTCGCACTTAAATTTGAACAGTAAGCCCCAATCATTGATATCTTATGGTAATCTGCGGTGTCAAGACCTAGTCTATAACAATTTATTCTAAAATGAAGGTAATAGAACTTACTTTGAGATTAAAACCTAACAATGTAACTGCGAGATATAGTCTTAGCCTCTAAAACACACACGTATAATGTCACACTTAAATTTAGACAGTAAGCCCTAATCATTGATATCTTGTGGAAGTCTGCGGCGTCAAGACCTAATCTATAACAATTTAGTTTAAAACGTTAGTAATAGAACTTACTTTGAGATTAAAACCCAACAAAGTAACTGCAAGATATAGTCTTAGCCTCTAAAAACACACGTTTAATGTCGTACTTAAATTTAGGCAGTAAGCCCTAATCATTGATATCTTGTGGTAATCTGCGGCGTCAAGACCTAATCTATAACAATTTATCCTAAAATGAAGGTAATACAACTTACTTTGATATTAAAACCTAACCATGTAACTGCAAGATACAGTCTTAGCCTCTCAAAACACACTTATATTGTCGCACTTAAATTTAGACAGTAAGCCCCAATCATTGATATCTTATGGTAATCTGCGGTGTCAAGACCTAGTCTATAACAATTTATTCTAAAATGAAGGTAATAGAACTTACTTTGAGATTAAAACCTAACAATGAATCTGCGAGATATAGTCTTAGCCTCTAAAACACACACGTCTAATGTCACACTTAAATTTAGACAGTAAGCCCTAATCATTGATATCTTGTGGAAGACTGCGGCGTCAAGACCTAATCTATAACAATTTATTTTAAAATGTTAGTAATAGAACTTACTTTGAGAATAAAACCTAACCGTGTAACTGCAAGATATAGTCTTAGCCTCTAGAAACACACATTTAATGTCGCACTTTAATTTAGACAGTAAGACTAAATCACTAATTTTTTATGGTAATCTGCGGCGTCAAGACCTAGTTTATAACAATTTATTCTAAAATGTAAGTAATAGAATTTACTTTGAGATTAAAACCCAACCAAGTAACTGCAAGATATAGTCTTAGCCTCTAAAAACACACGTATAATGTCGCACTTAAATTTAGACAGTAAGCCCTAATCATTGATATCCTGTGGTAATCTGCGGCGTCAAGACCTAATCTATAACAATTTATTCTAAAATCAAGGTAATAGAACTTACTTTGAGATTAAAACCCAACCAAGTAACTGCAAGATATAGTCTTAGCCTCTCAAAACACACGTATATTGTCGCACTTAAATTTAGACAGTAAGCCCCAATCATTGATATCTTATGGTAATCTGCGGCGTCAAGACCTAGTCTATAACAATTTATTCTAAAATGTAAGTAATAGAACTTACTTTGAGATTAATACCCAACCAAGTAACTGCAAGATGTAGTCTTAGCCTCTAAAAACACACTTTTAATGTCGTACTTAAATTTAGGCAGTAAGCCCTAATCATTGATATCTTGTGGTAATCTGCGGCGTCAAGACCTAATCTATAACAATTTATCCTAAAATGAAGGTAATAGAATTTACTTTGAGATTAAAACAAAACAAAGTAACTGCAAGATATAGTCTTAGCCTCTAAAAACACACGTTTAATGTCGTACTTAAATTTAGGCAGTAAGCCCTAATCATTGATATCTTGTGGTAATCTGCGGCGTCAAGACCTAATCTATAACAATTTATCCTAAAATGAAGGTAATACAACTTACTTTGATATTAAAACCTAACCATGTAACTGCAAGATATAGTCTTAGCCTCTCAAAACACACGTATATTGTCGCACTTAAATTTGGACAGTAAGCCCCAATCATTGATATCTTATGGTAATCTGCGGCGTCAAGACCTATTCTCTAACAATTTATTCTAAAATGTAAGTAATAGAACTTACTTTGAGATTAATACCCAACCAAGTAACTGCAAGATGTAGTCTTAGCCTCTAAAAACACACTTTTAATGTCGTACTTAAATTTAGGCAGTAAGCCCTAATCATTGATATCTTGTGGTAATCTGCGGCGTCAAGACCTAATCTAAAACAATTTATCCTAAAATGAAGGTAATACAACTTACTTTGATATTAAAACCTAACCATGTAACTGCAAGATATAGTCTTAGTCTCTAAAAACACACCTATAATGTCGCACTTAAATTTAGATAGTAAGCCCTAATCATTGATTTTTTATGGTAATCTGCTACGTCAAGACCTAATCTATAACAATTTATCCTAAAATGAAGGTAATAGAATTTACTTTGAGATTAAAACCCAACAAAGTAACTGCAAGATATAGTCTAATCCTCTAAAAACACACGTTTAATGTCGTACTTAAATTTAGGCAGTAAGCCCTAATCATTGATATCTTGTGGTAATCTGCGGCGTCAAGACCTAATCTATAACAATTTATCCTACAATGAAGGTAATACAACTTACTTTGATATTAAAACCTAACCATGTAACTGCAAGATACAGTCTTAGCCTCTCAAAACACACTTATATTGTCGCACTTAAATTTAGACAGTAAGCCCCAATCATTGATATCTTATGGTAATCTGCGGCGTCAAGACCTAGTCTATAACAATTTATTCTAAAATGTAAGTAATAGAACTTACTTTGAGATTAATACCCAACCAAGTAACTGCAAGATGTAGTCTTAGCCTCTAAAAACACACTTTTAATGTCGTACTTAAATTTAGGCAGTAAGCCCTAATCATTGATATCTTGTGGTAATCTGCGGCGTCAAGACCTAATCTATAACAATTTATCCTAAAATGAAGGTAATAGAATTTACTTTGAGATTAAAACCCAAAAAAGTAACTGCAAGATATAGTCTTAGCCTCTAAAAACACACGTTTAATGTCGTACTTAAATTTAGGCAGTAAGCCCTAATCATTGATATCTTGTGGTAATCTGCGGCGTCAAGACCTAATCTATAACAATTTATCCTAAAATGAAGGTAATACAACTTACTTTGATATTAAAACCTAACCATGTAACTGCAAGATATAGTCTTAGCCTCTCAAAACACACGTATATTGTCGCACTTAAATTTGGACAGTAAGCCCCAATCATTGATATCTTATGGTAATCTGCGGCGTCAAGACCTAGTCTATAACAATTTATTCTAAAATGTAAGTAATAGAACTTACTTTGAGATTAAAACCCAACCAAGTAACTGCAAGATATAATCTTAGCCTCTAAAAACACACGTTTAATGTCGTACTTAAATTTAGGCAGTAAGCCCTAATCATTGATATCTTGTGGTAATCTGCGGCGTCAAGACCTAATCTATAACAATTTATCCTAAAATGAAGGTAATACAACTTACTTTGATATTAAAACCTAACCATGTAACTGCAAGATACAGTCTTAGCCTCTAAAAACACACGTTTAATGTCGTACTTAAATTGAGGCAGTAAGCCCTAATCATTGATATCTTGTAGTAATCTGCGGCGTCAAGACCTAATCTATAACAATTTATCCTACAATGAAGGTAATACAACTTACTTTGATATTAAAACCTAACCATGTAACTGCAAGATACAGTCTTAGCCTCTCAAAACACACTTATATTGTCGCACTTAAATTTAGACAGTAAGCCCCAATCATTGATATCTTATGGTAATCTGCGGTGTGAAGACCTTGTCTATAACAATTTATTCTAAAATCAAGGTAATAGAACTTACTTTGAGATTAAAACCCAACCAAGTAACTGCAAGATATAGTCTTAGCCTCTAAAAACACACGTATAATGTCGCACTTAAATTTAGACAGTAAGCCCTAATCATTGATATCCTGTGGTAATCTGCGGCGTCAAGACCTAATCTATAACAATTTATTCTAAAATCAAGGTAATAGAACTTACTTTGAGATTAAAACCCAACCAAGTAACTGCAAGATATAGTCTTAGCCTCTCAAAACACACGTATATTGTCGCACTTAAATTTAGACAGTAAGCCCCAATCATTGATATCTTATGGTAATCTGCGGCGTCAAGACCTAGTCTATAACAATTTATTCTAAAATGTAAGTAATAGAACTTACTTTGAGATTAATACCCAACCAAGTAACTGCAAGATGTAGTCTTAGCCTCTAAAAACACACTTTTAATGTCGTACTTAAATTTAGGCAGTAAGCCCTAATCATTGATATCTTGTGGTAATCTGCGGCGTCAAGACCTAATCTATAACAATTTATCCTAAAATGAAGGTAATAGAATTTACTTTGAGATTAAAACCCAACAAAGTAACTGCAAGATATAGTCTTAGCCTCTAAAAACACACGTTTAATGTCGTACTTAAATTTAGGCAGTAAGCCCTAATCATTGATATCTTGTGGTAATCTGCGGCGTCAAGACCTAATCTATAACAATTTATCCTAAAATGAAGGTAATACAACTTACTTTGATATTAAAACCTAACCATGTAACTGCAAGATATAGTCTTAGCCTCTCAAAACACACGTATATTGTCGCACTTAAATTTGGACAGTAAGCCCCAATCATTGATATCTTATGGTAATCTGCGGCGTCAAGACCTAGTCTATAACAATTTATTCTAAAATGTAAGTAATAGAACTTACTTTGAGATTAAAACCCAACCAAGTAACTGCAAGATATAGTCTTAGCCTCTCAAAACACACGTATATTGTCGCACTTAAATTTAGACAGTAAGCCCCAATCATTGATATCTTATGGTTATCTGCGGCGTCAAGACCTAGTCTATAACAATTTATTCTAAAATGTAAGTAATAGAACTTACTTTGAGATTAATACCCAACCAAGTAACTGCAAGATGTAGTCTTAGCCTCTAAAAACACACTTTTAATGTCGTACTTAAATTTAGGCAGTAAGCCCTAATCATTGATATCTTGTGGTAATCTGCGGCGTCAAGACCTAATCTATAACAATTTATCCTAAAATGAAAGTAATAGAATTTACTTTGAGATTAAAACCCAACAAAGTAACTGCAAGATATAATCTTAGCCTCTAAAAACACACGTTTAATGTCGTACTTAAATTTAGGCAGTAAGCCCTAATCATTGATATCTTGTGGTAATCTGCGGCGTCAAGACCTAATCTATAACAATTTATCCTAAAATGAAGGTAATACAACTTACTTTGATATTAAAACCTAACCATGTAACTGCAAGATATAGTCTTAGCCTCTCAAAACACACGTATATTGTCGCACTTAAATTTGAACAGTAAGCCCCAATCATTGATATCTTATGGTAATCTGCGGTGTCAAGACCTAGTCTATAACAATTTATTCTAAAATGAAGGTAATAGAACTTACTTTGAGATTAAAACCTAACAATGTAACTGCGAGATATAGTCTTAGCCTCTAAAACACACACGTATAATGTCACACTTAAATTTAGACAGTAAGCCCTAATCATTGATATCTTGTGGAAGTCTGCGGCGTCAAGACCTAATCTATAACAATTTAGTTTAAAACTTTAGTAATAGAACTTACTTTGAGATTAAAACCCAACAAAGTAACTGCAAGATATAGTCTTAGCCTCTAAAAACACACGTTTAATGTCGTACTTAAATTTAGGCAGTAAGCCCTAATCATTGATATCTTGTGGTAATCTGCGGCGTCAAGACCTAATCTATAACAATTTATCCTAAAATGAAGGTAATACAACTTACTTTGATATTAAAACCTAACCATGTAACTGCAAGATACAGTCTTAGCCTCTCAAAACACACTTATATTGTCGCACTTAAATTTAGACAGTAAGCCCCAATCATTGATATCTTATGGTAATCTGCGGTGTCAAGACCTAGTCTATAACAATTTATTCTAAAATGAAGGTAATAGAACTTACTTTGAGATTAAAACCTAACAATGAATCTGCGAGATATAGTCTTAGCCTCTAAAACACACACGTCTAATGTCACACTTAAATTTAGACAGTAAGCCCTAATCATTGATATCTTGTGGAAGACTGCGGCGTCAAGACCTAATCTATAACAATTTATTTTAAAATGTTAGTAATAGAACTTACTTTGAGAATAAAACCTAACCGTGTAACTGCAAGATATAGTCTTAGCCTCTAGAAACACACATTTAATGTCGCACTTTAATTTAGACAGTAAGACTAAATCACTAATTTTTTATGGTAATCTGCGGCGTCAAGACCTAGTTTATAACAATTTATTCTAAAATGTATTTAATAGAATTTACTTTGAGATTAAAACCCAACCAAGTAACTGCAAGATACAGTCTTAGCCTCTCAAAACACACTTATAATGTCGCACTTAAATTTAGACAGTAAGCCCCAATCATTGATATCCTGTGGTAATCTGCGGCGTCAAGACCTAATCTATAACAATTTATTCTAAAATCAAGGTAATAGAACTTACTTTGAGATTAAAACCCAACCAAGTAACTGCAAGATATAGTCTTAGCCTCTCAAAACACACGTATATTGTCGCACTTAAATTTAGACAGTAAGCCCCAATCATTGATATCTTATGGTAATCTGCGGCGTCAAGACCTAGTCTATAACAATTTATTCTAAAATGTAAGTAATAGAACTTACTTTGAGATTAATACCCAACCAAGTAACTGCAAGATGTAGTCTTAGCCTCTAAAAACACACTTTTAATGTCGTACTTAAATTTAGGCAGTAAGCCCCAATCATTGATATCTTGTGGTAATCTGCGGCGTCAAGACCTAATCTATAACAATTTATCCTAAAATGAAGGTAATAGAATTTACTTTGAGATTAAAACCCAACAAAGTAACTGCAAGATATAGTCTTAGCCTCTAAAAACACACGTTTAATGTCGTACTTAAATTTAGGCAGTAAGCCCTAATCATTGATATCTTGTGGTAATCTGCGGCGTCAAGACCTAATCTATAACAATTTATCCTAAAATGAAGGTAATACAACTTACTTTGATATTAAAACCTAACCATGTAACTGCAAGATATAGTCTTAGCCTCTCAAAACACACGTATATTGTCGCACTTAAATTTGGACAGTAAGCCCCAATCATTGATATCTTATGGTAATCTGCGGCGTCAAGACCTATTCTATAACAATTTATACTAAAATGTAAGTAATAGAACTTACTTTGAGATTAATACCCAACCAAGTAACTGCAAGATGTAGTCTTAGCCTCTAAAAACACACTTTTAATGTCGTACTTAAATTTAGGCAGTAAGCCCTAATCATTGATATCTTGTGGTAATCTGCGGCGTCAAGACCTAATCTAAAACAATTTATCCTAAAATGAAGGTAATACAACTTACTTTGATATTAAAACCTAACCATGTAACTGCAAGATATAGTCTTAGTCTCTAAAAACACACCTATAATGTCGCACTTAAATTTAGATAGTAAGCCCTAATCATTGATTTTTTATGGTAATCTGCTACGTCAAGACCTAATCTATAACAATTTATCCTAAAATGAAGGTAATAGAATTTACTTTGAGATTAAAACCCAACAAAGTAACTGCAAGATATAGTCTAAGCCTCTAAAAACACACGTTTAATGTCGTACTTAAATTTAGGCAGTAAGCCCTAATCATTGATATCTTGTGGCAATCTGCGGCGTCAAGACCTAATCTATAACAATTTATCCTACAATGAAGGTAATACAACTTACTTTGATATTAAAACCTAACCATGTAACTGCAAGATACAGTCTTAGCCTCTCAAAACACACTTATATTGTCGCACTTAAATTTAGACAGTAAGCCCCAATCATTGATATCCTGTGGTAATCTGCGGCGTCAAGACCTAGTCTATAACAATTTATTCTAAAATCAAGGTAATAGAACTTACTTTGAGATTAAAACCCAACCAAGTAACTGCAAGATATAGTCTTAGCCTCTAAAAACACACGTATAATGTCGCACTTAAATTTAGACAGTAAGCCCTAATCATTGATATCCTGTGGTAATCTGCGGCGTCAAGACCTAATCTATAACAATTTATTCTAAAATCAAGGTAATAGAACTTACTTTGAGATTAAAACCCAACCAAGTAACTGCAAGATATAGTCTTAGCCTCTAAAAACACACGTATATTGTCGCACTTAAATTTAGACAGTAAGCCCCAATCATTGATATCTTATGGTAATCTGCGGCGTCAAGACCTAGTCTATAACAATTTATTCTAAAATGTAAGTAATAGAACTTAATTTGAGATTAATACCCAACCAAGTAACTGCAAGATGTAGTCTTAGCCTCTAAAAACACACTTTTAATGTCGTACTTAAATTTAGGCAGTAAGCCCTAATCATTGATATCTTGTGGTAATCTGCGGCGTCAAGACCTAATCTATAACAATTTATCCTAAAATGAAGGTAATAGAATTTACTTTGAGATTAAAACCCAACAAAGTAACTGCAAGATATAGTCTTAGCCTCTAAAAACACACGTTTAATGTCGTACTTAAATTTAGGCAGTAAGCCCTAATCATTGATATCTTGTGGTAATCTGCGGCGTCAAGACCTAATCTATAACAATTTATCCTAAAATGAAGGTAATACAACTTACTTTGATATTAAAACCTAACCATGTAACTGCAAGATATAGTCTTAGCCTCTCAAAACACACGTATATTGTCGCACTTAAATTTGGACAGTAAGCCCCAATCATTGATATCTTATGGTAATCTGCGGTGTCAAGACCTAGTCTATAACAATTTATTCTAATATGAAGGTAATAAAACTTACTTTGAGATTAAAACCTAACAATGTAACTGCGAAATATAGTCTTAGCCTCTAAAACACACACGTTTAATGTCGTACTTAAATTTAGACAGTAAGCCCTAATCATTGATTTTTTATGGTAATCTGCGGCGTCAAGACCTAGTTTATAACAATTTATTCTTAAATGTAAGTAATAGAAATTACTTTGAGATTAAAACCCAAAAAAGTAACTGCTAGATATAGTCTTAGCCTCTAAAAACACACGTTTAATGTCGTACTTAAATTTAGGCAGTAAGCCCTAATCATTGATATCTTGTGGTAATCTGCGGCGTCAAGACCTAATCTATAACAATTTATCCTAAAATGAAGGTAATACAACTTACTTTGATATTAAAACCTAACCAAGTAACTGCAAGATACAGTCTTAGCCTCTCAAAACACACTTATATTGTCGCACTTAAATTTAGACAGTAAGCCCCAATCATTGATATCTTATGGTAATCTGCGGTGTCAAGACCTTGTCTATAACAATTTATTCTAAAATCAAGGTAATAGAACTTACTTTGAGATTAAAACCCAACCAAGTAACTGCAAGATATAGTCTTAGCCTCTAAAAACACACGTATAATGTCGCACTTAAATTTAGACAGTAAGCCCTAATCATTGATATCCTGTGGTAATCTGCGGCGTCAAGACCTAATCTATAACAATTTATTCTAAAATCAAGGTAATAGAACTTACTTTGAGATTAAAACCCAACCAAGTAACTGCAAGATATAGTCTTAGCCTCTCAAAACACACGTATATTGTCGCACTTAAATTTAGACAGTAAGCCCCAATCATTGATATCTTATGGTAATCTGCGGCGTCAAGACCTAGTCTATAACAATTTATTCTAAAATGTAAGTAATAGAACTTACTTTGAGATTAATACCCAACCAAGTAACTGCAAGATGTAGTCTTAGCCTCTAAAAACACACTTTTAATGTCGTACTTAAATTTAGGCAGTAAGCCCTAATCATTGATATCTTGTGGTAATCTGCGGCGTCAAGACCTAATCTATAACAATTTATCCTAAAATGAAGGTAATAGAATTTACTTTGAGATTAAAACCCAACAAAGTAACTGCAAGATATAGTCTTAGCCTCTAAAAACACACGTTTAATGTCGTACTTAAATTAAGGCAGTAAGCCCTAATCATTGATATCTTGTGGTAATCTGCGGCGTCAAGACCTAATCTATAACAATTTATCCTAAAATGAAGGTAATAGAATTTACTTTGAGATTAAAACCCAACAAAGTAACTGCAAGATATAGTCTTAGCCTCTAAAAACACACGTTTAATGTCGTACTTAAATTTAGACAGTAAGCCCCAATCATTGATATCTTATGGTAATCTGCGGCGTCAAGACCTAGTCTATAACAATTTATTCTAAAATGTAAGTAATAGAACTTACTTTGAGATTAAAACCCAACCAAGTAACTGCAAGATATAGTCTTAGCCTCTCAAAACACACGTATATTGTCGCACTTAAATTTAGACAGTAAGCCCCAATCATTGATATCTTATGGTAATCTGCGGCGTCAAGACGTAGTCTATAACAATTTATTCTAAAATGTAAGTAATAGAACTTACTTTGAGATTAATACCCAACCAAGTAACTGCAAGATGTAGTCTTAGCCTCTAAAAACACACTTTTAATGTCGTACTTAAATTTAGGCAGTAAGCCCTAATCATTGATATCTTGTGGTAATCTGCGGCGTCAAGACCTAATCTATAACAATTTATCCTAAAATGAAAGTAATAGAATTTACTTTGAGATTAAAACCCAACAAAGTAACTGCAAGATATAATCTTAGCCTCTAAAAACACACGTTTAATGTCGTACTTAAATTTAGGCAGTAAGCCCTAATCATTGATATCTTGTGGTAATCTGCGGCGTCAAGACCTAATCTATAACAATTTATCCTAAAATGAAGGTAATACAACTTACTTTGATATTAAAACCTAACCATGTAACTGCAAGATATAGTCTTAGCCTCTCAAAACACACGTATATTGTCGCACTTAAATTTGAACAGTAAGCCCCAATCATTGATATCTTATGGTAATCTGCGGTGTCAAGACCTAGTCTATAACAATTTATTCTAAAATGAAGGTAATAGAACTTACTTTGAGATTAAAACCTAACAATGTAACTGCGAGATATAGTCTTAGCCTCTAAAACACACACGTATAATGTCACACTTAAATTTAGACAGTAAGCCCTAATCATTGATATCTTGTGGAAGTCTGCGGCGTCAAGACCTAATCTATAACAATTTAGTTTAAAACGTTAGTAATAGAACTTACTTTGAGATTAAAACCCAACAAAGTAACTGCAAGATATAGTCTTAGCCTCTAAAAACACACGTTTAATGTCGTACTTAAATTTAGGCAGTAAGCCCTAATCATTGATATCTTGTGGTAATCTGCGGCGTCAAGACCTAATCTATAACAATTTATCCTAAAATGAAGGTAATACAACTTACTTTGATATTAAAACCTAACCATGTAACTGCAAGATACAGTCTTAGCCTCTCAAAACACACTTATATTGTCGCACTTAAATTTAGACAGTAAGCCCCAATCATTGATATCTTATGGTAATCTGCGGTGTCAAGACCTAGTCTATAACAATTTATTCTAAAATGAAGGTAATAGAACTTACTTTGAGAATAAAACCTAACCGTGTAACTGCAAGATATAGTCTTAGCCTCTAGAAACACACATTTAATGTCGCACTTTAATTTAGACAGTAAGACTAAATCACTAATTTTTTATGGTAATCTGCGGCGTCAAGACCTAGTTTATAACAATTTATTCTAAAATGTAAGTAATAGAATTTACTTTGATATTAAAACCTAACCATGTAACTGCAAGATACAGTCTTAGCCTCTCAAAACACACTTATATTGTCGCACTTAAATTTAGACAGTAAGCCCCAATCATTGATATCTTATGGTAATCTGCGGTGTCAAGACCTAGTCTATAACAATTTATTCTAAAATCAAGGTAATAGAACTTACTTTGAGATTAAAACCCAACCAAGTAACTGCAAGATATAGTCTTAGCCTCTAAAAACACACGTATAATGTCGCACTTAAATTTAGACAGTAAGCCCTAATCATTGATATCCTGTGGTAATCTGCGGCGTCAAGACCTAATCTATAACAATTTATTCTAAAATCAAGGTAATAGAACTTACTTTGAGATTAAAACCCAACCAAGTAACTGCAAGATATAGTCTTAGCCTCTCAAAACACACGTATATTGTCGCACTTAAATTTAGACAGTAAGCCCCAATCATTGATATCTTATGGTAATCTGCGGCGTCAAGACCTAGTCTATAACAATTTATTCTAAAATGTAAGTAATAGAACTTAATTTGAGATTAATACCCAACCAAGTAACTGCAAGATGTAGTCTTAGCCTCTAAAAACACACTTTTAATGTCGTACTTAAATTTAGGCAGTAAGCCCTAATCATTGATATCTTGTGGTAATCTGCGGCGTCAAGACCTAATCTATAACAATTTATCCTAAAATGAAGGTAATACAACTTACTTTGATATTAAAACCTAACCATGTAACTGCAAGATACAGTCTTAGCCTCTCAAAACACACTTATATTGTCGCACTTAAATTTAGACAGTAAGCCCCAATCATTGATATCTTATGGTAATCTGCGGTGTCAAGACCTTGTCTATAACAATTTATTCTAAAATCAAGGTAATAGAACTTACTTTGAGATTAAAACCCAACCAAGTAACTGCAAGATATAGTCTTAGCCTCTAAAAACACACGTATAATGTCGCACTTAAATTTAGACAGTAAGCCCTAATCATTGATATCCTGTGGTAATCTGCGGCGTCAAGACCTAATCTATAACAATTTATTCTAAAATCAAGGTAATAGAACTTACTTTGAGATTAAAACCCAACCAAGTAACTGCAAGATATAGTCTTAGCCTCTCAAAACACACGTATATTGTCGCACTTAAATTTAGACAGTAAGCCCCAATCATTGATATCTTATGGTAATCTGCGGCGTCAAGACCTAGTCTATAACAATTTATTCTAAAATGTAAGTAATAGAACTTACTTTGAGATTAATACCCAACCAAGTAACTGCAAGATGTAGTCTTAGCCTCTAAAAACACACTTTTAATGTCGTACTTAAATTTAGGCAGTAAGCCCTAATCATTGATATCTTGTGGTAATCTGCGGCGTCAAGACCTAATCTATAACAATTTATCCTAAAATGAAGGTAATAGAACTTACTTTGAGATTAAAACCCAACAAAGTAACTGCAAGATATAGTCTTAGCCTCTAAAAACACACGTTTAATGTCGTACTTAAATTAAGGCAGTAAGCCCTAATCATTGATATCTTGTGGTAATCTGCGGCGTCAAGACCTAATCTATAACAATTTATCCTAAAATGAAGGTAATAGAATTTACTTTGAGATTAAAACCCAACAAAGTAACTGCAAGATATAGTCTTAGCCTCTAAAAACACACGTTTAATGTCGTACTTAAATTTGGACAGTAAGCCCCAATCATTGATATCTTATGGTAATCTGCGGCGTCAAGACCTAGTTTATAACAATTTATTCTAAAATGTAAGTAATAGAACTTACTTTGAGATTAATACCCAACCAAGTAACTGCAAGATATAGTCTTAGCCTCTCAAAACACACGTATATTGTCGCACTTAAATTTAGACAGTAAGCCCCAATCATTGATATCTTATGGTAATCTGCGGCGTCAAGACCTAGTCTATAACAATTTATTCTAAAATGTAAGTAATAGAACTTACTTTGAGATTAATACCCAACCAAGTAACTGCAAGATGTAGTCTTAGCCTCTAAAAACACACTTTTAATGTCGTACTTAAATTTAGGCAGTAAGCCCTAATCATTGATATCTTGTGGTAATCTGCGGCGTCAAGACCTAATCTATAACAATTTATCCTAAAATGAAAGTAATAGAATTTACTTTGAGATTAAAACCCAACAAAGTAACTGCAAGATATAATCTTAGCCTCTAAAAACACACGTTTAATGTCGTACTTAAATTTAGGCAGTAAGCCCTAATCATTGATATCTTGTGGTAATCTGCGGCGTCAAGACCTAATCTATAACAATTTATCCTAAAATGAAGGTAATACAACTTACTTTGATATTAAAACCTAACCATGTAACTGCAAGATATAGTCTTAGCCTCTCAAAACACACGTATATTGTCGCACTTAAATTTGAACAGTAAGCCCCAATCATTGATATCTTATGGTAATCTGCGGTGTCAAGACCTAGTCTATAACAATTTATTCTAAAATGAAGGTAATAGAACTTACTTTGAGATTAAAACCTAACAATGTAACTGCGAGATATAGTCTTAGCCTCTAAAACACACACGTATAATGTCACACTTAAATTTAGACAGTAAGCCCTAATCATTGATATCTTGTGGAAGTCTGCGGCGTCAAGACCTAATCTATAACAATTTAGTTTAAAACGTTAGTAATAGAACTTACTTTGAGATTAAAACCCAACAAAGTAACTGCAAGATATAGTCTTAGCCTCTAAAAACACACGTTTAATGTCGTACTTAAATTTAGGCAGTAAGCCCTAATCATTGATATCTTGTGGTAATCTGCGGCGTCAAGACCTAATCTATAACAATTTATCCTAAAATGAAGGTAATACAACTTACTTTGATATTAAAACCTAACCATGTAACTGCAAGATACAGTCTTAGCCTCTCAAAACACACTTATATTGTCGCACTTAAATTTAGACAGTAAGCCCCAATCATTGATATCTTATGGTAATCTGCGGTGTCAAGACCTAGTCTATAACAATTTATTCTAAAATGAAGGTAATAGAACTTACTTTGAGAATAAAACCTAACCGTGTAACTGCAAGATATAGTCTTAGCCTCTAGAAACACACATTTAATGTCGCACTTTAATTTAGACAGTAAGACTAAATCACTAATTTTTTATGGTAATCTGCGGCGTCAAGACCTAGTTTATAACAATTTATTCTAAAATGTAAGTAATAGAATTTACTTTGATATTAAAACCTAACCATGTAACTGCAAGATACAGTCTTAGCCTCTCAAAACACACTTATATTGTCGCACTTAAATTTAGACAGTAAGCCCCAATCATTGATATCTTATGGTAATCTGCGGTGTCAAGACCTAGTCTATAACAATTTATTCTAAAATCAAGGTAATAGAACTTACTTTGAGATTAAAACCCAACCAAGTAACTGCAAGATATAGTCTTAGCCTCTAAAAACACATGTATAATGTCGCACTTAAATTTAGACAGTAAGCCCCAATCATTGATATCCTGTGGTAATCTGCGGCGTCAAGACCTAATCTATAACAATTTATTCTAAAATCAAGGTAATAGAACTTACTTTGAGATTAAAACCCAACCAAGTAACTGCAAGATATAGTCTTAGCCTCTCAAAACACACGTATATTGTCGCACTTAAATTTAGACAGTAAGCCCCAATCATTGATATCTTATGGTAATCTGCGGCGTCAAGACCTAGTCTATAACAATTTATTCTAAAATGTAAGTAATAGAACTTAATTTGAGATTAATACCCAACCAAGTAACTGCAAGATGTAGTCTTAGCCTCTAAAAACACACTTTTAATGTCGTACTTAAATTTAGGCAGTAAGCCCTAATCATTGATATCTTGTGGTAATCTGCGGCGTCAAGACCTAATCTATAACAATTTATCCTAAAATGAAGGTAATAGAATTTACTTTGAGATTAAAACCCAACAAAGTAACTGCAAGATATAGTCTTAGCCTCTAAAAACACACGTTTAATGTCGTACTTAAATTTAGGCAGTAAGCCCTAATCATTGATATCTTGTGGTAATCTGCGGCGTCAAGACCTAATCTATAACAATTTATCCTAAAATGAAGGTAATACAACTTACTTTGATATTAAAACCTAACCATGTAACTGCAAGATATAGTCTTAGCCTCTCAAAACACACGTATATTGTCGCACTTAAATTTGGACAGTAAGCCCCAATCATTGATATCTTATGGTAATCTGCGGTGTCAAGACCTAGTCTATAACAATTTATTCTAATATGAAGGTAATAAAACTTACTTTGAGATTAAAACCTAACAATGTAACTGCGAAATATAGTCTTAGCCTCTAAAACACACACGTCTAATGTCACACTTAAATTTAGACAGTAAGCCCTAATCATTGATTTTTTATGGTAATCTGCGGCGTCAAGACCTAGTTTATAACAATTTATTCTTAAATGTAAGTAATAGAAATTACTTTGAGATTAAAACCCAAAAAAGTAACTGCTAGATATAGTCTTAGCCTCTAAAAACACACGTTTAATGTCGTACTTAAATTTAGGCAGTAAGCCCTAATCATTGATATCTTGTGGTAATCTGCGGCGTCAAGACCTAATCTATAACAATTTATCCTAAAATGAAGGTAATACAACTTACTTTGATATTAAAACCTAACCATGTAACTGCAAGATACAGTCTTAGCCTCTCAAAACACACTTATATTGTCGCACTTAAATTTAGACAGTAAGCCCCAATCATTGATATCTTATGGTAATCTGCGGTGTCAAGACCTTGTCTATAACAATTTATTCTAAAATCAAGGTAATAGAACTTACTTTGAGATTAAAACCCAACCAAGTAACTGCAAGATATAGTCTTAGCCTCTAAAAACACACGTATATTGTTGCACTTAAATTTAGACAGTAAGCCCTAATCATTGATATCCTGTGGTAATCTGCGGCGTCAAGACCTAATCTATAACAATTTATTCTAAAATCAAGGTAATAGAACTTACTTTGAGATTAAAACCCAACCAAGTAACTGCAAGATATAGTCTTAGCCTCTCAAAACACACGTATATTGTCGCACTTAAATTTAGACAGTAAGCCCCAATCATTGATATCTTATGGTAATCTGCGGCGTCAAGACCTAGTCTATAACAATTTATTCTAAAATGTAAGTAATAGAACTTACTTTGAGATTAATACCCAACCAAGTAACTGCAAGATGTAGTCTTAGCCTCTAAAAACACACGTTTAATGTCGTACTTAAATTTAGGCAGTAAGCCCTAATCATTGATATCTTGTGGTAATCTGCGGCGTCAAGACCTAATCTATAACAATTTATCCTAAAATGAAGGTAATAGAATTTACTTTGAGATTAAAACCCAACAAAGTAACTGCAAGATATAGTCTTAGCCTCTAAAAACACACGTTTAATGTCGTACTTAAATTAAGGCAGTAAGCCCTAATCATTGATATCTTGTGGTAATCTGCGGCGTCAAGACCTAATCTATAACAATTTATCCTAAAATGAAGGTAATAGAATTTACTTTGAGATTAAAACCCAACAAAGTAACTGCAAGATATAGTCTTAGCCTCTAAAAACACACGTTTAATGTCGTACTTAAATTTAGACAGTAAGCCCCAATCATTGATATCTTATGGTAATCTGCGGTGTCAAGACCTAGTCTATAACAATTTATTCTAAAATGTAAGTAATAGAACTTACTTTGAGATTAAAACCCAACCAAGTAACTGCAAGATATAGTCTTAGCCTCTCAAAACACACGTATATTGTCGCACTTAAATTTAGACAGTAAGCCCCAATCATTGATATCTTATGGTAATCTGCGGCGTCAAGACCTAGTCTATAACAATTTATTCTAAAATGTAAGTAATAGAACTTACTTTGAGATTAATACCCAACCAAGTAACTGCAAGATGTAGTCTTAGCCTCTAAAAACACACTTTTAATGTCGTACTTAAATTTAGGCAGTAAGCCCTAATCATTGATATCTTGTGGTAATCTGCGGCGTCAAGACCTAATCTATAACAATTTATCCTAAAATGAAAGTAATAGAATTTACTTTGAGATTAAAACCCAACAAAGTAACTGCAAGATATAATCTTAGCCTCTAAAAACACACGTTTAATGTCGTACTTAAATTTAGGCAGTAAGCCCTAATCATTGATATCTTGTGGTAATCTGCGGCGTCAAGACCTAATCTATAACAATTTATCCTAAAATGAAGGTAATACAACTTACTTTGATATTAAAACCTAACCATGTAACTGCAAGATATAGTCTTAGCCTCTCAAAACACACGTATATTGTCGCACTTAAATTTGAACAGTAAGCCCCAA
This sequence comes from Melinaea marsaeus rileyi, assembly GCA_918358865.1. Classification (NCBI taxonomy): domain Eukaryota; kingdom Metazoa; phylum Arthropoda; class Insecta; order Lepidoptera; family Nymphalidae; genus Melinaea; species Melinaea marsaeus. The sequence continues at coordinate 8,926,553 of OU911094.1, forward strand.
TCATTGATATCTTATGGTAATCTGCGGTGTCAAGACCTAGTCTATAACAATTTATTCTAAAATGAAGGTAATAGAACTTACTTTGAGATTAAAACCTAACAATGTAACTGCGAGATATAGTCTTAGCCTCTAAAACACACACGTATAATGTCACACTTAAATTTAGACAGTAAGCCCTAATCATTGATATCTTGTGGAAGTCTGCGGCGTCAAGACCTAATCTATAACAATTTAGTTTAAAACGTTAGTAATAGAACTTACTTTGAGATTAAAACCCAACAAAGTAACTGCAAGATATAGTCTTAGCCTCTAAAAACACACGTTTAATGTCGTACTTAAATTTAGGCAGTAAGCCCTAATCATTGATATCTTGTGGTAATCTGCGGCGTCAAGACCTAATCTATAACAATTTATCCTAAAATGAAGGTAATACAACTTACTTTGATATTAAAACCTAACCGTGTAACTGCAAGATACAGTCTTAGCCTCTCAAAACACACTTATATTGTCGCACTTAAATTTAGACAGTAAGCCCCAATCATTGATATCTTATGGTAATCTGCGGTGTCAAGACCTAGTCTATAACAATTTATTCTAAAATGAAGGTAATAGAACTTACTTTGAGAATAAAACCTAACCGTGTAACTGCAAGATATAGTCTTAGCCTCTAGAAACACACATTTAATGTCGCACTTTAATTTAGACAGTAAGACTAAATCACTAATTTTTTATGGTAATCTGCGGCGTCAAGACCTAGTTTATAACAATTTATTCTAAAATGTAAGTAATAGAATTTACTTTGAGATTAAAACCCAACCAAGTAACTGCAAGATATAGTCTTAGCCTCTAAAAACACACGTATAATGTCGCACTTAAATTTAGACAGTAAGCCCTAATCATTGATATCCTGTGGTAATCTGCGGCGTCAAGACCTAATCTATAACAATTTATTCTAAAATCAAGGTAATAGAACTTACTTTGAGATTAAAACCCAACCAAGTAACTGCAAGATATAGTCTTAGCCTCTCAAAACACACGTATATTGTCGCACTTAAATTTAGACAGTAAGCCCCAATCATTGATATCTTATGGTAATCTGCGGTGTCAAGACCTAGTCTATAACAATTTATTCTAAAATGTAAGTAATAGAACTTACTTTGAGATTAATACCCAACCAAGTAACTGCAAGATGTAGTCTTAGCCTCTAAAAACACACTTTTAATGTCGTACTTAAATTTAGGCAGTAAGCCCTAATCATTGATATCTTGTGGTAATCTGCGGCGTCAAGACCTAATCTATAACAATTTATCCTAAAATGAAGGTAATAGAATTTACTTTGAGATTAAAACCCAACAAAGTAACTGCAAGATATAGTCTTAGCCTCTAAAAACACACGTTTAATGTCGTACTTAAATTTAGGCAGTAAGCCCTAATCATTGATATCTTGTGGTAATCTGCGGCGTCAAGACCTAATCTATAACAATTTATCCTAAAATGAAGGTAATACAACTTACTTTGATATTAAAACCTAACCATGTAACTGCAAGATATAGTCTTAGCCTCTCAAAACACACGTATATTGTCGCACTTAAATTTGGACAGTAAGCCCCAATCATTGATATCTTATGGTAATCTGCGGCGTCAAGACCTATTCTCTAACAATTTATTCTAAAATGTAAGTAATAGAACTTACTTTGAGATTAATACCCAACCAAGTAACTGCAAGATGTAGTCTTAGCCTCTAAAAACACACTTTTAATGTCGTACTTAAATTTAGGCAGTAAGCCCTAATCATTGATATCTTGTGGTAATCTGCGGCGTCAAGACCTAATCTAAAACAATTTATCCTAAAATGAAGGTAATACAACTTACTTTGATATTAAAACCTAACCATGTAACTGCAAGATATAGTCTTAGTCTCTAAAAACACACCTATAATGTCGCACTTAAATTTAGATAGTAAGCCCTAATCATTGATTTTTTATGGTAATCTGCTACGTCAAGACCTAATCTATAACAATTTATCCTAAAATGAAGGTAATAGAATTTACTTTGAGATTAAAACCCAACAAAGTAACTGCAAGATATAGTCTAAGCCTCTAAAAACACACGTTTAATGTCGTACTTAAAATTAGGCAGTAAGCCCTAATCATTGATATCTTGTGGCAATCTGCGGCGTCAAGACCTAATCTATAACAATTTATCCTACAATGAAGGTAATACAACTTACTTTGATATTAAAACCTAACCATGTAACTGCAAGATACAGTCTTAGCCTCTCAAAACACACTTATATTGTCGCACTTAAATTTAGACAGTAAGCCCCAATCATTGATATCTTATGGTAATCTGCGGTGTCAAGACCTAGTCTATAACAATTTATTCTAAAATCAAGGTAATAGAACTTACTTTGAGATTAAAACCCAACCAAGTAACTGCAAGATATAGTCTTAGCCTCTAAAAACACACGTATAATGTCGCACTTAAATTTAGACAGTAAGCCCTAATCATTGATATCCTGTGGTAATCTGCGGCGTCAAGACCTAATCTATAACAATTTATTCTAAAATCAAGGTAATAGAACTTACTTTGAGATTAAAACCCAACCAAGTAACTGCAAGATATAGTCTTAGCCTCTCAAAACACACGTATATTGTCGCACTTAAATTTAGACAGTAAGCCCCAATCATTGATATCTTATGGTAATCTGCGGCGTCAAGACCTAGTCTATAACAATTTATTCTAAAATGTAAGTAATAGAACTTAATTTGAGATTAATACCCAACCAAGTAACTGCAAGATGTAGTCTTAGCCTCTAAAAACACACTTTTAATGTCGTACTTAAATTTAGGCAGTAAGCCCTAATCATTGATATCTTGTGGTAATCTGTGGCGTCAAGACCTAATCTATAACAATTTATCCTAAAATGAAGGTAATAGAATTTACTTTGAGATTAAAACCCAACAAAGTAACTGCAAGATATAGTCTTAGCCTCTAAAAACACACGTTTAATGTCGTACTTAAATTTAGGCAGTAAGCCCTAATCATTGATATCTTGTGGTAATGTGCGGCGTCAAGACCTAATCTATAACAATTTATCCTAAAATGAAGGTAATACAACTTACTTTGATATTAAAACCTAACCATGTAACTGCAAGATATAGTCTTAGCCTCTCAAAACACACGTATATTGTCGCACTTAAATTTGGACAGTAAGCCCCAATCATTGATATCTTATGGTAATCTGCGGTGTCAAGACCTAGTCTATAACAATTTATTCTAATATGAAGGTAATAAAACTTACTTTGAGATTAAAACCTAACAATGTAACTGCGAAATATAGTCTTAGCCTCTAAAACACACACGTCTAATGTCACACTTAAATTTAGACAGTAAGCCCTAATCATTGATTTTTTATGGTAATCTGCGGCGTCAAGACCTAGTTTATAACAATTTATTCTTAAATGTAAGTAATAGAAATTACTTTGAGATTAAAACCCAAAAAAGTAACTGCTAGATATAGTCTTAGCCTCTAAAAACACACGTTTAATGTCGTACTTAAATTTAGGCAGTAAGCCCTAATCATTGATATCTTGTGGTAATCTGCGGCGTCAAGACCTAATCTATAACAATTTATCCTAAAATGAAGGTAATACAACTTACTTTGATATTAAAACCTAACCATGTAACTGCAAGATACAGTCTTAGCCTCTCAAAACACACTTATATTGTCGCACTTAAATTTAGACAGTAAGCCCCAATCATTGATATCTTATGGTAATCTGCGGTGTCAAGACCTTGTCTATAACAATTTATTCTAAAATCAAGGTAATAGAACTTACTTTGAGATTAAAACCCAACCATGTAACTGCAAGATATAGTCTTAGCCTCTAAAAACACACGTATAATGTCGCACTTAAATTTAGACAGTAAGCCCTAATCATTGATATCCTGTGGTAATCTGCGGCGTCAAGACCTAATCTATAACAATTTATTCTAAAATCAAGGTAATAGAACTTACTTTGAGATTAAAACCCAACCAAGTAACTGCAAGATATAGTCTTAGCCTCTCAAAACACACGTATATTGTCGCACTTAAATTTAGACAGTAAGCCCCAATCATTGATATCTTATGGTAATCTGCGGCGTCAAGACCTAGTCTATAACAATTTATTCTAAAATGTAAGTAATAGAACTTACTTTGAGATTAATACCCAACCAAGTAACTGCAAGATGTAGTCTTAGCCTCTAAAAACACACTTTTAATGTCGTACTTAAATTTAGGCAGTAAGCCCTAATCATTGATATCTTGTGGTAATCTGCGGCGTCAAGACCTAATCTATAACAATTTATCCTAAAATGAAGGTAATAGAATTTACTTTGAGATTAAAACCCAACAAAGTAACTGCAAGATATAGTCTTAGCCTCTAAAAACACACGTTTAATGTCGTACTTAAATTAAGGCAGTAAGCCCTAATCATTGATATCTTGTGGTAATCTGCGGCGTCAAGACCTAATCTATAACAATTTATCCTAAAATGAAGGTAATAGAATTTACTTTGAGATTAAAACCCAACAAAGTAACTGCAAGATATAGTCTTAGCCTCTAAAAACACACGTTTAATGTCGTACTTAAATTTAGGCAGTAAGCCCTAATCATTGATATCCTGTGGTAATCTGCGGCGTCAAGACCTAATCTATAACAATTTATTCTTAAATCAAGGTAATAGAACTTACTTTGAGATTAAAACCCAACCAAGTAACTGCAAGATATAGTCTTAGCCTTTCAAAACACACGTATATTGTCGCACTTAAATTTAGACAGTAAGCCCCAATCATTGATATCTTATGGTAATCTGCGGCGTCAAGACCTAGTCTATAACAATTTATTCTAAAATGTAAGTAATAGAACTTACTTTGAGATTAATACCCAACCAAGTAACTGCAAGATGTAGTCTTAGCCTCTAAAAACACACTTTTAATGTCGTACTTAAATTTAGGCAGTAAGCCCTAATCATTGATATCTTGTGGTAATCTGCGGCGTCAAGACCTAATCTAAAACAATTTATCCTAAAATGAAGGTAATACAACTTACTTTGATATTAAAACCTAACCATGTAACTGCAAGATATAGTCTTAGCCTCTAAAAACACACCTATAATGTCGCACTTAAATTTAGATAGTAAGCCCTAATCATTGATTTTTTATGGTAATCTGCTACGTCAAGACCTAATCTATAACAATTTATCCTAAAATGAAGGTAATAGAATTTACTTTGAGATTAAAACCCAACAAAGTAACTGCAAGATATAGTCTAAGCCTCTAAAAACACACGTTTAATGTCGTACTTAAATTTAGGCAGTAAGCCCTAATCATTGATATCTTGTGGTAATCTGCGGCGTCAAGACCTAATCTATAACAATTTATCCTACAATGAAGGTAATACAACTTACTTTGATATTAAAACCTAACCATGTAACTGCAAGATACAGTCTTAGCCTCTCAAAACACACTTATATTGTCGCACTTAAATTTAGACAGTAAGCCCCAATCATTGATATCTTATGGTAATATGCGGTGTCAAGACCTAGTCTATAACAATTTATTCTAAAATCAAGGTAATAGAACTTACTTTGAGATTAAAACCCAACCAAGTAACTGCAAGATATAGTCTTAGCCTCTAAAAACACACGTATAATGTCGCACTTAAATTTAGACAGTAAGCCCTAATCATTGATATCCTGTGGTAATCTGCGGCGTCAAGACCTAATCTATAACAATTTATTCTAAAATCAAGGTAATAGAACTTACTTTGAGATTAAAACCCAACCAAGTAACTGCAAGATATAGTCTTAGCCTCTCAAAACACACGTATATTGTCGCACTTAAATTTAGACAGTAAGCCCCAATCATTGATATCTTATGGTAATCTGCGGCGTCAAGACCTAGTCTATAACAATTTATTCTAAAATGTAAGTAATAGAACTTACTTTGAGATTAATACCCAACCAAGTAACTGCAAGATGTAGTCTTAGCCTCTAAGAACACACTTTTAATGTCGTACTTAAATTTAGGCAGTAAGCCCTAATCATTGATATCTTGTGGTAATCTGCGGCGTCAAGACCTAATCTATAACAATTTATCCTAAAATGAAGGTAATAGAATTTACTTTGAGATTAAAACCCAACAAAGTAACTGCAAGATATAATCTTAGCCTCTAAAAACACACGTTTAATGTCGTACTTAAATTTAGGCAGTAAGCCCTAATCATTGATATCTTGTGGTAATCTGCGGGGTCAATACCTAATCTATAACAATTTATCCTAAAATGAAGGTAATACAACTTACTTTGATATTAAAACCTAACCATGTAACTGCAAGATATAGTCTTAGCCTCTCAAAACACACGTATATTGTCGCACTTAAATTTGGACAGTAAGCCCCAATCATTGATATCTTATGGTAATCTGCGGTGTCAAGACCTAGTCTATAACAATTTATTCTAATATGAAGGTAATAAAACTTACTTTGAGATTAAAACCTAACAATGTAACTGCGAAATATAGTCTTAGCCTCTAAAACACACACGTCTAATGTCACACTTAAATTTAGACAGTAAGCCCTAATCATTGATTTTTTATGGTAATCTGCGGCGTCAAGACCTAGTTTATAACAATTTATTCTTAAATGTAAGTAATAGAAATTACTTTGAGATTAAAACCCAACAAAGTAACTGCTAGATATAGTCTTAGCCTCTAAAAACACACGTTTAATGTCGTACTTAAATTTAGGCAGTAAGCCCTAATCATTGATATCTTGTGGTAATCTGCGGCGTCAAGACCTAATCTATAACAATTTATCCTAAAATGAAGGTAATAGAATTTACTTTGAGATTAAAACCCAACAAAGTAACTGCAAGATATAGTCTTAGCCTCAAAAAACACACGTTTAATGTCGTACTTAAATTTAGGCAGTAAGCCCTAATCATTGATATCTTGTGGTAATCTGCGGCGTCAAGACCTAATCTATAACAATTTATCCTAAAATGAAGGTAATACAACTTACTTTGATATTAAAACCTAACCATGTAACTGCAAGATACAGTCTTAGCCTCTAAAAACACACGTTTAATGTCGTACTTAAATTGAGGCAGTAAGCCCTAATCATTGATATCTTGTGGTAATCTGCGGCGTCAAGACCTAATCTATAACAATTTATCCTACAATGAAGGTAATACAACTTACTTTGATATTAAAACCTAACCATGTAACTGCAAGATACAGTCTTAGCCTCTCAAAACACACTTATATTGTCGCACTTAAATTTAGACAGTAAGCCCCAATCATTGATATCTTATGGTAATCTGCGGTGTGAAGACCTTGTCTATAACAATTTATTCTAAAATCAAGGTAATAGAACTTACTTTGAGATTAAAACCCAACCAAGTAACTGCAAGATATAGTCTTAGCCTCTAAAAACACACGTATAATGTCGCACTTAAATTTAGACAGTAAGCCCTAATCATTGATATCCTGTGGTAATCTGCGGCGTCAAGACCTAATCTATAACAATTTATTCTAAAATCAAGGTAATAGAACTTACTTTGAGATTAAAACCCAACCAAGTAACTGCAAGATATAGTCTTAGCCTCTCAAAACACACGTATATTGTCGCACTTAAATTTAGACAGTAAGCCCCAATCATTGATATCTTATGGTAATCTGCGGCGTCAAGACCTAGTCTATAACAATTTATTCTAAAATGTAAGTAATAGAACTTACTTTGAGATTAATACCCAACCAAGTAACTGCAAGATGTAGTCTTAGCCTCTAAAAACACACTTTTAATGTCGTACTTAAATTTAGGCAGTAAGCCCTAATCATTGATATCTTGTGGTAATCTGCGGCGTCAAGACCTAATCTATAACAATTTATCCTAAAATGAAGGTAATACAACTTACTTTGATATTAAAACCTAACCATGTAACTGCAAGATACAGTCTTAGCCTCTAAAAATACACGTTTAATGTCGTACTTAAATTTAGGCAGTAAGCCCTAATCATTGATATCTTGTGGTAATCTGCGGCGTCAAGACCTAATCTATAACAATTTATCCTAAAATGAAGGTAATACAACTTACTTTGATATTAAAACCTAACCATGTAACTGCAAGATATAGTCTTAGCCTCTCAAAACACACGTATATTGTCGCACTTAAATTTGGACAGTAAGCCCCAATCATTGATATCTTATGGTAATCTGCGGTGTCAAGACCTAGTCTATAACAATTTATTCTAAAATGAAGGTAATAAAACTTACTTTGAGATTAAAACCTAACAATGTAATTGCGAAATATAGTCTTAGCCTCTAAAACACACACGTCTAATGTCACACTTAAATTTAGACAGTAAGCCCTAATCATTGATTTTTTATGGTAATCTGCGGCGTCAAGACCTAGTTTATAACAATTTATTCTTAAATGTATGTAATAGAAATTACTTTGAGATTAAAACCCAACAAAGTAACTGCTAGATATAGTCTTAGCCTCTAAAAACACACGTTTAATGTCGTACTTAAATTTAGGCAGTAAGCCCTAATCATTGATATCTTGTGGTAATCTGCGGCGTCAAGACCTAATCTATAACAATTTATCCTAAAATGAAGGTAATAGAATTTACTTTGAGATTAAAACCCAACAAAGTAACTGCAAGATATAGTCTTAGCCTCTAAAAACACACGTTTAATGTCGTACTTAAATTTAGGCAGTAAGCCCTAATCATTGATATCTTGTGGTAATCTGCGGCGTCAAGACCTAATCTATAACAATTTATCCTAAAATGAAGGTAATAGAATTTACTTTGAGATTAAAACCCAACAAAGTAACTGCAAGATATAGTCTTAGCCTCTAAAAACACACGTTTAATGTCGTACTTAAATTTAGGCAGTAAGCCCTAATCATTGATATCTTGTGGTAATCTGCGGCGTCAAGACCTAATCTATGACAATTTATCCTAAAATGAAGGTAATACAACTTACTTTGATATTAAAACCTAACCATGTAACTGCAAGATACAGTCTTAGCCTCTCAAAACACACTTATATTGTCGCACTTAAATTTAGACAGTAAGCCCCAATCATTGATATCTTATGGTAATCTGCGGTGTCAAGACCTAGTCTATAACAATTTATTCTAAAATGAAGGTAATAGAACTTACTTTGAGATTAAAACCTAACAATGTAACTGCGAGATATAGTCTTAGCCTCTAAAACACACACGTCTAATGTCACACTTAAATTTAGACAGTAAGCCCTAATCATTGATTTTTTATGGTAATCTGCGGCGTCAAGACCTAGTTTATAACAATTTATTCTTAAATGTAAGTAATAGAAATTACTTTGAGATTAAAACCCAACAAAGTAACTGCAAGATATAGTCTTAGCCTCTAAAAACACACGTTTAATGTCGTACTTAAATTTAGGCAGTAAGCCCTAATCATTGATATCTTGTGGTAATCTGCGGCGTCAAGACCTAATCTATAACAATTTATCCTAAAATGAAGGTAATAGAATTTACTTTGAGATTAAAACCCAACAAAGTAACTGCAAGATATAGTCTTAGCCTCTAAAAACATACGTTTAATGTCGTACTTAAATTTAGGCAGTAAGCCCTAATCATTGATATCTTATGGTAATCTGCGGTGTCAAGACCTAGTCTATAACAATTTATCCTAAAATGAAGGTAATACAACTTACTTTGATATTAAAACCTAACCATGTAACTGCAAGATACAGTCTTAGCCTCTCAAAACACACTTATATTGTCGCACTTAAATTTAGACAGTAAGCCCCAATCATTGATATCTTATGGTAATCTGCGGTGTCAAGACCTAGTCTATAACAATTTATTCTAAAATGAAGGTAATAGAACTTACTTTGAGATTAAAACCTAACAATGTAACTGCGAGATATAGTCTTAGCCTCTAAAACACACACGTCTAATGTCACACTTAAATTTAGACAGTAAGCCCTAATCATTGATATCTTGTGGAAGTCTGCGGCGTCAAGACCTAATCTATAACAATTTATTTTAAAATGTTAGTAATAGAACTTACTTTGAGAATAAAACCTAACCGTGTAACTGCAAGATATAGTCTTAGCCTCTAGAAACACACATTTAATGTCGCACTTTAATTTAGACAGTAAGACTAAATCACTAATTTTTTATGGTAATCTGCGGTGTCAAGACCTAGTTTATAACAATTTATTCTAAAATGTAAGTAATAGAATTTACTTTGAGATTAAAACCCAACAAAGTAACTGCAAGATATAGTCTAAGCCTCTAAAAACACACGTTTAATGTCGTACTTAAATTTAGGCAGTAAGCCCTAATCATTGATATCTTGTGGTAATCTGCGGCGTCAAGACCTAGTTTATAACAATTTATTCTTAAATGTAAGTAATAGAAATTACTTTGAGATTAAAACCCAACAAAGTAACTGCTAGATATAGTCTTAGCCTCTAAAAACACACGTTTAATGTCGTACTTAAATTTAGGCAGTAAGCCCTAATCATTGATATCTGGTGGTAATCTGCGGCGTCAAGACCTAATCTATAACAATTTATCCTAAAATGAAGGTAATAGAATTTACTTTGAGATTAAAACCCAACAAAGTAACTGCAAGATATAGTCTTAGCCTCTAAAAACACACGTTTAATGTCGTACTTAAATTTAGGCAGTAAGCCCTAATCATTGATATCTTGTGGTAATCTGCGGCGTCAAGACCTAATCTATAACAATTTATCCTAAAATGAAGGTAATACAACTTACTTTGATATTAAAACCTAACCATGTAACTGCAAGATACAGTCTTAGCCTCTCAAAACACACGTATATTGTCGCACTTAAATTTGGACAGTAAGCCCCAATCATTGATATCTTATGGTAATCTGCGGTGTCAAGACCTAGTCTATAACAATTTATTCTAAAATGAAGGTAATAAAACTTACTTTGAGATTAAAACCTAACAATGTAATTGCGAAATATAGTCTTAGCCTCTAAAACACACACGTCTAATGTCACACTTAAATTTAGACAGTAAGCCCTAATCATTGATTTTTTATGGTAATCTGCGGCGTCAAGACCTAGTTTATAACAATTTATTCTTAAATGTATGTAATAGAAATTACTTTGAGATTAAAACCCAACAAAGTAACTGCTAGATATAGTCTTAGCCTCTAAAAACACACGTTTAATGTCGTACTTAAATTTAGGCAGTAAGCCCTAATCATTGATATCTTGTGGTAATCTGCGGCGTCAAGACCTAATCTATAACAATTTATCCTAAAATGAAGGTAATAGAATTTACTTTGAGATTAAAACCCAACAAAGTAACTGCAAGATATAGTCTTAGCCTCTAAAAACACACGTTTAATGTCGTACTTAAATTTAGGCAGTAAGCCCTAATCATTGATATCTTGTGGTAATCTGCGGCGTCAAGACCTAATCTATAACAATTTATCCTAAAATGAAGGTAATAGAATTTACTTTGAGATTAAAACCCAACAAAGTAACTGCAAGATATAGTCTTAGCCTCTAAAAACACACGTTTAATGTCGTACTTAAATTTAGGCAGTAAGCCCTAATCATTGATATCTTGTGGTAATCTGCGGCGTCAAGACCTAATCTATGACAATTTATCCTAAAATGAAGGTAATACAACTTACTTTGATATTAAAACCTAACCATGTAACTGCAAGATACAGTCTTAGCCTCTCAAAACACACTTATATTGTCGCACTTAAATTTAGACAGTAAGCCCCAATCATTGATATCTTATGGTAATCTGCGGTGTCAAGACCTAGTCTATAACAATTTATTCTAAAATGAAGGTAATAGAACTTACTTTGAGATTAAAACCTAACAATGTAACTGCGAGATATAGTCTTAGCCTCTAAAACACACACGTCTAATGTCACACTTAAATTTAGACAGTAAGCCCTAATCATTGATTTTTTATGGTAATCTGCGGCGTCAAGACCTAGTTTATAACAATTTATTCTTAAATGTAAGTAATAGAAATTACTTTGAGATTAAAACCCAACAAAGTAACTGCAAGATATAGTCTTAGCCTCTAAAAACACACGTTTAATGTCGTACTTAAATTTAGGCAGTAAGCCCTAATCATTGATATCTTGTGGTAATCTGCGGCGTCAAGACCTAATCTATAACAATTTATCCTAAAATGAAGGTAATAGAATTTACTTTGAGATTAAAACCCAACAAAGTAACTGCAAGATATAGTCTTAGCCTCTAAAAACATACGTTTAATGTCGTACTTAAATTTAGGCAGTAAGCCCTAATCATTGATATCTTATGGTAATCTGCGGCGTCAAGACCTAGTCTATAACAATTTATCCTAAAATGAAGGTAATACAACTTACTTTGATATTAAAACCTAACCATGTAACTGCAAGATACAGTCTTAGCCTCTCAAAACACACTTATATTGTCGCACTTAAATTTAGACAGTAAGCCCCAATCATTGATATCTTATGGTAATCTGCGGTGTCAAGACCTAGTCTATAACAATTTATTCTAAAATGAAGGTAATAGAACTTACTTTGAGATTAAAACCTAACAATGTAACTGCGAGATATAGTCTTAGCCTCTAAAACACACACGTCTAATGTCACACTTAAATTTAGACAGTAAGCCCTAATCATTGATATCTTGTGGAAGTCTGCGGCGTCAAGACCTAATCTATAACAATTTATTTTAAAATGTTAGTAATAGAACTTACTTTGAGAATAAAACCTAACCGTGTAACTGCAAGATATAGTCTTAGCCTCTAGAAACACACATTTAATGTCGCACTTTAATTTAGACAGTAAGACTAAATCACTAATTTTTTATGGTAATCTGCGGTGTCAAGACCTAGTTTATAACAATTTATTCTAAAATGTAAGTAATAGAATTTACTTTGAGATTAAAACCCAACAAAGTAACTGCAAGATATAGTCTAAGCCTCTAAAAACACACGTTTAATGTCGTACTTAAATTTAGGCAGTAAGCCCTAATCATTGATATCTTGTGGTAATCTGCGGCGTCAAGACCTAGTTTATAACAATTTATTCTTAAATGTAAGTAATAGAAATTACTTTGAGATTAAAACCCAACAAAGTAACTGCTAGATATAGTCTTAGCCTCTAAAAACACACGTTTAATGTCGTACTTAAATTTAGGCAGTAAGCCCTAATCATTGATATCTGGTGGTAATCTGCGGCGTCAAGACCTAATCTATAACAATTTATCCTAAAATGAAGGTAATAGAATTTACTTTGAGATTAAAACCCAACAAAGTAACTGCAAGATATAGTCTTAGCCTCTAAAAACACACGTTTAATGTCGTACTTAAATTTAGGCAGTAAGCCCTAATCATTGATATCTTGTGGTAATCTGCGGCGTCAAGACCTAATCTATAACAATTTATCCTAAAATGAAGGTAATACAACTTACTTTGATATTAAAACCTAACCATGTAACTGCAAGATACAGTCTTAGCCTCTCAAAACACACGTATATTGTCGCACTTAAATTTAGACAGTAAGCCCCAATTATTGATATCTTATGGTAATCTGCGGTGTCAAGACCTAGTCTATAACAATTTATTCTAAAATGAAGGTAATAGAACTTACTTTGAGATTAAAACCTAACAATGTAACTGCGTGATATAGTCTTAGCCTCTAAAACACACACGTCTAATGTCACACTTAAATTTAGACAGTAAGCCCTAATCATTGATATCTTGTGGAAGTCTGCGGCGTCAAGACCTAATCTATAACAATTTATTTTAAAATGTTAGTAATAGAACTTACTTTGAGAATAAAACCTAACCATGTAACTGCAAGATATAGTCTTAGCCTCTAGAAACACACATTTAATGTCGCACTTTAATTTAGACAGTAAGACTAAATCACTAATTTTTTATGGTAATCTGCGGCGTCAAGACCTAGTTTATAACAATTTATTCTAAAATGTAAGTAATAGAATTTACTTTGAGATTAAAACCCAACAAAGTAACTGCAAGATATAGTCTAAGCCTCTAAAAACACACGTTTAATGTCGTACTTAAATTTAGGCAGTAAGCCCTAATCATTGATATCTTGTGGTAATCTGCGGCGTCAAGACCTAATCTATAACAATTTATCCTACAATGAAGGTAATACAACTTACTTTGATATTAAAACCTAACCATGTAACTGCAAGATACAGTCTTAGCCTCTCAAAACACACTTATATTGTCGCACTTAAATTTAGACAGTAAGCCCCAATCATTGATATCTTATGGTAATCTGCGGTGTCAAGACCTAGTCTATAACAATTTATTCTAAAATGAAGGTAATAGAACTTACTTTGAGATTAAAACCTAACCATGTAACTGCAAGATATAGTCTTAGCCTCTAAAAAACACACGTTTAATGTCGCACTTAAATTTAGACAGTAAGCCCTAATCATTGATATCTTGTGTTAATCTGCGGCGTCAAGACCTAATCTATAACAATTAACACTCACATGTAAGTTAAAAAACTTACTTTGAGATTTAAACCTAGCCATGTAACTGCAAGATATTGTCTTAGCCTCTAAAAACACACGTATAATGTCGCACTTAAATTTAGACAGTAAGCCCTAATCATTAATATCCTGTGGTAATCTGCGGCGTCAAGACCTAATCTATAACAATTTATTCTAAAATCAAGGTAATAGAACTTACTTTGAGATTAAAACCCAACCAAGTAACTGCAAGATATAGTCTTAGCCTCTAAAAACACACGTATAATGTCGCACTTAAATTTAGACAGTAAGCCCTAATCAATTATATCCTGTGGTAATCTGCGGCGTCAAGACCTAATCTATAACAATTTATTCTAAAATCAAGGTAATAGAACTTACTTTGAGATTAAAACCCAACCAAGTAACTGCAAGATATAGTCTTAGCCTCTCAAAACACACGTATATTGTCGCACTTAAATTTAGACAGTAAGCCCCAATCATTGATATCTTATGGTAATCTGCGGCGTCAAGACCTAGTCTATAACAATTTATTCTAAAATGTAAGTAATAGAACTTACTTTGAGATTAATACCCAACCAAGTAACTGCAAGATGTAGTCTTAGCCTCTAAAAACACACTTTTAATGTCGTACTTAAATTTAGGCAGTAAGCCCTAATCATTGATATCTTGTGGTAATCTGCGGCGTCAAGACCTAATCTATAACAATTTATCCTAAAATGAAGGTTATAGAATTTACTTTGAGATTAAAACCCAACAAAGTAACTGCAAGATATAATCTTAGCCTCTAAAAACACACGTTTAATGTCGTACTTAAATTTAGGCAGTAAGCCCTAATCATTGATATCTTGTGGTAATCTGCGGGGTCAATACCTAATCTATAACAATTTATCCTAAAATGAAGGTAATACAACTTACTTTGATATTAAAACCTAACCATGTAACTGCAAGATATAGTCTTAGCCTCTCAAAACACACGTATATTGTCGCACTTAAATTTGGACAGTAAGCCCCAATCATTGATATCTTATGGTAATCTGCGGTGTCAAGACCTAGTCTATAACAATTTATTCTAAAATGAAGGTAATAAAACTTACTTTGAGATTAAAACCTAACAATGTAACTGCGAAATATAGTCTTAGCCTCTAAAACACACACGTCTAATGTCACACTTAAATTTAGACAGTAAGCCCTAATCATTGATTTTTTATGGTAATCTGCGGCGTCAAGACCTAGTTTATAACAATTTATTCTTAAATGTAAGTAATAGAAATTACTTTGAGATTAAAACCCAACAAAGTAACTGCTAGATATAGTCTTAGCCTCTAAAAACACACGTTTAATGTCGTACTTAAATTTAGGCAGTAAGCCCTAATCATTGATATCTTGTGGTAATCTGCGGCGTCAAGACCTAATCTATAACAATTTATCCTAAAATGAAGGTAATAGAATTTACTTTGAGATTAAAACCCAACAAAGTAACTGCAAGATATAGTCTTAGCCTCAAAAAACACACGTTTAATGTCGTACTTAAATTTAGGCAGTAAGCCCTAATCATTGATATCTTGTGGTAATCTGCGGCGTCAAGACCTAATCTATAACAATTTATCCTAAAATGAAGGTAATACAACTTACTTTGATATTAAAACCTAACCATGTAACTGCAAGATACAGTCTTAGCCTCTAAAAACACACGTTTAATGTCGTACTTAAATTGAGGCAGTAAGCCCTAATCATTGATATCTTGTGGTAATCTGCGGCGTCAAGACCTAATCTATAACAATTTATCCTACAATGAAGGTAATACAACTTACTTTGATATTAAAACCTAACCATGTAACTGCAAGATACAGTCTTAGCCTCTCAAAACACACTTATATTGTCGCACTTAAATTTAGACAGTAAGCCCCAATCATTGATATCTTATGGTAATCTGCGGTGTGAAGACCTTGTCTATAACAATTTATTCTAAAATCAAGGTAATAGAACTTACTTTGAGATTAAAACTCAACCAAGTAACTGCAAGATATAGTCTTAGCCTCTAAAAACACACGTATAATGTCGCACTTAAATTTAGACAGTAAGCCCTAATCATTGATATCCTGTGGTAATCTGCGGCGTCAAGACCTAATCTATAACAATTTATTCTAAAATCAAGGTAATAGAACTTACTTTGAGATTAAAACCCAACCAAGTAACTGCAAGATATAGTCTTAGCCTCTCAAAACACACGTATATTGTCGCACTTAAATTTAGACAGTAAGCCCCAATCATTGATATCTTATGGTAATCTGCGGCGTCAAGACCTAGTCTATAACAATTTATTCTAAAATGTAAGTAATAGAACTTACTTTGAGATTAATACCCAACCAAGTAACTGCAAGATGTAGTCTTAGCCTCTAAAAACACACTTTTAATGTCGTACTTAAATTTAGGCAGTAAGCCCTAATCATTGATATCTTGTGGTAATCTGCGGCGTCAAGACCTAATCTATAACAATTTATCCTAAAATGAAGGTAATACAACTTACTTTGATATTAAAACCTAACCATGTAACTGCAAGATACAGTCTTAGCCTCTAAAAACACACGTTTAATGTCGTACTTAAATTTAGGCAGTAAGCCCTAATCATTGATATCTTGTGGTAATCTGCGGCGTCAAGACCTAATCTATAACAATTTATCCTAAAATGAAGGTAATACAACTTACTTTGATATTAAAACCTAATCATGTAACTGCAAGATATAGTCTTAGCCTCTCAAAACACACGTATATTGTCGCACTTAAATTTGGACAGTAAGCCCCAATCATTGATATCTTATGGTAATCTGCGGTGTCAAGACCTAGTCTATAACAATTTATTCTAAAATGAAGGTAATAAAACTTACTTTGAGATTAAAACCTAACAATGTAATTGCGAAATATAGTCTTAGCCTCTAAAACACACACGTCTAATGTCACACTTAAATTTAGACAGTAAGCCCTAATCATTGATTTTTTATGGTAATCTGCGGCGTCAAGACCTAGTTTATAACAATTTATTCTTAAATGTATGTAATAGAAATAACTTTGAGATTAAAACCCAACAAAGTAACTGCTAGATATAGTCTTAGCCTCTAAAAACACACGTTTAATGTCGTACTTAAATTTAGGCAGTAAGCCCTAATCATTGATATCTTGTGGTAATCTGCGGCGTCAAGACCTAATCTATAACAATTTATCCTAAAATGAAGGTAATAGAATTTACTTTGAGATTAAAACCCAACAAAGTAACTGCAAGATATAGTCTTAGCCTCTAAAAACACACGTTTAATGTCGTACTTAAATTTAGGCAGTAAGCCCTAATCATTGATATCTTGTGGTAATCTGCGGCGTCAAGACCTAATCTATAACAATTTATCCTAAAATGAAGGTAATAGAATTTACTTTGAGATTAAAACCCAACAAAGTAACTGCAAGATATAGTCTTAGCCTCTAAAAACACACGTTTAATGTCGTACTTAAATTTAGGCAGTAAGCCCTAATCATTGATATCTTGTGGTAATCTGCGGCGTCAAGACCTAATCTATGACAATTTATCCTAAAATGAAGGTAATACAACTTACTTTGATATTAAAACCTAACCATGTAACTGCAAGATACAGTCTTAGCCTCTCAAAACACACTTATATTGTCGCACTTAAATTTAGACAGTAAGCCCCAATCATTGATATCTTATGGTAATCTGCGGTGTCAAGACCTAGACTATAACAATTTATTCTAAAATGAAGGTAATAGAACTTACTTTGAGATTAAAACCTAACAATGTAACTGCGAGATATAGTCCTAGCCTCTAAAACACACACGTCTAATGTCGCACTTAAATTTAGACAGTAAGCCCCAATCATTGATATCTTATGGTAATCTGCGGTGTCAAGACCTAGTCTATAACAATTTATTCTAAAATGAAGGTAATAGAACTTACTTTGAGATTAAAACCTAACAATGTAACTGCGAGATATAGTCTTAGCCTCTAAAACACACACGTCTAATGTCACACTTAAATTTAGACAGTAAGCCCTAATCATTGATATCTTGTGGAAGTCTGCGGCGTCAAGACCTAATCTATAACAATTTATTTTAAAATGTTAGTAATAGAACTTACTTTGAGAATAAAACCTAACCGTGTAACTGCAAGATATAGTCTTAGCCTCTAGAAACACACATTTAATGTCGCACTTTAATTTAGACAGTAAGACTAAATCACTAATTTTTTATGGTAATCTGCGGTGTCAAGACCTAGTTTATAACAATTTATTCTAAAATGTAAGTAATAGAATTTACTTTGAGATTAAAACCCAACAAAGTAACTGCAAGATATAGTCTAAGCCTCTAAAAACACACGTTTAATGTCGTACTTAAATTTAGGCAGTAAGCCCTAATCATTGATATCTTGTGGTAATCTGCGGCGTCAAGACCTAGTTTATAACAATTTATTCTTAAATGTAAGTAATAGAAATTACTTTGAGATTAAAACCCAACAAAGTAACTGCTAGATATAGTCTTAGCCTCTAAAAACACACGTTTAATGTCGTACTTAAATTTAGGCAGTAAGCCCTAATCATTGATATCTGGTGGTAATCTGCGGCGTCAAGACCTAATCTATAACAATTTATCCTAAAATGAAGGTAATAGAATTTACTTTGAGATTAAAACCCAACAAAGTAACTGCAAGATATAGTCTTAGCCTCTAAAAACACACGTTTAATGTCGTACTTAAATTTAGGCAGTAAGCCCTAATCATTGATATCTTGTGGTAATCTGCGGCGTCAAGACCTAATCTATAACAATTTATCCTAAAATGAAGGTAATACAACTTACTTTGATATTAAAACCTAACCATGTAACTGCAAGATACAGTCTTAGCCTCTCAAAACACACGTATATTGTCGCACTTAAATTTAGACAGTAAGCCCCAATTATTGATATCTTATGGTAATCTGCGGTGTCAAGACCTAGTCTATAACAATTTATTCTAAAATGAAGGTAATAGAACTTACTTTGAGATTAAAACCTAACAATGTAACTGCGTGATATAGTCTTAGCCTCTAAAACACACACGTCTAATGTCACACTTAAATTTAGACAGTAAGCCCTAATCATTGATATCTTGTGGAAGTCTGCGGCGTCAAGACCTAATCTATAACAATTTATTTTAAAATGTTAGTAATAGAACTTACTTTGAGAATAAAACCTAACCGTGTAACTGCAAGATATAGTCTTAGCCTCTAGAAACACACATTTAATGTCGCACTTTAATTTAGACAGTAAGACTAAATCACTAATTTTTTATGGTAATCTGCGGCGTCAAGACCTAGTTTATAACAATTTATTCTAAAATGTAAGTAATAGAATTTACTTTGAGATTAAAACCCAACAAAGTAACTGCAAGATATAGTCTAAGCCTCTAAAAACACACGTTTAATGTCGTACTTAAATTTAGGCAGTAAGCCCTAATCATTGATATCTTGTGGTAATCTGCGGCGTCAAGACCTAATCTATAACAATTTATCCTACAATGAAGGTAATACAACTTACTTTGATATTAAAACCTAACCATGTAACTGCAAGATACAGTCTTAGCCTCTCAAAACACACTTATATTGTCGCACTTAAATTTAGACAGTAAGCCCCAATCATTGATATCTTATGGTAATCTGCGGTGTCAAGACCTAGTCTATAACAATTTATTCTAAAATGAAGGTAATAGAACTTACTTTGAGATTAAAACCTAACCATGTAACTGCAAGATATAGTCTTAGCCTCTAAAAAACACACGTTTAATGTCGCACTTAAATTTAGACAGTAAGCCCTAATCATTGATATCTTGTGTTAATCTGCGGCGTCAAGACCTAATCTATAACAATTAACACTCACATGTAAGTTAAAAAACTTACTTTGAGATTTAAACCTAGCCATGTAACTGCAAGATATTGTCTTAGCCTCTAAAAACACACGTATAATGTCGCACTTAAATTTAGACAGTAAGCCCTAATCATTAATATCCTGTGGTAATCTGCGGCGTCAAGACCTAATCTATAACAATTTATTCTAAAATCAAGGTAATAGAACTTACTTTGAGATTAAAACCCAACCAAGTAACTGCAAGATATAGTCTTAGCCTCTAAAAACACACGTATAATGTCGCACTTAAATTTAGACAGTAAGCCCTAATCAATTATATCCTGTGGTAATCTGCGGCGTCAAGACCTAATCTATAACAATTTATTCTAAAATCAAGGTAATAGAACTTACTTTGAGATTAAAACCCAACCAAGTAACTGCAAGATATAGTCTTAGCCTCTCAAAACACACGTATATTGTCGCACTTAAATTTAGACAGTAAGCCCCAATCATTGATATCTTATGGTAATCTGCGGCGTCAAGACCTAGTCTATAACAATTTATTCTAAAATGTAAGTAATAGAACTTACTTTGAGATTAATACCCAACCAAGTAACTGCAAGATGTAGTCTTAGCCTCTAAAAACACACTTTTAATGTCGTACTTAAATTTAGGCAGTAAGCCCTA
Source organism: Melinaea marsaeus rileyi (assembly GCA_918358865.1). Lineage (NCBI taxonomy): Eukaryota > Metazoa > Arthropoda > Insecta > Lepidoptera > Nymphalidae > Melinaea > Melinaea marsaeus. The sequence continues at coordinate 8,947,691 of OU911094.1, forward strand.
ATCATTGATATCTTGTGGTAATCTGCGGCGTCAAGACCTAATCTAAAACAATTTATCCTAAAATGAAGGTAATACAACTTACTTTCATATTAAAACCTAACCATGTAACTGCAAGATATAGTCTTAGCCTCTAAAAACACACCTATAATGTCGCACTTAAATGTAGATAGTAAGCCCTAATCATTGATTTTTTATGGTAATCTGCGGCGTCAAGACCTAGTTTATAACAATTTATTCTAAAATGTAAGTAATAGAATTTACTTTGAGATTAAAACCCAACAAAGTAACTGCACGATATAGTCTTAGCCTCTAAAAACACACGTTTAATGTCGTACTTAAATTTAGGCAGTAAGCCCTAATCATTAATATCTTGTGGTAATCTGCGGCGTCAAGACCTAATCTATAACAATTTATCCTAAAATGAAGGTAATACAACTTACTTTGATATTAAAACCTAACCATGTAACTGCAAGATATAGTCTTAGCCTCTCAAAACACACGTATATTGTCGCACTTAAATTTAGACAGTAAGCCCCAATCATTGATATCTTATGGTAATCTGCGGTGTCAAGACCTAGTCTATAACAATTTATTCTAAAATGAAGGTAATAAAACTTACTTTGAGATTACAACCTAACAATGTAACTGCGAAATATAGTCTTAGCCTCTAAAACACACACGTCTAATGTCACACTTAAATTTAGACAGTAAGCCCTAATCATTGATATCTTATGGTAATCTGCGGTGTCAAGACCTAGTCTATAACTATTTATTCTAAAATGAAGGTAATAGAACTTACTTTGAGATTAAAACCTAAAAATGTAACTGCGAGATATAGTCTTAGCCTCTAAAACACACACGTCTAATGTCACACTTAAATTTAGACAGTAAGCCCTAATCATTGATATCTTGTGGAAGTCTGCGGCGTCAAGACCTAATCTATAACAATTTATTTTAAAATGTTAGTAATAGAACTTACTTTGAGATTAAAACCCAACAAAGTAACTGCAAGATATAGTCTTAGCCTCTAAAAACACACGTTTAATGTCGTACTTAAATTTAGGCAGTAAGCCCTAATCATTGATATCTTGTGGTAATCTGCGGCGTCAAGACCTAATCTATAACAATTTATCCTAAAATGAAGGTAATACAACTTACTTTGATATTAAAAACTAACCATGTAACTGCAAGATACAGTCTTAGCCTCTCAAAACACACTTATATTGTCGCACTTAAATTTAGACAGTAAGCCCCAATCATTGATATCTTATGGTAATCTGCGGTGTCAAGACCTAGTCTATAACAATTTATTCTAAAATGAAGGTAATAGAACTTACTTTGAGATTAAAACCTAACAATGTAACTGCGTGATATAGTCTTAGCCTCTAAAACACACACGTCTAATGTCTAATAAGTAACTGCAAGATATAGTCTTAGCCTTTCAAAACACACGTATATTGTCGCACTTAAATTTAGACAGTAAGCCCCAATCATTGATATCTTATGGTAATCTGCGGCGTCAAGACCTAGTCTATAACAATTTATTCTAAAATGTAAGTAATAGAACTTACTTTGAGATTAATACCCAACCAAGTAACTGCAAGATATAGTCTTAGCCTCTAAAAACACACGTATAATGTTGTACTTAAATTTAGGCAGTAAGCCCTAATCATTGATATCCTGTGGTAATCTGCGGCGTCAAGACCTAATCTATAACAATTTATTCTTAAATCAAGGTAATAGAACTTACTTTGAGATTAAAACCCAACCAAGTAACTGCAAGATATAGTTTTAGCCTCTAAAAACACACGTATAATGTCGCACTTAAATTTAGACAGTAAGCCCTAATCATTGATATCCTGTGGTAATCTGCGGCGTCAAGACCTAATCTATAACAATTTATTCTAAAATCAAGGTAATAGAACTTACTTTGAGATTAAAACCTAACAATGTAACTGCGTGATATAGTCTTAGCCTCTAAAACACACACGTCTAATGTCTAATAAGTAACTGCAAGATATAGTCTTAGCCTTTCAAAACACACGTATATTGTCGCACTTAAATTTAGACAGTAAGCCCCAATCATTGATATCTTATGGTAATCTGCGGCGTCAAGACCTAGTCTATAACAATTTATTCTAAAATGTAAGTAATAGAATTTACTTTGAGATTAAAACCCAACCAAGTAACTGCAAGATATAGTCTTAGCCTCTAAAAACACATGTATAATGTCGCACTTAAATTTAGACAGTAAGCCCTAATCATTGATATCCTGTGGTAATCTGCGGCGTCAAGACCTAATCTATAACAATTTATTCTAAAATCAAGGTAATAGAACTTACTTTGAGATTAAAACCCAACCAAGTAACTGCAAGATATAGTCTTAGCCTCTAAAAACACATGTATAATGTCGCACTTAAATTTAGACAGTAAGCCCTAATCATTGATATCCTGTGGTAATCTGCGGCGTCAAGACCTAATCTATAACAATTTATTCTAAAATCAAGGTAATAGAACTTACTTTGAGATTAAAACCCAACCAAGTAACTGCAAGATATAGTCTTAGCCTCTCAAAACACACGTATATTGTCGCACTTAAATTTAGACAGTAAGCCCCAATCATTGATATCTTATGGTAATCTGCGGCGTCAAGACCTAGTTTATAACAATTTATTCTTAAATGTAAGTAATAGAAATTACTTTGGGATTAAAACCCAACAAAGTAACTGCAAGATATAGTCTTAGCCTCTAAAAACACACGTTTAATGTCGTACTTCAATTTAGGCAGTAAGCCCTAATCATTGATATCTTGTGGTAATCTGCGGCGTCAAGACCTAATCTATAACTATTTATCCTAAAATGAAGGTAATAGAATTTACTTTGAGATTAAAACCCAACAAAGTAACTGCAAGATATAGTCTTAGCCTCTAAAAACACAGGTTTAATGTCGTACTTAAATTTAGGCAGTAAGCCCTAATCATTGATATCCTGTGGTAATCTGCGGCGTCAAGACCTAATCTATAACAATTTATTCTAAAATCAAGGTAATAGAACTTACTTTGAGATTAAAACCCAACCAAGTAACTGCAAGATATAGTCTTAGCCTTTCAAAACACACGTATATTGTCGCACTTAAATTTAGACAGTAAGCCCCAATCATTGATATCTTATGGTAATCTGCGGCGTCAAGACCTAGTCTATAACAATTTATTCTAAAATGTAAGTAATAGAACTTACTTTGAGATTAATACCCAACCAAGTAACTGCAAGATGTAGTCTTAGCCTCTAAAAACACACTTTTAATGTCGTACTTAAATTTAGGCAGTAAGCCCTAATCATTGATATCTTGTGGTAATCTGCGGCGTCAAGACCTAATCTAAAACAATTTATCCTAAAATGAAGGTAATACAACTTACTTTCATATTAAAACCTAACCATGTAACTGCGAGATATAGTCTTAGCCTCTAAAACACACACGTCTAATGTCACACTTAAATTTAGACAGTAAGCCCTAATCATTGATATCTTGTGGAAGTCTGCGGCGTCAAGACCTAATCTATAACAATTTATTTTAAAATGTTAGTAATAGAACTTACTTTGAGATTAAAACCCAACAAAGTAACTGCAAGATATAGTCTTAGCCTTTAAAAACACACGTTTAATGTCGTACTTAAATTTAGGCAGTAAGCCCTAATCATTGATATCTTGTGGTAATCTGCGGCGTCAAGACCTAATCTATAACAATTTATCCTAAAATGAAGGTAATACAACTTACTTTGATATTAAAACCTAATCATGTAACTGCAAGATACAGTCTTAGCCTCTCAAAACACACTTATATTGTCGCACTTAAATTTAGACAGTAAGCCCCAATCATTGATATCTTATGGTAATCTGCGTTGTCAAGACCTAGTCTATAACAATTTATTCTAAAATGAAGGTAATAGAACTTACTTTGCGATTAAAACCTAACAATGTAACTGCGAGATATAGTCTTAGCCTCTAAAACACACACGTCTAATGTCACACTTAAATTTAGACAGTAAGCCCTAATCATTGATATCTTGTGGAAGTCTGCGGCGTCAAGACCTAATCTATAACAATTTATTTTAAAATGTTAGTAATAGAACTTACTTTGAGAATAAAACCTAACCGTGTAACTGCAAGATATAGTCTTAGCCTCTAGAAACACACATTTAATGTCGCACTTTAATTTAGACAGTAAGACTAAATCACTATTTTTTTATGGTAATCTGCGGCGTCAAGACCTAGTTTATAACAATTTATTCTAAAATGTAAGTAATAGAGTTTACTTTGAGATTAAAACCCAACAAAGTAACTGCAAGATATAGTCTTAGCCTCTAAAAACACACGTTTAATGTCGTACTTAAATTTAGGCAGTAAGCCCTAATCATTGATATCTTGTGGTAATCTGCGGCGTCAAGACCTAATCTATAACAATTTATCCTAAAATGAAGGTAATACATCTTACTTTCATATTAAAACCTAACCATGTAACTGCGAGATATAGTCTTAGCCTCTAAAACACACACGTCTAATGTCACACTTAAATTTAGACAGTAAGCCCTAATCAATGATATCTTGTGGAAGTCTGCGGCGTCAAGACCTAATCTATAACAATTTATTTTAAAATGTTAGTAATAGAACTTACTTTGAGAATAAAACCTAACCGTGTAACTGCAAGATATAGTCTTAGCCTCTAGAAACGCACATTTAATGTCGCACTTTAATTTAGACAGTAAGACTAAATCACTAATTTTTTATGGTAATCTGCGGCGTCAAGACCTAGTTTATAACAATTTATTCTAAAATGTAAGTAATAGAATTTACTTTGAGATTAAAACCCAACAAAGTAACTGCAAGATATAGTCTTAGCCTCTAAAAACACACGTTTAATGTCGTACTTAAATTTAGGCAGTAAGCCCTAATCATTGATATCTTGTGGTAATCTGCGGCGTCAAGACCTAATCTATAACAATTTATCCTAAAATGAAGGTTATACATCTTACTTTCATATTAAAACCTAACCATGTAACTGCGAGATATAGTCTTAGCCTCTAAAACACACACGTCTAATGTCACACTTAAATTTAGACAGTAAGCCCTAATCAATGATATCTTGTGGAAGTCTGCGGCGTCAAGACCTAATCTATAACAATTTATTTTAAAATGTTAGTAATAGAACTTACTTTGAGAATAAAACCTAACCGTGTAACTGCAAGATATAGTCTTAGCCTCTAGAAACGCACATTTAATGTCGCACTTTAATTTAGACAGTAAGACTAAATCACTAATTTTTTATGGTAATCTGCGGCGTCAAGACCTAGTTTATAACAATTTATTCTAAAATGTAAGTAATAGAATTTACTTTGAGATTAAAACCCAACAAAGTAACTGCAAGATATAGTCTTAGCCTCTAAAAACACACGTTTAATGTCGTACTTAAATTTAGGCAGTAAGCCCTAATCATTGATATCTTGTGGTAATCTGCGGCGTCAAGACCTAATCTATAACAATTTATCCTAAAATGAAGGTAATAGAATTTACTTTGAGATTAAAACCCAACAAAGTAACTGCAAGATATAGTCTTAGCCTCAAAAAACACACGTTTAATGTCGTACTTAAATTTAGGCAGTAAGCCCTAATCATTGATATCTTGTGGTAATCTGCGGCGTCAAGACCTAATCTATAACAATTTATCCTAAAATGAAGGTAATACAACTTACTTTGATATTAAAACCTAACCATGTAACTGCAAGATACAGTCTTAGCCTCTAAAAACACACGTTTAATGTCGTACTTAAATTGAGGCAGTAAGCCCTAATCATTGATATCTTGTGGTAATCTGCGGCGTCAAGACCTAATCTATAACAATTTATCCTACAATGAAGGTAATACAACTTACTTTGATATTAAAACCTAACCATGTAACTGCAAGATACAGTCTTAGCCTCTCAAAACACACTTATATTGTCGCACTTAAATTTAGACAGTAAGCCCCAATCATTGATATCTTATGGTAATCTGCGGTGTGAAGACCTTGTCTATAACAATTTATTCTAAAATCAAGGTAATAGAACTTACTTTGAGATTAAAACCCAACCAAGTAACTGCAAGATATAGTCTTAGCCTCTAAAAACACACGTATAATGTCGCACTTAAATTTAGACAGTAAGCCCTAATCATTGATATCCTGTGGTAATCTGCGGCGTCAAGACCTAATCTATAACAATTTATTCTAAAATCAAGGTAATAGAACTTACTTTGAGATTAAAACCCAACCAAGTAACTGCAAGATATAGTCTTAGCCTCTCAAAACACACGTATATTGTCGCACTTAAATTTAGACAGTAAGCCCCAATCATTGATATCTTATGGTAATCTGCGGCGTCAAGACCTAGTCTATAACAATTTATTCTAAAATGTAAGTAATAGAACTTACTTTGAGATTAATACCCAACCAAGTAACTGCAAGATGTAGTCTTAGCCTCTAAAAACACACTTTTAATGTCGTACTTAAATTTAGGCAGTAAGCCCTAATCATTGATATCTTGTGGTAATCTGCGGCGTCAAGACCTAATCTATAACAATTTATCCTAAAATGAAGGTAATACAACTTACTTTGATATTAAAACCTAACCATGTAACTGCAAGATACAGTCTTAGCCTCTCAAAACACACGTTTAATGTCGTACTTAAATTTAGGCAGTAAGCCCTAATCATTGATATCTTGTGGTAATCTGCGGCGTCAAGACCTAATCTATAACAATTTATCCTAAAATGAAGGTAATACAACTTACTTTGATATTAAAACCTAACCATGTAACTGCAAGATATAGTCTTAGCCTCTCAAAACACACGTATATTGTCGCACTTAAATTTGGACAGTAAGCCCCAATCATTGATATCTTATGGTAATCTGCGGTGTCAAGACCTAGTCTATAACAATTTATTCTAAAATGAAGGTAATAAAACTTACTTTGAGATTAAAACCTAACAATGTAATTGCGAAATATAGTCTTAGCCTCTAAAACACACACGTCTAATGTCACACTTAAATTTAGACAGTAAGCCCTAATCATTGATTTTTTATGGTAATCTGCGGCGTCAAGACCTAGTTTATAACAATTTATTCTTAAATGTATGTAATAGAAATTACTTTGAGATTAAAACCCAACAAAGTAACTGCTAGATATAGTCTTAGCCTCTAAAAACACACGTTTAATGTCGTACTTAAATTTAGGCAGTAAGCCCTAATCATTGATATCTTGTGGTAATCTGCGGCGTCAAGACCTAATCTATAACAATTTATCCTAAAATGAAGGTAATAGAATTTACTTTGAGATTAAAACCCAACAAAGTAACTGCAAGATATAGTCTTAGCCTCTAAAAACACACGTTTAATGTCGTACTTAAATTTAGGCAGTAAGCCCTAATCATTGATATCTTGTGGTAATCTGCGGCGTCAAGACCTAATCTATAACAATTTATCCTAAAATGAAGGTAATAGAATTTACTTTGAGATTAAAACCCAACAAAGTAACTGCAAGATATAGTCTTAGCCTCTAAAAACACACGTTTAATGTCGTACTTAAATTTAGGCAGTAAGCCCTAATCATTGATATCTTGTGGTAATCTGCGGCGTCAAGACCTAATCTATGACAATTTATCCTAAAATGAAGGTAATACAACTTACTTTGATATTAAAACCTAACCATGTAACTGCAAGATACAGTCTTAGCCTCTCAAAACACACTTATATTGTCGCACTTAAATTTAGACAGTAAGCCCCAATCATTGATATCTTATGGTAATCTGCGGTGTCAAGACCTAGTCTATAACAATTTATTCTAAAATGAAGGTAATAGAACTTACTTTGAGATTAAAACCTAACAATGTAACTGCGAGATATAGTCTTAGCCTCTAAAACACACACGTCTAATGTCACACTTAAATTTAGACAGTAAGCCCTAATCATTGATTTTTTATGGTAATCTGCGGCGTCAAGACCTAGTTTATAACAATTTATTCTTAAATGTAAGTAATAGAAATTACTTTGAGATTAAAACCCAACAAAGTAACTGCAAGATATAGTCTTAGCCTCTAAAAACACACGTTTAATGTCGTACTTAAATTTAGGCAGTAAGCCCTAATCATTGATATCTTGTGGTAATCTGCGGCGTCAAGACCTAATCTATAACAATTTATCCTAAAATGAAGGTAATAGAATTTACTTTGAGATTAAAACCCAACAAAGTAACTGCAAGATATAGTCTTAGCCTCTAAAAACATACGTTTAATGTCGTACTTAAATTTAGGCAGTAAGCCCTAATCATTGATATCTTATGGTAATCTGCGGTGTCAAGACCTAGTCTATAACAATTTATCCTAAAATGAAGGTAATACAACTTACTTTGATATTAAAACCTAACCATGTAACTGCAAGATACAGTCTTAGCCTCTCAAAACACACTTATATTGTCGCACTTAAATTTAGACAGTAAGCCCCAATCATTGATATCTTATGGTAATCTGCGGTGTCAAGACCTAGTCTATAACAATTTATTCTAAAATGAAGGTAATAGAACTTACTTTGAGATTAAAACCTAACAATGTAACTGCGAGATATAGTCTTAGCCTCTAAAACACACACGTCTAATGTCACACTTAAATTTAGACAGTAAGCCCTAATCATTGATATCTTGTGGAAGTCTGCGGCGTCAAGACCTAATCTATAACAATTTATTTTAAAATGTTAGTAATAGAACTTACTTTGAGAATAAAACCTAACCGTGTAACTGCAAGATATAGTCTTAGCCTCTAGAAACACACATTTAATGTCGCACTTTAATTTAGACAGTAAGACTAAATCACTAATTTTTTATGGTAATCTGCGGTGTCAAGACCTAGTTTATAACAATTTATTCTAAAATGTAAGTAATAGAATTTACTTTGAGATTAAAACCCAACAAAGTAACTGCAAGATATAGTCTAAGCCTCTAAAAACACACGTTTAATGTCGTACTTAAATTTAGGCAGTAAGCCCTAATCATTGATATCTTGTGGTAATCTGCGGCGTCAAGACCTAGTTTATAACAATTTATTCTTAAATGTAAGTAATAGAAATTACTTTGAGATTAAAACCCAACAAAGTAACTGCTAGATATAGTCTTAGCCTCTAAAAACACACGTTTAATGTCGTACTTAAATTTAGGCAGTAAGCCCTAATCATTGATATCTGGTGGTAATCTGCGGCGTCAAGACCTAATCTATAACAATTTATCCTAAAATGAAGGTAATAGAATTTACTTTGAGATTAAAACCCAACAAAGTAACTGCAAGATATAGTCTTAGCCTCTAAAAACACACGTTTAATGTCGTACTTAAATTTAGGCAGTAAGCCCTAATCATTGATATCTTGTGGTAATCTGCGGCGTCAAGACCTAATCTATAACAATTTATCCTAAAATGAAGGTAATACAACTTACTTTGATATTAAAACCTAACCATGTAACTGCAAGATACAGTCTTAGCCTCTCAAAACACACGTATATTGTCGCACTTAAATTTAGACAGTAAGCCCCAATTATTGATATCTTATGGTAATCTGCGGTGTCAAGACCTAGTCTATAACAATTTATTCTAAAATGAAGGTAATAGAACTTACTTTGAGATTAAAACCTAACAATGTAACTGCGTGATATAGTCTTAGCCTCTAAAACACACACGTCTAATGTCACACTTAAATTTAGACAGTAAGCCCTAATCATTGATATCTTGTGGAAGTCTGCGGCGTCAAGACCTAATCTATAACAATTTATTTTAAAATGTTAGTAATAGAACTTACTTTGAGAATAAAACCTAACCGTGTAACTGCAAGATATAGTCTTAGCCTCTAGAAACACACATTTAATGTCGCACTTTAATTTAGACAGTAAGACTAAATCACTAATTTTTTATGGTAATCTGCGGCGTCAAGACCTAGTTTATAACAATTTATTCTAAAATGTAAGTAATAGAATTTACTTTGAGATTAAAACCCAACAAAGTAACTGCAAGATATAGTCTAAGCCTCTAAAAACACACGTTTAATGTCGTACTTAAATTTAGGCAGTAAGCCCTAATCATTGATATCTTGTGGTAATCTGCGGCGTCAAGACCTAATCTATAACAATTTATCCTACAATGAAGGTAATACAACTTACTTTGATATTAAAACCTAACCATGTAACTGCAAGATACAGTCTTAGCCTCTCAAAACACACTTATATTGTCGCACTTAAATTTAGACAGTAAGCCCCAATCATTGATATCTTATGGTAATCTGCGGTGTCAAGACCTAGTCTATAACAATTTATTCTAAAATGAAGGTAATAGAACTTATTTTGAGATTAAAACCTAACCATGTAACTGCAAGATATAGTCTTAGCCTCTAAAAAACACACGTTTAATGTCGCACTTAAATTTAGACAGTAAGCCCTAATCATTGATATCTTGTGTTAATCTGCGGCGTCAAGACCTAATCTATAACAATTAACACTCACATGTAAGTTAAAAAACTTACTTTGAGATTTAAACCTAGCCATGTAACTGCAAGATATTGTCTTAGCCTCTAAAAACACACGTATAATGTCGCACTTAAATTTAGACAGTAAGCCCTAATCATTAATATCCTGTGGTAATCTGCGGCGTCAAGACCTAATCTATAACAATTTGTTCTAAAATCAAGGTAATAGAACTTACTTTGAGATTAAAACCCAACCAAGTAACTGCAAGATATAGTCTTAGCCTCTAAAAACACACGTATAATGTCGCACTTAAATTTAGACAGTAAGCCCTAATCAATTATATCCTGTGGTAATCTGCGGCGTCAAGACCTAATCTATAACAATTTATTCTAAAATCAAGGTAATAGAACTTACTTTGAGATTAAAACCCAACCAAGTAACTGCAAGATATAGTCTTAGCCTCTCAAAACACACGTATATTGTCGCACTTAAATTTAGACAGTAAGCCCCAATCATTGATATCTTATGGTAATCTGCGGCGTCAAGACCTAGTCTATAACAATTTATTCTAAAATGTAAGTAATAGAACTTACTTTGAGATTAATACCCAACCAAGTAACTGCAAGATGTAGTCTTAGCCTCTAAAAACACACTTTTAATGTCGTACTTAAATTTAGGCAGTAAGCCCTAATCATTGATATCTTGTGGTAATCTGCGGCGTCAAGACCTAATCTAAAACAATTTATCCTAAAATGAAGGTAATACAACTTACTTTCATATTAAAACCTAACCATGTAACTGCAAGATATAGTCTTAGCCTCTAAAAACACACCTATAATGTCGCACTTAAATGTAGATAGTAAGCCCTAATCATTGATTTTTTATGGTAATCTGCGGCGTCAAGACCTAGTTTATAACAATTTATTCTAAAATGTAAGTAATAGAATTTACTTTGAGATTAAAACCCAACAAAGTAACTGCACGATATAGTCTTAGCCTCTAAAAACACACGTTTAATGTCGTACTTAAATTTAGGCAGTAAGCCCTAATCATTAATATCTTGTGGTAATCTGCGGCGTCAAGACCTAATCTATAACAATTTATCCTAAAATGAAGGTAATACAACTTACTTTGATATTAAAACCTAACCATGTAACTGCAAGATATAGTCTTAGCCTCTCAAAACACACGTATATTGTCGCACTTAAATTTAGACAGTAAGCCCCAATCATTGATATCTTATGGTAATCTGCGGTGTCAAGACCTAGTCTATAACAATTTATTCTAAAATGAAGGTAATAAAACTTACTTTGAGATTACAACCTAACAATGTAACTGCGAAATATAGTCTTAGCCTCTAAAACACACACGTCTAATGTCACACTTAAATTTAGACAGTAAGCCCTAATCATTGATATCTTATGGTAATCTGCGGTGTCAAGACCTAGTCTATAACTATTTATTCTAAAATGAAGGTAATAGAACTTACTTTGAGATTAAAACCTAAAAATGTAACTGCGAGATATAGTCTTAGCCTCTAAAACACACACGTCTAATGTCACACTTAAATTTAGACAGTAAGCCCTAATCATTGATATCTTGTGGAAGTCTGCGGCGTCAAGACCTAATCTATAACAATTTATTTTAAAATGTTAGTAATAGAACTTACTTTGAGATTAAAACCCAACAAAGTAACTGCAAGATATAGTCTTAGCCTCTAAAAACACACGTTTAATGTCGTACTTAAATTTAGGCAGTAAGCCCTAATCATTGATATCTTGTGGTAATCTGCGGCGTCAAGACCTAATCTATAACAATTTATCCTAAAATGAAGGTAATACAACTTACTTTGATATTAAAAACTAACCATGTAACTGCAAGATACAGTCTTAGCCTCTCAAAACACACTTATATTGTCGCACTTAAATTTAGACAGTAAGCCCCAATCATTGATATCTTATGGTAATCTGCGGTGTCAAGACCTAGTCTATAACAATTTATTCTAAAATGAAGGTAATAGAACTTACTTTGAGATTAAAACCTAACAATGTAACTGCGTGATATAGTCTTAGCCTCTAAAACACACACGTCTAATGTCTAATAAGTAACTGCAAGATATAGTCTTAGCCTTTCAAAACACACGTATATTGTCGCACTTAAATTTAGACAGTAAGCCCCAATCATTGATATCTTATGGTAATCTGCGGCGTCAAGACCTAGTCTATAACAATTTATTCTAAAATGTAAGTAATAGAACTTACTTTGAGATTAATACCCAACCAAGTAACTGCAAGATATAGTCTTAGCCTCTAAAAACACACGTATAATGTTGTACTTAAATTTAGGCAGTAAGCCCTAATCATTGATATCCTGTGGTAATCTGCGGCGTCAAGACCTAATCTATAACAATTTATTCTTAAATCAAGGTAATAGAACTTACTTTGAGATTAAAACCCAACCAAGTAACTGCAAGATATAGTTTTAGCCTCTAAAAACACACGTATAATGTCGCACTTAAATTTAGACAGTAAGCCCTAATCATTGATATCCTGTGGTAATCTGCGGCGTCAAGACCTAATCTATAACAATTTATTCTAAAATCAAGGTAATAGAACTTACTTTGAGAGTAAAACCCAACCAAGTAACTGCAAGATATAGTCTTAGCCTCTCAAAACACACGTATATTGTCGCACTTAAATTTAGACAGTAAGCCCCAATCATTGATATCTTATGGTAATCTGCGGTATCAAGACCTAGTCTATAACAATTTATTCTAAAATGAAGGTAATAAAACTTACTTTGAGATTAAAACCTAACAATGTAACTGCGAAATATAGTCTTAGCCTCTAAAACACACACGTCTAATGTCACACTTAAATTTAGACAGTAAGCCCTAATCATTGATTTTTTATGGTAATCTGCGGCGTCAAGACCTAGTTTATAACAATTTATTCTTAAATGTAAGTAAGAGAAATTACTTTGAGATTAAAACCCAACAAAGTAACTGCAAGATATAGTCTTAGCCTCTAAAAACACACGTTTAATGTCGTACTTAAATTTAGGCAGTAAGCCCTAATCATTGATATCTTGTGGTAATCTGCGGCGTCAAGACCTAATCTATAACAATTTATCCTAAAATGAAGGTAATAGAACTTACTTTGAGATTAAAACCTAACAATGTAACTGCGAGATATAGTCTTAGCCTCTAAAACACACACGTCTAATGTCACACTTAAATTTAGACAGTAAGCCCTAATCATTGATTTTTTATGGTAATCTGCGGCGTCAAGACCTAGTTTATAACAATTTATTCTTAAATGTAAGTAAGAGAAATTACTTTGAGATTAAAACCCAACAAAGTAACTGCAAGATATAGTCTTAGCCTCTAAAAACACACGTTTAATGTCGTACTTAAATTTAGGCAGTAAGCCCTAATCATTGATATCTTGTGGTAATCTGCGGCGTCAAGACCTAATCTATAACAATTTATCCTAAAATGAAGGTAATAGAATTTACTTTGAGATTAAAACCCAACAAAGTAACTGCAAGATATAGTCTTAGCCTCTAAAAACACACGTTTAATGTCGTACTTAAATTTAGGCAGTAAGCCCTAATCATTGATATCTTGTGGTAATCTGCGGCGTCAAGACCTAATCTATAACAATTTATCCTAAAATGAAGGTAATACAACTTACTTTGATATTAAAACCTAACCATGTAACTGCAAGATACAGTCTTAGCCTCTCAAAACACACTTATATTGTCGCACTTAAATTTAGACAGTAAGCCCCAATCATTGATATCTTATGGTAATCTGCGGTGTCAAGACCTAGTCTATAACAATTTATTCTAAAATGAAGGTAATAGAACTTACTTTGAGATTAAAACCTAACAATGTAACTGCGAGATATAGTCTTAGCCTCTAAAACACACACGTATAATGTCACACTTAAATTTAGACAGTAAGCCCTAATCATTGATATCTTGTGGAAGTCTGCGGCGTCAAGACCTAGTCTATAACAATTTAGTTTAAAACGTTAGTAATAGAACTTACTTTGAGATTAAAACCCAACAAAGTAACTGCAAGATATAGTCTTAGCCTCTAAAAACACACGTTTAATGTCGTACTTAAATTTAGGCAGTAAGCCCTAATCATTGATATCTTGTGGTAATCTGCGGCGTCAAGACCTAATCTATAACAATTTATCCTAAAATGAAGGTAATACAACTTACTTTGATATTAAAACCTAACCATGTAACTGCAAGATACAGTCTTAGCCTCTCAAAACACACTTATATTGTCGCACTTAAATTTAGACAGTAAGCCCCAATCATTGATATCTTATGGTAATCTGCGGTGTCAAGACCTAGTCTATAACAATTTATTCTAAAATGAAGGTAATAGAACTTACTTTGAGATTAAAACCTAACAATGAATCTGCGAGATATAGTCTTAGCCTCTAAAACACACACGTCTAATGTCACACTAAATTTAGACAGTAAGCCCTAATCATTGATATCTTGTGGAAGACTGCGGCGTCAAGACCTAATCTATAACAATTTATTTTAAAATGTTAGTAATAGAACTTACTTTGAGAATAAAACCTAACCGTGTAACTGCAAGATATAGTCTTAGCCTCTAGAAACACACATTTAATGTCGCACTTTAATTTAGACAGTAAGACTAAATCACTAATTTTTTATGGTAATCTGCGGCGTCAAGACCTAGTTTATAACAATTTATTCTAAAATGTAAGTAATAGAATTTACTTTGAGATTAAAACCCAACCAAGTAACTGCAAGATATAGTCTTAGCCTCTAAAAACACATGTATAATGTCGCACTTAAATTTAGACAGTAACCCCTAATCATTGATATCCTGTGGTAATCTGCGGCGTCAAGACCTAATCTATAACAATTTATTCTAAAATCAAGGTAATAGAACTTACTTTGAGATTAAAACCCAACCAAGTAACTGCAAGATATAGTCTTAGCCTCTAAAAACACATGTATAATGTCGCACTTAAATTTAGACAGTAAGCCCTAATCATTGATATCCTGTGGTAATCTGCGGCGTCAAGACCTAATCTATAACAATTTATTCTAAAATCAAGGTAATAGAACTTACTTTGAGATTAAAACCCAACCAAGTAACTGCAAGATATAGTCTTAGCCTCTCAAAACACACGTATATTGTCGCACTTAAATTTAGACAGTAAGCCCCAATCATTGATATCTTATGGTAATCTGCGGCGTCAAGACCTAGTTTATAACAATTTATTCTTAAATGTAAGTAATAGAAATTACTTTGAGATTAAAACCCAACAAAGTAACTGCAAGATATAGTCTTAGCCTCTAAAAACACACGTTTAATGTCGTACTTCAATTTAGGCAGTAAGCCCTAATCATTGATATCTTGTGGTAATCTGCGGCGTCAAGACCTAATCTATAACAATTTATCCTAAAATGAAGGTAATACAACTTACTTTGATATTAAAACCTAACCATGTAACTGCAAGATACAGTCTTAGCCTCTCAAAACACACTTATATTGTCGCACTTAAATTTAGACAGTAAGCCCCAATCATTGATATCTTATGGTAATCTGCGGTGTCAAGACCTAGTCTATAACAATTTATTCTAAAATGAAGGTAATAGAACTTACTTTGAGATTAAAACCTAACAATGTAACTGCGAGATATAGTCTTAGCCTCTAAAACACACACGTATAATGTCACACTTAAATTTAGACAGTAAGCCCTAATCATTGATATCTTGTGGAAGTCTGCGGCGTCAAGACCTAGTCTATAACAATTTAGTTTAAAACGTTAGTAATAGAACTTACTTTGAGATTAAAACCCAACAAAGTAACTGCAAGATATAGTCTTAGCCTCTAAAAACACACGTTTAATGTCGTACTTAAATTTAGGCAGTAAGCCCTAATCATTGATATCTTGTGGTAATCTGCGGCGTCAAGACCTAATCTATAACAATTTATCCTAAAATGAAGGTAATACAACTTACTTTGATATTAAAACCTAACCATGTAACTGCAAGATACAGTCTTAGCCTCTCAAAACACACTTATATTGTCGCACTTAAATTTAGACAGTAAGCCCCAATCATTGATATCTTATGGTAATCTGCGGTGTCAAGACCTAGTCTATAACAATTTATTCTAAAATGAAGGTAATAGAACTTACTTTGAGATTAAAACCTAACAATGAATCTGCGAGATATAGTCTTAGCCTCTAAAACACACACGTCTAATGTCACACTTAAATTTAGACAGTAAGCCCTAATCATTGATATCTTGTGGAAGTCTGCGGCGTCAGGACCTAATCTATAACAATTTATTTTAAAATGTTAGTAATAGAACTTACTTTGAGAATAAAACCTAACCGTGTAACTGCAAGATATAGTCTTAGCCTCTAGAAACACACATTTAATGTCGCACTTTAATTTAGACAGTAAGACTAAATCACTAATTTTTTATGGTAATCTGCGGCGTCAAGACCTAGTTTATAACAATTTATTCTAAAATGTAAGTAATAGAATTTACTTTGAGATTAAAACCCAACCAAGTAACTGCAAGATATAGTCTTAGCCTCTAAAAACACATGTATAATGTCGCACTTAAATTTAGACAGTAAGCCCTAATCATTGATATCCTGTGGTAATCTGCGGCGTCAAGACCTAATCTATAACAATTTATTCTAAAATCAAGGTAATAGAACTTACTTTGAGATTAAAACCCAACCAAGTAACTGCAAGATATAGTCTTAGCCTCTAAAAACACATGTATAATGTCGCACTTAAATTTAGACAGTAAGCCCTAATCATTGATATCCTGTGGTAATCTGCGGCGTCAAGACCTAATCTATAACAATTTATTCTAAAATCAAGGTAATAGAACTTACTTTGAGATTAAAACCCAACCAAGTAACTGCAAGATATAGTCTTAGCCTCTCAAAACACACGTATATTGTCGCACTTAAATTTAGACAGTAAGCCCCAATCATTGATATCTTATGGTAATCTGCGGCGTCAAGACCTAGTTTATAACAATTTATTCTTAAATGTAAGTAATAGAAATTACTTTGAGATTAAAACCCAACAAAGTAACTGCAAGATATAGTCTTAGCCTCTAAAAACACACGTTTAATGTCGTACTTAAATTTAGGAAGTAAGCCCTAATCATTGATATCTTGTGGTAATCTGTGGCGTCAAGACCTAATCTATAACTATTTATCCTAAAATGAAGGTAATAGAATTTACTTTGAGATTAAAACCCAACAAAGTAACTGCAAGATATAGTCTTAGCCTCTAAAAACACACGTTTAATGTCGTACTTAAATTTAGGCAGTAAGCCCTAATCATTGATATCCTGTGGTAATCTGCGGCGTCAAGACCTAATCTATAACAATTTATTCTAAAATCAAGGTAATAGAACTTACTTTGAGATTAAAACCCAACCAAGTAACTGCAAGATATAGTCTTAGCCTTTCAAAACACACGTATATTGTCGCACTTAAATTTAGACAGTAAGCCCCAATCATTGATATCTTATGGTAATCTGCGGCGTCAAGACCTAGTCTATAACAATTTATTCTAAAATGTAAGTAATAGAACTTACTTTGAGATTAATACCCAACCAAGTAACTGCAAGATGTAGTCTTAGCCTCTAAAAACACACTTTTAATGTCGTACTTAAATTTAGGCAGTAAGCCCTAATCATTGATATCTTGTGGTAATCTGCGGCGTCAAGACCTAATCTAAAACAATTTATCCTAAAATGAAGGTAATACAACTTACTTTGATATTAAAACCTAACCATGTAACTGCGAGATATAGTCTTAGCCTCTAAAACACACACGTCTAATGTCACACTTAAATTTAGACAGTAAGCCCTAATCATTGATATCTTGTGGAAGTCTGCGGCGTCAAGACCTAATCTATAACAATTTATTTTAAAATGTTAGTAATAGAACTTACTTTGAGATTAAAACCCAACAAAGTAACTGCAAGATATAGTCTTAGCCTTTAAAAACACACGTTTAATGTCGTACTTAAATTTAGGCAGTAAGCCCTAATCATTGATATCTTGTGGTAATCTGCGGCGTCAAGACCTAATCTATAACAATTTATCCTAAAATGAAGGTAATACAACTTACTTTGATATTAAAACCTAATCATGTAACTGCAAGATACAGTCTTAGCCTCTCAAAACACACTTATATTGTCGCACTTAAATTTAGACAGTAAGCCCCAATCATTGATATCTTATGGTAATCTGCGTTGTCAAGACCTAGTCTATAACAATTTATTCTAAAATGAAGGTAATAGAACTTACTTTGCGATTAAAACCTAACAATGTAACTGCGAGATATAGTCTTAGCCTCTAAAACACACACGTCTAATGTCACACTTAAATTTAGACAGTAAGCCCTAATCATTGATATCTTGTGGAAGTCTGCGGCGTCAAGACCTAATCTATAACAATTTATTTTAAAATGTTAGTAATAGAACTTACTTTGAGAATAAAACCTAACCGTGTAACTGCAAGATATAGTCTTAGCCTCTAGAAACACACATTTAATGTCGCACTTTAATTTAGACAGTAAGACTAAATCACTATTTTTTTATGGTAATCTGCGGCGTCAAGACCTAGTTTATAACAATTTATTCTAAAATGTAAGTAATAGAGTTTACTTTGAGATTAAAACCCAACAAAGTAACTGCAAGATATAGTCTTAGCCTCTAAAAACACACGTTTAATGTCGTACTTAAATTTAGGCAGTAAGCCCTAATCATTGATATCTTGTGGTAATCTGCGGCGTCAAGACCTAATCTATAACAATTTATCCTAAAATGAAGGTAATACATCTTACTTTGATATTAAAACCTAACCATGTAACTGCGAGATATAGTCTTAGCCTCTAAAACACACACGTCTAATGTCACACTTAAATTTAGACAGTAAGCCCTAATCAATGATATCTTGTGGAAGTCTGCGGCGTCAAGACCTAATCTATAACAATTTATTTTAAAATGTTAGTAATAGAACTTACTTTGAGAATAAAACCTAACCGTGTAACTGCAAGATATAGTCTTAGCCTCTAGAAACGCACATTTAATGTCGCACTTTAATTTAGACAGTAAGACTAAATCACTAATTTTTTTATGGTAATCTGCGGCGTCAAGACCTAGTTTATAACAATTTATTCTAAAATGTAAGTAATAGAATTTACTTTGAGATTAAAACCCAACAAAGTAACTGCAAGATATAGTCTTAGCCTCTAAAAACACACGTTTAATGTCGTACTTAAATTTAGGCAGTAAGCTCTAATCATTGATATCTTGTGGTAATCTGCGGCGTCAAGACCTAATCTATAACAATTTATCCTAAAATGAAGGTAATACATCTTACTTTCATATTAAAACCTAACCATGTAACTGCGAGATATAGTCTTAGCCTCTAAAACACACACGTCTAATGTCACACTTAAATTTAGACAGTAAGCCCTAATCAATGATATCTTGTGGAAGTCTGCGGCGTCAAGACCTAATCTATAACAATTTATTTTAAAATGTTAGTAATAGAACTTACTTTGAGAATAAAACCTAACCGTGTAACTGCAAGATATAGTCTTAGCCTCTAGAAACGCACATTTAATGTCGCACTTTAATTTAGACAGTAAGACTAAATCACTAATTTTTTATGGTAATCTGCGGCGTCAAGACCTAGTTTATAACAATTTATTCTAAAATGTAAGTAATAGAATTTACTTTGAGATTAAAACCCAACAAAGTAACTGCAAGATATAGTCTTAGCCTCTAAAAACACACGTTTAATGTCGTACTTAAATTTAGGCAGTAAGCCCTAATCATTGATATCTTGTGGTAATCTGCGGCGTCAAGACCTAATCTATAACAATTTATCCTAAAATGAAGGTAATAGAATTTACTTTGAGATTAAAACCCAACAAAGTAACTGCAAGATATAGTCTTAGCCTCAAAAAACACACGTTTAATGTCGTACTTAAATTTAGGCAGTAAGCCCTAATCATTGATATCTTGTGGTAATCTGCGGCGTCAAGACCTAATCTATAACAATTTATCCTAAAATGAAGGTAATACAACTTACTTTGATATTAAAACCTAACCATGTAACTGCAAGATACAGTCTTAGCCTCTAAAAACACACGTTTAATGTCGTACTTAAATTGAGGCAGTAAGCCCTAATCATTGATATCTTGTGGTAATCTGCGGCGTCAAGACCTAATCTATAACAATTTATCCTACAATGAAGGTAATACAACTTACTTTGATATTAAAACCTAACCATGTAACTGCAAGATACAGTCTTAGCCTCTCAAAACACACTTATATTGTCGCACTTAAATTTAGACAGTAAGCCCCAATCATTGATATCTTATGGTAATCTGCGGTGTGAAGACCTTGTCTATAACAATTTATTCTAAAATCAAGGTAATAGAACTTACTTTGAGATTAAAACCCAACCAAGTAACTGCAAGATATAGTCTTAGCCTCTAAAAACACACGTATAATGTCGCACTTAAATTTAGACAGTAAGCCCTAATCATTGATATCCTGTGGTAATTTGCGGCGTCAAGACCTAATCTATAACAATTTATTCTAAAATCAAGGTAATAGAACTTACTTTGAGATTAAAACCCAACCAAGTAACTGCAAGATATAGTCTTAGCCTCTCAAAACACACGTATATTGTCGCACTTAAATTTAGACAGTAAGCCCCAATCATTGATATCTTATGGTAATCTGCGGCGTCAAGACCTAGTCTATAACAATTTATTCTAAAATGTAAGTAATAGAACTTACTTTGAGATTAATACCCAACCAAGTAACTGCAAGATGTAGTCTTAGCCTCTAAAAACACACTTTTAATGTCGTACTTAAATTTAGGCAGTAAGCCCTAATCATTGATATCTTGTGGTAATCTGCGGCGTCAAGACCTAATCTATAACAATTTATCCTAAAATGAAGGTAATACAACTTACTTTGATATTAAAACCTAACCATGTAACTGCAAGATACAGTCTTAGCCTCTCAAAACACACGTTTAATGTCGTACTTAAATTTAGGCAGTAAGCCCTAATCATTGATATCTTGTGGTAATCTGCGGCGTCAAGACCTAATCTATAACAATTTATCCTAAAATGAAGGTAATACAACTTACTTTGATATTAAAACCTAACCATGTAACTGCAAGATATAGTCTTAGCCTCTCAAAACACACGTATATTGTCGCACTTAAATTTGGACAGTAAGCCCCAATCATTGATATCTTATGGTAATCTGCGGTGTCAAGACCTAGTCTATAACAATTTATTCTAAAATGAAGGTAATAAAACTTACTTTGAGATTAAAACCTAACAATGTAATTGCGAAATATAGTCTTAGCCTCTAAAACACACACGTCTAATGTCACACTTAAATTTAGACAGTAAGCCCTAATCATTGATTTTTTATGGTAATCTGCGGCGTCAAGACCTAGTTTATAACAATTTATTCTTAAATGTATGTAATAGAAATTACTTTGAGATTAAAACCCAACAAAGTAACTGCTAGATATAGTCTTAGCCTCTAAAAACACACGTTTAATGTCGTACTTAAATTTAGGCAGTAAGCCCTAATCATTGATATCTTGTGGTAATCTGCGGCGTCAAGACCTAATCTATAACAATTTATCCTAAAATGAAGGTAATAGAATTTACTTTGAGATTAAAACCCAACAAAGTAACTGCAAGATATAGTCTTAGCCTCTAAAAACACACGTTTATTGTCGCACTTAAATTTAGACAGTAAGCCCCAATCATTGATATCTTATGGTAATCTGCGGTGTCAAGACCTAGTCTATAACAATTTATTCTAAAATGAAGGTAATAGAACTTACTTTGAGATTAAAACCTAACAATGTAACTGCGAGATATAGTCTTAGCCTCTAAAACACACACGTCTAATGTCACACTTAAATTTAGACAGTAAGCCCTAATCATTGATTTTTTATGGTAATCTGCGGCGTCAAGACCTAGTTTATAACAATTTATTCTTAAATGTAAGTAATAGAAATTACTTTGAGATTAAAACCCAACAAAGTAACTGCAAGATATAGTCTTAGCCTCTAAAAACACACGTTTAATGTCGTACTTAAATTTAGGCAGTAAGCCCTAATCATTGATATCTTGTGGTAATCTGCGGCGTCAAGACCTAATCTATAACAATTTATCCTAAAATGAAGGTAATAGAATTTACTTTGAGATTAAAACCCAACAAAGTAACTGCAAGATATAGTCTTAGCCTCTAAAAACATACGTTTAATGTCGTACTTAAATTTAGGCAGTAAGCCCTAATCATTGATATCTTATGGTAATCTGCGGTGTCAAGACCTAGTCTATAACAATTTATCCTAAAATGAAGGTAATACAACTTACTTTGATATTAAAACCTAACCATGTAACTGCAAGATACAGTCTTAGCCTCTCAAAACACACTTATATTGTCGCACTTAAATTTAGACAGTAAGCCCCAATCATTGATATCTTATGGTAATCTGCGGTGTCAAGACCTAGTCTATAACAATTTATTCTAAAATGAAGGTAATAGAACTTACTTTGAGATTAAAACCTAACAATGTAACTGCGAGATATAGTCTTAGCCTCTAAAACACACACGTCTAATGTCACACTTAAATTTAGACAGTAAGCCCTAATCATTGATATCTTGTGGAAGTCTGCGGCGTCAAGACCTAATCTATAACAATTTATTTTAAAATGTTAGTAATAGAACTTACTTTGAGAATAAAACCTAACCGTGTAACTGCAAGATATAGTCTTAGCCTCTAGAAACACACATTTAATGTCGCACTTTAATTTAGACAGTAAGACTAAATCACTAATTTTTTATGGTAATCTGCGGTGTCAAGACCTAGTTTATAACAATTTATTCTAAAATGTAAGTAATAGAATTTACTTTGAGATTAAAACCCAACAAAGTAACTGCAAGATATAGTCTAAGCCTCTAAAAACACACGTTTAATGTCGTACTTAAATTTAGGCAGTAAGCCCTAATCATTGATATCTTGTGGTAATCTGCGGCGTCAAGACCTAGTTTATAACAATTTATTCTTAAATGTAAGTAATAGAAATTACTTTGAGATTAAAACCCAACAAAGTAACTGCTAGATATAGTCTTAGCCTCTAAAAACACACGTTTAATGTCGTACTTAAATTTAGGCAGTAAGCCCTAATCATTGATATCTGGTGGTAATCTGCGGCGTCAAGACCTAATCTATAACAATTTATCCTAAAATGAAGGTAATAGAATTTACTTTGAGATTAAAACCCAACAAAGTAACTGCAAGATATAGTCTTAGCCTCTAAAAACACACGTTTAATGTCGTACTTAAATTTAGGCAGTAAGCCCTAATCATTGATATCTTGTGGTAATCTGCGGCGTCAAGACCTAATCTATAACAATTTATCCTAAAATGAAGGTAATACAACTTACTTTGATATTAAAACCTAACCATGTAACTGCAAGATACAGTCTTAGCCTCTCAAAACACACGTATATTGTCGCACTTAAATTTAGACAGTAAGCCCCAATTATTGATATCTTATGGTAATCTGCGGTGTCAAGACCTAGTCTATAACAATTTATTCTAAAATGAAGGTAATAAATCTTACTTTGAGATTAAAACCTAACAATGTAACTGCGTGATATAGTCTTAGCCTCTAAAACACACACGTCTAATGTCACACTTAAATTTAGACAGTAAGCCCTAATCATTGATATCTTGTGGAAGTCTGCGGCGTCAAGACCTAATCTATAACAATTTATTTTAAAATGTTAGTAATAGAACTTACTTTGAGAATAAAACCTAACCGTGTAACTGCAAGATATAGTCTTAGCCTCTAGAAACACACATTTAATGTCGCACTTTAATTTAGACAGTAAGACTAAATCACTAATTTTTTATGGTAATCTGCGGCGTCAAGACCTAGTTTATAACAATTTATTCTAAAATGTAAGTAATAGAATTTACTTTGAGATTAAAACCCAACAAAGTAACTGCAAGATATAGTCTAAGCCTCTAAAAACACACGTTTAATGTCGTACTTAAATTTAGGCAGTAAGCCCTAATCATTGATATCTTGTGGTAATCTGCGGCGTCAAGACCTAATCTATAACAATTTATTTTAAAATGTTAGTAATAGAACTTACTTTGAGAATAAAACCTAACCGTGTAACTGCAAGATATAGTCTTAGCCTCTAGAAACGCACATTTAATGTCGCACTTTAATTTAGACAGTAAGACTAAATCACTAATTTTTTATGGTAATCTGCGGCGTCAAGACCTAGTTTATAACAATTTATTCTAAAATGTAAGTAATAGAATTTACTTTGAGATTAAAACCCAACAAAGTAACTGCAAGATATAGTCTTAGCCTCTAAAAACACACGTTTAATGTCGTACTTAAATTTAGGCAGTAAGCCCTAATCATTGATATCTTGTGGTAATCTGCGGCGTCAAGACCTAATCTATAACAATTTATCCTAAAATGAAGGTAATAGAATTTACTTTGAGATTAAAACCCAACAAAGTAACTGCAAGATATAGTCTTAGCCTCAAAAAACACACGTTTAATGTCGTACTTAAATTTAGGCAGTAAGCCCTAATCATTGATATCTTGTGGTAATCTGCGGCGTCAAGACCTAATCTATAACAATTTATCCTAAAATGAAGGTAATACAACTTACTTTGATATTAAAACCTAACCATGTAACTGCAAGATACAGTCTTAGCCTCTAAAAACACACGTTTAATGTCGTACTTAAATTGAGGCAGTAAGCCCTAATCATTGATATCTTGTGGTAATCTGCGGCGTCAAGACCTAATCTATAACAATTTATCCTACAATGAAGGTAATACAACTTACTTTGATATTAAAACCTAACCATGTAACTGCAAGATACAGTCTTAGCCTCTCAAAACACACTTATATTGTCGCACTTAAATTTAGACAGTAAGCCCCAATCATTGATATCTTATGGTAATCTGCGGTGTGAAGACCTTGTCTATAACAATTTATTCTAAAATCTAGGTAATAGAACTTACTTTGAGATTAAAACCCAACCAAGTAACTGCAAGATATAGTCTTAGCCTCTAAAAACACACGTATAATGTCGCACTTAAATTTAGACAGTAAGCCCTAATCATTGATATCCTGTGGTAATCTGCGGCGTCAAGACCTAATCTATAACAATTTATTCTAAAATCAAGGTAATAGAACTTACTTTGAGATTAAAACCCAACCAAGTAACTGCAAGATATAGTCTTAGCCTCTCAAAACACACGTATATTGTCGCACTTAAATTTAGACAGTAAGCCCCAATCATTGATATCTTATGGTAATCTGCGGCGTCAAGACCTAGTCTATAACAATTTATTCTAAAATGTAAGTAATAGAACTTACTTTGAGATTAATACCCAACCAAGTAACTGCAAGATGTAGTCTTAGCCTCTAAAAACACACTTTTAATGTCGTACTTAAATTTAGGCAGTAAGCCCTAATCATTGATATCTTGTGGTAATCTGCGGCGTCAAGACCTAATCTATAACAATTTATCCTAAAATGAAGGTAATACAACTTACTTTGATATTAAAACCTAACCATGTAACTGCAAGATACAGTCTTAGCCTCTAAAAACACACGTTTAATGTCGTACTTAAATTTAGGCAGTAAGCCCTAATCATTGATATCTTGTGGTAATCTGCGGCGTCAAGACCTAATCTATAACAATTTATCCTAAAATGAAGGTAATACAACTTACTTTGATATTAAAACCTAACCATGTAACTGCAAGATATAGTCTTAGCCTCTCAAAACACACGTATATTGTCGCACTTAAATTTGGACAGTAAGCCCCAATCATTGATATCTTATGGTAATCTGCGGTGTCAAGACCTAGTCTATAACAATTTATTCTAATATGAAGGTAATAAAACTTACTTTGAGATTAAAACCTAACAATGTAACTGCGAAATATAGTCTTAGCCTCTAAAACACACACGTCTAATGTCACACTTAAATTTAGACAGTAAGCCCTAATCATTGATTTTTTATGGTAATCTGCGGCGTCAAGACCTAGTTTATAACAATTTATTCTTAAATGTATGTAATAGAAATTACTTTGAGATTAAAACCCAACAAAGTAACTGCTAGATATAGTCTTAGCCTCTAAAAACACACGTTTAATGTCGTACTTAAATTTAGGCAGTAAGCCCTAATCATTGATATCTTGTGGTAATCTGCGGCGTCAAGACCTAATCTATAACAATTTATCCTAAAATGAAGGTAATAGAATTTACTTTGAGATTAAAACCCAACAAAGTAACTGCAAGATATAGTCTTAGCCTCTAAAAACACACGTTTAATGTCGTACTTAAATTTAGGCAGTAAGCCCTAATCATTGATATCTTGTGGTAATCTGCGGCGTCAAGACCTAATCTATAACAATTTATCCTAAAATGAAGGTAATAGAATTTACTTTGAGATTAAAACCCAACAAAGTAACTGCAAGATATAGTCTTAGCCTCTAAAAACACACGTTTAATGTCGTACTTAAATTTAGGCAGTAAGCCCTAATCATTTATATCTTGTGGTAATCTGCGGCGTCAAGACCTAATCTATGACAATTTATCCTAAAATGAAGGTAATACAACTTACTTTGATATTAAAACCTAACCATGTAACTGCAAGATACAGTCTTAGCCTCTCAAAACACACTTATATTGTCGCACTTAAATTTAGACAGTAAGCCCCAATCATTGATATCTTATGGTAATCTGCGGTGTCAAGACCTAGTCTATAACAATTTATTCTAAAATGAAGGTAATAGAAATTACTTTGAGATTAAAACCTAACAATGTAACTGCGAGATATAGTCCTAGCCTCTAAAACACACACGTCTAATGTCACACTTAAATTTAGACAGTAAGCCCTAATCATTGATTTTTTATGGTAATCTGCGGCGTCAAGACCTAGTTTATAACAATTTATTCTTAAATGTAAGTAATAGAAATTACTTTGAGATTAAAACCCAACAAAGTAACTGCAAGATATAGTCTTAGCCTCTAAAAACACACGTTTAATGTCGTACTTAAATTTAGGCAGTAAGCCCTAATCATTGATATCTTGTGGTAATCTGCGGCGTCAAGACCTAATCTATAACAATTTATCCTAAAATGAAGGTAATAGAATTTACTTTGAGATTAAAACCCAACAAAGTAACTGCAAGATATAGTCTTAGCCTCTAAAAACATACGTTTAATGTCGTACTTAAATTTAGGCAGTAAGCCCTAATCATTGATATCTTATGGTAATCTGCGGTGTCAAGACCTAGTCTATAACAATTTATCCTAAAATGAAGGTAATACAACTTACTTTGATATTAAAACCTAACCATGTAACTGCAAGATACAGTCTTAGCCTCTCAAAACACACTTATATTGTCGCACTTAAATTTAGACAGTAAGCCCCAATCATTGATATCTTATGGTAATCTGCGGTGTCAAGACCTAGTCTATAACAATTTATTCTAAAATGAAGGTAATAGAACTTACTTTGAGATTAAAACCTAACAATGTAACTGCGAGATATAGTCTTAGCCTCTAAAACACACACGTCTAATGTCACACTTAAATTTAGACAGTAAGCCCTAATCATTGATATCTTGTGGAAGTCTGCGGCGTCAAGACCTAATCTATAACAATTTATTTTAAAATGTTAGTAATAGAACTTACTTTGAGAATAAAACCTAACCGTGTAACTGCAAGATATAGTCTTAGCCTCTAGAAACACACATTTAATGTCGCACTTTAATTTAGACAGTAAGACTAAATCACTAATTTTTTATGGTAATCTGCGGTGTCAAGACCTAGTTTATAACAATTTATTCTAAAATGTAAGTAATAGAAATTACTTTGAGATTAAAACCCAACAAAGTAACTGCAAGATATAGTCTAAGCCTCTAAAAACACACGTTTAATGTCGTACTTAAATTTAGGCAGTAAGCCCTAATCATTGATATCTTGTGGTAATCTGCGGCGTCAAGACCTAGTTTATAACAATTTATTCTTAAATGTAAGTAATAGAAATTACTTTGAGATTAAAACCCAACAAAGTAACTGCTAGATATAGTCTTAGCCTCTAAAAACACACGTTTAATGTCGTACTTAAATTTAGGCAGTAAGCCCTAATCATTGATATCTGGTGGTAATCTGCGGCGTCAAGACCTAATCTATAACAATTTATCCTAAAATGAAGGTAATAGAATTTACTTTGAGATTAAAACCCAACAAAGTAACTGCAAGATATAGTCTTAGCCTCTAAAAACACACGTTTAATGTCGTACTTAAATTTAGGCAGTAAGCCCTAATCATTGATATCTTGTGGTAATCTGCGGCGTCAAGACCTAATCTATAACAATTTATCCTAAAATGAAGGTAATACAACTTACTTTGATATTAAAACCTAACCATGTAACTGCAAGATACAGTCTTAGCCTCTCAAAACACACGTATATTGTCGCACTTAAATTTAGACAGTAAGCCCCAATTATTGATATCTTATGGTAATCTGCGGTGTCAAGACCTAGTCTATAACAATTTATTCTAAAATGAAGGTAATAGAACTTACTTTGAGATTAAAACCTAACAATGTAACTGCGTGATATAGTCTTAGCCTCTAAAACACACACGTCTAATGTCACACTTAAATTTAGACAGTAAGCCCTAATCATTGATATCTTGTGGAAGTCTGCGGCGTCAAGACCTAATCTATAACAATTTATTTTAAAATGTTAGTAATAGAACTTACTTTGAGAATAAAACCTAACCGTGTAACTGCAAGATATAGTCTTAGCCTCTAGAAACACACATTTAATGTCGCACTTTAATTTAGACAGTAAGACTAAATCACTAATTTTTTATGGTAATCTGCGGCGTCAAGACCTAGTTTATAACAATTTATTCTAAAATGTAAGTAATAGAATTTACTTTGAGATTAAAACCCAACAAAGTAACTGCAAGATATAGTCTAAGCCTCTAAAAACACACGTTTAATGTCGTACTTAAATTTAGGCAGTAAGCCCTAATCATTGATATCTTGTGGTAATCTGCGGCGTCAAGACCTAATCTATAACAATTTATCCTACAATGAAGGTAATACAACTTACTTTGATATTAAAACCTAACCATGTAACTGCAAGATACAGTCTTAGCCTCTCAAAACACACTTATATTGTCGCACTTAAATTTAGACAGTAAGCCCCAATCATTGATATCTTATGGTAATCTGCGGTGTCAAGACCTAGTCTATAACAATTTATTCTAAAATGAAGGTAATAGAACTTACTTTGAGATTAAAACCTAACCATGTAACTGCAAGATATAGTCTTAGCCTCTAAAAAACACACGTTTAATGTCGCACTTAAATTTAGACAGTAAGCCCTAATCATTGATATCTTGTGTTAATCTGCGGCGTCAAGACCTAATCTATAACAATTAACACTCACATGTAAGTTAAAAAACTTACTTTGAGATTTAAACCTAGCCATGTAACTGCAAGATATTGTCTTAGCCTCTAAAAACACACGTATAATGTCGCACTTAAATTTAGACAGTAAGCCCTAATCATTGATATCCTGTGGTAATCTGCGGCGTCAAGACCTAATCTATAACAATTTATTCTAAAATCAAGGTAATAGAACTTACTTTGAGATTAAAACCCAACCAAGTAACTGCAAGATATAGTCTTAGCCTCTAAAAACACACGTATAATGTCGCACTTAAATTTAGACAGTAAGCCCTAATCAATTATATCCTGTGGTAATCTGCGGCGTCAAGACCTAATCTATAACAATTTATTCTAAAATCAAGGTAATAGAACTTACTTTGAGATTAAAACCCAACCAAGTAACTGCAAGATATAGTCTTAGCCTCTCAAAACACACGTATATTGTCGCACTTAAATTTAGACAGTAAGCCCCAATCATTGATATCTTATGGTAATCTGCGGCGTCAAGACCTAGTCTATAACAATTTATTCTAAAATGTAAGTAATAGAACTTACTTTGAGATTAATACCCAACCAAGTAACTGCAAGATGTAGTCTTAGCCTCTAAAAACACACTTTTAATGTCGTACTTAAATTTAGGCAGTAAGACCTAATCATTGATATCTTGTGGTAATCTGCGGCGTCAAGACCTAATCTAAAACAATTTATCCTAAAATGAAGGTAATACAACTTACTTTCATATTAAAACCTAACCATGTAACTGCAAGATATAGTCTTAGCCTCTAAAAACACACCTATAATGTCGCACTTAAATGTAGATAGTAAGCCCTAATCATTGATTTTTTATGGTAATCTGCGGCGTCAAGACCTAGTTTATAACAATTTATTCTAAAATGTAAGTAATAGAATTTACTTTGAGATTAAAACCCAACAAAGTAACTGCACGATATAGTCTTAGCCTCTAAAAACACACGTTTAATGTCGTACTTAAATTTAGGCAGTAAGCCCTAATCATTGATATCTTGTGGTAATCTGCGGCGTCAAGACCTAATCTATAACAATTTATCCTAAAATGAAGGTAATACAACTTACTTTGATATTAAAACCTAACCATGTAACTGCAAGATATAGTCTTAGCCTCTCAAAACACACGTATATTGTCGCACTTAAATTTGGACAGTAAGCCCCAATCATTGATATCTTATGGTAATCTGCGGTGTCAAGACCTAGTCTATAACAATTTATTCTAAAATGAAGGTAATAAAACTTACTTTGAGATTAAAACCTAACAATGTAACTGCGAAATATAGTCTTAGCCTCTAAAACACACACGTCTAATGTCACACTTAAATTTAGACAGTAAGCCCTAATCATTGATATCTTATGGTAATCTGCGGTGTCAAGACCTAGTCTATAACAATTTATTCTAAAATGAAGGTAATAAAACTTACTTTGAGATTAAAACCTAAAAATGTAACTGCGAGATATAGTCTTAGCCTCTAAAACACACACGTCTAATGTCACACTTAAATTTAGACAGTAAGCCCTAATCATTGATATCTTGTGGAAGTCTGCGGCGTCAAGACCTAATCTATAACAATTTATTTTAAAATGTTAGTAATAGAACTTACTTTGAGATTAAAACCCAACAAAGTAACTGCAAGATATAGTCTTAGCCTCTAAAAACACACGTTTAATGTCGTACTTAAATTTAGGCAGTAAGCCCTAATCATTGATATCTTGTGGTAATCTGCGGCGTCAAGACCTAATCTATAACAATTTATCCTAAAATGAAGGTAATACAACTTACTTTGATATTAAAAACTAACCATGTAACTGCAAGATACAGTCTTAGCCTCTCAAAACACACTTATATTGTCGCACTTAAATTTAGACAGTAAGCCCCAATCATTGATATCCTGTGGTAATCTGCGGCGTCAAGACCTAATCTATAACAATTTATTCTAAAATCAAGGTAATAGAACTTACTTTGAGATTAAAACCTAACAATGTAACTGCGTGATATAGTCTTAGCCTCTAAAACACACACGTCTAATGTCTAATAAGTAACTGCAAGATATAGTCTTAGCCTTTCAAAACACACGTATATTGTCGCACTTAAATTTAGACAGTAAGCCCCAATCATTGATATCTTATGGTAATCTGCGGCGTCAAGACCTAGTCTATAACAATTTATTCTAAAATGTAAGTAATAGAACTTACTTTGAGATTAATACCCAACCAAGTAACTGCAAGATATAGTCTTAGCCTCTAAAAACACACGTATAATGTTGTACTTAAATTTAGGCAGTAAGCCCTAATCATTGATATCCTGTGGTAATCTGCGGCGTCAAGACCTAATCTATAACAATTTATTCTTAAATCAAGGTAATAGAACTTACTTTGAGATTAAAACCCAACCAAGTAACTGCAAGATATAGTTTTAGCCTCTAAAAACACACGTATAATGTCGCACTTAAATTTAGACAGTAAGCCCTAATCATTGATATCCTGTGGTAATCTGCGGCGTCAAGACCTAATCTATAACAATTTATTCTAAAATCAAGGTAATAGAACTTACTTTGAGAGTAAAACCCAACCAAGTAACTGCAAGATATAGTCTTAGCCTCTCAAAACACACGTATATTGTCGCACTTAAATTTAGACAGTAAGCCCCAATCATTGATATCTTATGGTAATCTGCGGTGTCAAGACCTAGTCTATAACAATTTATTCTAAAATGAAGGTAATAAAACTTACTTTGAGATTAAAACCTAACAATGTAACTGCGAAATATAGTCTTAGCCTCTAAAACACACACGTCTAATGTCACACTTAAATTTAGACAGTAAGCCCTAATCATTGATTTTTTATGGTAATCTGCGGCGTCAAGACCTAGTTTATAACAATTTATTCTTAAATGTAAG
The DNA here is from genome assembly GCA_918358865.1 of Melinaea marsaeus rileyi. Taxonomy (NCBI): domain Eukaryota; kingdom Metazoa; phylum Arthropoda; class Insecta; order Lepidoptera; family Nymphalidae; genus Melinaea; species Melinaea marsaeus. Next base: position 8,980,772 of record OU911094.1, read on the forward strand.
TAATAGAAATTACTTTGAGATTAAAACCCAACAAAGTAACTGCAAGATATAGTCTTAGCCTCTAAAAACACACGTTTAATGTCGTACTTAAATTTAGGCAGTAAGCCCTAATCATTGATATCTTGTGGTAATCTGCGGCGTCAAGACCTAATCTATAACAATTTATCCTAAAATGAAGGTAATAGAACTTACTTTGAGATTAAAACCTAACAATGTAACTGCGAGATATAGTCTTAGCCTCTAAAACACACACGTCTAATGTCACACTTAAATTTAGACAGTAAGCCCTAATCATTGATTTTTTATGGTAATCTGCGGCGTCAAGACCTAGTTTATAACAATTTATTCTTAAATGTAAGTAATAGAAATTACTTTGAGATTAAAACCCAACAAAGTAACTGCAAGATATAGTCTTAGCCTCTAAAAACACACGTTTAATGTCGTACTTAAATTTAGGCAGTAAGCCCTAATCATTGATATCTTGTGGTAATCTGCGGCGTCAAGACCTAATCTATAACAATTTATCCTAAAATGAAGGTAATAGAATTTACTTTGAGATTAAAACCCAACAAAGTAACTGCAAGATATAGTCTTAGCCTCTAAAAACACACGTTTAATGTCGTACTTAAATTTAGGCAGTAAGCCCTAATCATTGATATCTTGTGGTAATCTGCGGCGTCAAGACCTAATCTATAACAATTTATCCTAAAATGAAGGTAATACAACTTACTTTGATATTAAAACCTAACCATGTAACTGCAAGATACAGTCTTAGCCTCTCAAAACACACTTATATTGTCGCACTTAAATTTAGACAGTAAGCCCCAATCATTGATATCTTATGGTAATCTGCGGTGTCAAGACCTAGTCTATAACAATTTATTCTAAAATGAAGGTAATAGAACTTACTTTGAGATTAAAACCTAACAATGTAACTGCGAGATATAGTCTTAGCCTCTAAAACACACACGTATAATGTCACACTTAAATTTAGACAGTAAGCCCTAATCATTGATATCTTGTGGAAGTCTGCGGCGTCAAGACCTAATCTATAACAATTTAGTTTAAAACGTTAGTAATAGAACTTACTTTGAGATTAAAACCCAACAAAGTAACTGCAAGATATAGTCTTAGCCTCTAAAAACACACGTTTAATGTCGTACTTAAATTTAGGCAGTAAGCCCTAATCATTGATATCTTGTGGTAATCTGCGGCGTCAAGACCTAATCTATAACAATTTATCCTAAAATGAAGGTAATACAACTTACTTTGATATTAAAACCTAACCATGTAACTGCAAGATACAGTCTTAGCCTCTCAAAACACACTTATATTGTCGCACTTAAATTTAGACAGTAAGCCCCAATCATTGATATCTTATGGTAATCTGCGGTGTCAAGACCTAGTCTATAACAATTTATTCTAAAATGAAGGTAATAGAACTTACTTTGAGATTAAAACCTAACAATGAATCTGCGAGATATAGTCTTAGCCTCTAAAACACACACGTCTAATGTCACACTTAAATTTAGACAGTAAGCCCTAATCATTGATATCTTGTGGAAGTCTGCGGCGTCAAGACCTAATCTATAACAATTTATTTTAAAATGTTAGTAATAGAACTTACTTTGAGAATAAAACCTAACCGTGTAACTGCAAGATATAGTCTTAGCCTCTAGAAACACACATTTAATGTCGCACTTTAATTTAGACAGTAAGACTAAATCACTAATTTTTTATGGTAATCTGCGGCGTCAAGACCTAGTTTATAACAATTTATTCTAAAATGTAAGTAATAGAATTTACTTTGAGATTAAAACCCAACCAAGTAACTGCAAGATATAGTCTTAGCCTCTAAAAACACATGTATAATGTCGCACTTAAATTTAGACAGTAAGCCCCAATCATTGATATCCTGTGGTAATCTGCGGCGTCAAGACCTAATCTATAACAATTTATTCTAAAATCAAGGTAATAGAACTTACTTTGAGATTAAAACCCAACCAAGTAACTGCAAGATATAGTCTTAGCCTCTAAAAACACATGTATAATGTCGCACTTAAATTTAGACAGTAAGCCCCAATCATTGATATCTTATGGTAATCTGCGGCGTCAAGACCTAATCTATAACAATTTATTCTAAAATCAAGGTAATAGAACTTACTTTGAGATTAAAACCCAACCAAGTAACTGCAAGATATAGTCTTAGCCTCTCAAAACACACGTATATTGTCGCACTTAAATTTAGACAGTAAGCCCCAATCATTGATATCTTATGGTAATCTGCGGCGTCAAGACCTAGTTTATAACAATTTATTCTTAAATGTAAGTAATAGAAATTACTTTGAGATTAAAACCCAACAAAGTAACTGCAAGATATAGTCTTAGCCTCTAAAAACACACGTTTAATGTCGTACTTAAATTTAGGAAGTAAGCCCTAATCATTGATATCTTGTGGTAATCTGTGGCGTCAAGACCTAATCTATAACTATTTATCCTAAAATGAAGGTAATAGAATTTACTTTGAGATTAAAACCCAACAAAGTAACTGCAAGATATAGTCTTAGCCTCTAAAAACACACGTTTAATGTCGTACTTAAATTTAGGCAGTAAGCCCTAATCATTGATATCCTGTGGTAATCTGCGGCGTCAAGACCTAATCTATAACAATTTATTCTAAAATCAAGGTAATAGAACTTACTTTGAGATTAAAACCCAACCAAGTAACTGCAAGATATAGTCTTAGCCTTTCAAAACACACGTATATTGTCGCACTTAAATTTAGACAGTAAGCCCCAATCATTGATATCTTATGGTAATCTGCGGCGTCAAGACCTAGTCTATAACAATTTATTCTAAAATGTAAGTAATAGAATTTACTTTGAGATTAATACCCAACCAAGTAACTGCAAGATGTAGTCTTAGCCTCTAAAAACACACTTTTAATGTCGTACTTAAATTTAGGCAGTAAGCCCTAATCATTGATATCTTGTGGTAATCTGCGGCGTCAAGACCTAATCTAAAACAATTTATCCTAAAATGAAGGTAATACAACTTACTTTGATATTAAAACCTAACCATGTAACTGCGAGATATAGTCTTAGCCTCTAAAACACACACGTCTAATGTCACACTTAAATTTAGACAGTAAGCCCTAATCATTGATATCTTGTGGAAGTCTGCGGCGTCAAGACCTAATCTATAACAATTTATTTTAAAATGTTAGTAATAGAACTTACTTTGAGATTAAAACCCAACAAAGTAACTGCAAGATATAGTCTTAGCCTCTAAAAACACACGTTTAATGTCGTACTTAAATTTAGGCAGTAAGCCCTAATCATTGATATCTTGTGGTAATCTGCGGCGTCAAGACCTAATCTATAACAATTTATCCTAAAATGAAGGTAATACAACTTACTTTGATATTAAAACCTAACCATGTAACTGCAAGATACAGTCTTAGCCTCTCAAAACACACTTATATTGTCGCACTTAAATTTAGACAGTAAGCCCCAATCATTGATATCTTATGGTAATCTGCGGTGTCAAGACCTAGTCTATAACAATTTATTCTAAAATGAAGGTAATAGAACTTACTTTGCGATTAAAACCTAACAATGTAACTGCGAGATATAGTCTTAGCCCCTAAAACACACACGTCTAATGTCACACTTAAATTTAGACAGTAAGCCCTAATCATTGATATCTTGTGGAAGTCTGCGGCGTCAAGACCTAATCTATAACAATTTATTTTAAAATGTTAGTAATAGAACTTACTTTGAGAATAAAACCTAACCGTGTAACTGCAAGATATAGTCTTAGCCTCTAGAAACACACATTTAATGTCGCACTTTAATTTAGACAGTAAGACTAAATCACTATTTTTTTATGGTAATCTGCGGCGTCAAGACCTAGTTTATAACAATTTATTCTAAAATGTAAGTAATAGAATTTACTTTGAGATTAAAACCCAACAAAGTAACTGCAAGATATAGTCTTAGCCTCTAAAAACACACGTTTAATGTCGTACTTAAATTTAGGCAGTAAGCCCTAATCATTGATATCTTGTGGTAATCTGCGGCGTCAAGACCTAATCTATAACAATTTATCCTAAAATGAAGGTAATACATCTTACTTTCATATTAAAACCTAACCATGTAACTGCGAGATATAGTCTTAGCCTCTAAAACACACACGTCTAATGTCACACTTAAATTTAGACAGTAAGCCCTAATCAATGATATCTTGTGGAAGTCTGCGGCGTCAAGACCTAATCTATAACAATTTATTTTAAAATGTTAGTAATAGAACTTACTTTGAGAATAAAACCTAACCGTGTAACTGCAAGATATAGTCTTAGCCTCTAGAAACGCACATTTAATGTCGCACTTTAATTTAGACAGTAAGACTAAATCACTAATTTTTTATGGTAATCTGCGGCGTCAAGACCTAGTTTATAACAATTTATTCTAAAATGTAAGTAATAGAATTTACTTTGAGATTAAAACCCAACAAAGTAACTGCAAGATATAGTCTTAGCCTCTAAAAACACACGTTTAATGTCGTACTTAAATTTAGGCAGTAAGCCCTAATCATTGATATCTTGTGGTAATCTGCGGCGTCAAGACCTAATCTATAACAATTTATCCTAAAATGAAGGTAATACATCTTACTTTGATATTAAAACCTAACCATGTAACTGCGAGATATAGTCTTAGCCTCTAAAACACACACGTCTAATGTCACACTTAAATTTAGACAGTAAGCCCTAATCATTGATATCTTGTGGAAGTCTGCGGCGTCAAGACCTAATCTATAACAATTTATTTTAAAATGTTAGTAATAGAACTTACTTTGAGAATAAAACCTAACCGTGTAACTGCAAGATATAGTCTTAGCCTCTAGAAACGCACATTTAATGTCGCACTTTAATTTAGACAGTAAGACTAAATCACTAATTTTTTATGGTAATCTGCGGCGTCAAGACCTAGTTTATAACAATTTATTCTAAAATGTAAGTAATAGAATTTACTTTGAGATTAAAACCCAACAAAGTAACTGCAAGATATAGTCTTAGCCTCTAAAAACACACGTTTAATGTCGTACTTAAATTTAGGCAGTAAGCCCTAATCATTGATATCTTGTGGTAATCTGCGGCATCAAGAACTAATCTATAACAATTTATCCTAAAATGAAGGTAATACAACTTACTTTGATATTAAAACCTAACCATGTAACTGCAAGATACAGTCTTAGCCTCTCAAAACACACGTAAATTGTCGCACTTAAATTTAGACTGTAAGCCCCAATCATTGATATCTTATGGTAATCTGCGTTGTCAAAACCTAGTCTATAACAATTTATTCTAAAATGAAGGTAATAGAACTTACTTTGATATTAAAACCTAACCATGTAACTGCAAGATACAGTCTTAGCCTCTCAAAACACACTTATATTGTCGCACTTAAATTTAGACAGTAAGCCCCAATCATTGATATCTTATGGTAATCTGCGGTGTCAAGACCTAGTCTATAACAATTTATTCTAAAATGAAGGTAATAGAACTTACTTTGAGATTAAAACCTAACAATGTAACTGCGAGATATAGTCTTAGCCTCTAAAACACACACGTCTAATGTCACACTTTAATTTAGACAGTAAGCCCTAATCATTGATATCTTGTGGAAGTCTGCGGCGTCAAGACCTAATCTATAACAATTTATTTTAAAATGTTAGTAATAGAACTTACTTTGAGAATAAAACCTAACCGTGTAACTGCAAGATATAGTCTTAGCCTCTAGAAACACACATTTAATGTCGCACTTTAATTTAGACAGTAAGACTAAATCACTAATTTTTTATGGTAATCTGCGGCGTCAAGACCTAGTTTATAACAATTTATTCTAAAATGTAAGTAATAGAATTTACTTTGAGATTAAAACCCAATAAAGTAACTGCAAGATATAGTCTTAGCCTCTAAAAACACACGTTTAATGTCGTACTTAAATTTAGGCAGTAAGCCCTAATCATTGATATCTTGTGGTAATCTGCGGCGTCAAGACCTAATCTATAACAATTTATCCTAAAATGAAGGTAATACAACTTACTTTGATATTAAAACCTAACCATGTAACTGCAAGATACAGTCTTAGCCTCTCAAAACACACTTATATTGTCGCACTTAAATTTAGACAGTAAGCCCCAATCATTGATATCTTATGGTAATCTGCGGTGTCAAGACCTAGTCTATAACAATTTATTCTAAAATGAAGGTAATAGAACTTACTTTGAGATTAAAACCTAACCATGTAACTGCAAGATATAGTCTTAGCCTCTAAAAAACACACGTTTAATGTCGCACTTAAATTTAGACAGTAAGCCCTAATCATTGATATCTTGTGTTAATCTGCGGCGTCAAGACCTAATCTATAACAATTAACACTCACATGTAAGTTAAAAAACTTACTTTGAGATTTAAACCTAGCCATGTAACTGCAAGATATTGTCTTAGCCTCTAAAAACACACGTATAATGTCGCACTTAAATTTAGACAGTAAGCCCTAATCATTGATATCTTGTGGTAATCTGCGGCGTCAAGACCTAATCTATAACAATTTATCCTAAAATGAAGGTAATACAACTTACTTTGATATTAAAACCTAACCATGTAACTGCAAGATACAGTCTTAGCCTCTCAAAACACACTTATATTGTCGCACTTAAATTTAGACAGTAAGCCCCAATCATTGATATCTTATGGTAATCTGCGGTGTCAAGAACTAGTCTATAACAATTTATTCTAAAATGAAGGTAATAGAACTTACTTTGAGATTAAAACCTAAAAATGTAACTGCGAGATATAGTCTTAGCCTCTAAAACACACACGTCTAATGTCACACTTAAATTTAGACAGTAAGCCCTAATCATTGATATCTTGTGGAAGTCTGCGGCGTCAAGACCTAATCTATAACAATTTATTTTAAAATGTTAGTAATAGATGTTATGTGCTTAAATATACTTTGAATAAGCATCAAGAAATCAAAGTCACACTAAGATTACAGGACACATAATTTAATCCATAATACTTATGAGATACTTAAATCTATTATCTGTACAATTGAGCGCCAGGAGGGTTATGCACAAGGTATAAGTTGGCTGATGCCCTTCCACATCCAGAATAGCTAGTCATCGGTTCATTGATTCGAACTTAGATATCTCATGGGTTGCCTCAAGACCTCTTCAAGAAAAGGCGTTTCGATAGGCTATACAAACAAAATAAAAACAAATTTAACACTAAACTTAACTATATTACTTAATTAATCTACTAATTAACATTGTGCAAAAACTCACCCCTTGGACTAAACAATAAACTAACACAAAAGTATGATTATAATACACGTCTCAATCACATTAACAATATCTCAAAGCCATGTACAATAGCGGAATATTATAATTATCTAAATGTCGGTAAATTGATATTTTCAACTCGTTATTAGTACACGACCACTCACATTGAAATTACTCTTAAAATTATTCTAATAACTTAATATTACAATATAACACTACTTGCTAATTATTTTTAAATAAACTTAAAATTAAATTAAAAAGATAATAAATACACGGAGACTCGTTGGGGATCGAACTTGCGTCGACCGGCATAACTACAGAATTCAACCCGGTACTTTAAACAAGACACCAATTATATGTTAAGAGATTTTTCGAATAACTTATAGTAGTCCAACACTTTTACCATTACACAGTCCCCTATACAACACAAAAAAAAACAGCATGTTTTTTTTTTTTTTTTTTTTTTTTAATTTTTACCTTTTTTTTTTTTTTTTTTTTTTTTTTATTTACTTATTATTATTATTTTTTAATTACTTGGTTTTAAGAATGATACATGCCATACTCCTAAGTCTTTTCCAAAAAGGTTGTTTAATCTATAAACACTGTCTGATAGTTTTTCAATTACAATAGCTTTTTCAAATTTAGGAGCTAGCTTAGACATAAATTTGTGTGTAGCCTTGGATAAATATTTAGTCTTCTTCCAGACTAAGTCACCTACATTAAAGATAGCAATTCTTCGACTTGAATCATACCGCCTTTTACTACAACTGTGCGATTTTCTTAATCTCACCTTTACCTCCTGATGTATCAGATCACGATCTTTCAATTGATCAATATATACCTGCTGAACTCTGTTTAAGGTGGTCAATGAATTCTCGACATTGTTTATAGGTCGCGTGTTCGTTTCTCTTCCGAAAAATAAATATGATGGCGTAAAACCTGTACTCTCATGTACCGCTGTTCTAATAGCATGCCCTATTTGATTTAAATTCAAATCCCAATCGTTATGTTTTCCAGGTTTAATGTATGACGAAATCATCGTACCCACAACTCTATTCACACGTTCTGTTGGGTTGCTCTGAGGGTGATAATTAGGAGTATACCACAGTTTCGTATTAAACTTTAGAGCCATATCCTTAAATTGTTGTGAAACAAATTGTCTACCATTATCACATATGATCGCTTTGGGCGAACCATAAATCAGCAGTTGATTTTCCACTATTTCGCATATTTTATCTGCTTTTCCGGTGCGTAATGGAAACAACAAAGTGAATTTACTAAACCAGCAGCTAATAACGAGTAACATAGTGTTACATCTTTTACTCTTAGGAAACGGACCCATTAAGTCCAGCGATATTATTTGCCATGGACCTGTGACGTCCCTGTGCTGTCCCATTTTACCACATTTTAATTTTTGAGAAACTTTTGTCTGACCACATGTTTCACATTTATTAACATATTGTTTCACATCTTCTAATATTTTAGGCCAATAATAATTTTGCTTTATTCTGTACAAAGTCTTACGAACGCCAAAATGTCCTGAGATAGCCTCTTTGTGGCAGTCTTCCAATACTTTTGTCCTTAACGATTCAGGAACAAATAATTTCCATTTATTATAATTAGGAAATTGTTTTAATTGTACCCGTTTTAATAACAAACCTTTAGAAACTGCCCAACTTGGATCTTTACAATAACCGGACTCTAAATTTTTTATCTTATTCTTGTACCAAGAATTTTTATGTTTTTCTAAGATAGTTATAGCTTCTAGTTCTACCGAACGGGATAATGAATCTGGAACAATGTTACCAGACCCCGGACGGTGAACTATATCAAAATTAAACTGTTGTAGTTTCATTGCCCAACGTGCTAGTCTACCATGAGGATCCTTCATTTTATGTAGCCATTGCAACGCACTATGATCTGTAATAACTGTAAACTTAACTCCATCGATATAAGGTCTAAACTTTTCAATCGCATAGACAACACTTAACAATTCACGTTCTGATGTAGAGTAATTTCTTTCGCGGTCACTTAATTTGCGACTTAAAAAAGCCACAGCTTGATCAGAATTGTTTGATTTCTGAGCAAGAACTGCTCCGATGCCATTTTTTGAAGCATCACATTGTATATAAAATGGCTTATTATAATCCGGACATGACATCACAGGTGTTGATGTTAATAAAGATTTCAATTTCAAAAACGATTTATCTGCTGCGTCTGTCCATTCAAAATTACTCTTACCCTTTTTCTTTTTTGTTAAATCATGTAATGGACCAGCGACTTCAGAAAAGTTTTTAATAAATCTACGGTACCAACTTGCCAGACCAATAAATCTCTGAAGTTCTCTTAGGGTTTTAGGTTTTGAATAATTAAGTATAGCAGATACCTTATCCGGATCAGTACGCAAACCATTCTTATCAATAATATATCCCAAATATCGCAACGATGCTCTCGCAAATTGGCATTTGTCCAAGTTGATAGTCAAGTTCGCTTTTTTAAGCACTGATGTAACCCACTTTAGCAATTGTATATGCTCTTCCCAGCTGGATGAACATACCACAATATCGTCCAAGTAAGCCCACACTTTCTCCTCTTCTGAATGAAATAACATATCCATTGATCTCTGCAATGTTTGAGAAGCATTTACCAAACCAAAAGGCATCATTTTAAATTGAAACAATCCTCTTCCCGGAACCGCGAAAGCAGTTTTTTCTTTACTAGATTCTCCCAAGGGCACTTGCCAAAAAGCAGATTTTAAATCAATTGTACTTAGATATCTGGCATTACGTAAATTGTCTAATATAGCAGAAACTCTGGGTAGAGGGTAAGTGTCTCTTTTTGTAATTTTATTTAGTTGTCTACTGTCTAGACAAAGTCTATTGGTTCCATTAGCTTTCTTGACTATTACTACCGGCGAACACCAGGAACTGTATGATGTTTCAACAACACCTTTGTCCAGCATGTCATCTAGTTCCTTTTCAATTTCTTTTTTAATAATCGGAGAAAAATTATACGGTTTTTGATAAATTGGCTTGTTTTCTGCAGTATTAATCTCATGACTAAGAATACTTGTTCTACCTAGACCAAAGCCGATAGTATTTGACATTTCATCCACAACATTAAGTAGTTCACTCTGTTGAGTCTCGCTCAAATCATTTCTCGAAAATAACAATTGATTATTTGCTGTATTTGTATCCAGTTCATTGAGTGCAATCTCTCCCTTAAACTGAAAAGTTATCCCGTATTGATCAAAGAAGTCCTTCCCCAATACTAATCGTTGTACCAGGTCTGGCATGACCAATACTGAAATAACATGACATTGACCATCAAATGACAGAGGAACATCAAATACCTCCTTGATCGTATGACTCGTACCATCAGCCGTGGATACTCCTGGTATATTACTGGAATACGATTTTAATCCTATATGTCTAATAACCCTTGCTAAATCTCTATTGATTACCGTACGATTTGCACCAGAATCTAATAATCCGCCAGTTTTATAACCTAGTATATCTACTAGTACGTAAGATCTATTATCATCTGTTTTATTTATAATGATCGGATTAAGTTCATGTGAACAAAAAAAACTTTCAATTGTCTGTAACCACGACTGCCATTCCTCACTGTTTCTTTTTAGGGGAAAGCCTACTTGGCAGGGTCGTTGCTTTCCCCTATTTCGTTTCCCTTACAAGAACAATCTTTAGATGTGAGCCCAAATCTACCACATCTATAACAAAACAAACGCTGTCTCGGTAAACGGCATAATCTAAATAAATGCCCCGTTTCGCGACAATTCCAGCAGCGCCTTTTATTTAACTCTATATCCTTTTTAATTTCGCCGATCTCATTAACTGTTTTAGAAGCTTCATTAATTTTATAGGCTAAATCAGGTTCTAATTTGTTTCCATAAAATTTTGGTTCCTGAAAGTTATCGCAGTTGTTTTTAGTTCTTTCAATTATGCGTAACACATTTACTAAATCCGTAATCGACAAAAAATCATCTCGACATACTGCTCTTTGAAAGTAAGGTTGCAGATTTCTTAAAATAATCCTTATTTTTCTTTCTTCTGGAAGCCTTTCTGGCAATCTATTAAACATATTCTGCATAACAGATAAATAAATTATAACAGATTCATTTTTACCCTGTGTTCTAGCCATTATCTCCTCTAAGAGTTTCTCCTGGTAACCATGCGGTTGAAACGTTATTTTAAGTAAAATTTCTAGTTCCTTCCAACTGGAAACATATTCTCTATTGGCTCTATACCAAATTAGCGCGTCTCCCTCAAAAAAATCGATTGCATATCGCCACAGATCTCTATCAGTAGCATTTCTTGCATCTTTGAGTTCATTAATCCTTTCGATAAAAGCGTTGATACTTATACTACTATTTCCAGAAAACTTTAATCCCCATTGATTTATTGGTACAAGCTTTCTTCTAGAAATATCTTCATTGATTGTTGAGGTACGCATTAATGGTAATGATTTACATTTCTCATTTACTTTAAATTCTTCCAGATCATTATTCAGATCCACCCTATTATGTATTGTCTCCTGAGCGTGCTGTGCTACTTGGTCATCGTCCTCTAGTTTCTTTAAAATTTGTTCCCCTAGAATCCCTAAACTTTCTTGTAAAATCCGTTTGTCGCTAGGAGTTAGATTTTGTTCATCAAGCGTTTTATCCTCTTCTTCTTCCAGCTTTAATAATAACTCCTCAACTATCTTCTTTAAATTATTACAAGAGTTAATATCTTGTTCTTCGGTTGGAATGATAAAATTCAATCTACCTCTTACATGATACAACCGTGATACTAAACGCCGAAATAAAATTTTATCTGGTTTACCTTCAATTTCCGAAATATAATTGGCTAATATATTAATTTTCGAAGAACAAAGTTGTAGTTCATTTCTAAAATTTTCAGTAGTGTCCTTTGGCGCTTTTAATTGGTACGAACATTCCCCAGCTTGCTCGGACGCCATTAATTCTTTTAATAATTTTTTCATGACTGGTACAAAACTTTTAATGTATACCCCACGACAAGCAAGTTCGAATTCCAACTCATCTTTAAGCAAGAAATTTACATCCATTATGCCAAGTGGTAAGAATATAATAATAATACCGAAAATTAATACTTATTACATTCAATCATACACCTGTCGAATGACATTCAAACAAAATTCTATAAATATTCTAGTATACCCATTATTTTATGTGTAAAAGTACATTTTTATCTTTTAAATCCTTATAAAGACTTTAACAATATAAAATCACAACATAATCAATATACAGAACAATATTTTGTATCAAAATAAAACTTAGTAAAAACTAGAAGCAAAACCAGTAACAGTAACAGTATTTAAAATCTTAAATTATTTCTCTGACAGGTGTAAGTCGCGATGCATACTAACTAAGCGTAATCAGTTACATATAATACTGCGTTTCCTTTGTTAGGTCACTCAAGTCACCACCAAAGAACAATTATTTATTTTCCGTTGGGCGCCATGTTATGTGCTTAAATATACTTTGAATAAGCATCAAGAAATCAAAGTCACACTAAGATTACAGGACACATAATTTAATCCATAATACTTATGAGATACTTAAATCTATTATCTGTACAATTGAGCGCCAGGAGGGTTATGCACAAGGTATAAGTTGGCTGATGCCCTTCCACATCCAGAATAGCTAGTCATCGGTTCATTGATTCGAACTTAGATATCTCATGGGTTGCCTCAAGACCTCTTCAAGAAAAGGCGTTTCGATAGGCTATACAAACAAAATAAAAACAAATTTAACACTAAACTTAACTATATTACTTAATTAATCTACTAATTAACATTGTGCAAAAACTCACCCCTTGGACTAAACAATAAACTAACACAAAAGTATGATTATAATACACGTCTCAATCACATTAACAATATCTCAAAGCCATGTACAATAGCGGAATATTATAATTATCTAAATGTCGGTAAATTGATATTTTCAACTCGTTATTAGTACACGACCACTCACATTGAAATTACTCTTAAAATTATTCTAATAACTTAATATTACAATATAACACTACTTGCTAATTATTTTTAAATAAACTTAAAATTAAATTAAAAAGATAATAAATACACGGAGACTCGTTGGGGATCGAACTTGCGTCGACCGGCATAACTACAGAATTCAACCCGGTACTTTAAACAAGACACCAATTATATGTTAAGAGATTTTTCGAATAACTTATAGTAGTCCAACACTTTTACCATTACATAGAACTTACTTTGAGATTAAAACCCAACAAAGTAACTGCAAGATATAGTCTTATCCTCTAAAAACACACGTTTAATGTCGTACTTAAATTTAGGCAGTAAGCCCTAATCATTGATATCTTGTGGTAATCTGCGGCGTCAAGACCTAATCTATAACAATTTATCCCAAAATGAAGGTAATACAACTTACTTTGATATTAAAACCTAACCATGTAACTGCAAGATACAGTCTTAGCCTCTCAAAACACACTTATATTGTCGCACTTAAATTTAGACAGTAAGCCTCAATCATTGATATCTTATGGTAATCTGCGGTGTCAAGACCTAGTCTATAACAATTTATCCTAAAATGAAGGTAATACAACTTACTTTGATATTAAAACCTAACCATGTAACTGCAAGATACAGTCTTAGCCTCTCAAAACACACTTATATTGTCGCACTTAAATTTAGACAGTAAGCCCCAATCATTGATATCTTATGGTAATCTGCGGTGTCAAGACCTAGTCTATAACAATTTATTCTAAAATGAAGGTAATAGAACTTACTTTGAGATTAAAACCTAACAATGTAACTGCGAGATACAGTCTTAGCCTCTAAAACACACACGTCTAATGTCACACTTAAATTTAGACAGTAAGCCCTAATCATTGATATCTTGTGGTAATCTGCGGTGTCAAGACCTAGTCTATAACTATTTATTCTAAAATGAAGGTAATAGAACTTACTTTGAGATTAAAACCTAAAAATGTAACTGCGAGATATAGTCTTAGCCTCTAAAACACACACGTCTAATGTCACACTTAAATTTAGACAGTAAGCCCTAATCATTGATATCTTGTGGAAGTCTGCGGCGTCAAGACCTAATCTATAACAATTTATTTTAAAATGTTAGTAATAGAACTTACTTTGAGATTAAAACCCAACAAAGTAACTGCAAGATATAGTCTTAGCCTCTAAAAACACACGTTTAATGTCGTACTTAAATTTAGGCAGTAAGCCCTAATCATTGATATCTTGTGGTAATCTGCGGCGTCAAGACCTAATCTATAACAATTTATTCTAAAATGAAGGTAATAGAACTTACTTTGAGATTAAAACCTAACAATGTAACTGCGAGATATAGTCTTAGCCTCTAAAACACACACGTCTAATGTCACACTTTAATTTAGACAGTAAGCCCTAATCATTGATATCTTGTGGAAGTCTGCGGCGTCAAGACCTAATCTATAACAATTTATTTTAAAATGTTAGTAATAGAACTTACTTTGAGAATAAAACCTAACCGTGTAACTGCAAGATATAGTCTTAGCCTCTAGAAACACACATTTAATGTCGCACTTTAATTTAGACAGTAAGACTAAATCACTAATTTTTTATGGTAATCTGCGGCGTCAAGACCTAGTTTATAACAATTTATTCTAAAATGTAAGTAATAGAATTTACTTTGAGATTAAAACCCAATAAAGTAACTGCAAGATATAGTCTTAGCCTCTAAAAACACACGTTTAATGTCGTACTTAAATTTAGGCAGTAAGCCCTAATCATTGATATCTTGTGGTAATCTGCGGCGTCAAGACCTAATCTATAACAATTTATCCTAAAATGAAGGTAATACAACTTACTTTGATATTAAAACCTAACCATGTAACTGCAAGATACAGTCTTAGCCTCTCAAAACACACTTATATTGTCGCACTTAAATTTAGACAGTAAGCCCCAATCATTGATATCTTATGGTAATCTGCGGTGTCAAGACCTAGTCTATAACAATTTATTCTAAAATGAAGGTAATAGAACTTACTTTGAGATTAAAACCTAACCATGTAACTGCAAGATATAGTCTTAGCCTCTAAAAAACACACGTTTAATGTCGCACTTAAATTTAGACAGTAAGCCCTAATCATTGATATCTTGTGTTAATCTGCGGCGTCAAGACCTAATCTATAACAATTAACACTCACATGTAAGTTAAAAAACTTACTTTGAGATTTAAACCTAGCCATGTAACTGCAAGATATTGTCTTAGCCTCTAAAAACACACGTATAATGTCGCACTTAAATTTAGACAGTAAGCCCTAATCATTGATATCTTGTGGTAATCTGCGGCGTCAAGACCTAATCTATAACAATTTATCCTAAAATGAAGGTAATACAACTTACTTTGATATTAAAACCTAACCATGTAACTGCAAGATACAGTCTTAGCCTCTCAAAACACACGTATATTGTCGCACTTAAATTTAGACAGTAAGCCCCAATCATTGATATCTTATGGTAATCTGCGGTGTCAAGAACTAGTCTATAACAATTTATTCTAAAATGAAGGTAATAGAACTTACTTTGAGATTAAAACCTAAAAATGTAACTGCGAGATATAGTCTTAGCCTCTAAAACACACACGTCTAATGTCACACTTAAATTTAGACAGTAAGCCCTAATCATTGATATCTTGTGGAAGTCTGCGGCGTCAAGACCTAATCTATAACAATTTATTTTAAAATGTTAGTAATAGAACTTACTTTGAGATTAAAACCCAACAAAGTAACTGCAAGATATAGTCTTAGCCTCTAAAAACACACGTTTAATGTCGTACTTAAATTTAGGCAGTAAGCCCTAATCATTGATATCTTGTGGTAATCTGCGGCGTCAAGACCTAATCTATAACAATTTATCCCAAAATGAAGGTAATACAACTTACTTTGATATTAAAACCTAACCATGTAACTGCAAGATACAGTCTTAGCCTCTCAAAACACACTTATATTGTCGCACTTAAATTTAGACAGTAAGCCTCAATCATTGATATCTTATGGTAATCTGCGGTGTCAAGACCTAGTCTATAACAATTTATCCTAAAATGAAGGTAATACAACTTACTTTGATATTAAAACCTAACCATGTAACTGCAAGATACAGTCTTAGCCTCTCAAAACACACTTATATTGTCGCACTTAAATTTAGACAGTAAGCCCCAATCATTGATATCTTATGGTAATCTGCGGTGTCAAGACCTAGTCTATAACAATTTATTCTAAAATGAAGGTAATAGAACTTACTTTGAGATTAAAACCTAACAATGTAACTGCGAGATACAGTCTTAGCCTCTAAAACACACACGTCTAATGTCACACTTAAATTTAGACAGTAAGCCCTAATCATTGATATCTTGTGGTAATCTGCGGTGTCAAGACCTAGTCTATAACTATTTATTCTAAAATGAAGGTAATAGAACTTACTTTGAGATTAAAACCTAAAAATGTAACTGCGAGATATAGTCTTAGCCTCTAAAACACACACGTCTAATGTCACACTTAAATTTAGACAGTAAGCCCTAATCATTGATATCTTGTGGAAGTCTGCGGCGTCAAGACCTAATCTATAACAATTTATTTTAAAATGTTAGTAATAGAACTTACTTTGAGATTAAAACCCAACAAAGTAACTGCAAGATATAGTCTTAGCCTCTAAAAACACACGTTTAATGTCGTACTTAAATTTAGGCAGTAAGCCCTAATCATTGATATCTTGTGGTTATCTGCGGCGTCAAGACCTAATCTATAACAATTTATCCTAAAATGAAGGTAATACAACTTACTTTGATATTAAAACCTAACCATGTAACTGCAAGATACAGTCTTAGCCTCTCAAAACACACTTATATTGTCGCACTTAAATTTAGACAGTAAGCCCCAATCATTGATATCTTATGGTAATCTGCGGTGTCAAGACCTAGTCTATAACAATTTATTCTAAAATGAAGGTAATAGAACTTACTTTGAGATTAAAACCTAACCATGTAACTGCAAGATATAGTCTTAGCCTCTAAAAAACACACGTTTAATGTCGCACTTAAATTTAGACAGTAAGCCCTAATCATTGATATCTTGTGTTAATCTGCGGCGTCAAGACCTAATCTATAACAATTAACACTCACATGTAAGTTAAAAAACTTACTTTGAGATTTAAACCTAGCCATGTAACTGCAAGATATTGTCTTAGCCTCTAAAAACACACGTATAATGTCGCACTTAAATTTAGACAGTAAGCCCTAATCATTGATATCTTGTGGTAATCTGCGGCGTCAAGACCTAATCTAAAACAATTTATCCTAAAATGAAGGTAATACAACTTACTTTGATATTAAAACCTAACCATGTAACTGCAAGATATAGTCTTAGCCTCTAAAAACACACCTATAATGTCGCACTTAAATTTAGATAGTAAGCCCTAATCATTGATTTTTTATGGTAATCTGCGGCGTCAAGACCTAATCTATAACAATTTATCCTAAAATGAAGGTAATAGAATTTACTTTGAGATTAAAACCCAACAAAGTAACTGCAAGATATAGTCTTAGCCTCTAAAAACACACGTTTAATGTCGTAATTAAATTTAGGCAGTAAGCCCTAATCATTGATATCTTGTGGTAATCTGCGGCGTCAAGACCTAATCTATAACAATTTATCCTAAAATGAAGGTAATACAACTTACTTTGATATTAAAACCTAACCATGTAACTGCAAGATACAGTCTTAGCCTCTCAAAACACACTTATATTGTCGCACTTAAATTTAGACAGTAAGCCCCAATCATTGATATCTTATGGTAATCTGCGGTGTCAAGACCTAGTCTATAACAATTTATTCTAAAATGAAGGTAATAGAACTTACTTTGAGATTAAAACCTAAAAATGTAACTGCGAGATATAGTCTTAGCCTCTAAAACACACACGTCTAATGTCACACTTAAATTTAGACAGTAAGCCCTAATCATTGATATCTTGTGGAAGTCTGCGGCGTCAAGGCCTAATCTATAACAATTTATTTTAAAATGTTAGTAATAGAACTTACTTTGAGATTAAAACCCAACAAAGTAACTGCAAGATATAGTCTTAGCCTCTAAAAACACACGTTTAATGTCGTACTTAAATTTAGGCAGTAAGCCCTAATCATTGATATCTTGTGGTAATCTGCGGCGTCAAGACCTAATCTATAACAATTTATCCCAAAATGAAGGTAATACAACTTACTTTGATATTAAAACCTAACCATGTAACTGCAAGATACAGTCTTAGCCTCTCAAAACACACTTATATTGCCGCACTTAAATTTAGACAGTAAGCCCCAATCATTGATATCTTATGGTAATCTGCGGTGTCAAGACCTAGTCTATAACAATTTATCCTAAAATGAAGGTAATACAACTTACTTTGATATTAAAACCTAACCATGTAACTGCAAGATACAGTCTTAGCCTCTCAAAACACACTTATATTGTCGCACTTAAATTTAGACAGTAAGCCCCAATCATTGATATCTTATGGTAATCTGCGGTGTCAAGACCTAGTCTATAACAATTTATTCTAAAATGAAGGTAATAGAACTTACATTGAGATTAAAACCTAACAATGTAACTGCGAGATATAGTCTTAGCCTCTAAAACACACACGTCTAATGTCACACTTAAATTTAGACAGTAAGCCCTAATCATTGATATCTTGTGGAAGTCTGCGGCGTCAAGACCTAATCTATAACAATTTATTTTAAAATGTTAGTAATAGAACTTACTTTGAGAATAAAACCTAACCGTGTAACTGCAAGATATAGTCTTAGCCTCTAGAAACCCACATTTAATGTCGCACTTTAATTTAGACAGTAAGACTAAATCACTAATTTTTTATGGTAATCTGCGGCGTCAAGACCTAGTTTATAACAATTTATTCTAAAATGTAAGTAATAGAATTTACTTTGAGATTAAAACCATACAAAGTAACTGCAAGATATAGTCTTAGCCTCTAAAAACACACGTTTAATGTCGTACTTAAATTTATGCAGTAAGCCCTAATCATTGATATCTTGTGGTAATCTGCGGCGTCAAGACCTAATCTATAACAATTTATCCTAAAATGAAGGTAATACAACTTACTTTGATATTAA
Organism: Melinaea marsaeus rileyi; assembly: GCA_918358865.1. NCBI lineage: Eukaryota > Metazoa > Arthropoda > Insecta > Lepidoptera > Nymphalidae > Melinaea > Melinaea marsaeus. The sequence continues at coordinate 9,000,319 of OU911094.1, forward strand.
AACCTAACCATGTAACTGCAAGATACAGTCTTAGCCTCTCAAAACACACGTAAATTGTCGCACTTAAATTTAGACTGTAAGCCCCAATCATTGATATCTTTTGATAATCTGCGGCGACAAGACCTATTAAAACCTTCGAAATCTTATATTTAATGAATTATTTTATTGAATTTCCTAGTTTTAGGTGTGTCATAATTTGATGTAAAATGTGGTATTAAAAAACATTTTTTGATATAAAATTTACAAATTTTTGTTAAAATAAAACCCTAGAAATCATGCATTTTAGGATTTATTTTTTTTAATTTCTAACTTTAGGTGTGTCAATATTTGATGAAAAATGTGGTATTAAAATACATTTTTTGATATGAAATTTAATAATTTTTGTTAATATAATACCTCAAAAATCTTGCATTTTATGATTGATTTTTTTGAATTTCTAACTTTAGATGTGACAATACTTGATGTAAAATGTGGTATTAAAATACATTTTTTAACATAATATTTTATAATTTTTGTTAGAATAAAACCTTAGAAATCTTATATTTTATGAATTATTTTATTGAATTTCCTACTTTTAGCTGTGTCAATATTTGTTGTAAAATGTGGTATTAAAATAAATTTTTTATATAAAATTTACAAATTTTTGTTAAAATAAAACCCTAGAAATCATGCATTTTAGAAATGATTTTTTTTTATATCTTACTTTAGGTGTGTCAATATTTGATGTAAAATGTGGTATTAAAATTCATTTTTTAACATAATATTTTATAATTTTTGTTAGAATAAAACCTTAGAAATCTTATATTTTATGAATTATTTTATTGAATTTCCTACTTTTAAGTGTGTCAGTATTTGATGTAAAATGTGGTATTATTATTAAAAACCTAACCATGTAACTGCAAGATATAGTCTTAGCCTCTAGAAACACACGTTTAATGTCGCACTTAAATTTTGGTAGTAAGCCCTAATCATTATTTTTTGTATTAATCTGCGGCGTCAAGATCTAATCTATTACAATTTACACTCACATGTAAGTAATAGAACTTACTTTGAGATTAAAACCTAACCATGTAACTGCAAGATATAGTCTAAGCCTCTAGAAACACACGTTTAATGTCGCACTTAAATTTTGGTAGTAAGCCCTAATCATTGAATTTTTGTATTAATCTGTGGCGTCAAGATCTAATCTATTACAATTAACACTCACATGTAAGTAATAGAACTTACTTTGAGATTAAAACCTAACCATGTAACTGCAAGATATAGTCTTAGCCTCTAAAAACACACGTTTAATGTCGCACTTAAATTTAGACAGTAAGCCCTAATCATTGATATCTTGTGTTAATCTGCGGCGTCAAGACCTAATCTATAACAATTAATACTCACATGTAAGTTAAAAAACTTAATTTGAGATTTAAACCTAGCCATGTAACTGCAAGATATTGTCTTAGCCTCTAAAAACACACGTATAATGTCGCACTTAAATTTAGACAGTAAGCCCTAATCATTGATATCCTGTGGTAATCTGCGGCGTCAAGACCTAATCTATAACAATTTATTCTAAAATCAAGGTAATAGAACTTACTTTGAGATTAAAACCCAACCAAGTAACTGCAAGATATAGTCTTAGCCTCTCAAAACACACGTATATTGTCGCACTTAAATTTAGACAGTAAGCCCCAATCATTGATATCTTATGGTAATCTGCGGTGTCAAGACCTAGTCTATAACAATTTATTCTAAAATGAAGGTAATAGAACTTACTTTGAGATTAAAACCTAAAAATGTAACTGCAAGATACAGTCTTAGCCTCTCAAAACACACTTATATTGTCGCACTTAAATTTAGACAGTAAGCCCCAATCATTGATATCTTATGGTAATCTGCGGTGTCAAGACCTAGTCTATAACAATTTATCCTAAAATGAAGGTAATACAACTTACTTTGATATTAAAACCTAACCATGTAACTGCAAGATACAGTCTTAGCCTCTCAAAACACACTTATATTGTCGCACTTAAATTTAGACAGTAAGCCCCAATCATTGATATCTTATGGTAATCTGCGGTGTCAAGACCTAGTCTATAACAATTTATTCTAAAATGAAGGTAATAGAACTTACTTTGAGATTAAAACCTAACAATGTAACTGCGAGATATAGTCTTAGCCTCTAAAACACACACGTCTAATGTCACACTTAAATTTAGACAGTAAGCCCTAATCATTGATATCTTGTGGTAATCTGCGGTGTCAAGACCTAGTCTATAACAATTTATTCTAAAATGAAGGTAATAGAACTTACTTTGAGATTAAAACCTAAAAATGTAACTGCGAGATATAGTCTTAGCCTCTAAAACACACACGTCTAATGTCACACTTAAATTTAGACAGTAAGCCCTAATCATTGATATCTTGTGGAAGTCTGCGGCGTCAAGACCTAATCTATAACAATTTATTTTAAAATGTTAGTAATAGAACTTACTTTGAGAATAAAACCTAACCGTGTAACTGCAAGATACAGTCTTAGCCTCTAGAAACACACTTTTAATGTCGCACTTTAATTTAGACAGTAAGACTAAATCACTAATTTTTTATGGTAATCTGCGGCGTCAAGACCTAGTTTATAACAATTTATTCTAAAATGTAAGTAATAGAATTTACTTTGAGATTAAAACCCAATAAAGTAACTGCAAGATATAGTCTTAGCCTCTAAAAACACACGTATAATGTCGCACTTAAATTTAGACAGTAAGCCCTAATCATTGATATCTTGTAGTAATCTGCGGCGTCAAGACCTAATCTAAAACAATTTATCCTAAAATGAAGGTAATACAACTTTCTTTGATATTAAAACCTAACCATGTAACTGCAAGATATAGTCTTAGCCTCTAAAAACACACCTATAATGTCGCACTTAAATTTAGATAGTAAGCCCTAATCATTGATTTTTTATGGTAATCTGCGGCGTCAAGACCTAATCTATAACAATTTATCCTAAAATGAAGGTAATAGAATTTACTTTGAGATTAAAACCCAACAAAGTAACTGCAAGATATAGTCTTAGCCTCTAAAAACACACGTTTAATGTCGTACTTAAATTTAGGCAGTAAGCCCTAATCATTGATATCTTGTGGTAATCTGCGGCGTCAAGACCTAATCTATAACAATTTATCCTAAAATGAAGGTAATACAACTTACTTTGATATTAAAACCGAACCATGTAACTGCAAGATACAGTCTTAGCCTCTCAAAACACACTTATATTGTCGCACTTAAATTTAGACAGTAAGCCCCAATCATTGATATCTTATGGTAATCTGCGGTGTCAAGAACTAGTCTATAACAATTTATTCTAAAATGAAGGTAATAGAACTTACTTTGAGATTAAAACCTAAAAATGTAACTGCGAGATATAGTCTTAGCCTCTAAAACACACACGTCTAATGTCACACTTAAATTTAGACAGTAAGCCCTAATCATTGATATCTTGTGGTAATCTGCGGCGACAAGACCTATTAAAACCTTCGAAATCTTATATTTTATGAATTATTTTATTGAATTTCCTAGTTTTAGGTGTGTCATAATTTGATGTAAAATGTGGTATTAAAAAACATTTTTTGATATAAAATTTACAAATTTTTGTTAAAATAAAACCCTAGAAATCATGCATTTTAGGATTTATTTTTTTTAATTTCTAACTTTAGGTGTGTCAATATTTGATGAAAAATGTGGTATTAAAATACATTTTTTGATATGAAATTTAATAATTTTTGTTAATATAATACCTCAAAAATCTTGCATTTTATGATTGATTTTTTTGAATTTCTAACTTTAGATGTGACAATACTTGATGTAAAATGTGGTATTAAAATACATTTTTTAACATAATATTTTATAATTTTTGTTAGAATAAAACCTTAGAAATCTTATATTTTATGAATTATTTTATTGAATTTCCTACTTTTAGCTGTGTCAATATTTGTTGTAAAATGTGGTATTAAAATAAATTTTTTATATTAAATTTACAAATTTTTGTTAAAATAAAACCCTAGAAATCATGCATTTTAGGAATGATTTTTTTTTATTTCTTACTTTAGGTGTGTCAATATTTGATGTAAAATGTGGTATTAAAATTCATTTTTTAACATAATATTTTATAATTTTTGTTAGAATAAAACCTTAGAAATCTTATATTTTATGAATTATTTTATTGAATTTCCTACTTTTAAGTGTGTCAGTATTTGATGTAAAATGTGGTATTATTATTAAAAACCTAACCATGTAACTGCAAGATATAGTCTTAGCCTCTAGAAACACACGTTTAATGTCGCACTTAAATTTTGGTAGTAAGCCCTAATCATTATTTTTTGTATTAATCTGCGGCGTCAAGATCTAATCTATTACAATTAACACTCACATGTAAGTAATAGAACTTACTTTGAGATTAAAACCTAACCATGTAACTGCAAGATATAGTCTAAGCCTCTAGAAACACACGTTTAATGTCGCACTTAAATTTTGGTAGTAAGCCCTAATCATTGAATTTTTGTATTAATCTGTGGCGTCAAGATCTAATCTATTACAATTAACACTCACATGTAAGTAATAGAACTTACTTTGAGATTAAAACCTAACCATGTAACTGCAAGATATAGTCTTAGCCTCTAAAAACACACGTTTAATGTCGCACTTAAATTTAGACAGTAAGCCCTAATCATTGATATCTTGTGTTAATCTGCGGCGTCACGACCTAATCTATAACAATTAACACTCACATGTAAGTTAAAAAACTTACTTTGAGATTTAAACCTAGCCATGTAACTGCAAGATATTGTCTTAGCCTCTAAAAACACACGTATAATGTCGCACTTAAATTTAGACAGTAAGCCCTAATCATTGATATCCTGTGGTAATCTGCGGCGTCAAGACCTAATCTATAACAATTTATTCTAAAATCAAGGTAATAGAACTTACTTTGAGATTAAAACCCAACCAAGTAACTGCAAGATGTAGTCTTAGCCTCTAAAAACACACTTTTAATGTCGTACTTAAATTTAGGCAGTAAGCCCTAATCATTGATATCTTGTGGTAATCTGCGGCGTCAAGACCTAATCTAAAACAATTTATCCTAAAATGAAGGTAATACAACTTACTTTGATATTAAAACCTAACCATGTAACTGCAAGATACAGTCTTAGCCTCTCAAAACACACGTAAATTGTCGCACTTAAATTTAGACTGTAAGCCCCAATCATTGATATCTTATGGTAATCTGCGTTGTCAAAACCTAGTCTATAACAATTTATTCTAAAATGAAGGTAATAGAACTTTCTTTGAGATTAAAACCTAACAATGTAACTGCGAAATATAATCTTAGCCTCTAAAAACACACACGTCTAATGTCACACTTAAATTTAGACAGTAAACCCTTATCATTAATTTTTTGTGGTAATCTGCGGCGTCAAGACCTAATCTATAACAATTTATTCTAAAATGAAGGTAATAGAACTTACTTTGAGATTAATACCCAACCAAGTAACTGGAAAATATAGTCTTAGCCTCTAAAAACACACTTTAATGTCGTACTTAAATTTAGACAGTAAGACTAAATCATTAATCTCTTATGGTAATCTGCGGCGGCAAGACCTAGTCTATAAGAATTTATACTAAAGTGTGAGTAATAGAACATACTTTGAGATTAAAACCCAACCAAGTAACTGCAAGATATAGTCTTAGCCTCTAAAAACACACTTTTAATGTCGTACTTAAATTTAGGCAGTAAGCCCTAATCATTGATATCTTGTGGTAATCTGCGGCGTCAAGACCTAATCTATAACAGTTTATCCTAAAATGAAGGTAATACAACTTACTTTGATATTAAAACCTAACAGACAGTATGCCCTAATCATTGACTTCTTATAATTATTCATGTATCTAAAACGGTTTCTCAGTTTCCGTTCACATAGTTCGAGATGCACTCAGATCAGAGTCCGAACTCTGACAATATTCTAGAGTCTCACAGAAAACACAAATATTTTTTTTAGCTTAGCTTAGCTCTTGGTTGATCTAGCTATAATTATATATATGAATATATATTTAGTATGTTTAAATAAAAGTGTAGAGCATTTGCTTTTTTTTCGCTACTGCATTTAGCTATTTTGCATATTTAGCAATGAATGGGCAGAGCAGTTAAAGGCAAACAACCAACAACCAACCTTTTTGGAATAACATTTCTTTTATCCACAAGAATTGAATCGCTTCCTTACCAAACGTATTTTAAAGTATATCTTTTCATTGAATATCTGTTTATCACGTACGATTATACGAGGTGCAGTGGTTTCACCCGTGAACCAAGTATGGACCTCGTGAAATCCAATGATAGGTATTTTCCAAGGCGCACCCAGGAGGTAATACCTTGCGCCTCGTTGGAATACTTAATGGTGATTCCATCCCCAATGTTACTTCTTACTATTTGATATTTGTTGTCTACGGAAAGAAACACTAACCAGCCAATAAGAAGCAACACCAGGCCTACTAAAACCATAAAATGCGACTTTGCCTAATGCCTAATGCCGATATTCAACACCTACCTACCTACCTACCTACCTACAAGCCCAACCTACCTACCTACCTACCAGCCCTACCTACCAACCAGCCCTACGTACCTACCGTACAAAGCTCAAAGTATAACAAGAAAAAAAAATTGCACAAAGGCGGACTTATCCTCGGAACAAATAAAACATATCACATGGTAAACTAAAGTGAAAGGAGACATTAAAAATGGCAATAATATAAAAGAAAAAGAATATAACTATAAAAAACTAAGTAACTAAAACTAATTTAATCGAAAGTGCTTCTCATAATAATATCTACCTAACAGCCCTACCTACCTAACAGCCCTACCTACCTACCATCCCTACCTACCTATCAGCCCTACCTGCCTACCATCCCTACCTACCTACCATCCCTACCTACCTAACAGCCCTACCTACCTACCAGCCCTACCTACCTACCAGCCCTACCTACCTACCAGCCCTACCTACCTACCTACCTACCTACCTACCGTACAAAGCTCAAAGTATAACAAGAAAAAAAAATTGCACAAAGGCGGACTTATTCCCGGAACAAATAAAACATATCACATGGTAAACTAAAGTGAAAAGATACATTAAAAATGGCATAATATGAAAGAAAATGAAAATAACTATAAAAAACTAAGTAACTAAAACGAATTTAATCGAAAGTGCTTCTCATAATAATATCTACCTAACAGCCCTACCCACCTACCATCCCTACCTACCTAACAGCCCTACCTACCTACCAGCCCTACCTACCTACCAGCCGTACCTACCTACCAGCCCTACCTACCTACCAGCCCTACCTACCTACCTGCCCTACCTACCTACCTGCCCTACCTACCTACCTGCCCTACCTACCTACATACCTACCTACCGTACAAAGCTCAAAGTATAACAAGAAAAAAAAATTGCACAAAGGCAGACTTATCCTCGGAACAAATAAAACATATCACATGGTAAACTAAAGTGAAAGGACACATTAAAAATGGCAATAATATGAAAGAAATAGAAAATAACTATAAAAAACTAAGTAACTAAAACTAATTTAATCGAAAGTGCTTCTCATAATAATATCTACCTAACAGCCCTACCTACCTACCATCCCTACCTACCTAACAGCCCTACCTACCTACCATCCCTACCTACCTAACAGCCCTACCTACCTACCATCCCTACCTACCTACCTCCCTACCTACCTAACAGCCCTACCTACCTACCATCCCTACCTACCTACCAGCCCTACCTACCTACCAGCCCTACCTACCTACCAGACCTACCTACCTACGTACCTACCTACCTACCGTACAAAGCTCAAAGTATAACAAGAAAAAAAAATTGCACAAAGGCGGACTTATCCTCAGAACAAATAAAACATATCACATGGTAAACTAAAGTGAAAGGAGACATTAAAAATGGCAATAATATGAAAGAAAAAGAAAATAACTATAAAAAACTAAGTAACTATAACTAATTTAATCGAAAGTGCTTCTCATAATAATATCTACCTAACAGCCCTACCTACCTACCATCCCTACCTACCTAACAGCCCTACCTACCTACCATCCCTACCTACCTATCAGCCCTACCTACCTATCAGCCCTACCTACCTACCATCCCTACCTACCTAACATCCCTACCTACCTAAGAGCCCTACCTACCTACCAGCCCTACCTACCTAACATCCCTACCTACCTAACATCCCTACCTACCTAACAGCCCTACCTACCTACGAGCCCTACCTACCTACCAGCCCTACCTACCTACCTACCTACCTACCTACCGTACAAAAGTCAAAGTATAACAAAAAAAAAAATGCACAAAGGCGGACTTATTCCCGGAACAAATAAAACATATCACATGGTAAACTAAAGTGAAAGGAGACATTAAAAATGGCAATAATATGAAAGAAAAAGAAAATAACTATAAAAAACTAAGTAACTAAATCTAATTTAATCAAAAGTGCTTCTCATAATAATATCTACCTAACAGCCCTACCTACCTACCATCCCTACCTACCTAACAGCCCTACCTACCTACCATCCCTACCTACCTATCAGCCCTACCTACCTACCATCCCTAACTACCTACCATCCCTACCTACCTAACAGCCCTACCTACCTACCAGCCCTACCTACCTACCAGCCCTACCTACCTACCTACCTACCTACCTACCATACAAAGCTCAAAGTATAACAAGAAAAAAAAATTGCACAAAGGCGGACTTATCCTCAGAACAAATAAAACATATTACATGGTAAACTAAAGTGAAAGGAGACATTAAAAATGGCAATAATATGAAAGAAAAAGAAAATAACTATAAAAAACTAAGTAACTAAAACGAATTTAATCGAAAGTGCTTCTCATAATAATATCTACCTAACAGCCCTACCTACCTACTATCCCTACCTACCTAACAGCCCTATCTACCTATCAGCCCTACCTACCTACCATCCCTACCTACCTACCATCCCTACCTACCTAACATCCCTACCTACCTAACAGCCCTACCTACCTACCAGCCCTACCTACCTACCAGCCCTACCTACCTACCTACCGTACAATGCTCAAAGTATAACAAGAAAAAAAAATTGCACAAAGGCGGACTTATTCCCGGAACAAATAAAACATATCACATGGTAAACTTAAGTGAAAGGAGACATTAAAAATGGCAATAATATGAAAGAAAAAGAAAATAACTATAAAAAACTAAGTAACTAAAACTAATTTAATCGAAAGTGCTTCTCATAATAATATCTACCTAACAGCCCTACCTACCTATCAGCCCTACCTACCTACCATCCCTACCTACCTAACAGCCCTACCTACCTACCATCCCTACCTACCTAACAGCCCTACCTACCTAACAGCCCTACCTACCTACCAGCCCTAACTACCTACCAGCCCTACCTACCTACCAGCCCTACCTACCTACCAGCCCTACCTACCTACCAGCCCTACCTACCTACCATACAAAGCTCAAAGTATAACAAGAAAAAAAAATTGCACAAAGGCGGACTTATCCTCAGAACAAATAAAACATATTACATGGTAAACTAAAGTGAAAGGAGACATTAAAAATGGCAATAATATGAAAGAAAAAGAAAATAACTATAAAAAACTAAATAACTAAAACGAATTTAATCAAAAGTGCTTCTCATAATAATATCTACCTAACAGCCCTACCTACCTACCATCCCTACTTACCTAACAGCCCTATCTACCTATCAGCCCTACCTACCTACCATCCCTACCTACCTACCATCCCTACCTACCTAACATCCCTACCTACCTAACAGCCCTACCTACCTACCAGCCCTACCTACCTACCAGCCCTACCTACCTACCAGCCCTACCTACCTACCTACCGTACAAAGCTCAAAGTATAACAAGAAAAAAAAATTGCACAAAGGCGGACTTATTCCCGGAACAAATAAAACATATCACATGGTAAACTAAAGTGAAAGGAGACATTAAAAATGGCAATTATATGAAAGAAAAAGAAAATAACTATAAAAAACTAAGTAACTAAAACTAATTTAATCGAAAGTGCTTCTCATAATAATATCTACCTAACAGCCCTACCTACCTATCAGCCCTACCTACCTACCATCCCTACCTACCTAACAGCCCTACCTACCTACCATCCCTACCTATCTAACAGCCCTACCTACCTAACAGCCCTACCTACCTACCAGCCCTAACTACCTACCAGCCCTACCTACCTACCAGCCCTACCTACCTACCATCCCTACCTACCTACCAGCCCTACCTACCTACCAGCCCTACCTACCTACCAGCCCTACCTACCTACCATCCCTACCTACCTACCATCCCTACCTACCTAACAGCCCTATCTACCTATCAGCCCTACCTACCTACCATCCCTACCTACCTACCATCCCTACCTACCTAACATCCCTACCTACCTAACAGCCCTACCTACCTACCAGCCCTACCTACCTACCAGCCCTACCTACCTACCAGCCCTACCTACCTACCTACCGTACAAAGCTCAAAGTATAACAAGAAAAAAAAATTGCACAAAGGCGGACTTATTCCCGGAACAAATAAAACATATCACATGGTAAACTAAAGTGAAAGGAGACATTAAAAATGGCAATAATATGAAAGAAAAAGAAAATAACTATAAAAAACTAAGTAACTAAAACTAATTTAATCGAAAGTGCTTCTCATAATAATATCTACCTAACAGCCCTACCTACCTATCAGCCCTACCTACCTACCATCCCTAACTACCTACCAGCCCTACCTACCTACCAGCCCTACCTACCTACCATCCCTACCTACCTACCAGCCCTACCTACCTACCAGCCCTACCTACCTACCAGCCCTACCTACCTACCATCCCTACCTACCTACCATCCCTACCTACCTAACATTCCTACCTACCTACCATCCCTACTTACCTAACATCCCTACCTACCTAACAGCCCTACCTACCTACCAGCCCTACCTACCTACCAGCCCTACCTACCTACCTACCTACCTACCTACCGTACAAAGCTCAAAGTATAACAAGAAAAAAAAATTGCACAAAGGCGGACTTATCCTCAGAACAAATAAAACATATCACATGGTAAACTAAAGTGAAAGGAGACATTAAAAATGGCAATAATATGAAAGAAAAAGAAAATAACTATAAAAAACTAAGTAACTATAACTAATTTAACCGAAAGTGCTTCTCATAATAATATCTACCTAGCAGCCCTACCTACCTACCATCCCTACCTGCCTAACAGCCCTACCTACCTACCATCCCTACCTACCTATCAGCCTTACCTACCTATCAGCCCTACCTACCTACCAGCCCTACCTACCTACCATCCCTACCTACCTACCATACAAAGCTCAAAGTATAACAAGAAAAAAAAATTGCACAAAGGCGGACTTATCCTCAGAACAAATAAAACATATTACATGGTAAACTAAAGTGAAAGGAGACATTAAAAATGGCAATAATATGAAAGAAAAAGAAAATAACTATAAAAAACTAAGTAACTAAAACTAATTTAATCGAAAGTGCTTCTCATAATAATATCTACCTAACAGCCCTACCTACCTATCAGCCCTACCTACCTACCATCCCTACCTACCTAACAGCCCTACCTACCTACCAGCCCTACCTACCTACCATCCCTACCTACCTACCATCCCTACCTACCTAACAGCCCTACCTACCTACCATCCCTACCTACCTAACACCCCTCCCTACCTAACAGCCCTACCTACCTACCAGCCCTACCTACCTACCAGCCCTACCTACCTACCTACCTACCTACCTTCCTACCGTACAAAGCTCAAAGTATAACAAGAAAAAATAAATGCACAAAGGCGGACTTATTCTCGGAACAAATAAAACATATCACATGGTAAACTAAAGTGAAAGGAGACATTAAAAATGGCAATAATATGAAAGAAAAAGAAAATAACTATAAAAAACTAAGTAACTAAAACTAATTTAATCGAAAGTGCTTCTCATAATAATATCTACCTAACAGCCCTACCTACCTAACATCCCTACCTACCTACCATCCCTACCTACCTACCAGCCCTACCTACCTACCATCCCTACCTACCTACCATCCCTACCTACCTACCATCCCTACCTACCTAACATCCCTACCTACCTAACAGCCCTACCTACCTACCATCCCTACCTACCTACCATCCCTACCTACCTACCATCCCTACCTACCTACCATCCCTACCTACCTACCAGCCCTACCTACCTACCAGCCCTACCTACCTACCATCCCTACCTACCTACCATCCCTACCTACCTAACAGCCCTACCTACCTACCATCCCTACCTACCTAACAGCCCTACCTACCTACCAGCCCTACCTACCTACCAGCCCTACCTACCTACCAGCCCTACCTACCTACCTACCTACCTACCTACCGTACAAAGCTCAAAGTATAACAAGAAAAAAAAAATGCACAAAGGCGGACTTATTCCCGGAACAAATAAAACATTTCACATGGTAAACTAAAGTGAAAGGAGACATTAAAAATGGCAATAATATGAAAGAAAAAGAAAATAAATATAAAAAACTAAGTAACTAAAACTAATTTAATCGAAAGTGCTTCTCATAATAATATCTACCTAACAGCCCTACCTACCTACCATCCCTACCTACCTAACATCCCTACCTACCTACCAGCCCTACCTTCCTACCAGCCCTACCTACCTACCATCCCTACTTACCTACCATCCCTACCTACCTACCATCCCTACCTACCTAACAGCCCTACCTACCTACCATCCCTACCTACCTAACATCCCTACCTACCTAACAGCCCTACCTACCTACCAGCCCTACCTACCTACCAGCCCTACCTACCTACCAGCCCTACCTACCTACCTACCTACCGTACAAAGCTCAAAGTATAACAAGAAAAAAAAAATGCACAAAGGCGGACTTATTCCCGGAACAAATAAAACATATCACATGGTAAACTTAAGTGAAAGGAGACATTAAAAATGGCAATAATATGAAAGAAAAAGAAACTAACTATAAAAAACTAAGTAACTAAAACTAATTTAATCGAAAGTGCTTCTCATAATAATATCTACCTAACAGCCCTACCTACCTACCAGCCCTACCTACCTACCATCCCTACCTACCTAACAGCCCTACCTACCTACCATCCCTACCTACCTAACAGCCCTACCTACCTAACAGCCCTACCTACCTACCAGCCCTAACTACCTACCAGCCCTACCTACCTACCAGCCCTACCTACCTACCAGCCCTACCTACCTACCATACAAAGCTCAAAGTATAACAAGAAAAAAAAATTGCACAAAGGCGGACTTATCCTCAGAACAAATAAAACATATTACATGGTAAACTAAAGTGAAAGGAGACATTAAAAATGGCAATAATATGAAAGAAAAAGAAAATAACTATAAAAAACTAAATAACTAAAACGAATTTAATCGAAAGTGCTTCTCATAATAATATCTACCTAACAGCCCTACCTACCTACCATCCCTACCTACCTAACAGCCCTATCTACCTATCAGCCCTACCTACCTACCATCCCTACCTACCTACCATCCCTACCTACCTAACATCCCTACCTACCTAACAGCCCTACCTACCTACCAGCCCTACCTACCTACCAGCCCTACCTACCTACCAGCCCTACCTACCTACCTACCGTACAAAGCTCAAAGTATAACAAGAAAAAAAAATTGCACAAAGGCGGACTTATTCCCGGAACAAATAAAACATATCACATGGTAAACTAAAGTGAAAGGAGACATTAAAAATGGCAATTATATGAAAGAAAAAGAAAATAACTATAAAAAACTAAGTAACTAAAACTAATTTAATCGAAAGTGCTTCTCATAATAATATCTACCTAACAGCCCTACCTACCTATCAGCCCTACCTACCTACCATCCCTACCTACCTACCAGCCCTACCTACCTACCATCCCTACCTACCTAACAGCCCTACCTACCTAACAGCCCTACCTACCTACCAGCCCTAACTACCTACCAGCCCTACCTACCTACCAGCCCTACCTACCTACCATCCCTACCTACCTACCAGCCCTACCTACCTACCAGCCCTACCTACCTACCTACCTACCGTACAAAGCTCAAAGTATAACAAGAAAAAAAAATTGCACAAAGGCGGACTTATTCCCGGAACAAATAAAACATATCACATGGTAAACTAAAGTGAAAGGAGACATTAAAAATGGCAATAATATGAAAGAAAAAGAAAATAACTATAAAAAACTAAGTAACTAAAACTAATTTAATCGAAAGTGCTTCTCATAATAATATCTACCTAACAGCCCTACCTACCTATCAGCCCTACCTACCTACCATCCCTACCTACCTACCAGCCCTACCTACCTACCAGCCCTACCTACCTACCATCCCTACCTACCTACCAGCCCTACCTACCTACCAGCCCTACCTACCTACCAGCCCTACCTACCTACCATCCCTACCTACCTACCATCCCTACCTACCTAACATTCCTACCTACCTACCATCCCTACTTACCTAACATCCCTACCTACCTAACAGCCCTACCTACCTACCATCCCTACCTACCTACCAGCCCTACCTACCTACCTACCTACCTACCTACCGTACAAAGCTCAAAGTATAACAAGAAAAAAAAATTGCACAAAGGCGGACTTATCCTCAGAACAAATAAAACATATCACATGGTAAACTAAAGTGAAAGGAGACATTAAAAATGGCAATAATATGAAAGAAAAAGAAAATAACTATAAAAAACTAAGTAACTATAACTAATTTAACCGAAAGTGCTTCTCATAATAATATCTACCTAGCAGCCCTACCTACCTACCATCCCTACCTGCCTAACAGCCCTACCTACCTACCATCCCTACCTACCTATCAGCCTTACCTACCTATCAGCCCTACCTACCTACCAGCCCTACCTACCTACCAGCCCTACCTACCTACCATACAAAGCTCAAAGTATAACAAGAAAAAAAAATTGCACAAAGGCGGACTTATCCTCAGAACAAATAAAACATATTACATGGTAAACTAAAGTGAAAGGAGACATTAAAAATGGCAATAATATGAAAGAAAAAGAAAATAACTATAAAAAACTAAGTAACTAAAACTAATTTAATCGAAAGTGCTTCTCATAATAATATCTACCTAACAGCCCTACCTACCTATCAGCCCTACCTACCTACCATCCCTACCTACCTAACAGCCCTACCTACCTACCATCCCTACCTACCTAACAGCCCTACCTACCTAACAGCCCTACCTACCTACCATCCCTACCTACCTAACAGCCCTACCTACCTATCAGCCCTACCTACCTACCATCCCTACCTACCTAACAGCCCTACCTACCTACCAGCCCTACCTACCTACCATCCCTACCTACCTACCATCCCTACCTACCTAACAGCCCTACCTACCTACCATCCCTACCTACCTAACACCCCTCCCTACCTAACAGCCCTACCTACCTACCAGCCCTACCTACCTACCAGCCCTACCTACCTACCTACCTACCTACCTTCCTACCGTACAAAGCTCAAAGTATAACAAGAAAAAATAAATGCACAAAGGCGGACTTATTCCCGGAACAAATAAAACATTTCACATGGTAAACTAAAGTGAAAGGAGACATTAAAAATGGCAATAATATGAAAGAAAAAGAAAATAAATATAAAAAACTAAGTAACTAAAACTAATTTAATCGAAAGTGCTTCACATAATAATATCTACCTAACAGCCCTACCTACCTACCATCCCTACCTACCTAACATCCCTACCTACCTACCAGCCCTACCTTCCTACCAGCCCTACCTACCTACCATCCCTACTTACCTACCATCCCTACCTACCTACCATCCCTACCTACCTAACAGCCCTACCTACCTACCATCCCTACCTACCTAACATCCCTACCTACCTAACAGCCCTACCTACCTACCAGCCCTACCTACCTACCAGCCCTACCTACCTACCTACCTACCGTACAAAGCTCAAAGTATAACAAGAAAAAAAAATGCACAAAGGCGGACTTATCCTCAGAACAAATAAAACATATCACATGTTAAACTAAAGTGAAAGGAGACATTAAAAATGGCAATAATATGAAAGAAAAAGAAAATAACTATAAAAAACTAAGTAACTAAAACTAATTTAATCGAAAGTGCTTCTCATAACAATATCTACCTAACAGCCCTACCTACCTACCATCCCCACCTACCTATCAGCCCTACCTACCTACCATCCCTACCTACCTAACAGCCCTACCTACCTACCAGCCCTACCTACCTATCAGCCCTACCTACCTACCAGCCCTACCTACCTACCAGCCCTACCTACCTACCTACCGTACAAAGCTCAAAGTATAACAAGAAAAAAAAATTGCACAAAGGCGGACTTATCCTCAGAACAAATAAAACATATCACATGGTAAACTAAAGTGAAAGGAGACATTAAAAATGGCAATAATATGAAAGAAAAAGAAAAAAACTATAAAAAACTAAGTAACTAAAACTAATTTAATCGAAAGTGCTTCTCATAATAATATCTACCTACCATCCCTACCTACCTAACATCCCTACCTACCTAACAGCCCTACCTACCTAACATCCCTACCTACCTAACATCCCTACCTACCTAACAACCCTACCTACCTACCAGCCCTACCTACCTACCAGCCCTACCTACCTACCAGCCCTACCTACCTACCTACCTACCTACCTACCGTACAAAGCTCAAAGTATAACAAGAAAAAAAAATTGCACAAAGGCGGACTTATTCCCGGAACAAATAAAACATATCACATGGTAAACTAAAGTGAAAAGATACATTAAAAATGGCATAATATGAAAGAAAATGAAAATAACTATAAAAAACTAAGTAACTAAAACTAATTTAATCGAAAGTGCTTCTCATAATAATATCTACCTAACAGCCCTACCTACCTACCATCCCTACCTACCTAACAGCCCTACCTACCTAAAAGCCCTACCTACCTACCAGCCCTACCTACCTAACAGCCCTACCTACCTACCATCCCTACCTACCTAACAGCCCTACCTACCTACCATCCCTACCTACCTACCAGCCCTACCTACCTACCAGCCCTACCTACCTACCAGCCCTACCTACCTACCAGCCCTACCTACCTACCATACAAAGCTCAAAGTATAACAAGAAAAAAAAATTGCACAAAGGCGGACTTATCCTCAGAACAAATAAAACATATTACATGGTAAACTAAAGTGAAAGGAGACATTAAAAATGGCAATAATATGAAAGAAAAAGAAAATAACTATAAAAAACTAAGTAACTAAAACGAATTTAATCGAAAGTGCTTCTCATAATAATATCTACCTAACAGCCCTACCTACCTACCATCCCTACCTACCTAACAGCCCTATCTACCTATCAGCCCTACCTACCTACCATCCCTACCTACCTACCATCCCTACCTACCTACCATCCCTACCTACCTAACAGCCCTACCTACCTACCAGCCCTACCTACCTACCAGCCCTACCTACCTACCTACCGTACAAAGCTCAAAGTATAACAAGAAAAAAAAATTGCACAAAGGCGGACTTATTCCCGGAACAAATAAAACATATCACATGGTAAACTTAAGTGAAAGCAGACATTAAAAATGGCAATAATATGAAAGAAAAAGAAAATAACTATAAAAAACTAAGTAACTAAAACTAATTTAATCGAAAGTGCTTCTCATAATAATATCTACCTAACAGCCCTACCTACCTATCAGCCCTACCTACCTACCATCCCTACCTACCTAACAGCCCTACCTACCTACCATCCCTACCTACCTAACAGCCCTACCTACCTAACAGCCCTACCTACCTACCAGCCCTAACTACCTACCAGCCCTACCTACCTACCAGCCCTACCTACCTACCAGCCCTACCTACCTACCATACAAAGCTCAAAGTATAACAAGAAAAAAAAATTGCACAAAGGCAGACTTATCCTCAGAACAAATAAAACATATTACATGGTAAACTAAAGTGAAAGGAGACATTAAAAATGGCAATAATATGAAAGAAAAAGAAAATAACTATAAAAAACTAAGTAACTAAAACTAATTTAATCGAAAGTGCTTCTCATAATATCTACCTAACAGCCCTACCTACCTACCATCCCTACCTACCTAACAGCCCTACCTACCTACCATCCCTACCTACCTAACAGCCCTACCTACCTACCAGCCCTACCTACCTAACAGGCCTACCTACCTACCAGCCCTACCTACCTACCAGCCCTACCTACCTACCAGCCCTACCTACCTACCTACCGTACAAAGCTCAAAGTATAACAAGAAAAAAAAATTGCACAAAGGCGGACTTATTCCCGAAACAAATAAAACATATCACATGGTAAACTTAAGTGAAAGCAGACATTAAAAATGGCAATAATATGAAAGAAAAAGAAAATAACTATAAAAAACTAAGTAACTAAAACTAATTTAATCGAAAGTGCTTCTCATAATAATATCTACCTAACAGCCCTACCTACCTACCAGCCCTACCTACCTACCATCCCTACCTACCTAACAGCCCTACCTACCTACCATCCCTACCTACCTAACAGCCCTACCTACCTAACAGCCCTACCTACCTACCAGCCCTAACTACCTACCAGCCCTACCTACCTACCAGCCCTACCTACCTACCAGCCCTACCTACCTACCATACAAAGCTCAAAGTATAACAAGAAAAAAAAATTGCACAAAGGCAGACTTATCCTCAGAACAAATAAAACATATTACATGGTAAACTAAAGTGAAAGGAGACATTAAAAATGGCAATAATATGAAAGAAAAAGAAAATAACTATAAAAAACTAAGTAACTAAAACGAATTTAATCGAAAGTGCTTCTCATAATAATATCTACCTATCAGCCCTACCTACCTACCATCCCTACCTACCTACCATCCCTACCTACCTAACATCCCTACCTACCTAACAGCCCTACCTACCTACCAGCCCTACCTACCTACCAGCCCTACCTACCTACCTACCGTACAAAGCTCAAAGTATAACAAGAAAAAAAAATTGCACAAAGGCGGACTTATTCCCGGAACAAATAAAACATATCACATGGTAAACTTAAGTGAAAGCAGACATTAAAAATGGCAATAATATGAAAGAAAAAGAAAATAACTATAAAAAACTAAGTAACTAAAACTAATTTAATCGAAAGTGCTTCACATAATAATATCTACCTAACAGCCCTACCTACCTACCATCCCTACCTACCTAACATCCCTACCTACCTAAGAGCCCTACCTACCTACCAGCCCTACCTACCTAACATCCCTACCTACCTAACATCCCTACCTACCTAACAGCCCTACCTACCTACGAGCCCTACCTACCTACCAGCCCTACCTACCTACCTACCTACCTACCTACCGTACAAAAGTCAAAGTATAACAAAAAAAAAAATGCACAAAGGCGGACTTATTCCCGGAACAAATAAAACATATCACATGGTAAACTAAAGTGAAAGGAGACATTAAAAATGGCAATAATATGAAAGAAAAAGAAAATAACTATAAAAAACTAAGTAACTAAATCTAATTTAATCAAAAGTGCTTCTCATAATAATATCTACCTAACAGCCCTACCTACCTACCATCCCTACCTACCTAACAGCCCTACCTACCTACCATCCCTACCTACCTATCAGCCCTACCTACCTACCATCCCTAACTACCTACCATCCCTACCTACCTAACAGCCCTACCTACCTACCAGCCCTACCTACCTACCAGCCCTACCTACCTACCTACCTACCTACCTACCGTACAAAGCTCAAAGTATAACAAGAAAAAAAAATTGCACAAAGGCGGACTTATCCTCAGAACAAATAAAACATATTACATGGTAAACTAAAGTGAAAGGAGACATTAAAAATGGCAATAATATGAAAGAAAAAGAAAATAACTATAAAAAACTAAGTAACTAAAACGAATTTAATCGAAAGTGCTTCTCATAATAATATCTACCTAACAGCCCTACCTACCTACTATCCCTACCTACCTAACAGCCCTATCTACCTATCAGCCCTACCTACCTACCATCCCTACCTACCTACCATCCCTACCTACCTAACATCCCTACCTACCTAACAGCCCTACCTACCTACCAGCCCTACCTACCTACCAGCCCTACCTACCTACCTACCGTACAATGCTCAAAGTATAACAAGAAAAAAAAATTGCACAAAGGCGGACTTATTCCCGGAACAAATAAAACATATCACATGGTAAACTTAAGTGAAAGGAGACATTAAAAATGGCAATAATATGAAAGAAAAAGAAAATAACTATAAAAAACTAAGTAACTAAAACTAATTTAATCGAAAGTGCTTCTCATAATAATATCTACCTAACAGCCCTACCTACCTATCAGCCCTACCTACCTACCATCCCTACCTACCTAACAGCCCTACCTACCTACCATCCCTACCTACCTAACAGCCCTACCTACCTAACAGCCCTACCTACCTACCAGCCCTAACTACCTACCAGCCCTACCTACCTACCAGCCCTACCTACCTACCAGCCCTACCTACCTACCATACAAAGCTCAAAGTATAACAAGAAAAAAAAATTGCACAAAGGCGGACTTATCCTCAGAACAAATAAAACATATTACATGGTAAACTAAAGTGAAAGGAGACATTAAAAATGGCAATAATATGAAAGAAAAAGAAAATAACTATAAAAAACTAAATAACTAAAACGAATTTAATCAAAAGTGCTTCTCATAATAATATCTACCTAACAGCCCTACCTACCTACCATCCCTACCTACCTAACAGCCCTATCTACCTATCAGCCCTACCTACCTACCATCCCTACCTACCTACCATCCCTACCTACCTAACATCCCTACCTACCTAACAGCCCTACCTACCTACCAGCCCTACCTACCTACCAGCCCTACCTACCTACCAGCCCTACCTACCTACCTACCGTACAAAGCTCAAAGTATAACAAGAAAAAAAAATTGCACAAAGGCGGACTTATTCCCGGAACAAATAAAACATATCACATGGTAAACTAAAGTGAAAGGAGACATTAAAAATGGCAATTATATGAAAGAAAAAGAAAATAACTATAAAAAACTAAGTAACTAAAACTAATTTAATCGAAAGTGCTTCTCATAATAATATCTACCTAACAGCCCTACCTACCTATCAGCCCTACCTACCTACCATCCCTACCTACCTAACAGCCCTACCTACCTACCATCCCTACCTACCTAACAGCCCTACCTACCTAACAGCCCTACCTACCTACCAGCCCTAACTACCTACCAGCCCTACCTACCTACCAGCCCTACCTACCTACCATCCCTACCTACCTACCAGCCCTACCTACCTACCAGCCCTACCTACCTACCAGCCCTACCTACCTACCATCCCTACCTACCTACCATCCCTACCTACCTAACAGCCCTATCTACCTATCAGCCCTACCTACCTACCATCCCTACCTACCTACCATCCCTACCTACCTAACATCCCTACCTACCTAACAGCCCTACCTACCTACCAGCCCTACCTACCTACCAGCCCTACCTACCTACCAGCCCTACCTACCTACCTACCGTACAAAGCTCAAAGTATAACAAGAAAAAAAAATTGCACAAAGGCGGACTTATTCCCGGAACAAATAAAACATATCACATGGTAAACTAAAGTGAAAGGAGACATTAAAAATGGCAATAATATGAAAGAAAAAGAAAATAACTATAAAAAACTAAGTAACTAAAACTAATTTAATCGAAAGTGCTTCTCATAATAATATCTACCTAACAGCCCTACCTACCTATCAGCCCTACCTACCTACCATCCCTAACTACCTACCAGCCCTACCTACCTACCAGCCCTACCTACCTACCATCCCTACCTACCTACCAGCCCTACCTACCTACCAGCCCTACCTACCTACCAGCCCTACCTACCTACCATCCCTACCTACCTACCATCCCTACCTACCTAACATTCCTACCTACCTACCATCCCTACTTACCTAACATCCCTACCTACCTAACAGCCCTACCTACCTACCAGCCCTACCTACCTACCAGCCCTACCTACCTATCAGCCCTACCTACCTACCATCCCTACCTACCTAACAGCCCTACCTACCTACCATCCCTACCTACCTAACAGCCCTACCTACCTAACAGCCCTACCTACCTACCAGCCCTAACTACCTACCAGCCCTACCTACCTACCAGCCCTACCTACCTACC
Source organism: Melinaea marsaeus rileyi (assembly GCA_918358865.1). Classification (NCBI taxonomy): domain Eukaryota; kingdom Metazoa; phylum Arthropoda; class Insecta; order Lepidoptera; family Nymphalidae; genus Melinaea; species Melinaea marsaeus. Next base: position 9,022,719 of record OU911094.1, read on the forward strand.
AGCCCTACCTACCTACCATACAAAGCTCAAAGTATAACAAGAAAAAAAAATTGCACAAAGGCAGACTTATCCTCAGAACAAATAAAACATATTACATGGTAAACTAAAGTGAAAGGAGACATTAAAAATGGCAATAATATGAAAGAAAAAGAAAATAACTATAAAAAACTAAGTAACTAAAACTAATTTAATCGAAAGTGCTTCTCATAATATCTACCTAACAGCCCTACCTACCTACCATCCCTACCTACCTAACAGCCCTACCTACCTACCATCCCTACCTACCTAACAGCCCTACCTACCTACCATCCCTACCTACCTAACAGGCCTACCTACCTACCAGCCCTACCTACCTACCAGCCCTACCTACCTACCAGCCCTACCTACCTACCTACCGTACAAAGCTCAAAGTATAACAAGAAAAAAAAATTGCACAAAGGCGGACTTATTCCCGAAACAAATAAAACATATCACATGGTAAACTTAAGTGAAAGCAGACATTAAAAATGGCAATAATATGAAAGAAAAAGAAAATAACTATAAAAAACTAAGTAACTAAAACTAATTTAATCGAAAGTGCTTCTCATAATAATATCTACCTAACAGCCCTACCTACCTATCAGCCCTACCTACCTACCATCCCTACCTACCTAACAGCCCTACCTACCTACCAGCCCTACCTACCTAACAGCCCTACCTACCTAACAGCCCTACCTACCTACCAGCCCTAACTACCTACCAGCCCTACCTACCTACCAGCCCTACCTACCTACCAGCCCTACCTACCTACCATACAAAGCTCAAAGTATAACAAGAAAAAAAAATTGCACAAAGGCAGACTTATCCTCAGAACAAATAAAACATATTACATGGTAAACTAAAGTGAAAGGAGACATTAAAAATGGCAATAATATGAAAGAAAAAGAAAATAACTATAAAAAACTAAGTAACTAAAACGAATTTAATCGAAAGTGCTTCTCATAATAATATCTACCTATCAGCCCTACCTACCTACCATCCCTACCTACCTACCATCCCTACCTACCTAACATCCCTACCTACCTAACAGCCCTACCTACCTACCAGCCCTACCTACCTACCAGCCCTACCTACCTACCTACCGTACAAAGCTCAAAGTATAACAAGAAAAAAAAATTGCACAAAGGCGGACTTATTCCCGGAACAAATAAAACATATCACATGGTAAACTTAAGTGAAAGCAGACATTAAAAATGGCAATAATATGAAAGAAAAAGAAAATAACTATAAAAAACTAAGTAACTAAAACTAATTTAATCGAAAGTGCTTCTCATAATAATATCTACCTAACAGCCCTACCTACCTACCATCCCTACCTACCTAACATCCCTACCTACCTAACAGCCCTACCTACCTACCAGCCCTACCTACCTAACATCCCTACCTACCTAACATCCCTACCTACCTAACAGCCCTACCTACCTACGAGCCCTACCTACCTACCAGCCCTACCTACCTACCTACCTACCTACCTACCGTACAAAAGTCAAAGTATAACAAAAAAAAAAATGCACAAAGGCGGACTTATTCCCGGAACAAATAAAACATATCACATGGTAAACTAAAGTGAAAGGAGACATTAAAAATGGCAATAATATGAAAGAAAAAGAAAATAACTATAAAAAACTAAGTAACTAAATCTAATTTAATCAAAAGTGCTTCTCATAATAATATCTACCTAACAGCCCTACCTACCTACCATCCCTACCTACCTAACAGCCCTACCTACCTACCATCCCTACCTACCTATCAGCCCTACCTACCTACCATCCCTAACTACCTACCATCCCTACCTACCTAACAGCCCTACCTACCTACCAGCCCTACCTACCTACCAGCCCTACCTACCTACCTACCTACCTACCTACCGTACAAAGCTCAAAGTATAACAAGAAAAAAAAATTGCACAAAGGCGGACTTATCCTCAGAACAAATAAAACATATTACATGGTAAACTAAAGTGAAAGGAGACATTAAAAATGGCAATAATATGAAAGAAAAAGAAAATAACTATAAAAAACTAAGTAACTAAAACGAATTTAATCGAAAGTGCTTCTCATAATAATATCTACCTAACAGCCCTACCTACCTACTATCCCTACCTACCTAACAGCCCTATCTACCTATCAGCCCTACCTACCTACCATCCCTACCTACCTACCATCCCTACCTACCTAACATCCCTACCTACCTAACAGCCCTACCTACCTACCAGCCCTACCTACCTACCAGCCCTACCTACCTACCTACCGTACAATGCTCAAAGTATAACAAGAAAAAAAAATTGCACAAAGGCGGACTTATTCCCGGAACAAATAAAACATATCACATGGTAAACTTAAGTGAAAGGAGACATTAAAAATGGCAATAATATGAAAGAAAAAGAAAATAACTATAAAAAACTAAGTAACTAAAACTAATTTAATCGAAAGTGCTTCTCATAATAATATCTACCTAACAGCCCTACCTACCTATCAGCCCTACCTACCTACCATCCCTACCTACCTAACAGCCCTACCTACCTACCATCCCTACCTACCTAACAGCCCTACCTACCTAACAGCCCTACCTACCTACCAGCCCTAACTACCTACCAGCCCTACCTACCTACCAGCCCTACCTACCTACCAGCCCTACCTACCTACCATACAAAGCTCAAAGTATAACAAGAAAAAAAAATTGCACAAAGGCGGACTTATCCTCAGAACAAATAAAACATATTACATGGTAAACTAAAGTGAAAGGAGACATTAAAAATGGCAATAATATGAAAGAAAAAGAAAATAACTATAAAAAACTAAATAACTAAAACGAATTTAATCAAAAGTGCTTCTCATAATAATATCTACCTAACAGCCCTACCTACCTACCATCCCTACCTACCTAACAGCCCTATCTACCTATCAGCCCTACCTACCTACCATCCCTACCTACCTACCATCCCTACCTACCTAACATCCCTACCTACCTAACAGCCCTACCTACCTACCAGCCCTACCTACCTACCAGCCCTACCTACCTACCAGCCCTACCTACCTACCTACCGTACAAAGCTCAAAGTATAACAAGAAAAAAAAATTGCACAAAGGCGGACTTATTCCCGGAACAAATAAAACATATCACATGGTAAACTAAAGTGAAAGGAGACATTAAAAATGGCAATTATATGAAAGAAAAAGAAAATAACTATAAAAAACTAAGTAACTAAAACTAATTTAATCGAAAGTGCTTCTCATAATAATATCTACCTAACAGCCCTACCTACCTAACAGCCCTACCTACCTACCATCCCTACCTACCTAACAGCCCTACCTACCTACCATCCCTACCTACCTAACAGCCCTACCTACCTAACAGCCCTACCTACCTACCAGCCCTAACTACCTACCAGCCCTACCTACCTACCAGCCCTACCTACCTACCATCCCTACCTACCTACCAGCCCTACCTACCTACCAGCCCTACCTACCTACCAGCCCTACCTACCTACCATCCCTACCTACCTACCATCCCTACCTACCTAACAGCCCTATCTACCTATCAGCCCTACCTACCTACCATCCCTACCTACCTACCATCCCTACCTACCTAACATCCCTACCTACCTAACAGCCCTACCTACCTACCAGCCCTACCTACCTACCAGCCCTACCTACCTACCAGCCCTACCTACCTACCTACCGTACAAAGCTCAAAGTATAACAAGAAAAAAAAATTGCACAAAGGCGGACTTATTCCCGGAACAAATAAAACATATCACATGGTAAACTAAAGTGAAAGGAGACATTAAAAATGGCAATAATATGAAAGAAAAAGAAAATAACTATAAAAAACTAAGTAACTAAAACTAATTTAATCGAAAGTGCTTCTCATAATAATATCTACCTAACAGCCCTACCTACCTATCAGCCCTACCTACCTACCATCCCTAACTACCTACCAGCCCTACCTACCTACCAGCCCTACCTACCTACCATCCCTACCTACCTACCAGCCCTACCTACCTACCAGCCCTACCTACCTACCAGCCCTACCTACCTACCATCCCTACCTACCTACCATCCCTACCTACCTAACATTCCTACCTACCTACCATCCCTACTTACCTAACATCCCTACCTACCTAACAGCCCTACCTACCTACCAGCCCTACCTACCTACCAGCCCTACCTACCTACCTACCTACCTACCTACCGTACAAAGCTCAAAGTATAACAAGAAAAAAAAATTGCACAAAGGCGGACTTATCCTCAGAACAAATAAAACATATCACATGGTAAACTAAAGTGAAAGGAGACATTAAAAATGGCAATAATATGAAAGAAAAAGAAAATAACTATAAAAAACTAAGTAACTATAACTAATTTAACCGAAAGTGCTTCTCATAATAATATCTACCTAGCAGCCCTACCTACCTACCATCCCTACCTGCCTAACAGCCCTACCTACCTACCATCCCTACCTACCTATCAGCCTTACCTACCTATCAGCCCTACCTACCTACCAGCCCTACCTACCTACCAGCCCTACCTACCTACCATACAAAGCTCAAAGTATAACAAGAAAAAAAAATTGCACAAAGGCGGACTTATCCTCAGAACAAATAAAACATATTACATGGTAAACTAAAGTGAAAGGAGACATTAAAAATGGCAATAATATGAAAGAAAAAGAAAATAACTATAAAAAACTAAGTAACTAAAACTAATTTAATCGAAAGTGCTTCTCATAATAATATCTACCTAACAGCCCTACCTACCTATCAGCCCTACCTACCTACCATCCCTACCTACCTAACAGCCCTACCTACCTACCAGCCCTACCTACCTACCATCCCTACCTACCTACCATCCCTACCTACCTAACAGCCCTACCTACCTACCATCCCTACCTACCTAACATCCCTCCCTACCTAACAGCCCTACCTACCTACCAGCCCTACCTACCTACCAGCCCTACCTACCTACCTACCTACCTACCTTCCTACCGTACAAAGCTCAAAGTATAACAAGAAAAAATAAATGCACAAAGGCGGACTTATTCTCGGAACAAATAAAACATATCACATGGTAAACTAAAGTGAAAGGAGACATTAAAAATGGCAATAATATGAAAGAAAAAGAAAATAACTATAAAAAACTAAGTAACTAAAACTAATTTAATCGAAAGTGCTTCTCATAATAATATCTACCTAACAGCCCTACCTACCTAACATCCCTACCTACCTACCATCCCTACCTACCTACCAGCCCTACCTACCTACCATCCCTACCTACCTACCATCCCTACCTACCTACCATCCCTACCTACCTAACATCCCTACCTACCTAACAGCCCTACCTACCTACCATCCCTACCTACCTACCATCCCTACCTACCTACCATCCCTACCTACCTACCATCCCTACCTACCTACCAGCCCTACCTACCTACCAGCCCTACCTACCTACCATCCCTACCTACCTACCATCCCTACCTACCTAACAGCCCTACCTACCTACCATCCCTACCTACCTAACAGCCCTACCTACCTACCAGCCCTACCTACCTACCAGCCCTACCTACCTACCAGCCCTACCTACCTACCTACCTACCTACCTACCGTACAAAGCTCAAAGTATAACAAGAAAAAAAAAATGCACAAAGGCGGACTTATTCCCGGAACAAATAAAACATTTCACATGGTAAACTAAAGTGAAAGGAGACATTAAAAATGGCAATAATATGAAAGAAAAACAAAATAAATATAAAAAACTAAGTAACTAAAACTAATTTAATCGAAAGTGCTTCTCATAATAATATCTACCTAACAGCCCTACCTACCTACCATCCCTACCTACCTAACATCCCTACCTACCTACCAGCCCTACCTTCCTACCAGCCCTACCTACCTACCATCCCTACTTACCTACCATCCCTACCTACCTACCATCCCTACCTACCTAACAGCCCTACCTACCTACCATCCCTACCTACCTAACATCCCTACCTACCTAACAGCCCTACCTACCTACCAGCCCTACCTACCTACCAGCCCTACCTACCTACCAGCCCTACCTACCTACCTACCTACCGTACAAAGCTCAAAGTATAACAAGAAAAAAAAAATGCACAAAGGCGGACTTATTCCCGGAACAAATAAAACATATCACATGGTAAACTTAAGTGAAAGGAGACATTAAAAATGGCAATAATATGAAAGAAAAAGAAAATAACTATAAAAAACTAAGTAACTAAAACTAATTTAATCGAAAGTGCTTCTCATAATAATATCTACCTAACAGCCCTACCTACCTATCAGCCCTACCTACCTAACAGCCCTACCTACCTACCAGCCCTACCTACCTACCATCCCTACCTACCTAACAGCCCTACCTACCTAACAGCCCTACCTACCTACCAGCCCTAACTACCTACCAGCCCTACCTACCTACCAGCCCTACCTACCTACCAGCCCTACCTACCTACCATACAAAGCTCAAAGTATAACAAGAAAAAAAAATTGCACAAAGGCGGACTTATCCTCAGAACAAATAAAACATATTACATGGTAAACTAAAGTGAAAGGAGACATTAAAAATGGCAATAATATGAAAGAAAAAGAAAATAACTATAAAAAACTAAATAACTAAAACGAATTTAATCGAAAGTGCTTCTCATAATAATATCTACCTAACAGCCCTACCTACCTACCATCCCTACCTACCTAACAGCCCTATCTACCTATCAGCCCTACCTACCTACCATCCCTACCTACCTACCATCCCTACCTACCTAACATCCCTACCTACCTAACAGCCCTACCTACCTACCAGCCCTACCTACCTACCAGCCCTACCTACCTACCAGCCCTACCTACCTACCTACCGTACAAAGCTCAAAGTATAACAAGAAAAAAAAATTGCACAAAGGCGGACTTATTCCCGGAACAAATAAAACATATCACATGGTAAACTAAAGTGAAAGGAGACATTAAAAATGGCAATTATATGAAAGAAAAAGAAAATAACTATAAAAAACTAAGTAACTAAAACTAATTTAATCGAAAGTGCTTCTCATAATAATATCTACCTAACAGCCCTACCTACCTATCAGCCCTACCTACCTACCATCCCTACCTACCTAACAGCCCTACCTACCTACCATCCCTACCTACCTAACAGCCCTACCTACCTAACAGCCCTACCTACCTACCAGCCCTAACTACCTACCAGCCCTACCTACCTACCAGCCCTACCTACCTACCATCCCTACCTACCTACCAGCCCTACCTACCTACCAGCCCTACCTACCTACCAGCCCTACCTACCTACCATCCCTACCTACCTAACATCCCTACCTACCTAACAGCCCTATCTACCTATCAGCCCTACCTACCTACCATCCCTACCTACCTACCATCCCTACCTACCTAACATCCCTACCTACCTAACAGCCCTACCTACCTACCAGCCCTACCTACCTACCAGCCCTACCTACCTACCAGCCCTACCTACCTACCTACCGTACAAAGCTCAAAGTATAACAAGAAAAAAAAATTGCACAAAGGCGGACTTATTCCCGGAACAAATAAAACATATCACATGGTAAACTAAAGTGAAAGGAGACATTAAAAATGGCAATAATATGAAAGAAAAAGAAAATAACTATAAAAAACTAAGTAACTAAAACTAATTTAATCGAAAGTGCTTCTCATAATAATATCTACCTAACAGCCCTACCTACCTATCAGCCCTACCTACCTACCATCCCTAACTACCTACCAGCCCTACCTACCTACCAGCCCTACCTACCTACCATCCCTACCTACCTACCAGCCCTACCTACCTACCAGCCCTACCTACCTACCAGCCCTACCTACCTACCATCCCTACCTACCTACCATCCCTACCTACCTAACATTCCTACCTACCTACCATCCCTACTTACCTAACATCCCTACCTACCTAACAGCCCTACCTACCTACCAGCCCTACCTACCTACCAGCCCTACCTACCTACCTACCATCCCTACCTACCGTACAAAGCTCAAAGTATAACAAGAAAAAAAAATTGCACAAAGGCGGACTTATCCTCAGAACAAATAAAACATATCACATGGTAAACTAAAGTGAAAGGAGACATTAAAAATGGCAATAATATGAAAGAAAAAGAAAATAACTATAAAAAACTAAGTAACTATAACTAATTTAACCGAAAGTGCTTCTCATAATAATATCTACCTAGCAGCCCTACCTACCTACCATCCCTACCTGCCTAACAGCCCTACCTACCTACCATCCCTACCTACCTATCAGCCTTACCTACCTATCAGCCCTACCTACCTACCAGCCCTACCTACCTACCAGCCCTACCTACCTACCATACAAAGCTCAAAGTATAACAAGAAAAAAAAATTGCACAAAGGCGGACTTATCCTCAGAACAAATAAAACATATTACATGGTAAACTAAAGTGAAAGGAGACATTAAAAATGGCAATAATATGAAAGAAAAAGAAAATAACTATAAAAAACTAAGTAACTAAAACTAATTTAATCGAAAGTGCTTCTCATAATAATATCTACCTAACAGCCCTACCTACCTATCAGCCCTACCTACCTACCATCCCTACCTACCTAACAGCCCTACCTACCTACCATCCCTACCTACCTAACAGCCCTACCTACCTAACAGCCCTACCTACCTACCATCCCTACCTACCTAACAGCCCTACCTACCTATCAGCCCTACCTACCTACCATCCCTACCTACCTAACAGCCCTACCTACCTACCAGCCCTACCTACCTACCATCCCTACCTACCTACCATCCCTACCTACCTAACAGCCCTACCTACCTACCATCCCTACCTACCTAACACCCCTCCCTACCTAACAGCCCTACCTACCTACCAGCCCTACCTACCTACCAGCCCTACCTACCTACCTACCTACCTACCTTCCTACCGTACAAAGCTCAAAGTATAACAAGAAAAAATAAATGCACAAAGGCGGACTTATTCCCGGAACAAATAAAACATTTCACATGGTAAACTAAAGTGAAAGGAGACATTAAAAATGGCAATAATATGAAAGAAAAAGAAAATAAATATAAAAAACTAAGTAACTAAAACTAATTTAATCGAAAGTGCTTCTCATAATAATATCTACCTAACAGCCCTACCTACCTACCATCCCTACCTACCTACCAGCCCTATCTACCTACCAGCCCTACCTTCCTACCAGCCCTACCTACCTACCATCCCTACTTACCTACCATCCCTACCTACCTACCATCCCTACCTACCTAACAGCCCTACCTACCTACCATCCCTACCTACCTAACATCCCTACCTACCTAACAGCCCTACCTACCTACCAGCCCTACCTACCTACCAGCCCTACCTACCTACCTACCTACCGTACAAAGCTCAAAGTATAACAAGAAAAAAAAATGCACAAAGGCGGACTTATCCTCAGAACAAATAAAACATATCACATGTTAAACTAAAGTGAAAGGAGACATTAAAAATGGCAATAATATGAAAGAAAAAGAAAATAACTATAAAAAACTAAGTAACTAAAACTAATTTAATCGAAAGTGCTTCTCATAACAATATCTACCTAACAGCCCTACCTACCTACCATCCCCACCTACCTATCAGCCCTACCTACCTACCATCCCTACCTACCTAACAGCCCTACCTACCTACCAGCCCTACCTACCTATCAGCCCTACCTACCTACCAGCCCTACCTACCTACCAGCCCTACCTACCTACCAGCCCTACCTACCTACCTACCGTACAAAGCTCAAAGTATAACAAGAAAAAAAAATTGCACAAAGGCGGACTTATCCTCAGAACAAATAAAACATATCACATGGTAAACTAAAGTGAAAGGAGACATTAAAAATGGCAATAATATGAAAGAAAAAGAAAAAAACTATAAAAAACTAAGTAACTAAAACTAATTTAATCGAAAGTGCTTCTCATAATAATATCTACCTACCATCCCTACCTACCTAACATCCCTACCTACCTAACAGCCCTACCTACCTAACATCCCTACCTACCTAACATCCCTACCTACCTAACAACCCTACCTACCTACCAGCCCTACCTACCTACCAGCCCTACCTACCTACCAGCCCTACCTACCTACCTACCTACCTACCTACCGTACAAAGCTCAAAGTATAACAAGAAAAAAAAATTGCACAAAGGCGGACTTATTCCCGGAACAAATAAAACATATCACATGGTAAACTAAAGTGAAAAGATACATTAAAAATGGCATAATATGAAAGAAAATGAAAATAACTATAAAAAACTAAGTAACTAAAACGAATTTAATCGAAAGTGCTTCTCATAATAATATCTACCTAACAGCCCTACCCACCTACCATCCCTACCTACCTAACAGCCCTACCTACCTACCAGCCCTACCTACCTACCAGCCGTACCTACCTACCAGCCCTACCTACCTACCAGCCCTACCTACCTACCTGCCCTACCTACCTACCTGCCCTACCTACCTACCTGCCCTACCTACCTACATACCTACCTACCGTACAAAGCTCAAAGTATAACAAGAAAAAAAAATTGCACAAAGGCAGACTTATCCTCGGAACAAATAAAACATATCACATGGTAAACTAAAGTGAAAGGACACATTAAAAATGGCAATAATATGAAAGAAATAGAAAATAACTATAAAAAACTAAGTAACTAAAACTAATTTAATCGAAAGTGCTTCTCATAATAATATCTACCTAACAGCCCTACCTACCTACCATCCCTACCTACCTAACAGCCCTACCTACCTACCATCCCTACCTACCTATCAGCCCTACCTACCTATCAGCCCTACCTACCTACCATCCCTACCTACCTAACATCCCTACCTACCTAAGAGCCCTACCTACCTACCAGCCCTACCTACCTAACATCCCTACCTACCTAACATCCCTACCTACCTAACAGCCCTACCTACCTACCAGCCCTACCTACCTACCAGCCCTACCTACCTACCTACCTACCTACCTACCGTACAAAAGTCAAAGTATAACAAAAAAAAAAATGCACAAAGGCGGACTTATTCCCGGAACAAATAAAACATATCACATGGTAAACTAAAGTGAAAGGAGACATTAAAAATGGCAATAATATGAAAGAAAAAGAAAATAACTATAAAAAACTAAGTAACTAAATCTAATTTAATCAAAAGTGCTTCTCATAATAATATCTACCTAACAGCCCTACCTACCTACCATCCCTACCTACCTAACAGCCCTACCTACCTACCATCCCTACCTACCTATCAGCCCTACCTACCTACCATCCCTAACTACCTACCATCCCTACCTACCTAACAGCCCTACCTACCTACCAGCCCTACCTACCTACCAGCCCTACCTACCTACCTACCTACCTACCTACCGTACAAAGCTCAAAGTATAACAAGAAAAAAAAATTGCACAAAGGCGGACTTATCCTCAGAACAAATAAAACATATTACATGGTAAACTAAAGTGAAAGGAGACATTAAAAATGGCAATAATATGAAAGAAAAAGAAAATAACTATAAAAAACTAAGTAACTAAAACGAATTTAATCGAAAGTGCTTCTCATAATAATATCTACCTAACAGCCCTACCTACCTACTATCCCTACCTACCTAACAGCCCTATCTACCTATCAGCCCTACCTACCTACCATCCCTACCTACCTACCATCCCTACCTACCTAACATCCCTACCTACCTAACAGCCCTACCTACCTACCAGCCCTACCTACCTACCAGCCCTACCTACCTACCTACCGTACAATGCTCAAAGTATAACAAGAAAAAAAAATTGCACAAAGGCGGACTTATTCCCGGAACAAATAAAACATATCACATGGTAAACTTAAGTGAAAGGAGACATTAAAAATGGCAATAATATGAAAGAAAAAGAAAATAACTATAAAAAACTAAGTAACTAAAACTAATTTAATCGAAAGTGCTTCTCATAATAATATCTACCTAACAGCCCTACCTACCTATCAGCCCTACCTACCTACCATCCCTACCTACCTAACAGCCCTACCTACCTACCATCCCTACCTACCTAACAGCCCTACCTACCTAACAGCCCTACCTACCTACCAGCCCTAACTACCTACCAGCCCTACCTACCTACCAGCCCTACCTACCTACCAGCCCTACCTACCTACCATACAAAGCTCAAAGTATAACAAGAAAAAAAAATTGCACAAAGGCGGACTTATCCTCAGAACAAATAAAACATATTACATGGTAAACTAAAGTGAAAGGAGACATTAAAAATGGCAATAATATGAAAGAAAAAGAAAATAACTATAAAAAACTAAATAACTAAAACGAATTTAATCAAAAGTGCTTCTCATAATAATATCTACCTAACAGCCCTACCTACCTACTATCCCTACCTACCTAACAGCCCTATCTACCTATCAGCCCTACCTACCTACCATCCCTACCTACCTACCATCCCTACCTACCTAACATCCCTACCTACCTAACAGCCCTACCTACCTACCAGCCCTACCTACCTACCAGCCCTACCTACCTACCAGCCCTACCTACCTACCTACCGTACAAAGCTCAAAGTATAACAAGAAAAAAAAATTGCACAAAGGCGGACTTATTCCCGGAACAAATAAAACATATCACATGGTAAACTAAAGTGAAAGGAGACATTAAAAATGGCAATTATATGAAAGAAAAAGAAAATAACTATAAAAAACTAAGTAACTAAAACTAATTTAATCGAAAGTGCTTCTCATAATAATATCTACCTAACAGCCCTACCTACCTATCAGCCCTACCTACCTACCATCCCTACCTACCTAACAGCCCTACCTACCTACCATCCCTACCTACCTAACAGCCCTACCTACCTAACAGCCCTACCTACCTACCAGCCCTAACTACCTACCAGCCCTACCTACCTACCAGCCCTACCTACCTACCATCCCTACCTACCTACCAGCCCTACCTACCTACCAGCCCTACCTACCTACCAGCCCTACCTACCTACCATCCCTACCTACCTACCATCCCTACCTACCTAACAGCCCTATCTACCTATCAGCCCTACCTACCTACCATCCCTACCTACCTACCATCCCTACCTACCTAACATCCCTACCTACCTAACAGCCCTACCTACCTACCAGCCCTACCTACCTACCAGCCCTACCTACCTACCAGCCCTACCTACCTACCTACCGTACAAAGCTCAAAGTATAACAAGAAAAAAAAATTGCACAAAGGCGGACTTATTCCCGGAACAAATAAAACATATCACATGGTAAACTAAAGTGAAAGGAGACATTAAAAATGGCAATAATATGAAAGAAAAAGAAAATAACTATAAAAAACTAAGTAACTAAAACTAATTTAATCGAAAGTGCTTCTCATAATAATATCTACCTAACAGCCCTACCTACCTATCAGCCCTACCTACCTACCATCCCTAACTACCTACCAGCCCTACCTACCTACCAGCCCTACCTACCTACCATCCCTACCTACCTACCAGCCCTACCTACCTACCAGCCCTACCTACCTACCAGCCCTACCTACCTACCATCCCTACCTACCTACCATCCCTACCTACCTAACATTCCTACCTACCTACCATCCCTACTTACCTAACATCCCTACCTACCTAACAGCCCTACCTACCTACCAGCCCTACCTACCTACCAGCCCTACCTACCTACCAGCCCTACCTACCTACCATCCCTACCTACCTATCAGCCTTACCTACCTATCAGCCCTACCTACCTACCAGCCCTACCTACCTACCAGCCCTACCTACCTACCATACAAAGCTCAAAGTATAACAAGAAAAAAAAATTGCACAAAGGCGGACTTATCCTCAGAACAAATAAAACATATTACATGGTAAACTAAAGTGAAAGGAGACATTAAAAATGGCAATAATATGAAAGAAAAAGAAAATAACTATAAAAAACTAAGTAACTAAAACTAATTTAATCGAAAGTGCTTCTCATAATAATATCTACCTAACAGCCCTACCTACCTATCAGCCCTACCTACCTACCATCCCTACCTACCTAACAGCCCTACCTACCTACCAGCCCTACCTACCTACCATCCCTACCTACCTACCATCCCTACCTACCTAACAGCCCTACCTACCTACCATCCCTACCTACCTAACACCCCTCCCTACCTAACAGCCCTACCTACCTACCAGCCCTACCTACCTACCAGCCCTACCTACCTACCTACCTACCTACCTTCCTACCGTACAAAGCTCAAAGTATAACAAGAAAAAATAAATGCACAAAGGCGGACTTATTCTCGGAACAAATAAAACATATCACATGGTAAACTAAAGTGAAAGGAGACATTAAAAATGGCAATAATATGAAAGAAAAAGAAAATAACTATAAAAAACTAAGTAACTAAAACTAATTTAATCGAAAGTGCTTCTCATAATAATATCTACCTAACAGCCCTACCTACCTAACATCCCTACCTACCTACCATCCCTACCTACCTACCAGCCCTACCTACCTACCATCCCTACCTACCTACCATCCCTACCTACCTACCATCCCTACCTACCTAACATCCCTACCTACCTAACAGCCCTACCTACCTACCATCCCTACCTACCTACCATCCCTACCTACCTACCATCCCTACCTACCTACCATCCCTACCTACCTACCAGCCCTACCTACCTACCAGCCCTACCTACCTACCATCCCTACCTACCTACCATCCCTACCTACCTAACAGCCCTACCTACCTACCATCCCTACCTACCTAACAGCCCTACCTACCTACCAGCCCTACCTACCTACCAGCCCTACCTACCTACCAGCCCTACCTACCTACCTACCTACCTACCTACCGTACAAAGCTCAAAGTATAACAAGAAAAAAAAAATGCACAAAGGCGGACTTATTCCCGGAACAAATAAAACATTTCACATGGTAAACTAAAGTGAAAGGAGACATTAAAAATGGCAATAATATGAAAGAAAAAGAAAATAAATATAAAAAACTAAGTAACTAAAACTAATTTAATCGAAAGTGCTTCTCATAATAATATCTACCTAACAGCCCTACCTACCTACCATCCCTACCTACCTAACATCCCTACCTACCTACCAGCCCTACCTACCTACCAGCCCTACCTACCTACCATCCCTACTTACCTACCATCCCTACCTACCTACCATCCCTACCTACCTAACAGCCCTACCTACCTACCATCCCTACCTACCTAACATCCCTACCTACCTAACAGCCCTACCTACCTACCAGCCCTACCTACCTACCAGCCCTACCTACCTACCAGCCCTACCTACCTACCTACCTACCGTACAAAGCTCAAAGTATAACAAGAAAAAAAAAATGCACAAAGGCGGACTTATTCCCGGAACAAATAAAACATATCACATGGTAAACTTAAGTGAAAGGAGACATTAAAAATGGCAATAATATGAAAGAAAAAGAAAATAACTATAAAAAACTAAGTAACTAAAACTAATTTAATCGAAAGTGCTTCTCATAATAATATCTACCTAACAGCCCTACCTACCTATCAGCCCTACCTACCTACCATCCCTACCTACCTAACAGCCCTACCTACCTACCATCCCTACCTACCTAACAGCCCTACCTACCTAACAGCCCTACCTACCTACCAGCCCTACCTACCTACCAGCCCTACCTACCTACCAGCCCTACCTACCTACCAGCCCTACCTACCTACCATACAAAGCTCAAAGTATAACAAGAAAAAAAAATTGCACAAAGGCGGACTTATCCTCAGAACAAATAAAACATATTACATGGTAAACTAAAGTGAAAGGAGACATTAAAAATGGCAATAATATGAAAGAAAAAGAAAATAACTATAAAAAACTAAATAACTAAAACGAATTTAATCGAAAGTGCTTCTCATAATAATATCTACCTAACAGCCCTACCTACCTACCATCCCTACCTACCTAACAGCCCTATCTACCTATCAGCCCTACCTACCTACCATCCCTACCTACCTACCATCCCTACCTACCTAACATCCCTACCTACCTAACAGCCCTACCTACCTACCAGCCCTACCTACCTACCAGCCCTACCTACCTACCAGCCCTACCTACCTACCTACCGTACAAAGCTCAAAGTATAACAAGAAAAAAAAATTGCACAAAGGCGGACTTATTCCCGGAACAAATAAAACATATCACATGGTAAACTAAAGTGAAAGGAGACATTAAAAATGGCAATTATATGAAAGAAAAAGAAAATAACTATAAAAAACTAAGTAACTAAAACTAATTTAATCGAAAGTGCTTCTCATAATAATATCTACCTAACAGCCCTACCTACCTATCAGCCCTACCTACCTACCATCCCTACCTACCTAACAGCCCTACCTACCTACCATCCCTACCTACCTAACAGCCCTACCTACCTAACAGCCCTACCTACCTACCAGCCCTAACTACCTACCAGCCCTACCTACCTACCAGCCCTACCTACCTACCATCCCTACCTACCTACCAGCCCTACCTACCTACCAGCCCTACCTACCTACCTACCTACCGTACAAAGCTCAAAGTATAACAAGAAAAAAAAATTGCACAAAGGCGGACTTATTCCCGGAACAAATAAAACATATCACATGGTAAACTAAAGTGAAAGGAGACATTAAAAATGGCAATAATATGAAAGAAAAAGAAAATAACTATAAAAAACTAAGTAACTAAAACTAATTTAATCGAAAGTGCTTCTCATAATAATATCTACCTACCAGCCCTACCTACCTATCAGCCCTACCTACCTACCATCCCTAACTACCTACCAGCCCTACCTACCTACCAGCCCTACCTACCTACCATCCCTACCTACCTACCAGCCCTACCTACCTACCAGCCCTACCTACCTACCAGCCCTACCTACCTACCATCCCTACCTACCTACCATCCCTACCTACCTAACATTCCTACCTACCTACCATCCCTACTTACCTAACATCCCTACCTACCTAACAGCCCTACCTACCTACCAGCCCTACCTACCTACCAGCCCTACCTACCTACCTACCTACCTACCTACCGTACAAAGCTCAAAGTATAACAAGAAAAAAAAATTGCACAAAGGCGGACTTATCCTCAGAACAAATAAAACATATCACATGGTAAACTAAAGTGAAAGGAGACATTAAAAATGGCAATAATATGAAAGAAAAAGAAAATAACTATAAAAAACTAAGTAACTATAACTAATTTAACCGAAAGTGCTTCTCATAATAATATCTACCTAGCAGCCCTACCTACCTACCATCCCTACCTGCCTAACAGCCCTACCTACCTACCATCCCTACCTACCTATCAGCCTTACCTACCTATCAGCCCTACCTACCTACCAGCCCTACCTACCTACCAGCCCTACCTACCTACCATACAAAGCTCAAAGTATAACAAGAAAAAAAAATTGCACAAAGGCGGACTTATCCTCAGAACAAATAAAACATATTACATGGTAAACTAAAGTGAAAGGAGACATTAAAAATGGCAATAATATGAAAGAAAAAGAAAATAACTATAAAAAACTAAGTAACTAAAACTAATTTAATCGAAAGTGCTTCTCATAATAATATCTACCTAACAGCCCTACCTACCTATCAGCCCTACCTACCTACCATCCCTACCTACCTAACAGCCCTACCTACCTACCATCCCTACCTACCTAACAGCCCTACCTACCTAACAGCCCTACCTACCTACCATCCCTACCTACCTAACAGCCCTACCTACCTATCAGCCCTACCTACCTACCATCCCTACCTACCTAACAGCCCTACCTACCTACCAGCCCTACCTACCTACCATCCCTACCTACCTACCATCCCTACCTACCTAACAGCCCTACCTACCTACCATCCCTACCTACCTAACACCCCTCCCTACCTAACAGCCCTACCTACCTACCAGCCCTACCTACCTACCAGCCCTACCTACCTACCTACCTACCTACCTTCCTACCGTACAAAGCTCAAAGTATAACAAGAAAAAATAAATGCACAAAGGCGGACTTATTCCCGGAACAAATAAAACATTTCACATGGTAAACTAAAGTGAAAGGAGACATTAAAAATGGCAATAATATGAAAGAAAAAGAAAATAAATATAAAAAACTAAGTAACTAAAACTAATTTAATCGAAAGTGCTTCTCATAATAATATCTACCTAACAGCCCTACCTACCTACCATCCCTACCTACCTAACATCCCTACCTACCTACCAGCCCTACCTTCCTACCAGCCCTACCTACCTACCATCCCTACTTACCTACCATCCCTACCTACCTACCATCCCTACCTACCTAACAGCCCTACCTACCTACCATCCCTACCTACCTAACATCCCTACCTACCTAACAGCCCTACCTACCTACCAGCCCTACCTACCTACCAGCCCTACCTACCTACCTACCTACCGTACAAAGCTCAAAGTATAACAAGAAAAAAAAATGCACAAAGGCGGACTTATCCTCAGAACAAATAAAACATATCACATGTTAAACTAAAGTGAAAGGAGACATTAAAAATGGCAATAATATGAAAGAAAAAGAAAATAACTATAAAAAACTAAGTAACTAAAACTAATTTAATCGAAAGTGCTTCTCATAACAATATCTACCTAACAGCCCTACCTACCTACCATCCCCACCTACCTATCAGCCCTACCTACCTACCAGCCCTACCTACCTAACAGCCCTACCTACCTACCAGCCCTACCTACCTATCAGCCCTACCTACCTACCAGCCCTACCTACCTACCAGCCCTACCTACCTACCAGCCCTACCTACCTACCTACCGTACAAAGCTCAAAGTATAACAAGAAAAAAAAATTGCACAAAGGCGGACTTATCCTCAGAACAAATAAAACATATCACATGGTAAACTAAAGTGAAAGGAGACATTAAAAATGGCAATAATATGAAAGAAAAAGAAAAAAACTATAAAAAACTAAGTAACTAAAACTAATTTAATCGAAAGTGCTTCTCATAATAATATCTACCTACCATCCCTACCTACCTAACATCCCTACCTACCTAACAGCCCTACCTACCTAACATCCCTACCTACCTAACATCCCTACCTACCTAACAGCCCTACCTACCTACCAGCCCTACCTACCTACCAGCCCTACCTACCTACCAGCCCTACCTACCTACCTACCTACCTACCTACCGTACAAAGCTCAAAGTATAACAAGAAAAAAAAATTGCACAAAGGCGGACTTATTCCCGGAACAAATAAAACATATCACATGGTAAACTAAAGTGAAAAGATACATTAAAAATGGCATAATATGAAAGAAAATGAAAATAACTATAAAAAACTAAGTAACTAAAACTAATTTAATCGAAAGTGCTTCTCATAATAATATCTACCTAACAGCCCTACCTACCTACCATCCCTACCTACCTAACAGCCCTACCTACCTAAAAGCCCTACCTACCTACCATCCCTACCTACCTAACAGCCCTACCTACCTACCATCCCTACCTACCTAACAGCCCTACCTACCTACCATCCCTACCTACCTACCAGCCCTACCTACCTACCAGCCCTACCTACCTACCAGCCCTACCTACCTACCAGCCCTACCTACCTACCATACAAAGCTCAAAGTATAACAAGAAAAAAAAATTGCACAAAGGCGGACTTATCCTCAGAACAAATAAAACATATTACATGGTAAACTAAAGTGAAAGGAGACATTAAAAATGGCAATAATATGAAAGAAAAAGAAAATAACTATAAAAAACTAAGTAACTAAAACGAATTTAATCGAAAGTGCTTCTCATAATAATATCTACCTAACAGCCCTACCTACCTACCATCCCTACCTACCTAACAGCCCTACCTACCTATCAGCCCTACCTACCTACCATCCCTACCTACCTACCATCCCTACCTACCTAACATCCCTACCTACCTAACAGCCCTACCTACCTACCAGCCCTACCTACCTACCAGCCCTACCTACCTACCTACCGTACAAAGCTCAAAGTATAACAAGAAAAAAAAATTGCACAAAGGCGGACTTATTCCCGGAACAAATAAAACATATCACATGGTAAACTTAAGTGAAAGCAGACATTAAAAATGGCAATAATATGAAAGAAAAAGAAAATAACTATAAAAAACTAAGTAACTAAAACTAATTTAATCGAAAGTGCTTCTCATAATAATATCTACCTAACAGCCCTACCTACCTATCAGCCCTACCTACCTACCATCCCTACCTACCTAACAGCCCTACCTACCTACCATCCCTACCTACCTAACAGCCCTACCTACCTAACAGCCCTACCTACCTACCAGCCCTAACTACCTACCAGCCCTACCTACCTACCAGCCCTACCTACCTACCAGCCCTACCTACCTACCATACAAAGCTCAAAGTATAACAAGAAAAAAAAATTGCACAAAGGCAGACTTATCCTCAGAACAAATAAAACATATTACATGGTAAACTAAAGTGAAAGGAGACATTAAAAATGGCAATAATATGAAAGAAAAAGAAAATAACTATAAAAAACTAAGTAACTAAAACTAATTTAATCGAAAGTGCTTCTCATAATATCTACCTAACAGCCCTACCTACCTACCATCCCTACCTACCTAACAGCCCTACCTACCTACCATCCCTACCTACCTAACAGCCCTACCTACCTACCAGCCCTACCTACCTAACAGGCCTACCTACCTACCAGCCCTACCTACCTACCAGCCCTACCTACCTACCAGCCCTACCTACCTACCTACCGTACAAAGCTCAAAGTATAACAAGAAAAAAAAATTGCACAAAGGCGGACTTATTCCCGAAACAAATAAAACATATCACATGGTAAACTTAAGTGAAAGCAGACATTAAAAATGGCAATAATATGAAAGAAAAAGAAAATAACTATAAAAAACTAAGTAACTAAAACTAATTTAATCGAAAGTGCTTCTCATAATAATATCTACCTAACAGCCCTACCTACCTATCAGCCCTACCTACCTACCATCCCTACCTACCTAACAGCCCTACCTACCTACCATCCCTACCTACCTAACAGCCCTACCTACCTAACAGCCCTACCTACCTACCAGCCCTAACTACCTACCAGCCCTACCTACCTACCAGCCCTACCTACCTACCAGCCCTACCTACCTACCATACAAAGCTCAAAGTATAACAAGAAAAAAAAATTGCACAAAGGCAGACTTATCCTCAGAACAAATAAAACATATTACATGGTAAACTAAAGTGAAAGGAGACATTAAAAATGGCAATAATATGAAAGAAAAAGAAAATAACTATAAAAAACTAAGTAACTAAAACGAATTTAATCGAAAGTGCTTCTCATAATAATATCTACCTATCAGCCCTACCTACCTACCATCCCTACCTACCTACCATCCCTACCTACCTAACATCCCTACCTACCTAACAGCCCTACCTACCAACCAGCCCTACCTACCTACCAGCCCTACCTACCTACCTACCGTACAAAGCTCAAAGTATAACAAGAAAAAAAAATTGCACAAAGGCGGACTTATTCCCGGAACAAATAAAACATATCACATGGTAAACTTAAGTGAAAGCAGACATTAAAAATGGCAATAATATGAAAGAAAAAGAAAATAACTATAAAAAACTAAGTAACTAAAACTAATTTAATCGAAAGTGCTTCTCATAATAATATCTACCTAACAGCCCTACCTACCTACCATCCCTACCTACCTAACATCCCTACCTACCTAAGAGCCCTACCTACCTACCAGCCCTACCTACCTAACATCCCTACCTACCTAACATCCCTACCTACCTAACAGCCCTACCTACCTACGAGCCCTACCTACCTACCAGCCCTACCTACCTACCTACCTACCTACCTACCGTACAAAAGTCAAAGTATAACAAAAAAAAAAATGCACAAAGGCGGACTTATTCCCGGAACAAATAAAACATATCACATGGTAAACTAAAGTGAAAGGAGACATTAAAAATGGCAATAATATGAAAGAAAAAGAAAATAACTATAAAAAACTAAGTAACTAAATCTAATTTAATCAAAAGTGCTTCTCATAATAATATCTACCTAACAGCCCTACCTACCTACCATCCCTACCTACCTAACAGCCCTACCTACCTACCATCCCTACCTACCTATCAGCCCTACCTACCTACCATCCCTAACTACCTAACAGCCCTACCTACCTAACAGCCCTACCTACCTACCAGCCCTACCTACCTACCAGCCCTACCTACCTACCTACCTACCTACCTACCGTACAAAGCTCAAAGTATAACAAGAAAAAAAAATTGCACAAAGGCGGACTTATCCTCAGAACAAATAAAACATATTACATGGTAAACTAAAGTGAAAGGAGACATTAAAAATGGCAATAATATGAAAGAAAAAGAAAATAACTATAAAAAACTAAGTAACTAAAACGAATTTAATCGAAAGTGCTTCTCATAATAATATCTACCTAACAGCCCTACCTACCTACTATCCCTACCTACCTAACAGCCCTATCTACCTATCAGCCCTACCTACCTACCATCCCTACCTACCTACCATCCCTACCTACCTAACATCCCTACCTACCTAACAGCCCTACCTACCTACCAGCCCTACCTACCTACCAGCCCTACCTACCTACCTACCGTACAATGCTCAAAGTATAACAAGAAAAAAAAATTGCACAAAGGCGGACTTATTCCCGGAACAAATAAAACATATCACATGGTAAACTTAAGTGAAAGGAGACATTAAAAATGGCAATAATATGAAAGAAAAAGAAAATAACTATAAAAAACTAAGTAACTAAAACTAATTTAATCGAAAGTGCTTCTCATAATAATATCTACCTAACAGCCCTACCTACCTATCAGCCCTACCTACCTACCATCCCTACCTACCTAACAGCCCTACCTACCTACCATCCCTACCTACCTAACAGCCCTACCTACCTAACAGCCCTACCTACCTACCAGCCCTAACTACCTACCAGCCCTACCTACCTACCAGCCCTACCTACCTACCAGCCCTACCTACCTACCATACAAAGCTCAAAGTATAACAAGAAAAAAAAATTGCACAAAGGCGGACTTATCCTCAGAACAAATAAAACATATTACATGGTAAACTAAAGTGAAAGGAGACATTAAAAATGGCAATAATATGAAAGAAAAAGAAAATAACTATAAAAAACTAAATAACTAAAACGAATTTAATCAAAAGTGCTTCTCATAATAATATCTACCTAACAGCCCTACCTACCTACCATCCCTACCTACCTAACAGCCCTATCTACCTATCAGCCCTACCTACCTACCATCCCTACCTACCTAACACCCCTCCCTACCTAACAGCCCTACCTACCTACCAGCCCTACCTACCTACCAGCCCTACCTACCTACCTACCTACCTACCTTCCTACCGTACAAAGCTCAAAGTATAACAAGAAAAAATAAATGCACAAAGGCGGACTTATTCTCGGAACAAATAAAACATATCACATGGTAAACTAAAGTGAAAGGAGACATTAAAAATGGCAATAATATGAAAGAAAAAGAAAATAACTATAAAAAACTAAGTAACTAAAACTAATTTAATCGAAAGTGCTTCTCATAATAATATCTACCTAACAGCCCTACCTACCTAACATCCCTACCTACCTACCATCCCTACCTACCTACCAGCCCTACCTACCTACCATCCCTACCTACCTACCATCCCTACCTACCTACCATCCCTACCTACCTAACATCCCTACCTACCTAACAGCCCTACCTACCTACCATCCCTACCTACCTACCATCCCTACCTACCTACCATCCCTACCTACCTACCATCCCTACCTACCTACCAGCCCTACCTACCTACCAGCCCTACCTACCTACCATCCCTACCTACCTACCATCCCTACCTACCTAACAGCCCTACCTACCTACCATCCCTACCTACCTAACAGCCCTACCTACCTACCAGCCCTACCTACCTACCAGCCCTACCTACCTACCAGCCCTACCTACCTACCTACCTACCTACCTACCGTACAAAGCTCAAAGTATAACAAGAAAAAAAAATTGCACAAAGGCGGACTTATTCCCGGAACAAATAAAACATTTCACATGGTAAACTAAAGTGAAAGGAGACATTAAAAATGGCAATAATATGAAAGAAAAAGAAAATAAATATAAAAAACTAAGTAACTAAAACTAATTTAATCGAAAGTGCTTCTCATAATAATATCTACCTAACAGCCCTACCTACCTACCATCCCTACCTACCTAACATCCCTACCTACCTACCAGCCCTACCTTCCTACCAGCCCTACCTACCTACCATCCCTACTTACCTACCTTCCCTACCTACCTACCATCCCTACCTACCTAACAGCCCTACCTACCTACCATCCCTACCTACCTAACATCCCTACCTACCTAACAGCCCTACCTACCTACCAGCCCTACCTACCTACCAGCCCTACCTACCTACCAGCCCTACCTACCTACCTACCTACCGTACAAAGCTCAAAGTATAACAAGAAAAAAAAAATGCACAAAGGCGGACTTATTCCCGGAACAAATAAAACATATCACATGGTAAACTTAAGTGAAAGGAGACATTAAAAATGGCAATAATATGAAAGAAAAAGAAAATAACTATAAAAAACTAAGTAACTAAAACTAATTTAATCGAAAGTGCTTCTCATAATAATATCTACCTAACAGCCCTACCTACCTATCAGCCCTACCTACCTACCATCCCTACCTACCTAACAGCCCTACCTACCTACCATCCCTACCTACCTAACAGCCCTACCTACCTAACAGCCCTACCTACCTACCAGCCCTACCTACCTACCAGCCCTACCTACCTACCAGCCCTACCTACCTACCAGCCCTACCTACCTACCATACAAAGCTCAAAGTATAACAAGAAAAAAAAATTGCACAAAGGCGGACTTATCCTCAGAACAAATAAAACATATTACATGGTAAACTAAAGTGAAAGGAGACATTAAAAATGGCAATAATATGAAAGAAAAAGAAAATAACTATAAAAAACTAAATAACTAAAACGAATTTAATCGAAAGTGCTTCTCATAATAATATCTACCTAACAGCCCTACCTACCTACCATCCCTACCTACCTAACAGCCCTATCTACCTATCAGCCCTACCTACCTACCATCCCTACCTACCTACCATCCCTACCTACCTAACATCCCTACCTACCTAACAGCCCTACCTACCTACCAGCCCTACCTACCTACCAGCCCTACCTACCTACCAGCCCTACCTACCTACCTACCGTACAAAGCTCAAAGTATAACAAGAAAAAAAAATTGCACAAAGGCGGACTTATTCCCGGAACAAATAAAACATATCACATGGTAAACTAAAGTGAAAGGAGACATTAAAAATGGCAATTATATGAAAGAAAAAGAAAATAACTATAAAAAACTAAGTAACTAAAACTAATTTAATCGAAAGTGCTTCTCATAATAATATCTACCTAACAGCCCTACCTACCTATCAGCCCTACCTACCTACCATCCCTACCTACCTAACAGCCCTACCTACCTACCATCCCTACCTACCTAACAGCCCTACCTACCTAACAGCCCTACCTACCTACCAGCCCTAACTACCTACCAGCCCTACCTACCTACCAGCCCTACCTACCTACCATCCCTACCTACCTACCAGCCCTACCTACCTACCAGCCCTACCTACCTACCAGCCCTACCTACCTACCATCCCTACCTACCTACCATCCCTACCTACCTAACAGCCCTATCTACCTATCAGCCCTACCTACCTACCATCCCTACCTACCTACCATCCCTACCTACCTAACATCCCTACCTACCTAACAGCCCTACCTACCTACCAGCCCTACCTACCTACCAGCCCTACCTACCTACCAGCCCTACCTACCTACCTACCGTACAAAGCTCAAAGTATAACAAGAAAAAAAAATTGCACAAAGGCGGACTTATTCCCGGAACAAATAAAACATATCACATGGTAAACTAAAGTGAAAGGAGACATTAAAAATGGCAATAATATGAAAGAAAAAGAAAATAACTATAAAAAACTAAGTAACTAAAACTAATTTAATCGAAAGTGCTTCTCATAATAATATCTACCTAACAGCCCTACCTACCTATCAGCCCTACCTACCTACCATCCCTAACTACCTACCAGCCCTACCTACCTACCAGCCCTACCTACCTACCATCCCTACCTACCTACCAGCCCTACCTACCTACCAGCCCTACCTACCTACCAGCCCTACCTACCTACCATCCCTACCTACCTACCATCCCTACCTACCTAACATTCCTACCTACCTACCATCCCTACCTACCTAACATCCCTACCTACCTAACAGCCCTACCTACCTACCAGCCCTACCTACCTACCAGCCCTACCTACCTACCTACCTACCTACCTACCGTACAAAGCTCAAAGTATAACAAGAAAAAAAAATTGCACAAAGGCGGACTTATCCTCAGAACAAATAAAACATATCACATGGTAAACTAAAGTGAAAGGAGACATTAAAAATGGCAATAATATGAAAGAAAAAGAAAATAACTATAAAAAACTAAGTAACTATAACTAATTTAACCGAAAGTGCTTCTCATAATAATATCTACCTAGCAGCCCTACCTACCTACCATCCCTACCTGCCTAACAGCCCTACCTACCTACCATCCCTACCTACCTATCAGCCTTACCTACCTATCAGCCCTACCTACCTACCAGCCCTACCTACCTACCAGCCCTACCTACCTACCATACAAAGCTCAAAGTATAACAAGAAAAAAAAATTGCACAAAGGCGGACTTATCCTCAGAACAAATAAAACATATTACATGGTAAACTAAAGTGAAAGGAGACATTAAAAATGGCAATAATATGAAAGAAAAAGAAAATAACTATAAAAAACTAAGTAACTAAAACTAATTTAATCGAAAGTGCTTCTCATAATAATATCTACCTAACAGCCCTACCTACCTATCAGCCCTACCTACCTACCATCCCTACCTACCTAACAGCCCTACCTACCTACCATCCCTACCTACCTAACAGCCCTACCTACCTAACAGCCCTACCTACCTACCATCCCTACCTACCTAACAGCCCTACCTACCTATCAGCCCTACCTACCTACCATCCCTACCTACCTAACAGCCCTACCTACCTACCAGCCCTACCTACCTACCATCCCTACCTACCTACCATCCCTACCTACCTAACAGCCCTACCTACCTACCATCCCTACCTACCTAACACCCCTCCCTACCTAACAGCCCTACCTACCTACCAGCCCTACCTACCTACCAGCCCTACCTACCTACCTACCTACCTACCTTCCTACCGTACAAAGCTCAAAGTATAACAAGAAAAAATAAATGCACAAAGGCGGACTTATTCCCGGAACAAATAAAACATTTCACATGGTAAACTAAAGTGAAAGGAGACATTAAAAATGGCAATAATATGAAAGAAAAAGAAAATAAATATAAAAAACTAAGTAACTAAAACTAATTTAATCGAAAGTGCTTCTCATAATAATATCTACCTAACAGCCCTACCTACCTACCATCCCTACCTACCTAACATCCCTACCTACCTACCAGCCCTACCTACCTACCAGCCCTACCTACCTACCATCCCTACTTACCTACCATCCCTACCTACCTACCATCCCTACCTACCTAACAGCCCTACCTACCTACCATCCCTACCTACCTAACATCCCTACCTACCTACCAGCCCTACCTACCTACCAGCCCTACCTACCTACCAGCCCTACCTACCTACCTACCTACCGTACAAAGCTCAAAGTATAACAAGAAAAAAAAATGCACAAAGGCGGACTTATCCTCAGAACAAATAAAACATATCACATGGTAAACTAAAGTGAAAGGAGACATTAAAAATGGCAATAATATGAAAGAAAAAGAAAATAACTATAAAAAACTAAGTAACTAAAACTAATTTAATCGAAAGTGCTTCTCATAACAATATCTACCTAACAGCCCTACCTACCTACCATCCCCACCTACCTATCAGCCCTACCTACCTACCATCCCTACCTACCTAACAGCCCTACCTACCTACCAGCCCTACCTACCTATCAGCCCTACCTACCTACCAGCCCTACCTACCTACCAGCCCTACCTACCTACCAGCCCTACCTACCTACCTACCGTACAAAGCTCAAAGTATAACAAGAAAAAAAAATTGCACAAAGGCGGACTTATCCTCAGAACAAATAAAACATATCACATGGTAAACTAAAGTGAAAGGAGACATTAAAAATGGCAATAATATGAAAGAAAAAGAAAAAAACTATAAAAAACTAAGTAACTAAAACTAATTTAATCGAAAGTGCTTCTCATAATAATATCTACCTACCATCCCTACCTACCTAACATCCCTACCTACCTAACAGCCCTACCTACCTAACATCCCTACCTACCTAACATCCCTACCTACCTAACAACCCTACCTACCTACCAGCCCTACCTACCTACCAGCCCTACCTACCTACCAGCCCTACCTACCTACCTACCTACCTACCTACCGTACAAAGCTCAAAGTATAACAAGAAAAAAAAATTGCACAAAGGCGGACTTATTCCCGGAACAAATAAAACATATCACATGGTAAACTAAAGTGAAAAGATACATTAAAAATGGCATAATATGAAAGAAAATGAAAATAACTATAAAAAACTAAGTAACTAAAACTAATTTAATCGAAAGTGCTTCTCATAATAATATCTACCTAACAGCCCTACCTACCTACCATCCCTACCTACCTAACAGCCCTACCTACCTAAAAGCCCTACCTACCTACCATCCCTACCTACCTAACAGCCCTACCTACCTACCATCCCTACCTACCTAACAGCCCTACCTACCTACCATCCCTACCTACCTACCAGCCCTACCTACCTACCAGCCCTACCTACCTACCAGCCCTACCTACCTACCAGCCCTACCTACCTACCATACAAAGCTCAAAGTATAACAAGAAAAAAAAATTGCACAAAGGCGGACTTATCCTCAGAACAAATAAAACATATTACATGGTAAACTAAAGTGAAAGGAGACATTAAAAATGGCAATAATATGAAAGAAAAAGAAAATAACTATAAAAAACTAAGTAACTAAAACGAATTTAATCGAAAGTGCTTCTCATAATAATATCTACCTAACATCCCTACCTACCTACCATCCCTACCTACCTAACAGCCCTATCTACCTATCAGCCCTACCTACCTACCATCCCTACCTACCTACCATCCCTACCTACCTAACATCCCTACCTACCTAACAGCCCTACCTACCTACCAGCCCTACCTACCTACCAGCCCTACCTACCTACCTACCGTACAAAGCTCAAAGTATAACAAGAAAAAAAAATTGCACAAAGGCGGACTTATTCCCGGAACAAATAAAACATATCACATGGTAAACTTAAGTGAAAGCAGACATTAAAAATGGCAATAATATGAAAGAAAAAGAAAATAACTATAAAAAACTAAGTAACTAAAACTAATTTAATCGAAAGTGCTTCTCATAATAATATCTACCTAACAGCCCTACCTACCTATCAGCCCTACCTACCTACCATCCCTACCTACCTAACAGCCCTACCTACCTACCATCCCTACCTACCTAACAGCCCTACCTACCTACCAGCCCTACCTACCTAACAGCCCTAACTACCTACCAGCCCTACCTACCTACCAGCCCTACCTACCTACCAGCCCTACCTACCTACCATACAAAGCTCAAAGTATAACAAGAAAAAAAAATTGCACAAAGGCAGACTTATCCTCAGAACAAATAAAACATATTACATGGTAAACTAAAGTGAAAGGAGACATTAAAAATGGCAATAATATGAAAGAAAAAGAAAATAACTATAAAAAACTAAGTAACTAAAACTAATTTAATCGAAAGTGCTTCTCATAATATCTACCTAACAGCCCTACCTACCTACCATCCCTACCTACCTAACAGCCCTACCTACCTACCATCCCTACCTACCTAACAGCCCTACCTACCTACCATCCCTACCTACCTAACAGGCCTACCTACCTACCAGCCCTACCTACCTACCAGCCCTACCTACCTACCAGCCCTACCTACCTACCTACCGTACAAAGCTCAAAGTATAACAAGAAAAAAAAATTGCACAAAGGCGGACTTATTCCCGAAACAAATAAAACATATCACATGGTAAACTTAAGTGAAAGCAGACATTAAAAATGGCAATAATATGAAAGAAAAAGAAAATAACTATAAAAAACTAAGTAACTAAAACTAATTTAATCGAAAGTGCTTCTCATAATAATATCTACCTAACAGCCCTACCTACCTATCAGCCCTACCTACCTACCATCCCTACCTACCTAACAGCCCTACCTACCTACCATCCCTACCTACCTAACAGCCCTACCTACCTAACAGCCCTACCTACCTACCAGCCCTAACTACCTACCAGCCCTACCTACCTACCAGCCCTACCTACCTACCAGCCCTACCTACCTACCATACAAAGCTCAAAGTATAACAAGAAAAAAAAATTGCACAAAGGCAGACTTATCCTCAGAACAAATAAAACATATTACATGGTAAACTAAAGTGAAAGGAGACATTAAAAATGGCAATAATATGAAAGAAAAAGAAAATAACTATAAAAAACTAAGTAACTAAAACGAATTTAATCGAAAGTGCTTCTCATAATAATATCTACCTATCAGCCCTACCTACCTACCATCCCTACCTACCTACCATCCCTACCTACCTAACATCCCTACCTACCTAACAGCCCTACCTACCTACCAGCCCTACCTACCTACCAGCCCTACCTACCTACCTACCGTACAAAGCTCAAAGTATAACAAGAAAAAAAAATTGCACAAAGGCGGACTTATTCCCGGAACAAATAAAACATATCACATGGTAAACTTAAGTGAAAGCAGACATTAAAAATGGCAATAATATGAAAGAAAAAGAAAATAACTATAAAAAACTAAGTAACTAAAACTAATTTAATCGAAAGTGCTTCTCATAATAATATCTACCTAACAGCCCTACCTACCTATCAGCCCTACCTACCTACCATCCCTACCTACCTAACAGCCCTACCTACCTACCATCCCTACCTACCTAACAGCCCTACCTACCTAACAGCCCTACCTACCTACCAGCCCTAACTACCTACCAGCCCTACCTACCTACCAGCCCTACCTACCTACCAGCCCTACCTACCTACCAATTAAAGCTCAAAGTATAACAAGAAAAAAAAATTGCACAAAGGCGGACTTATCCTCAGAACAAATAAAACATATTACATGGTAAACTAAAGTGAAAGGAGACATTAAAAATGGCAATAATATGAAAGAAAAAGAAAATAACTATAAAAAACTAAGTAACTAAAACGAATTTAATCGAAAGTGCTTCTCATAATAATATCTACCTAACAGCCCTACCTACCTACCATCCCTACCTACCTAACAGCCCTATCTACCTATCAGCCCTACCTACCTACCATCCCTACCTACCTACCATCCCTACCTACCTAACATCCCTACCTACCTAACAGCCCTACCTACCTACCAGCCCTACCTACCTACCAGCCCTACCTACCTACCAGCCCTACCTACCTACCTACCGTACAAAGCTCAAAGTATAACAAGAAAAAAAAATTGCACAAAGGCGGACTTATTCCCGGAACAAATAAAACATATCACATGGTAAACTAAAGTGAAAGGAGACATTAAAAATGGCAATAATATGAAAGAAAAAGAAAATAACTATAAAAAACTAAGTAACTAAAACTAATTTAATCGAAAGTGCTTCTCATAATAATATCTACCTAACAGCCCTACCTACCTATCAGCCCTACCTACCTACCATCCCTACCTACCTAACAGCCCTACCTACCTACCATCCCTACCTACCTAACAGCCCTACCTACCTAACAGCCCTACCTACCTACCAGCCCTAACTACCTACCAGCCCTACCTACCTACCAGCCCTACCTACCTACCATCCCTACCTACCTACCAGCCCTACCTACCTACCAGCCCTACCTACCTACCAGCCCTACCTACCTACCATCCCTACCTACCTACCATCCCTACCTACCTAACAGCCCTATCTACCTATCAGCCCTACCTACCTACCATCCCTACCTACCTACCATCCCTACCTACCTAACATCCCTACCTACCTAACAGCCCTACCTACCTACCAGCCCTACCTACCTACCAGCCCTACCTACCTACCTACCGTACAAAGCTCAAAGTATAACAAGAAAAAAAAATTGCACAAAGGCGGACTTATTCCCGGAACAAATAAAACATATCACATGGTAAACTTAAGTGAAAGGAGACATTAAAAATGGCAATAATATGAAAGAAAAAGAAAATAACTATAAAAAACTAAGTAACTAAAACTAATTTAATCGAAAGTGCTTCTCATAATAATATCTACCTAACAGCCCTACCTACCTATCAGCCCTACCTACCTACCATCCCTACCTACCTAACAGCCCTACCTACCTACCATCCCTACCTACCTAACAGCCCTACCTACCTAACAGCCCTACCTACCTACCAGCCCTAACTACCTACCAGCCCTACCTACCTACCAGCCCTACCTACCTACCATCCCTACCTACCTACCAGCCCTACCTACCTACCAGCCCTACCTACCTACCAGCCCTACCTACCTACCATCCCTACCTACCTAAAATGAAGGTAATACAACTTACTTTGATATTAAAACCTAACCATGTAACTGCAAGATATAGTCTTAGCCTCTCAAAACACACGTATATTGTCGCACTTAAATTTAGACAGTAAGCCCCAATCATTGATATCTTATGGTAATCTGCGTTGTCAAAACCTAGTCTATAACAATTTATTCTAAAATGAAGGTAATAGAACTTACTTTGAGATTAATACCCAACCAAGTAACTGCAAAATATAGTCTTAGCCTCTAAAAACACACGTTAAATGTCGCACTTAAATTTAGACAGTAAGTAAGTAAGTAAGTAAGTAAATCATTGATTTCTTTTGATAATCTGCGGCGACAAGACCTATTAAAACCTTCGAAATCTTATATTTTATGAATTATTTTATTGAATTTCCTAGTTTTAGGTGTGTCATAATTTGATGTAAAATGTGGTATTAAAAAACATTTTTTGATATAAAATTTACAAATTTTTGTTAAAATAAAACCCTAGAAATCATGCATTTTAGGATTGATTTTTTTTAATTTCTAACTTTAGGTGTGTCAATATTTGATGAAAAATGTGGTATTAAAATACATTTTTTGATATGAAATTTAATAATTTTTGTTAATATAATACCTCAAAAATCTTGCATTTTATGATTGATTTTTTTGAATTTCAAAATTTAGATGTGACAATACTTGTTGTAAAATGTGGTATTAAAATACATTTTTTAACATAATATTTTATAATTTTTGTTAGAATAAAACCTTAGAAATCTTATATTTTATGAATTATTTTATTGAATTTCCTACTTTTAGGTGTGTCAATATTTGTTGTAAAATGTGGTATTAAAATAATTTTTTTTATATAAAATTTACAAATTTTTGTTAAAATAAAACCCTAGAAATCATGCATTTTAGGATTGATTTTTTTTATTTCTTACTTTAGGTGTGTCAATATTTGATGTAAAATGTGGTATTAAAATTCATTTTTTAACATAATATTTTATAATTTTTGTTGGAATAAAACCTTAGAAATCTTATATTTTATGAATTATTTTATTGAATTTCCTACTTTTAAGTGTGTCAGAATTTGATGTAAAATGTGGTATTAAAATACATTTTTTTATATAAAATTTACAAATTTTTGTTAAAATAATACCCTAGAAATCATGCATTTTAGGATTGATTTTTTTTAATTTCTAACTTTAGGTGTGTCAATATTTGATGAAAAATGTGGTATTAAAATACATTTTTTGATATAAAATTTACAAATTTTTGTCAATATAATACCTCAGAAATCTTGCATTTTATGATTGATTTTTTTGAATTTCTAACTTTAGATGTGACAATACTTGATGTAAAATGTGGTATTAAAATACATTTTTTAACATAATATTTTATAATTTTTGTTAGAATAAAACCTTAGAAATCTTATATTTTATGAATTATTTTATTGAATTTCCTACTTTTAGCTGTGTCAATATTTATTGTAAAATGTGGTATTAAAATAAATTTTTTATATAAAATTTACAAATTTTTGTTAAAATAAAACCCTAGAAATCATGCATTTTAGGATTGATTTTTTTTATTTCTTACTTTAGGTGTGTCAATATTTGATGTAAAATGTGGTATTAAAATTCATTTTTTAACATAATATTTTATAATTTTTGTTGGAATAAAACCTTAGAAATCTTATATTTTATGAATTATTTTATTGAATTTCCTACTTTTAAGTGTGTCAGAATTTGATGTAAAATGTGGTATTAAAATACATTTTTTTATATAAAATTTACAAATTTTTGTTAAAATAATACCCTAGAAATCATGCATTTTAGGATTGATTTTTTTAATTTCTAACTTTAGGTGTGTCAATATTTGATGAAAAATGTGGTATTAAAATACATTTTTTGATATAAAATTTACAAATTTTTGTTAATATAATACCTCAGAAATCTTGCATTTTATGATTGATTTTTTTGAATTTCTAACTTTAGATGTGACAATACTTGATGTAAAATGTGGTATTAAAATACATTTTTTAACATAATATTTTATAATTTTTGTTAGAATAAAACCTTAGAAATCTTATATTTTATGAAATATTTTATTGAATTTCCTACTTTTAAGTGTGTCAGTATTTGATGTAAAATGTGGTATTATTATTAAAAACCTAACCATGTAACTGCAAGATATAGTCTTAGCCTCTAGAAACACACGTTTAATGTCGCACTTAAATTTTGGTAGTAAGCCCTAATCATTAATTTTTGTATTAATCTGCAGCGTCAAGATCTAATCTATTACAATTAACACTCACATGTAAGTAATAGAACTTACTTTGAGATTAAAACCTAACCATGTAACTGCAAGATATAGTCTAAGCCTCTAGAAACACACGTTTATTGTCGCACTTAAATTTTGGTAGTAAGCCCTAATCATTGAATTTTTGTATTAATCTGTGGCGTCAAGATCTAATCTATTACAATTAACACTCACATGTAAGTAATAGAACTTACTTTGAGATTAAAACCTAACCATGTAACTGCAAGATATAGTCTTAGCCTCTAAAAAACACACGTTTAATGTCGCACTTAAATTTAGACAGTAAGCCCTAATCATTGATATCTTGTGTTAATCTGCGGCGTCAAGACCTAATCTATAACAATTAACACTCACATGTAAGTTAAAAAACTTACTTTGAGATTTAAACCTAGCCATGTAACTGCAAGATATTGTCTTAGCCTCTAAAAACACACGTATAATGTCGCACTTAAATTTAGATAGTAAGCCCTAATCATTGATTTTTTATGGTAATTTGCGGCGTCAAGACCTAGTTTATAACAATTTATTCTAAAATGTAAGTAATAGAATTTACTTTGAGATTAAAACCCAACAAAGTAACTGCAAGATATAGTCTTAGCCTCTAAAAACACACGTTTAATGTCGTACTTAAATTTAGGCAGTAAGCCCTAATCATTGATATCTTGTGGTAATCTGCGGCGTCAAGACCTAATCTATAACAATTTATCCTAAAATGAAGGTAATACA
Source organism: Melinaea marsaeus rileyi (assembly GCA_918358865.1). NCBI lineage: Eukaryota > Metazoa > Arthropoda > Insecta > Lepidoptera > Nymphalidae > Melinaea > Melinaea marsaeus. The sequence continues at coordinate 9,058,653 of OU911094.1, forward strand.
ACTTACTTTGATATTAAAACCTAACCATGTAACTGCAAGATATAGTCTTAGCCTCTCAAAACACACGTATATTGTCGCACTTAAATTTAGACAGTAAGCCCCAATCATTGATATCTTATGGTAATCTGCGTTGTCAAAACCTAGTCTATAACAATTTATTCTAAAATGAAGGTAATAGAACTTACTTTGAGATTAATACCCAACCAAGTAACTGCAAAATATAGTCTTAGCCTCTAAAAACACACGTTAAATGTCGCACTTAAATTTAGACAGTAAGTAAGTAAGTAAGTAAGTAAATCATTGATTTCTTTTGATAATCTGCGGCGACAAGACCTATTAAAACCTTCGAAATCTTATATTTTATGAATTATTTTATTGAATTTCCTAGTTTTAGGTGTGTCATAATTTGATGTACAATGTGGTATTAAAAAACATTTTTTGATATAAAATTTACAAATTTTTGTTAAAATAAAACCCTAGAAATCATGCATTTTAGGATTGATTTTTTTTAATTTCTAACTTTAGGTGTGTCAATATTTGATGAAAAATGTGGTATTAAAATACATTTTTTGATATGAAATTTAATAATTTTTGTTAATATAATACCTCAAAAATCTTGCATTTTATGATTGATTTTTTTGAATTTCTAAATTTAGATGTGACAATACCTGTTGTAAAATGTGGTATTAAAATACATTTTTTAACATAATATTTTATAATTTTTGTTAGAATAAAACCTTAGAAATCTTATATTTTATGAATTATTTTATTGAATTTCCTACTTTTAGGTGTGTCAATATTTGTTGTAAAATGTGGTATTAAAATAATTTTTTTTATATAAAATTTACAAATTTTTGTTAAAATAAAACCCTAGAAATCATGCATTTTAGGATTGATTTTTTTTATTTCTTACTTTAGGTGTGTCAATATTTGATGTAAAATGTGGTATTAAAATTCATTTTTTAACATAATATTTTATAATTTTTGTTGGAATAAAACCTTAGAAATCTTATATTTTATGAATTATTTTATTGAATTTCCTACTTTTAAGTGTGTCAGAATTTGATGTAAAATGTGGTATTAAAATACATTTTTTTATATAAAATTTACAAATTTTTGTTAAAATAATACCCTAGAAATCATGCATTTTAGGATTGATTTTTTTTAATTTCTAACTTTAGGTGTGTCAATATTTGATGAAAAATGTGGTATTAAAATACATTTTTTGATATAAAATTTACAAATTTTTGTTAATATAATACCTCAGAAATCTTGCATTTTATGATTGATTTTTTTGAATTTCTAACTTTAGATGTGACAATACTTGATGTAAAATGTGGTATTAAAATACATTTTTTAACATAATATTTTATAATTTTTGTTAGAATAAAACCTTAGAAATCTTATATTTTATGAATTATTTTATTGAATTTCCTACTTTTAGCTGTGTCAATATTTATTGTAAAATGTGGTATTAAAATAAATTTTTTATATAAAATTTACAAATTTTTGTTAAAATAAAACCCTAGAAATCATGCATTTTAGGATTGATTTTTTTTATTTCTTACTTTAGGTGTGTCAATATTTGATGTAAAATGTGGTATTAAAATTCATTTTTTAACATAATATTTTATAATTTTTGTTGGAATAAAACCTTAGAAATCTTATATTTTATGAATTATTTTATTGAATTTCCTACTTTTAAGTGTGTCAGAATTTGATGTAAAATGTGGTATTAAAATACATTTTTTTATATAAAATTTACAAATTTTTGTTAAAATAATACCCTAGAAATCATGCATTTTAGGATTGATTTTTTTTAATTTCTAACTTTAGATGTGTCAATATTTGATGAAAAATGTGGTATTAAAATACATTTTTTGATATAAAATTTACAAATTTTTGTTAATATAATACCTCAGAAATCTTGCATTTTATGATTGATTTTTTTGAATTTCTAACTTTAGATGTGACAATACTTGATGTAAAATGTGGTATTAAAATACATTTTTTAACATAATATTTTCTAATTTTTGTTAGAATAAAACCTTAGAAATCTTATATTTTATGAATTATTTTATTGAATTTCCTACTTTTAGCTGTGTCAATATTTATTGTAAAATGTGGTATTAAAATAAATTTTTTATATAAAATTTACAAATTTTTGTTAAAATAAAACCCTAGAAATCATGCATTTTAGGAATGATTTTTTTTTATTTCTTACTTTAGGTGTGTCAATATTTGATGTAAAATGTGGTATTAAAATTCATTTTTTAACATAATATTTTATAATTTTTGTTAGAATAAAACCTTAGAAATCTTATATTTTATGAAATATTTTATTGAATTTCCTACTTTTAAGTGTGTCAGTATTTGATGTAAAATGTGGTATTATTATTAAAAACCTAACCATGTAACTGCAAGATATAGTCTTAGCCTCTAGAAACACACGTTTAATGTCGCACTTAAATTTTGGTAGTAAGCCCTAATCATTAATTTTTGTATTAATCTGCGGCGTCAAGATCTAATCTATTACAATTAACACTCACATGTAAGTAATAGAACTTACTTTGAGATTAAAACCTAACCATGTAACTGCAAGATATAGTCTAAGCCTCTAGAAACACACGTTTATTGTCGCACTTAAATTTTGGTAGTAAGCCCTAATCATTGAATTTTTGTATTAATCTGTGGCGTCAAGATCTAATCTATTACAATTAACACTCACATGTAAGTAATAGAACTTACTTTGAGATTAAAACCTAACCATGTAACTGCAAGATATAGTCTTAGCCTCTAAAAAACACACGTTTAATGTCGCACTTAAATTTAGACAGTAAGCCCTAATCATTGATATCTTGTGTTAATCTGCGGCGTCAAGACCTAATCTATAACAATTAACACTCACATGTAAGTTAAAAAACTTACTTTGAGATTTAAACCTAGCCATGTAACTGCAAGATATTGTCTTAGCCTCTAAAAACACACGTATAATGTCGCACTTAAATTTAGATAGTAAGCCCTAATCATTGATTTTTTATGGTAATTTGCGGCGTCAAGACCTAGTTTATAACAATTTATTCTAAAATGTAAGTAATAGAATTTACTTTGAGATTAAAACCCAACAAAGTAACTGCAAGATATAGTCTTAGCCTCTAAAAACACACGTTTAATGTCGTACTTAAATTTAGGCAGTAAGCCCTAATCATTGATATCTTGTGGTAATCTGCGGCGTCAAGACCTAATCTATAACAATTTATCCTAAAATGAAGGTAATACAACTTACTTTGATATTAAAACCTAACCATGTAACTGCAAGATATAGTCTTAGCCTCTAAAAACACACGTATAATGTCGCACTTAAATTTAGACAGTAAGCCCCAATCATTGATATCTTATGGTAATCTGCGTTGTCAAAACCTAGTCTATAACAATTTATTCTAAAATGAAGGTAATAGAACTTACTTTGAGATTAATACCCAACCAAGTAACTGCAAAATATAGTCTTAGCCTCTAAAAACACACGTTAAATGTCGCACTTAAATTTAGACAGTAAGTAAGTAAGTAAGTAAGTAAATCATTGATTTCTTTTGATAATCTGCGGCGACAAGACCTATTAAAACCTTCGAAATCTTATATTTTATGAATTATTTTATTGAATTTCCTAGTTTTAGGTGTGTCATAATTTGATGTAAAATGTGGTATTAAAAAACATTTTTTGATATAAAATTTACAAATTTTTGTTAAAATAAAACCCTAGAAATCATGCATTTTAGGATTGATTTTTTTTAATTTCTAACTTTAGGTGTGTCAATATTTGATGAAAAATGTGGTATTAAAATACATTTTTTGATATGAAATTTAATAATTTTTGTTAATATAATACCTCAAAAATCTTGCATTTTATGATTGATTTTTTTGAATTTCTAAATTTAGATGTGACAATACTTGTTGTAAAATGTGGTATTAAAATACATTTTTTAACATAATATTTTATAATTTTTGTTAGAATAAAACCTTAGAAATCTTATATTTTATGAATTATTTTATTGAATTTCCTACTTTTAGGTGTGTCAATATTTGTTGTAAAATGTGGTATTAAAATAATTTTTTTTATATAAAATTTACAAATTTTTGTTAAAATAAAACCCTAGAAATCATGCATTTTAGGATTGATTTTTTTTATTTCTTACTTTAGGTGTGTCAATATTTGATGTAAAATGTGGTATTAAAATTCATTTTTTAACATAATATTTTATAATTTTTGTTGGAATAAAACCTTAGAAATCTTATATTTTATGAATTATTTTATTGAATTTCCTACTTTTAAGTGTGTCAGAATTTGATGTAAAATGTGGTATTAAAATACATTTTTTTATATAAAATTTACAAATTTTTGTTAAAATAATACCCTAGAAATCATGCATTTTAGGATTGATTTTTTTTAATTTCTAACTTTAGGTGTGTCAATATTTGATGAAAAATGTGGTATTAAAATACATTTTTTGATATAAAATTTACAAATTTTTGTTAATATAATACCTCAGAAATCTTGCATTTTATGATTGATTTTTTTGAATTTCTAACTTTAGATGTGACAATACTTGATGTAAAATGTGGTATTAAAATACATTTTTTAACATAATATTTTATAATTTTTGTTAGAATAAAACCTTAGAAATCTTATATTTTATGAATTATTTTATTGAATTTCCTACTTTTAGCTGTGTCAATATTTATTGTAAAATGTGGTATTAAAATAATTTTTTTATATAAAATTTACAAATTTTTGTTAAAATAAAACCCTAGAAATCATGCATTTTAGGAATGATTTTTTTTATTTCTTACTTTAGGTGTGTCAATATTTGATGTAAAATGTGGTATTAAAATTCATTTTTTAACATAATATTTTATAATTTTTGTTGGAATAAAACCTTAGAAATCTTATATTTTATGAATTATTTTATTGAATTTCCTACTTTTAAGTGTGTCAGAATTTGATGTAAAATGTGGTATTAAAATACATTTTTTTATATAAAATTTACAAATTTTTGTTAAAATAATACCCTAGAAATCATGCATTTTAGGATTGATTTTTTTTAATTTCTAACTTTAGATGTGTCAATATTTGATGAAAAATGTGGTATTAAAATACATTTTTTGATATAAAATTTACAAATTTTTGTTAATATAATACCTCAGAAATCTTGCATTTTATGATTGATTTTTTTGAATTTCTAACTTTAGATGTGACAATACTTGATGTAAAATGTGGTATTAAAATACATTTTTTAACATAATATTTTCTAATTTTTGTTAGAATAAAACCTTAGAAATCTTATATTTTATGAATTATTTTATTGAATTTCCTACTTTTAGCTGTGTCAATATTTGTTGTAAAATGTGGTATTAAAATAAATTTTTTATATAAAATTTACAAATTTTTGTTAAAATAAAACCCTAGAAATCATGCATTTTAGGAATGATTTTTTTTTATTTCTTACTTTAGGTGTGTCAATATTTGATGTAAAATGTGGTATTAAAATTCATTTTTTAACATAATATTTTATAATTTTTGTTAGAATAAAACCTTAGAAATCTTATATTTTATGAAATATTTTATTGAATTTCCTACTTTTAAGTGTGTCAGTATTTGATGTAAAATGTGGTATTATTATTAAAAACCTAACCATGTAACTGCAAGATATAGTCTTAGCCTCTAGAAACACACGTTTAATGTCGCACTTAAATTTTGGTAGTAAGCCCTAATCATTAATTTTTGTATTAATCTGCGGCGTCAAGATCTAATCTATTACAATTAACACTCACATGTAAGTAATAGAACTTACTTTGAGATTAAAACCTAACCATGTAACTGCAAGATATAGTCTAAGCCTCTAGAAACACACGTTTAATGTCGCACTTAAATTTTGGTAGTAAGCCCTAATCATTGAATTTTTGTATTAATCTGTGGCGTCAAGATCTAATCTATTACAATTAACACTCACATGTAAGTAATAGAACTTACTTTGAGATTAAAACCTAACCATGTAACTGCAAGATATAGTCTTAGCCTCTAAAAAACACACGTTTAATGTCGCACTTAAATTTAGACAGTAAGCCCTAATCATTGATATCTTGTGTTAATCTGCGGCGTCAAGACCTAATCTATAACAATTAACACTCACATGTAAGTTAAAAAACTTAATTTGAGATTTAAACCTAGCCATGTAACTGCAAGATATTGTCTTAGCCTCTAAAAACACACGTATAATGTCGCACTTAAATTTAGACAGTAAGCCCTAATCATTGATATCCTGTGGTAATCTGCGGCGTCAAGACCTAATCTATAACAATTTATTCTAAAATCAAGGTAATAGAACTTACTTTGAGATTAAAACCCAACCAAGTAACTGCAAGATATAGTCTTAGCCTCTCAAAACACACGTATATTGTCGCACTTAAATTTAGACAGTAAGCCCCAATCATTGATATCTTATGGTAATCTGCGGTGTCAAGACCTAATCTATAACAATTTATTCTAAAATGAAGGTAATAGAACTTACTTTGAGATTAAAACCTAAAAATGTAACTGCGAGATATAGTCTTAGCCTCTAAAACACACACGTCTAATGTCACACTTAAATTTAGACAGTAAGCCCTAATCATTGATATCTTGTGGAAGTCTGCGGCGTCAAGACCTAATCTATAACAATTTATTTTAAAATGTTAGTAATAGAACTTACTTTGAGATTAAAACCCAACAAAGTAACTGCAAGATATAGTCTTAGCCTCTAAAAACACACGTTTAATGTCGTACTTAAATTTAGGCAGTAAGCCCTAATCATTGATATCTTGTGGTAATCTGCGGCGTCAAGACCTAATCTATAACAATTTATCCTAAAATGAAGGTAATACAACTTACTTTGATATTAAAACCTAACCATGTAACTGCAAGATACAGTCTTAGCCTCTCAAAACACACTTATATTGTCGCACTTAAATTTAGACAGTAAGCCCCAATCATTGATATCTTATGGTAATCTGCGGTGTCAAGACCTAGTCTATAACAATTTATTCTAAAATGAAGGTAATAGAACTTACTTTGAGATTAAAACCTAACAATGTAACTGCGAGATATAGTCTTAGCCTCTAAAACACACACGTCTAATGTCACACTTTAATTTAGACAGTAAGCCCTAATCATTGATATCTTGTGGAAGTCTGCGGCGTCAAGACCTAATCTATAACAATTTATTTTAAAATGTTAGTAATAGAACTTACTTTGAGAATAAAACCTAACCGTGTAACTGCAAGATATAGTCTTAGCCTCTAGAAACACACATTTAATGTCGCACTTTAATTTAGACAGTAAGACTAAATCACTAATTTTTTATGGTAATCTGCGGCGTCAAGACCTAGTTTATAACAATTTATTCTAAAATGTAAGTAATAGAATTTACTTTGAGATTAAAACCCAATAAAGTAACTGCAAGATATAGTCTTAGCCTCTAAAAACACACGTTTAATGTCGTACTTAAATTTAGGCAGTAAGCCCTAATCATTGATATCTTGTGGTAATCTGCGGCGTCAAGACCTAATCTATAACAATTTATCCTAAAATGAAGGTAATAAAACTTACTTTGATATTAAAACCTAACCATGTAACTGCAAGATACAGTCTTAGCCTCTCAAAACACACTTATATTGTCGCACTTAAATTTAGACAGTAAGCCCCAATCATTGATATCTTATGGTAATCTGCGGTGTCAAGACCTAGTCTATAACAATTTATTCTAAAATGAAGGTAATAGAACTTACTTTGAGATTAAAACCTAACCGTGTAACTGCAAGATATAGTCTTAGCCTCTAGAAACACACATTTAATGTCGCACTTTAATTTAGACAGTAAGACTAAATCACTAATTTTTTATGGTAATCTGCGGCGTCAAGACCTAGTTTATAACAATTTATTCTAAAATGTAAGTAATAGAATTTACTTTGAGATTAAAACCCAATAAAGTAACTGCAAGATATAGTCTTAGCCTCTAAAAACACACGTTTAATGTCGTACTTAAATTTAGGCAGTAAGCCCTAATCATTGATATCTTGTGGTAATCTGCGGCGTCAAGACCTAATCTATAACAATTTATCCTAAAATGAAGGTAATACAACTTACTTTGATATTAAAACCTAACCATGTAACTGCAAGATACAGTCTTAGCCTCTCAAAACACACTTATATTGTCGCACTTAAATTTAGACAGTAAGCCCCAATCATTGATATCTTATGGTAATCTGCGGTGTCAAGAACTAGTCTATAACAATTTATTCTAAAATGAAGGTAATAGAACTTACTTTGAGATTAAAACCTAAAAATGTAACTGCGAGATATAGTCTTAGCCTCTAAAACACACACGTCTAATGTCACACTTAAATTTAGACAGTAAGCCCTAATCATTGATATCTTGTGGAAGTCTGCGGCGTCAAGACCTAATCTATAACAATTTATTTTAAAATGTTAGTAATAGAACTTACTTTGAGATTAAAACCCAACAAAGTAACTGCAAGATATAGTCTTAGCCTCTAAAAACACACGTTTAATGTCGTACTTAAATTTAGGCAGTAAGCCCTAATCATTGATATCTTGTGTTAATCTGCGGCGTCAAGACCTAATCTATAACAATTAACACTCACATGTAAGTTAAAAAACTTACTTTGAGATTTAAACCTAGCCATGTAACTGCAAGATATTGTCTTAGCCTCTAAAAACACACGTATAATGTCGCACTTAAATTTAGACAGTAAGCCCTAATCATTGATATCTTGTGGTAATCTGCGGCGTCAAGACCTAATCTAAAACAATTTATCCTAAAATGAAGGTAATACAACTTACTTTGATATTAAAACCTAACCATGTAACTGCAAGATATAGTCTTAGCCTCTAAAAACACACCTATAATGTCGCACTTAAATTTAGATAGTAAGCCCTAATCATTGATTTTTTATGGTAATCTGCGGCGTCAAGACCTAATCTATAACAATTTATCCTAAAATGAAGGTAATAGAATTTACTTTGAGATTAAAACCCAACAAAGTAACTGCAAGATATAGTCTTAGCCTCTAAAAACACACGTTTAATGTCGTACTTAAATTTAGGCAGTAAGCCCTAATCATTGATATCTTGTGGTAATCTGCGGCGTCAAGACCTAATCTATAACAATTTATCCTAAAATGAAGGTAATACAACTTACTTTGATATTAAAACCTAACCATGTAACTGCAAGATACAGTCTTAGCCTCTCAAAACACACTTATATTGTCGCACTTAAATTTAGACAGTAAGCCCCAATCATTGATATCTTATGGTAATCTGCGGTGTCAAGAACTAGTCTATAACAATTTATTCTAAAATGAAGGTAATAGAACTTACTTTGAGATTAAAACCTAAAAATGTAACTGCGAGATATAGTCTTAGCCTCTAAAACACACACCTCTAATGTCGCACTTAAATTTAGACAGTAAGCCCTAATCATTGATATCTTGTGGAAGTCTGCGGCGTCAAGACCTAATCTATAACAATTTATTTTAAAATGTTAGTAATAGAACTTACTTTGAGATTAAAACCCAACAAAGTAACTGCAAGATATAGTCTTAGCCTCTAAAAACACACGTTTAATGTCGTACTTAAATTTAGGCAGTAAGCCCTAATCATTGATATCTTGTGGTAATCTGCGGCGTCAAGACCTAATCTATAACAATTTATCCCAAAATGAAGGTAATACAACTTACTTTGATATTAAAACCTAACCATGTAACTGCAAGATACAGTCTTAGCCTCTCAAAACACACTTATATTGCCGCACTTAAATTTAGACAGTAAGCCCCAATCATTGATATCTTATGGTAATCTGCGGTGTCAAGACCTAGTCTATAACAATTTATCCTAAAATGAAGGTAATACAACTTACTTTGATATTAAAACCTAACCATGTAACTGCAAGATACAGTCTTAGCCTCTCAAAACACACTTATATTGTCGCACTTAAATTTAGACAGTAAGCCCCAATCATTGATATCTTATGGTAATCTGCGGTGTCAAGACCTAGTCTATAACAATTTATTCTAAAATGAAGGTAATAGAACTTACTTTGAGATTAAAACCTAACAATGTAACTGCGAGATATAGTCTTAGCCTCTAAAACACACACGTCTAATGTCACACTTAAATTTAGACAGTAAGCCCTAATCATTGATATCTTGTGGAAGTCTGCGGCGTCAAGACCTAATCTATAACAATTTATTTTAAAATGTTAGTAATAGAACTTACTTTGAGAATAAAACCTAACCGTGTAACTGCAAGATATAGTCTTAGCCTCTAGAAACCCACATTTAATGTCGCACTTTAATTTAGACAGTAAGACTAAATCACTAATTTTTTATGGTAATCTGCGGCGTCAAGACCTAGTTTATAACAATTTATTCTAAAATGTAAGTAATAGAATTTACTTTGAGATTAAAACCCAACAAAGTAACTGCAAGATATAGTCTTAGCCTCTAAAAACACACGTTTAATGTCGTACTTAAATTTATGCAGTAAGCCCTAATCATTGATATCTTGTGGTAATCTGCGGCGTCAAGACCTAATCTATAACAATTTATCCTAAAATGAAGGTAATACAACTTACTTTGATATTAAAACCTAACCATGTAACTGCAAGATACAGTCTTAGCCTCTCAAAACACACGTAAATTGTCGCACTTAAATTTAGACTGTAAGCCCCAATCATTGATATCTTTTGATAATCTGCGGCGACAAGACCTATTAAAACCTTCGAAATCTTATATTTAATGAATTATTTTATTGAATTTCCTAGTTTTAGGTGTAAATATTAATTTGATGTAAAATGTGGTATTAAAAAACATTTTTTGATATAAAATTTACAAATTTTTGTTAAAATAAAACCCTAGAAATCATGCATTTTAGGATTTATTTTTTTTTAATTTCTAACTTTAGGTGTGTCAATATTTGATGAAAAATGTGGTATTAAAATACATTTTTTGATATGAAATTTAATAATTTTTGTTAATATAATACCTCAAAAATCTTGCATTTTATGATTGATTTTTTTGAATTTCTAACTTTAGATGTGACAATACTTGATGTAAAATGTGGTATTAAAATACATTTTTTAACATAATATTTTATAATTTTTGTTAGAATAAAACCTTAGAAATCTTATATTTTATGAATTATTTTATTGAATTTCCTACTTTTAGCTGTGTCAATATTTGTTGTAAAATGTGGTATTAAAATAAATTTTTTATATAAAATTTACAAATTTTTGTTAAAATAAAACCCTAGAAATCATGCATTTTAGAAATGATTTTTTTTTATATCTTACTTTAGGTGTGTCAATATTTGATGTAAAATGTGGTATTAAAATTCATTTTTTAACATAATATTTTATAATTTTTGTTAGAATAAAACCTTAGAAATCTTATATTTTATGAATTATTTTATTGAATTTCCTACTTTTAAGTGTGTCAGTATTTGATGTAAAATGTGGTATTATTATTAAAAACCTAACCATGTAACTGCAAGATATAGTCTTAGCCTCTAGAAACACACGTTTAATGTCGCACTTAAATTTTGGTAGTAGGCCCTAATCATTATTTTTTGTATTAATCTGCGGCGTCAAGATCTAATCTATTACAATTTACACTCACATGTAAGTAATAGAACTTACTTTGAGATTAAAACCTAACCATGTAACTGCAAGATATAGTCTAAGCCTCTAGAAACACACGTTTAATGTCGCACTTAAATTTTGGTAGTAAGCCCTAATCATTGAATTTTTGTATTAATCTGCGGCGTCAAGATCTAATCTATTACAATTAACACTCACATGTAAGTAATAGAACTTACTTTGAGATTAAAACCTAACCATGTAACTGCAAGATATAGTCTTAGCCTCTAAAAACACACGTTTAATGTCGCACTTAAATTTAGACAGTAAGCCCTAATCATTGATATCTTGTGTTAATCTGCGGCGTCAAGACCTAATCTATAACAATTAACACTCACATGTAAGTTAAAAAACTTAATTTGAGATTTAAACCTAGCCATGTAACTGCAAGATATTGTCTTAGCCTCTAAAAACACACGTATAATGTCGCACTTAAATTTAGACAGTAAGCCCTAATCATTGATATCCTGTGGTAATCTGCGGCGTCAAGACCTAATCTATAACAATTTATTCTAAAATCAAGGTAATAGAACTTACTTTGAGATTAAAACCCAACCAAGTAACTGCAAGATATAGTCTTAGCCTCTCAAAACACACGTATATTGTCGCACTTAAATTTAGACAGTAAGCCCCAATCATTGATATCTTATGGTAATCTGCGGTGTCAAGACCTAGTCTATAACAATTTATTCTAAAATGAAGGTAATAGAACTTACTTTGAGATTAAAACCTAAAAATGTAACTGCAAGATACAGTCTTAGCCTCTCAAAACACACTTATATTGTCGCACTTAAATTTAGACAGTAAGCCTCAATCATTGATATCTTATGGTAATCTGCGGTGTCAAGACCTAGTCTATAACAATTTATCCTAAAATGAAGGTAATACAACTTACTTTGATATTAAAACCTAACCATGTAACTGCAAGATACAGTCTTAGCCTCTCAAAACACACTTATATTGTCGCACTTAAATTTAGACAGTAAGCCCCAATCATTGATATCTTATGGTAATCTGCGGTGTCAAGACCTAGTCTATAACAATTTATTCTAAAATGAAGGTAATAGAACTTACTTTGAGATTAAAACCTAACAATGTAACTGCGAGATATAGTCTTAGCCTCTAAAACACACACGTCTAATGTCACACTTAAATTTAGACAGTAAGCCCTAATCATTGATATCTTGTGGTAATCTGCGGTGTCAAGACCTAGTCTATAACAATTTATTCTAAAATGAAGGTAATAGAACTTACTTTGAGATTAAAACCTAAAAATGTAACTGCGAGATATAGTCTTAGCCTCTAAAACACACACGTCTAATGTCACACTTAAATTTAGGCAGTAAGCCCTAATCATTGATATCTTGTGGAAGTCTGCGGCGTCAAGACCTAATCTATAACAATTTATTTTAAAATGTTAGTAATAGAACTTACTTTGAGAATAAAACCTAACCGTGTAACTGCAAGATATAGTCTTAGCCTCTAGAAACACACATTTAATGTCGCACTTTAATTTAGACAGTAAGACTAAATCACTAATTTTTTATGGTAATCTGCGGCGTCAAGACCTAGTTTATAACAATTTATTCTAAAATGTAAGTAATAGAATTTACTTTGAGATTAAAACCCAATAAAGTAACTGCAAGATATAGTCTTAGCCTCTAAAAACACACGTATAATGTCGCACTTAAATTTAGACAGTAAGCCCTAATCATTGATATCTTGTAGTAATCTGCGGCGTCAAGACCTAATCTAAAACAATTTATCCTAAAATGAAGGTGTCAGAATTTGATGTAAAATGTGGTATTAAAATACATTTTTTTATATAAAATTTACAAATTTTTGTTAAAATAATACCCTAGAAATCATGCATTTTAGGATTGATTTTTTTTAATTTCTAACTTTAGGTGTGTCAATATTTGATGAAAAATGTGGTATTAAAATACATTTTTTGATATGAAATTTAATAATTTTTGTTAATATAATACCTCAAAAATCTTGCATTTTATGATTGATTTTTTTGAATTTCTAACTTTAGATGTGACAATACTTGATGTAAAATGTGGTATTAAAATACATTTTTTAACATAATATTTTATAATTTTTGTTAGAATAAAACCTTAGAAATCTTATATTTTATGAATTATTTTATTGAATTTCCTACTTTTAGCTGTGTCAATATTTGTTGTAAAATGTGGTATTAAAATAAATTTTTTATATAAAATTTACAAATTTTTGTTAAAATAAAACCCTAGAAATCATGCATTTTAGAAATGATTTTTTTTTTATATCTTACTTTAGGTGTGTCAATATTTGATGTAAAATGTGGTATTAAAATTCATTTTTTAACATAATATTTTATAATTTTTGTTAGAATAAAACCTTAGAAATCTTATATTTTATGAATTATTTTATTGAATTTCCTACTTTTAAGTGTGTCAGTATTTGATGTAAAATGTGGTATTATTATTAAAAACCTAACCATGTAACTGCAAGATATAGTCTTAGCCTCTAGAAACACACGTTTAATGTCGCACTTAAATTTTGGTAGTAAGCCCTAATCATTATTTTTTGTATTAATCTGCGGCGTCAAGATCTAATCTATTACAATTAACACTCACATGTAAGTAATAGAACTTACTTTGAGATTAAAACCTAACCATGTAACTGCAAGATATAGTCTAAGCCTCTAGAAACACACGTTTAATGTCGCACTTAAATTTTGTTAGTAAGCCCTAATCATTGAATTTTTGTATTAATCTGTGGCGTCAAGATCTAATCTATTACAATTAACACTCACATGTAAGTAATAGAACTTACTTTGAGATTAAAACCTAACCATGTAACTGCAAGATATAGTCTTAGCCTCTAAAAACACACGTTTAATGTCGCACTTAAATTTAGACAGTAAGCCCTAATCATTGATATCTTGTGTTAATCTGCGGCGTCAAGACCTAATCTATAACAATTAACACTCACATGTAAGTTAAAAAACTTACTTTGAGATTTAAACCTAGCCATGTAACTGCAAGATATTGTCTTAGCCTCTAAAAACACACGTATAATGTCGCACTTAAATTTAGACAGTAAGCCCTAATCATTGATATCCTGTGGTAATCTGCGGCGTCAAGACCTAATCTATAACAATTTATTCTAAAATCAAGGTAATAGAACTTACTTTGAGATTAAAACCCAACCAAGTAACTGCAAGATGTAGTCTTAGCCTCTAAAAACACACTTTTAATGTCGTACTTAAATTTAGGCAGTAAGCCCTAATCATTGATATCTTGTGGTAATCTGCGGCGTCAAGACCTAATCTAAAACAATTTATCCTAAAATGAAGGTAATACAACTTACTTTGATATTAAAACCTAACCATGTAACTGCAAGATACAGTCTTAGCCTCTCAAAACACACGTAAATTGTCGCACTTAAATTTAGACTGTAAGCCCCAATCATTGATATCTTATGGTAATCTGCGTTGTCAAAACCTAGTCTATAACAATTTATTCTAAAATGAAGGTAATAGAACTTTCTTTGAGATTAAAACCTAACAATGTAACTGCGAAATATAATCTTAGCCTCTAAAAACACACACGTCTAATGTCACACTTAAATTTAGACAGTAAACCCTTATCATTAATTTTTTGTGGTAATCTGCGGCGTCAAGACCTAATCTATAACAATTTATTCTAAAATGAAGGTAATAGAACTTACTTTGAGATTAATACCCAACCAAGTAACTGGAAAATATAGTCTTAGCCTCTAAAAACACACTTTAATGTCGTACTTAAATTTAGACAGTAAGACTAAATCATTAATCTCTTATGGTAATCTGCGGCGGCAAGACCTAGTCTATAAGAATTTATACTAAAGTGTGAGTAATAGAACATACTTTGAGATTAAAACCCAACCAAGTAACTGCAAGATATAGTCTTAGCCTCTAAAAACACACTTTTAATGTCGTACTTAAATTTAGGCAGTAAGCCCTAATCATTGATATCTTGTGGTAATCTGCGGCGTCAAGACCTAATCTATAACAGTTTATCCTAAAATGAAGGTAATACAACTTACTTTGATATTAAAACCTAACAGACAGTATGCCCTAATCATTGACTTCTTATAATTATTCATGTATCTAAAACGGTTTCTCAGTTTCCGTTCACATAGTTCGAGATGCACTCAGATCAGAGTCCGAACTCTGACAATATTCTAGAGTCTCACAGAAAACACAAATATTTTTTTTAGCTTAGCTTAGCTCTTGGTTGATCTAGCTATAATTATATATATGAATATATATTTAGTATGTTTAAATAAAAGTGTAGAGCATTTGCTTTTTTTTCGCTACTGCATTTAGCTATTTTGCATATTTAGCAATGAATGGGCAGAGCAGTTAAAGGCAAACAACCAACAACCAACCTTTTTGGAATAACATTTCTTTTATCCACAAGAATTGAATCGCTTCCTTACCAAACGTATTTTAAAGTATATCTTTTCATTGAATATCTGTTTATCACGTACGATTATACGAGGTGCAGTGGTTTCACCCGTGAACCAAGTATGGACCTCGTGAAATCCAATGATAGGTATTTTCCAAGGCGCACCCAGGAGGTAATACCTTGCGCCTCGTTGGAATACTTAATGGTGATTCCATCCCCAATGTTACTTCTTACTATTTGATATTTGTTGTCTACGGAAAGAAACACTAACCAGCCAATAAGAAGCAACACCAGGCCTACTAAAACCATAAAATGCGACTTTGCCTAATGCCTAATGCCGATATTCAACACCTACCTACCTACCTACCTACCTACCTACAAGCCCAACCTACCTACCTACCTACCAGCCCTACCTACCAACCAGCCCTACGTACCTACCGTACAAAGCTCAAAGTATAACAAGAAAAAAAAATTGCACAAAGGCGGACTTATCCTCGGAACAAATAAAACATATCACATGGTAAACTAAAGTGAAAGGAGACATTAAAAATGGCAATAATATGAAAGAAAAAGAATATAACTATAAAAAACTAAGTAACTAAAACTAATTTAATCGAAAGTGCTTCTCATAATAATATCTACCTAACAGCCCTACCTACCTAACAGCCCTACCTACCTACCATCCCTACCTACCTATCAGCCCTACCTGCCTACCATCCCTACCTACCTACCATCCCTACCTACCTAACAGCCCTACCTACCTACCAGCCCTACCTACCTACCAGCCCTACCTACCTACCAGCCCTACCTACCTACCTACCTACCTACCTACCGTACAAAGCTCAAAGTATAACAAGAAAAAAAAATTGCACAAAGGCGGACTTATTCCCGGAACAAATAAAACATATCACATGGTAAACTAAAGTGAAAAGATACATTAAAAATGGCATAATATGAAAGAAAATGAAAATAACTATAAAAAACTAAGTAACTAAAACGAATTTAATCGAAAGTGCTTCTCATAATAATATCTACCTAACAGCCCTACCCACCTACCATCCCTACCTACCTAACAGCCCTACCTACCTACCAGCCCTACCTACCTACCAGCCGTACCTACCTACCAGCCCTACCTACCTACCAGCCCTACCTACCTACCTGCCCTACCTACCTACCTGCCCTACCTACCTACCTGCCCTACCTACCTACATACCTACCTACCGTACAAAGCTCAAAGTATAACAAGAAAAAAAAATTGCACAAAGGCAGACTTATCCTCGGAACAAATAAAACATATCACATGGTAAACTAAAGTGAAAGGACACATTAAAAATGGCAATAATATGAAAGAAATAGAAAATAACTATAAAAAACTAAGTAACTAAAACTAATTTAATCGAAAGTGCTTCTCATAATAATATCTACCTAACAGCCCTACCTACCTACCATCCCTACCTACCTAACAGCCCTACCTACCTACCATCCCTACCTACCTAACAGCCCTACCTACCTACCATCCCTACCTACCTACCATCCCTACCTACCTAACAGCCCTACCTACCTACCATCCCTACCTACCTACCAGCCCTACCTACCTACCAGCCCTACCTACCTACCAGACCTACCTACCTACGTACCTACCTACCTACCGTACAAAGCTCAAAGTATAACAAGAAAAAAAAATTGCACAAAGGCGGACTTATCCTCAGAACAAATAAAACATATCACATGGTAAACTAAAGTGAAAGGAGACATTAAAAATGGCAATAATATGAAAGAAAAAGAAAATAACTATAAAAAACTAAGTAACTATAACTAATTTAATCGAAAGTGCTTCTCATAATAATATCTACCTAACAGCCCTACCTACCTACCATCCCTACCTACCTAACAGCCCTACCTACCTACCATCCCTACCTACCTATCAGCCCTACCTACCTATCAGCCCTACCTACCTACCATCCCTACCTACCTAACATCCCTACCTACCTAACAGCCCTACCTACCTACCAGCCCTACCTACCTAACATCCCTACCTACCTAACATCCCTACCTACCTAACAGCCCTACCTACCTACGAGCCCTACCTACCTACCAGACCTACCTACCTACCTACCTACCTACCTACCGTACAAAAGTCAAAGTATAACAAAAAAAAAAATGCACAAAGGCGGACTTATTCCCGGAACAAATAAAACATATCACATGGTAAACTAAAGTGAAAGGAGACATTAAAAATGGCAATAATATGAAAGAAAAAGAAAATAACTATAAAAAACTAAGTAACTAAATCTAATTTAATCGAAAGTGCTTCTCATAATAATATCTACCTAACAGCCCTACCTACCTACCATCCCTACCTACCTAACAGCCCTACCTACCTACCATCCCTACCTACCTATCAGCCCTACCTACCTACCATCCCTAACTACCTACCATCCCTACCTACCTAACAGCCCTACCTACCTACCAGCCCTACCTACCTACCAGCCCTACCTACCTACCTACCTACCTACCTACCGTACAAAGCTCAAAGTATAACAAGAAAAAAAAATTGCACAAAGGCGGACTTATCCTCAGAACAAATAAAACATATTACATGGTAAACTAAAGTGAAAGGAGACATTAAAAATGGCAATAATATGAAAGAAAAAGAAAATAACTATAAAAAACTAAGTAACTAAAACGAATTTAATCGAAAGTGCTTCTCATAATAATATCTACCTAACAGCCCTACCTACCTACTATCCCTACCTACCTAACAGCCCTATCTACCTATCAGCCCTACCTACCTACCATCCCTACCTACCTACCATCCCTACCTACCTAACATCCCTACCTACCTAACAGCCCTACCTACCTACCAGCCCTACCTACCTACCAGCCCTACCTACCTACCTACCGTACAAAGCTCAAAGTATAACAAGAAAAAAAAATTGCACAAAGGCGGACTTATTCCCGGAACAAATAAAACATATCACATGGTAAACTTAAGTGAAAGGAGACATTAAAAATGGCAATAATATGAAAGAAAAAGAAAATAACTATAAAAAACTAAGTAACTAAAACTAATTTAATCGAAAGTGCTTCTCATAATAATATCTACCTAACAGCCCTACCTACCTATCAGCCCTACCTACCTACCATCCCTACCTACCTAACAGCCCTACCTACCTACCATCCCTACCTACCTAACAGCCCTACCTACCTAACAGCCCTACCTACCTACCAGCCCTAACTACCTACCAGCCCTACCTACCTACCAGCCCTACCTACCTACCAGCCCTACCTACCTACCAGCCCTACCTACCTACCATACAAAGCTCAAAGTATAACAAGAAAAAAAAATTGCACAAAGGCGGACTTATCCTCAGAACAAATAAAACATATTACATGGTAAACTAAAGTGAAAGGAGACATTAAAAATGGCAATAATATGAAAGAAAAAGAAAATAACTATAAAAAACTAAGTAACTAAAACTAATTTAATCGAAAGTGCTTCTCATAATAATATCTACCTAACAGCCCTACCTACCTATCAGCCCTACCTACCTACCATCCCTACCTACCTAACAGCCCTACCTACCTACCATCCCTACCTACCTAACAGCCCTACCTACCTAACAGCCCTACCTACCTACCAGCCCTAACTACCTACCAGCCCTACCTACCTACCAGCCCTACCTACCTACCAGCACTACCTACCTACCATACAAAGCTCAAAGTATAACAAGAAAAAAAAATTGCACAAAGGCGGACTTATCCTCAGAACAAATAAAACATATTACATGGTAAACTAAAATGAAAGGAGACATTAAAAATGGCAATAATATGAAAGAAAAAGAAAATAACTATAAAAAACTAAATAACTAAAACGAATTTAATCGAAAGTGCTTCTCATAATAATATCTACCTAACAGCCCTACCTACCTACCATCCCTACCTACCTAACAGCCCTATCTACCTATCAGCCCTACCTACCTACCATCCCTACCTACCTACCATCCCTACCTACCTAACATCCCTACCTACCTAACAGCCCTACCTACCTACCAGCCCTACCTACCTACCAGCCCTACCTGCCTACCAGCCCTACCTACCTACCTACCGTACAAAGCTCAAAGTATAACAAGAAAAAAAAATTGCACAAAGGCGGACTTATTCCCGGAACAAATAAAACATATCACATGGTAAACTAAAGTGAAAGGAGACATTAAAAATGGCAATTATATGAAAGAAAAAGAAAATAACTATAAAAAACTAAGTAACTAAAACTAATTTAATCGAAAGTGCTTCTCATAATAATATCTACCTAACAGCCCTACCTACCTATCAGCCCTACCTACCTACCATCCCTACCTACCTAACAGCCCTACCTACCTACCATCCCTACCTACCTAACAGCCCTACCTACCTAACAGCCCTACCTACCTACCAGCCCTAACTACCTACCAGCCCTACCTACCTACCAGCCCTACCTACCTACCATCCCTACCTACCTACCAGCCCTACCTACCTACCAGCCCTACCTACCTACCAGCCCTACCTACCTACCATCCCTACCTACCTACCATCCCTACCTACCTAACAGCCCTATCTACCTATCAGCCCTACCTACCTACCATCCCTACCTACCTACCATCCCTACCTACCTAACATCCCTACCTACCTAACAGCCCTACCTACCTACCAGCCCTACCTACCTACCAGCCCTACCTACCTACCAGCCCTACCTACCTACCTACCGTACAAAGCTCAAAGTATAACAAGAAAAAAAAATTGCACAAAGGCGGACTTATCCTCGGAACAAATAAAACATATCACATGGTAAACTAAAGTGAAAGGACACATTAAAAATGGCAATAATATGAAAGAAATAGAAAATAACTATAAAAAACTAAGTAACTAAAACTAATTTAATCGAAAGTGCTTCTCATAATAATATCTACCTAACAGCCCTACCTACCTATCATCCCTACCTACCTAACAGCCCTACCTACCTACCATCCCTACCTACCTATCAGCCCTACCTACCTACCATCCCTAACTACCTACCATCCCTACCTACCTAACAGCCCTACCTACCTACCAGCCCTACCTACCTACCAGCCCTACCTACCTACCTACCTACCTACCTACCGTACAAAGCTCAAAGTATAACAAGAAAAAAAAATTGCACAAAGGCGGACTTATCCTCAGAACAAATAAAACATATTACATGGTAAACTAAAGTGAAAGGAGACATTAAAAATGGCAATAATATGAAAGAAAAAGAAAATAACTATAAAAAACTAAGTAACTAAAACGAATTTAATCGAAAGTGCTTCTCATAATAATATCTACCTAACAGCCCTACCTACCTACTATCCCTACCTACCTAACAGCCCTATCTACCTATCAGCCCTACCTACCTACCATCCCTACCTACCTACCATCCCTACCTACCTACCATCCCTACCTACCTAACAGCCCTACCTACCTACCAGCCCTACCTACCTACCAGCCCTACCTACCTACCTACCGTACAAAGCTCAAAGTATAACAAGAAAAAAAAATTGCACAAAGGCGGACTTATTCCCGGAACAAATAAAACATATCACATGGTAAACTTAAGTGAAAGGAGACATTAAAAATGGCAATAATATGAAAGAAAAAGAAAATAACTATAAAAAACTAAGTAACTAAAACTAATTTAATCGAAAGTGCTTCTCATAATAATATCTACCTAACAGCCCTACCTACCTATCAGCCCTACCTACCTACCATCCCTACCTACCTAACA
The DNA here is from genome assembly GCA_918358865.1 of Melinaea marsaeus rileyi. Lineage (NCBI taxonomy): Eukaryota > Metazoa > Arthropoda > Insecta > Lepidoptera > Nymphalidae > Melinaea > Melinaea marsaeus. The sequence goes on from OU911094.1 coordinate 9,080,624, forward strand.
GCCCTACCTACCTACCATCCCTACCTACCTAACAGCCCTACCTACCTAACAGCCCTACCTACCTACCAGCCCTAACTACCTACCAGCCCTACCTACCTACCAGCCCTACCTACCTACCAGCCCTACCTACCTACCATACAAAGCTCAAAGTATAACAAGAAAAAAAAATTGCACAAAGGCGGACTTATCCTCAGAACAAATAAAACATATTACATGGTAAACTAAAGTGAAAGGAGACATTAAAAATGGCAATTATATGAAAGAAAAAGAAAATAACTATAAAAAACTAAGTAACTAAAACTAATTTAATCGAAAGTGCTTCTCATAATAATATCTACCTAACAGCCCTACCTACCTATCAGCCCTACCTACCTACCATCCCTACCTACCTAACAGCCCTACCTACCTACCATCCCTACCTACCTAACAGCCCTACCTACCTAACAGCCCTACCTACCTACCAGCCCTAACTACCTACCAGCCCTACCTACCTACCAGCCCTACCTACCTACCATCCCTACCTACCTACCAGCCCTACCTACCTACCAGCCCTACCTACCTACCAGCCCTACCTACCTACCATCCCTACCTACGTACCATCCCTACCTACCTAACATTCCTACCTACCTACCATCCCTACTTAGCTAACATCCCTACCTACCTAACAGCCCTACCTACCTACCAGCCCTACCTACCTACCAGCCCTACCTACCTACCTACCTACCTACCTACCGTACAAAGCTCAAAGTATAACAAGAAAAAAAAATTGCACAAAGGCGGACTTATCCTCAGAACAAATAAAACATATCACATGGTAAACTAAAGTGAAAGGAGACATTAAAAATGGCAATAATATGAAAGAAAAAGAAAATAACTATAAAAAACTAAGTAACTATAACTAATTTAACCGAAAGTGCTTCTCATAATAATATCTACCTAGCAGCCCTACCTACCTACCATCCCTACCTGCCTAACAGCCCTACCTACCTACCATCCCTACCTACCTATCAGCCTTACCTACCTATCAGCCCTACCTACCTACCAGCCCTACCTACCTACCAGCCCTACCTACCTACCATACAAAGCTCAAAGTATAACAAGAAAAAAAAATTGCACAAAGGCGGACTTATCCTCAGAACAAATAAAACATATTACATGGTAAACTAAAGTGAAAGGAGACATTAAAAATGGCAATAATATGAAAGAAAAAGAAAATAACTATAAAAAACTAAGTAACTAAAACTAATTTAATCGAAAGTGCTTCTCATAATAATATCTACCTAACAGCCCTACCTACCTATCAGCCCTACCTACCTACCATCCCTACCTACCTAACAGCCCTACCTACCTACCAGCCCTACCTACCTACCATCCCTACCTACCTACCATCCCTACCTACCTAACAGCCCTACCTACCTACCATCCCTACCTACCTAACACCCCTCCCTACCTAACAGCCCTACCTACCTACCAGCCCTACCTACCTACCAGCCCTACCTACCTACCTACCTACCTACCTTCCTACCGTACAAAGCTCAAAGTATAACAAGAAAAAAAAAATGCACAAAGGCGGACTTATTCCCGGAACAAATAAAACATATCACATGGTAAACTAAAGTGAAAGGAGACATTAAAAATGGCAATAATATGAAAGAAAAAGAAAATAACTATAAAAAACTAAGTAACTAAAACTAATTTAATCGAAAGTGCTTCTCATAATAATATCTACCTAACAGCCCTACCTACCTAACATCCCTACCTACCTACCATCCCTACCTACCTACCAGCCCTACCTACCTACCATCCCTACCTACCTACCATCCCTACCTACCTACCATCCCTACCTACCTAACATCCCTACCTACCTAACAGCCCTACCTACCTACCATCCCTACCTACCTACCATCCCTACCTACCTACCATCCCTACCTACCTACCAGCCCTACCTACCTACCAGCCCTACCTACCTACCATCCCTACCTACCTACCATCCCTACCTACCTAACAGCCCTACCTACCTACCATCCCTACCTACCTAACAGCCCTACCTACCTACCAGCCCTACCTACCTACCAGCCCTACCTACCTACCTACCTACCTACCTACCGTACAAAGCTCAAAGTATAACAAGAAAAAAAAAATGCACAAAGGCGGACTTATTCCCGGAACAAATAAAACATATCACATGGTAAACTAAAGTGAAAGGAGACATTAAAAATGGCAATAATATGAAAGAAAAAGAAAATAAATATAAAAAACTAAGTAACTAAAACTAATTTAATCGAAAGTGCTTCTCATAATAATATCTACCTAACAGCCCTATCTACCTACCATCCCTACCTACCTAACATCCCTACCTACCTACCAGCCCTACCTTCCTACCAGCCCTACCTACCTACCATCCCTACTTACCTACCATCCCTACCTACCTACCATCCCTACCTACCTAACAGCCCTACCTACCTACCATCCCTACCTACCTAACAGCCCTACCTACCTACCATCCCTACCTACCTACCAGCCCTACCTACCTACCAGCCCTACCTACCTACCAGCCCTACCTACCTACCATCCCTACCTACCTAACAGCCCTACCTACCTACCATCCCTACCTACCTACCAGCCCTACCTACCTACCAGCCCTACCTACCTACCAGCCCTACCTACCTACCTACCGTACAAAGCTCAAAGTATAACAAGAAAAAAAAATTGCACAAAGGCGGACTTATCCTCAAAACAAATAAAATATATCACATGGTAAACTAAAGTGAAAGGAGACATTAAAAATGGCAATAATATGAAAGAAAAAGAAAATAACTATAAAAAACTAAGTAACTAAAACTAATTTAATCGAAAGTGCTTCTCATTATAATATCTACCTAACAGACCTACCTACCTACCATCCCTACCTACCTATCAGCCCTATCTACCTACCATCCCTACCTACCTAACAGCCCTACCTACCTACCATCCCTACCTACCTAACATCCCTACCTACCTACCAGCCCTACCTACCTACCAGCCCTACCTACCTACCAGCCCTAACTACCTACCTACCTACCTTCCTACCGTACAAAGCTCAAAGTATAACAAGAAAAAAAAAATGCACAAAGGCGGACTTATCCTCAGAACAAATAAAACATATCACATGTTAAACTAAAGTGAAAGGAGACATTAAAAATGGCAATAATATGAAAGAAAAAGAAAATAACTATAAAACACTAAGTAACTAAAACTAATTTAATCGAAAGTGCTTCTCATAACAATATCTACCTAACAGCCCTACCTACCTACCATCCCCACCTACCTATCAGCCCTACCTACCTACCATCCCTACCTACCTAACAGCCCTACCTACCTACCAGCCCTACCTACCTATCAGCCCTACCTACCTACCAGCCCTACCTACCTACCAGCCCTACCTACCTACCAGCCCTACCTACCTACCAGCCCTACCTACCTACCATCCCTACCTACCTAACAGCCCTACCTACCTACCATCCCTACCTACCTAACATCCCTACCTACCTAACAGCCCTACCTACCTACCAGCCCTACCTACCTACCAGCCCTACCTACCTACCAGCCCTACCTACCTACCTACCTACCTACCTACCTACTGTACAAAGCTCAAAGTATAACAAGAAAAAAAAATTGCACAAAGGCGGACTTATCCTCGGAAAAAATAAAACATATCACATGGTAAACTAAAGTGAAAGGACACATTAAAAATGGCAATAATATGAAAGAAATAGAAAATAACTATAAAAAACTAAGTAACTAAAACTAATTTAATCTAAAGTGCTTCTCATAATATCTACCTAACAGCCCTACCTACCTACCATCCCTACCTACCTAACAGCCCTACCTACCTACCATCCCTACCTACCTAACAGCCCTACCTACCTACCATCCCTACCTACCTACCAGGCCTACCTACCTACCAGCCCTACCTACCTACCAGCCCTACCTACCTACCTACCGTACAAAGCTCAAAGTATAACAAGAAAAAAAAATTGCACAAAGGCGGACTTATCCTCAGAACAAATAAAACATATCACATGGTAAACTAAAGTGAAAGGAGACATTAAAAATGGCAATAATATGAAAGAAAAAGAAAAAAACTATAAAAAACTAAGTAACTAAAACTAATTTAATCGAAAGTGCTTCTCATAATAATATCTACCTACCATCCCTACCTACCTAACATCCCTACCTACCTAACAGCCCTACCTACCTAACATCCCTACCTACCTAACATCCCTACCTACCTAACAACCCTACCTACCTACCAGCCCTACCTACCTACCAGCCCTACCTACCTACCAGCCCTACCTACCTACCTACCTACCTACCTACCGTACAAAGCTCAAAGTATAACAAGAAAAAAAAATTGCACAAAGGCGGACTTTTTCCCGGAACAAATAAAACATATCACATGGTAAACTAAAGTGAAAGGAGACATTAAAAATGGCAATAATATGAAAGAAAAAGAAAATAACTATAAAAAACTAAGTAACTAAAACTAATTTAATCGAAAGTGCTTCTCATAATAATATCTACCTAACAGCCCTACCTACCTATCAGCCCTACCTACCTACCATCCCTACCTACCTACCAGCCCTACCTACCTACCAGCCCTACCTACCTACCTACCGTACAAAGCTCAAAGTATAACAAGAAAAAAAAATTGCACAAAGGCGGACTTATTCCCGGAACAAATAAAACATATCACATGGTAAACTAAAGTGAAAGGAGACATTAAAAATGGCAATAATATGAAAGAAAAAGAAAATAACTATAAAAAACTAAGTAACTAAAACTAATTTAATCAAAAGTGCTTCTCATAATAATATCTACCTAACAGCCCTACCTACCTATCAGCCCTACCTACCTACCATCCCTACCTACCTAACAGCCCTACCTACCTACCATCCCTACCTACCTAACAGCCCTACCTACCTAACAGCCCTACCTACCTACCAGCCCTAACTACCTACCAGCCCTACCTACCTACCAGCCCTACCTACCTACCATCCCTACCTACCTACCAGCCCTACCTACCTACCAGCCCTACCTACCTACCAGCCCTACCTACCTACCATCCCTACCTACCTACCATCCCTACCTACCTAACATTCCTACCTACCTACCATCCCTACTTACCTAACATCCCTACCTACCTAACAGCCCTACCTACCTAACATCCCTACCTACCTACCAGCCCTAGCTACCTACCAGCCCTACCTACCTACCAGCCCTACCTACCTACCAGCCCTACCTACCTACCAGCCCTAACTACCTACCTACCTACCTTCCTACCGTACAAAGCTCAAAGTATAACAAGAAAAAAAAAATGCACAAAGGCGGACTTATCCTCAGAACAAATAAAACATATCACATGTTAAACTAAAGTGAAAGGAGACATTAAAAATGGCAATAATATGAAAGAAAAAGAAAATAACTATAAAAAACTAAGTAACTAAAACTAATTTAATCGAAAGTGCTTCTCATAACAATATCTACCTAACAGCCCTACCTACCTACCATCCCCACCTACCTATCAGCCCTACCTACCTACCATCCCTACCTACCTAACAGCCCTACCTACCTACCAGCCCTACCTACCTATCAGCCCTACCTACCTACCAGCCCTACCTACCTACCAGCCCTACCTCCCTACCAGCCCTACCTACCTACCAGCCCTACCTACCTACCATCCCTACCTACCTAACAGCCCTACCTACCTACCATCCCTACCTACCTATCAGCCCTACCTACCTACCATCTCTACCTACCTAACAGCCCTACCTACCTACCATCCCTACCTACCTAACATCCCTACCTACCTAACAGCCCTACCTACCTACCAGCCCTACCTACCTACCAGCCCTACCTACCTACCAGCCCTACCTACCTACCAGCCCTACCTACCTACCTACCTACCTACCTACCTACTGTACAAAGCTCAAAGTATAACAAGAAAAAAAAATTGCACAAAGGCGGACTTATCCTCGGAACAAATAAAACATATCACATGGTAAACTAAAGTGAAAGGACACATTAAAAATGGCAATAATATGAAAGAAATAGAAAATAACTATAAAAAACTAAGTAACTAAAACTAATTTAATCGAAAGTGCTTCTCATAATATCTACCTAACAGCCCTACCTACCTACCAGCCCTACCTACCTAACAGCCCTACCTACCTACCATCCCTACCTACCTAACAGCCCTACCTACCTACCATCCCTACCTACCTAACAGGCCTACCTACCTACCAGCCCTACCTACCTACCAGCCCTACCTACCTACCTACCGTACAAAGCTCAAAGTATAACAAGAAAAAAAAATTGCACAAAGGCGGACTTATCCTCAGAACAAATAAAACATATCACATGGTAAACTAAAGTGAAAGGAGACATTAAAAATGGCAATAATATGAAAGAAAAAGAAAAAAACTATAAAAAACTAAGTAACTAAAACTAATTTAATCGAAAGTGCTTCTCATAATAATATCTACCTACCATCCCTACCTACCTAACATCCCTACCTACCTAACAGCCCTACCTACCTAACATCCCTACCTACCTAAACACCCTACCTACCTACCAGCCCTACCTACCTACCAGCCCTACCTACCTACCAGCCCTACCTACCTACCTACCTACCTACCTACCGTACAAAGCTCAAAGTATAACAAGAAAAAAAAATTGCACAAAGGCGGACTTATTCCCGGAACAAATAAAACATATCACATGGTAAACTAAAGTGAAAAGATACATTAAAAATGGCATAATATGAAAGAAAATGAAAATAACTATAAAAAACTAAGTAACTAAAACTAATTTAATCGAAAGTGCTTCTCATAATAATATCTACCTAACAGCCCTACCTACCTACCATCCCTACCTACCTAACAGCCCTACCTACCTAAAAGCCCTACCTACCTACCATCCCTACCTACCTAACAGCCCTACCTACCTACCATCCCTACCTACCTAACAGCCCTACCTACCTACCATCCCTACCTACCTACCAGCCCTACCTACCTACCAGCCCTACCTACCTACCAGCCCTACCTACCTACCAGCCCTACCTACCTACCATACAAAGCTCAAAGTATAACAAGAAAAAAAAATTGCACAAAGGCGGACTTATCCTCAGAACAAATAAAACATATTACATGGTAAACTAAAGTGAAAGGAGACATTAAAAATGGCAATAATATGAAAGAAAAAGAAAATAACTATAAAAAACTAAGTAACTAAAACGAATTTAATCGAAAGTGCTTCTCATAATGATATCTACCTAACAGCCCTACCTACCTACCATCCCTACCTACCTAACAGCCCTATCTACCTATCAGCCCTACCTACCTACCATCCCTACCTACCTACCATCCCTACCTACCTAACATCCCTACCTACCTAACAGCCCTACCTACCTACCAGCCCTACCTACCTACCAGCCCTACCTACCTACCTACCGTACAAAGCTCAAAGTATAACAAGAAAAAAAAATTGCACAAAGGCGGACTTATTCCCGGAACAAATAAAACATATCACATGGTAAACTTAAGTGAAAGCAGACATTAAAAATGGCAATAATATGAAAGAAAAAGAAAATAACTATAAAAAACTAAGTAACTAAAACTAATTTAATCGAAAGTGCTTCTCATAATAATATCTACCTAACAGCCCTACCTACCTACCATCCCTGCCTACCTAACAGCCCTACCTACCTACCATCCCTACCTACCTAACAGCCCTACCTACCTACCATCCCTACCTACCTACCAGCCCTACCTACCTACCAGCCCTACCTACCTACCAGCCCTACCTACCTACCTACCGTACAAAGCTCAAAGTATAACAAGAAAAAAAAATTGCACAAAGGCGAACTTATCCTCAAAACAAATAAAATATATCACATGGTAAACTAAAGTGAAAGGAGACATTAAAAATGGCAATAATATGAAAGAAAAAGAAAATAACTATAAAAAACTAAGTAACTAAAACTAATTTAATCGAAAGTGCTTCTCATTATAATATCTACCTAACAGCCCTACCTACCTACCATCCCTACCTACCTATCAGCCCTATCTACCTACCATCCCTACCTACCTAACAGCCCTACCTACCTACCATCCCTACCTACCTAACATCCCTACCTACCTACCAGCCCTACCTACCTACCAGCCCTACCTACCTACCAGCCCTACCTACCTACCAGCCCTAACTACCTACCTACCTACCTTCCTACCGTACAAAGCTCAAAGTATAACAAGAAAAAAAAAATGCACAAAGGCGGACTTATCCTCAGAACAAATAAAACATATCACATGGTAAACTAAAGTGAAAGGACACATTAAAAATGGCAATAATATGAAAGAAATAGAAAATAACTATAAAAAACTAAGTAACTAAAACTAATTTAATCTAAAGTGCTTCTCATAATATCTACCTAACAGCCCTACCTACCTACCATCCCTACCTACCTAACAGCCCTACCTACCTACCATCCCTACCTACCTAACAGCCCTACCTACCTACCATCCCTACCTACCTACCAGGCCTACCTACCTACCAGCCCTACCTACCTACCAGCCCTACCTACCTACCTACCGTACAAAGCTCAAAGTATAACAAGAAAAAAAAATTGCACAAAGGCGGACTTATCCTCAGAACAAATAAAACATATCACATGGTAAACTAAAGTGAAAGGAGACATTAAAAATGGCAATAATATGAAAGAAAAAGAAAAAAACTATAAAAAACTAAGTAACTAAAACTAATTTAATCGAAAGTGCTTCTCATAATAATATCTACCTACCATCCCTACCTACCTAACATCCCTACCTACCTAACAGCCCTACCTACCTAACATCCCTACCTACCTAACATCCCTACCTACCTAACAACCCTACCTACCTACCAGCCCTACCTACCTACCAGCCCTACCTACCTACCAGCCCTACCTACCTACCTACCTACCTACCTACCGTACAAAGCTCAAAGTATAACAAGAAAAAAAAATTGCACAAAGGCGGACTTTTTCCCGGAACAAATAAAACATATCACATGGTAAACTAAAGTGAAAGGAGACATTAAAAATGGCAATAATATGAAAGAAAAAGAAAATAACTATAAAAAACTAAGTAACTAAAACTAATTTAATCGAAAGTGCTTCTCATAATAATATCTACCTAACAGCCCTACCTACCTATCAGCCCTACCTACCTACCATCCCTACCTACCTACCAGCCCTACCTACCTACCAGCCCTACCTACCTACCTACCGTACAAAGCTCAAAGTATAACAAGAAAAAAAAATTGCACAAAGGCGGACTTATTCCCGGAACAAATAAAACATATCACATGGTAAACTAAAGTGAAAGGAGACATTAAAAATGGCAATAATATGAAAGAAAAAGAAAATAACTATAAAAAACTAAGTAACTAAAACTAATTTAATCAAAAGTGCTTCTCATAATAATATCTACCTAACAGCCCTACCTACCTATCAGCCCTACCTACCTACAATCCCTACCTACCTAACAGCCCTACCTACCTACCATCCCTGCCTACCTAACAGCCCTACCTACCTAACAGCCCTACCTACCTACCAGCCCTAACTACCTACCAGCCCTACCTACCTACCAGCCCTACCTACCTACCATCCCTACCTACCTACCAGCCCTACCTACCTACCAGCCCTACCTACCTACCAGCCCTACCTACCTACCATCCCTACCTACCTACCATCCCTACCTACCTAACATTCCTACCTACCTACCATCCCTACTTACCTAACATCCCTACCTACCTAACAGCCCTACCTACCTAACATCCCTACCTACCTACCAGCCCTAGCTACCTACCAGCCCTACCTACCTACCAGCCCTACCTACCTACCAGCCCTAACTACCTACCTACCTACCTTCCTACCGTACAAAGCTCAAAGTATAACAAGAAAAAAAAAATGCACAAAGGCGGACTTATCCTCAGAACAAATAAAACATATCACATGTTAAACTAAAGTGAAAGGAGACATTAAAAATGGCAATAATATGAAAGAAAAAGAAAATAACTATAAAAAACTAAGTAACTAAAACTAATTTAATCGAAAGTGCTTCTCATAACAATATCTACCTAACAGCCCTACCTACCTACCATCCCCACCTACCTATCAGCCCTACCTACCTACCATCCCTACCTACCTAACAGCCCTACCTACCTACCAGCCCTACCTACCTATCAGCCCTACCTACCTACCAGCCCTACCTACCTACCAGCCCTACCTACCTACCAGCCCTACCTACCTACCAGCCCTACCTACCTACCATCCCTACCTACCTAACAGCCCTACCTACCTACCATCCCTACCTACCTACCATCCCTACCTACCTATCAGCCCTACCTACCTACCATCCCTACCTACCTAACAGCCCTACCTACCTACCATCCCTACCTACCTAACAGCCCTACCTACCTACCAGCCCTACCTACCTACCAGCCCTACCTACCTACCTACCCACCTACCTACCTACTGTACAAAGCTCAAAGTATAACAAGAAAAAAAAATTGCACAAAGGCGGACTTATCCTCGGAACAAATAAAACATATCACATGGTAAACTAAAGTGAAAGGACACATTAAAAATGGCAATAATATGAAAGAAATAGAAAATAACTATAAAAAACTAAGTAACTAAAACTAATTTAATCGAAAGTGCTTCTCATAATATCTACCTAACAGCCCTACCTACCTACCATCCCTACCTACCTAACAGCCCTACCTACCTACCATCCCTACCTACCTAACAGCCCTACCTACCTACCATCCCTACCTACCTAACAGGCCTACCTACCTACCAGCCCTACCTACCTACCAGCCCTACCTACCTACCTACCGTACAAAGCTCAAAGTATAACAAGAAAAAAAAATTGCACAAAGGCGGACTTATCCTCAGAACAAATAAAACATATCACATGGTAAACTAAAGTGAAAGGAGACATTAAAAATGGCAATAATATGAAAGAAAAAGAAAAAAACTATAAAAAACTAAGTAACTAAAACTAATTTAATCGAAAGTGCTTCTCATAATAATATCTACCTACCATCCCTACCTACCTAACATCCCTACCTACCTAACAGCCCTACCTACCTAACATCCCTACCTACCTAACATCCCTACCTACCTAAACACCCTACCTACCTACCAGCCCTACCTACCTACCAGCCCTACCTACCTACCAGCCCTACCTACCTACCTACCTACCTACCTACCGTACAAAGCTCAAAGTATAACAAGAAAAAAAAATTGCACAAAGGCGGACTTATTCCCGGAACAAATAAAACATATCACATGGTAAACTAAAGTGAAAAGATACATTAAAAATGGCATAATATGAAAGAAAATGAAAATAACTATAAAAAACTAAGTAACTAAAACTAATTTAATCGAAAGTGCTTCTCATAATAATATCTACCTAACAGCCCTACCTACCTACCATCCCTACCTACCTAACAGCCCTACCTACCTAAAAGCCCTACCTACCTACCATCCCTACCTACCTAACAGCCCTACCTACCTACCATCCCTACCTACCTAACAGCCCTACCTACCTACCATCCCTACCTACCTACCAGCCCTACCTACCTACCAGCCCTACCTACCTACCAGCCCTACCTACCTACCAGCCCTACCTACCTACCATACAAAGCTCAAAGTATAACAAGAAAAAAAAATTGCACAAAGGCGGACTTATCCTCAGAACAAATAAAACATATTACATGGTAAACTAAAGTGAAAGGAGACATTAAAAATGGCAATAATATGAAAGAAAAAGAAAATAACTATAAAAAACTAAGTAACTAAAACGAATTTAATCGAAAGTGCTTCTCATAATGATATCTACCTAACAGCCCTACCTACCTACCAGCCCTACCTACCTACCAGCCCTACCTACCTATCAGCCCTACCTACCTACCATCCCTACCTACCTACCATCCCTACCTACCTAACATCCCTACCTACCTAACAGCCCTACCTACCTACCAGCCCTACCTACCTACCAGCCCTACCTACCTACCTACCGTACAAAGCTCAAAGTATAACAAGAAAAAAAAATTGCACAAAGGCGGACTTATTCCCGGAACAAATAAAACATATCACATGGTAAACTTAAGTGAAAGCAGACATTAAAAATGGCAATAATATGAAAGAAAAAGAAAATAACTATAAAAAACTAAGTAACTAAAACTAATTTAATCGAAAGTGCTTCTCATAATAATATCTACCTAACAGCCCTACCTACCTACCATCCCTGCCTACCTAACAGCCCTACCTACCTACCATCCCTACCTACCTAACAGCCCTACCTACCTACCATCCCTACCTACCTACCAGCCCTACCTACCTACCAGCCCTACCTACCTACCAGCCCTACCTACCTACCTACCGTACAAAGCTCAAAGTATAACAAGAAAAAAAAATTGCACAAAGGCGAACTTATCCTCAAAACAAATAAAATATATCACATGGTAAACTAAAGTGAAAGGAGACATTAAAAATGGCAATAATATGAAAGAAAAAGAAAATAACTATAAAAAACTAAGTAACTAAAACTAATTTAATCGAAAGTGCTTCTCATTATAATATCTACCTAACAGCCCTACCTACCTACCATCCCTACCTACCTATCAGCCCTATCTACCTACCATCCCTACCTACCTAACAGCCCTACCTACCTACCATCCCTACCTACCTAACATCCCTACCTACCTACCAGCCCTACCTACCTACCAGCCCTACCTACCTACCAGCCCTACCTACCTACCAGCCCTACCTACCTACCTACCGTACAAAGCTCAAAGTATAACAAGAAAAAAAAATTGCACAAAGGCGGACTTATCCTCAGAACAAATAAAACATATCACATGGTAAACTAAAGTGAAAGGAGACATTAAAAATGGCAATAATATGAAAGAAAAAGAAAAAAACTATAAAAAACTAAGTAACTAAAACTAATTTAATCGAAAGTGCTTCTCATAATAATATCTACCTACCATCCCTACCTACCTAACATCCCTACCTACCTAACAGCCCTACCTACCTAACATCCCTACCTACCTAACATCCCTACCTACCTAACAACCCTACCTACCTACCAGCCCTACCTACCTACCAGCCCTACCTACCTACCAGCCCTACCTACCTACCTACCTACCTACCTACCGTACAAAGCTCAAAGTATAACAAGAAAAAAAAATTGCACAAAGGCGGACTTTTTCCCGGAACAAATAAAACATATCACATGGTAAACTAAAGTGAAAGGAGACATTAAAAATGGCAATAATATGAAAGAAAAAGAAAATAACTATAAAAAACTAAGTAACTAAAACTAATTTAATCGAAAGTGCTTCTCATAATAATATCTACCTAACAGCCCTACCTACCTATCAGCCCTACCTACCTACCAGCCCTACCTACCTACCAGCCCTACCTACCTACCAGCCCTACCTACCTACCTACCGTACAAAGCTCAAAGTATAACAAGAAAAAAAAATTGCACAAAGGCGGACTTATTCCCGGAACAAATAAAACATATCACATGGTAAACTAAAGTGAAAGGAGACATTAAAAATGGCAATAATATGAAAGAAAAAGAAAATAACTATAAAAAACTAAGTAACTAAAACTAATTTAATCAAAAGTGCTTCTCATAATAATATCTACCTAACAGCCCTACCTACCTATCAGCCCTACCTACCTACAATCCCTACCTACCTAACAGCCCTACCTACCTACCATCCCTGCCTACCTAACAGCCCTACCTACCTAACAGCCCTACCTACCTACCAGCCCTAACTACCTACCAGCCCTACCTACCTACCAGCCCTACCTACCTACCATCCCTACCTACCTACCAGCCCTACCTACCTACCAGCCCTACCTACCTACCAGCCCTACCTACCTACCATCCCTACCTACCTACCATCCCTACCTACCTAACATTCCTACCTACCTACCATCCCTACTTACCTAACATCCCTACCTACCTAACAGCCCTACCTACCTAACATCCCTACCTACCTACCAGCCCTAGCTACCTACCAGCCCTACCTACCTACCAGCCCTACCTACCTACCAGCCCTAACTACCTACCTACCTACCTTCCTACCGTACAAAGCTCAAAGTATAACAAGAAAAAAAAAATGCACAAAGGCGGACTTATCCTCAGAACAAATAAAACATATCACATGTTAAACTAAAGTGAAAGGAGACATTAAAAATGGCAATAATATGAAAGAAAAAGAAAATAACTATAAAAAACTAAGTAACTAAAACTAATTTAATCGAAAGTGCTTCTCATAACAATATCTACCTAACAGCCCTACCTACCTACCATCCCCACCTACCTATCAGCCCTACCTACCTACCATCCCTACCTACCTAACAGCCCTACCTACCTACCAGCCCTACCTACCTATCAGCCCTACCTACCTACCAGCCCTACCTACCTACCAGCCCTACCTACCTACCAGCCCTACCTACCTACCAGCCCTACCTACCTACCATCCCTACCTACCTAACAGCCCTACCTACCTACCATCCCTACCTACCTACCATCCCTACCTACCTATCAGCCCTACCTACCTACCATCCCTACCTACCTAACAGCCCTACCTACCTACCATCCCTACCTACCTAACAGCCCTACCTACCTACCAGCCCTACCTACCTACCAGCCCTACCTACCTACCTACCCACCTACCTACCTACTGTACAAAGCTCAAAGTATAACAAGAAAAAAAAATTGCACAAAGGCGGACTTATCCTCGGAACAAATAAAACATATCACATGGTAAACTAAAGTGAAAGGACACATTAAAAATGGCAATAATATGAAAGAAATAGAAAATAACTATAAAAAACTAAGTAACTAAAACTAATTTAATCGAAAGTGCTTCTCATAATATCTACCTAACAGCCCTACCTACCTACCATCCCTACCTACCTAACAGCCCTACCTACCTACCATCCCTACCTACCTAACAGCCCTACCTACCTACCATCCCTACCTACCTAACAGGCCTACCTACCTACCAGCCCTACCTACCTACCAGCCCTACCTACCTACCTACCGTACAAAGCTCAAAGTATAACAAGAAAAAAAAATTGCACAAAGGCGGACTTATCCTCAGAACAAATAAAACATATCACATGGTAAACTAAAGTGAAAGGAGACATTAAAAATGGCAATAATATGAAAGAAAAAGAAAAAAACTATAAAAAACTAAGTAACTAAAACTAATTTAATCGAAAGTGCTTCTCATAATAATATCTACCTACCATCCCTACCTACCTAACATCCCTACCTACCTAACAGCCCTACCTACCTAACATCCCTACCTACCTAACATCCCTACCTACCTAACAGCCCTACCTACCTACCAGCCCTACCTACCTACCAGCCCTACCTACCTACCAGCCCTACCTACCTACCTACCTACCTACCTACCGTACAAAGCTCAAAGTATAACAAGAAAAAAAAATTGCACAAAGGCGGACTTATTCCCGGAACAAATAAAACATATCACATGGTAAACTAAAGTGAAAAGATACATTAAAAATGGCATAATATGAAAGAAAATGAAAATAACTATAAAAAACTAAGTAACTAAAACTAATTTAATCGAAAGTGCTTCTCATAATAATATCTACCTAACAGCCCTACCTACCTACCATCCCTACCTACCTAACAGCCCTACCTACCTAAAAGCCCTACCTACCTACCATCCCTACCTACCTAACAGCCCTACCTACCTACCATCCCTACCTACCTAACAGCCCTACCTACCTACCATCCCTACCTACCTACCAGCCCTACCTACCTACCAGCCCTACCTACCTACCAGCCCTACCTACCTACCATACAAAGCTCAAAGTATAACAAGAAAAAAAAATTGCACAAAGGCGGACTTATCCTCAGAACAAATAAAACATATTACATGGTAAACTAAAGTGAAAGGAGACATTAAAAATGGCAATAATATGAAAGAAAAAGAAAATAACTATAAAAAACTAAGTAACTAAAACGAATTTAATCGAAAGTGCTTCTCATAATGATATCTACCTAACAGCCCTACCTACCTACCATCCCTACCTACCTAACAGCCCTATCTACCTATCAGCCCTACCTACCTACCATCCCTACCTACCTACCATCCCTACCTACCTAACATCCCTACCTACCTAACAGCCCTACCTACCTACCAGCCCTACCTACCTACCAGCCCTACCTACCTACCAGCCCTACCTACCTACCATACAAAGCTCAAAGTATAACAAGAAAAAAAAATTGCACAAAGGCAGACTTATCCTCAGAACAAATAAAACATATTACATGGTAAACTAAAGTGAAAGGAGACATTAAAAATGGCAATAATATGAAAGAAAAAGAAAATAACTATAAAAAACTAAGTAACTAAAACTAATTTAATCGAAAGTGCTTCTCATAATATCTACCTAACAGCCCTACCTACCTACCATCCCTACCTACCTAACAGCCCTACCTACCTACCATCCCTACCTACCTAACAGCCCTACCTACCTACCATCCCTACCTACCTAACAGGCCTACCTACCTACCAGCCCTACCTACCTACCAGCCCTACCTACCTACCAGCCCTACCTACCTACCTACCGTACAAAGCTCAAAGTATAACAAGAAAAAAAAATTGCACAAAGGCGGACTTATTCCCGGAACAAATAAAACATATCACATGGTAAACTTAAGTGAAAGCAGACATTAAAAATGGCAATAATATGAAAGAAAAAGAAAATAACTATAAAAAACTAAGTAACTAAAACTAATTTAATCGAAAGTGCTTCTCATAATAATATCTACCTAACAGCCCTACCTACCTATCAGCCCTACCTACCTACCATCCCTACCTACCTAACAGCCCTACCTACCTACCATCCCTACCTACCTACCAGCCCTACCTACCTAACAGCCCTACCTACCTACCAGCCCTAACTACCTACCAGCCCTACCTACCTACCAGCCCTACCTACCTACCAGCCCTACCTACCTACCATACAAAGCTCAAAGTATAACAAGAAAAAAAAATTGCACAAAGGCGGACTTATCCTCAGAACAAATAAAACATATTACATGGTAAACTAAAGTGAAAGGAGACATTAAAAATGGCAATAATATGAAAGAAAAAGAAAATAACTATAAAAAACTAAGTAACTAAAACGAATTTAATCGAAAGTGCTTCTCATAATAATATCTACCTATCAGCCCTACCTACCTACCATCCCTACCTACCTACCAGCCCTACCTACCTACCAGCCCTACCTACCTAACAGCCCTACCTACCTACCAGCCCTACCTACCTACCAGCCCTACCTACCTACCTACCGTACAAAGCTCAAAGTATAACAAGAAAAAAAAATTGCACAAAGGCGGACTTATTCCCGGAACAAATAAAACATATCACATGGTAAACTTAAGTGAAAGCAGACATTAAAAATGGCAATAATATGAAAGAAAAAGAAAATAACTATAAAAAACTAAGTAACTAAAACTAATTTAATCGAAAGTGCTTCTCATAATAATATCTACCTAACAGCCCTACCTACCTACCAGCCCTACCTACCTACCATCCCTACCTACCTAACAGCCCTACCTACCTACCATCCCTACCTACCTAACAGCCCTACCTACCTAACAGCCCTACCTACCTACCAGCCCTAACTACCTACCAGCCCTACCTACCTACCAGCCCTACCTACCTACCAGCCCTACCTACCTACCATACAAAGCTCAAAGTATAACAAGAAAAAAAAATTGCACAAAGGCGGACTTATCCTCAGAACAAATAAAACATATTACATGGTAAACTAAAGTGAAAGGAGACATTAAAAATGGCAATAATATGAAAGAAAAAGAAAATAACTATAAAAAACTAAGTAACTAAAACGAATTTAATCGAAAGTGCTTCTCATAATAATATCTACCTAACAGCCCTACCTACCTACCATCCCTACCTACCTAACAGCCCTATCTACCTATCAGCCCTACCTACCTACCATCCCTACCTACCTACCATCCCTACCTACCTAACATCCCTACCTACCTAACAGCCCTACCTACCTACCAGCCCTACCTACCTACCAGCCCTACCTACCTACCAGCCCTACCTACCTACCTACCGTACAAAGCTCAAAGTATAACAAGAAAAAAAAATTGCACAAAGCGGACTTATTCCCGGAACAAATAAAACATATCACATGGTAAACTAAAGTGAAAGGACACATTAAAAATGGCAATAATATGAAAGAAAAAGAAAATAACTATAAAAAACTAAGTAACTAAAACTAATTTAATCGAAAGTGCTTCTGATAATAATATCTACCTAACAGCCCTACCTACCTATCAGCCCTACCTACCTACCATCCCTACCTACCTAACAGCCCTACCTACCTACCATCCCTACCTACCTAACAGCCCTACCTACCTAACAGCCCTACCTACCTACCAGCCCTAACTACCTACCAGCCCTACCTACCTACCAGCCCTACCTACCTACCATCCCTACCTACCTACCAGCCCTACCTACCTACCAGCCCTACCTACCTACCAGCCCTACCTACCTACCATCCCTACCTACCTACCATCCCTACCTACCTAACAGCCCTATCTACCTATCAGCCCTACCTACCTACCATCCCTACCTACCTACCATCCCTACCTACCTAACATCCCTACCTACCTAACAGCCCTACCTACCTACCAGCCCTACCTACCTACCAGCCCTACCTACCTACCTACCGTACAAAGCTCAAAGTATAACAAGAAAAAAAAAATGCACAAAGGCGGACTTATCCTCAGAACAAATAAAACATATCACATGGTAAACTAAAGTGAAAGGACACATTAAAAATGGCAATAATATGAAAGAAATAGAAAATAACTATAAAAAACTAAGTAACTAAAACTAATTTAATCTAAAGTGCTTCTCATAATATCTACCTAACAGCCCTACCTACCTACCATCCCTACCTACCTAACAGCCCTACCTACCTACCATCCCTACCTACCTAACAGCCCTACCTACCTACCATCCCTACCTACCTACCAGGCCTACCTACCTACCAGCCCTACCTACCTACCAGCCCTACCTACCTACCTACCGTACAAAGCTCAAAGTATAACAAGAAAAAAAAATTGCACAAAGGCGGACTTATCCTCAGAACAAATAAAACATATCACATGGTAAACTAAAGTGAAAGGAGACATTAAAAATGGCAATAATATGAAAGAAAAAGAAAAAAACTATAAAAAACTAAGTAACTAAAACTAATTTAATCGAAAGTGCTTCTCATAATAATATCTACCTACCATCCCTACCTACCTAACATCCCTACCTACCTAACAGCCCTACCTACCTAACATCCCTACCTACCTAACATCCCTACCTACCTAACAACCCTACCTACCTACCAGCCCTACCTACCTACCAGCCCTACCTACCTACCAGCCCTACCTACCTACCTACCTACCTACCTACCGTACAAAGCTCAAAGTATAACAAGAAAAAAAAATTGCACAAAGGCGGACTTTTTCCCGGAACAAATAAAACATATCACATGGTAAACTAAAGTGAAAGGAGACATTAAAAATGGCAATAATATGAAAGAAAAAGAAAATAACTATAAAAAACTAAGTAACTAAAACTAATTTAATCGAAAGTGCTTCTCATAATAATATCTACCTAACAGCCCTACCTACCTATCAGCCCTACCTACCTACCATCCCTACCTACCTACCAGCCCTACCTACCTACCAGCCCTACCTACCTACCTACCGTACAAAGCTCAAAGTATAACAAGAAAAAAAAATTGCACAAAGGCGGACTTATTCCCGGAACAAATAAAACATATCACATGGTAAACTAAAGTGAAAGGAGACATTAAAAATGGCAATAATATGAAAGAAAAAGAAAATAACTATAAAAAACTAAGTAACTAAAACTAATTTAAT
Organism: Melinaea marsaeus rileyi; assembly: GCA_918358865.1. Taxonomy (NCBI): domain Eukaryota; kingdom Metazoa; phylum Arthropoda; class Insecta; order Lepidoptera; family Nymphalidae; genus Melinaea; species Melinaea marsaeus. The sequence goes on from OU911094.1 coordinate 9,100,690, forward strand.
CAAAAGTGCTTCTCATAATAATATCTACCAAACAGCCCTACCTACCTATCAGCCCTACCTACCTAACAGCCCTACCTACCTACCATCCCTGCCTACCTAACAGCCCTACCTACCTAACAGCCCTACCTACCTACCAGCCCTAACTACCTACCAGCCCTACCTACCTACCAGCCCTACCTACCTACCATCCCTACCTACCTACCAGCCCTACCTACCTACCAGCCCTACCTACCTACCAGCCCTACCTACCTACCATCCCTACCTACCTACCATCCCTACCTACCTATTATTCCTACCTACCTACCATCCCTACTTACCTAACATCCCTACCTACCTAACAGCCCTACCTACCTAACATCCCTACCTACCTACCAGCCCTAGCTACCTACCAGCCCTACCTACCTACCAGCCCTACCTACCTACCAGCCCTACCTACCTACCAGCCCTAACTACCTACCTACCTACCTTCCTACCGTACAAAGCTCAAAGTATAACAAGAAAAAAAAAATGCACAAAGGCGGACTTATCCTCAGAACAAATAAAACATATCACATGTTAAACTAAAGTGAAAGGAGACATTAAAAATGGCAATAATATGAAAGAAAAAGAAAATAACTATAAAAAACTAAGTAACTAAAACTAATTTAATCGAAAGTGCTTCTCATAACAATATCTACCTAACAGCCCTACCTACCTACCATCCCCACCTACCTATCAGCCCTACCTACCTACCATCCCTACCTACCTAACAGCCCTACCTACCTACCAGCCCTACCTACCTACCAGCCCTACCTACCTACCAGCCCTACCTACCTACCAGCCCTACCTACCTACCATCCCTACCTACCTAACAGCCCTACCTACCTACCATCCCTACCTACCTACCATCCCTACCTACCTATCAGCCCTACCTACCTACCATCTCTACCTACCTAACAGCCCTACCTACCTACCATCCCTACCTACCTAACAGCCCTACCTACCTACCAGCCCTACCTACCTACCAGCCCTACCTACCTACCAGCCCTACCTACCTACCAGCCCTACCTACCTACCTACCTACCTACCTACCTACTGTACAAAGCTCAAAGTATAACAAGAAAAAAAAATTGCACAAAGGCGGACTTATCCTCGGAACAAATAAAACATATCACATGGTAAACTAAAGTGAAAGGACACATTAAAAATGGCAATAATATGAAAGAAATAGAAAATAACTATAAAAAACTAAGTAACTAAAACTAATTTAATCGAAAGTGCTTCTCATAATATCTACCTAACAGCCCTACCTACCTACCAGCCCTACCTACCTAACAGCCCTACCTACCTACCATCCCTACCTACCTAACAGCCCTACCTACCTACCATCCCTACCTACCTAACAGGCCTACCTACCTACCAGCCCTACCTACCTACCAGCCCTACCTACCTACCTACCGTACAAAGCTCAAAGTATAACAAGAAAAAAAAATTGCACAAAGGCGGACTTATCCTCAGAACAAATAAAACATATCACATGGTAAACTAAAGTGAAAGGAGACATTAAAAATGGCAATAATATGAAAGAAAAAGAAAAAAACTATAAAAAACTAAGTAACTAAAACTAATTTAATCGAAAGTGCTTCTCATAATAATATCTACCTACCATCCCTACCTACCTAACATCCCTACCTACCTAACAGCCCTACCTACCTAACATCCCTACCTACCTAACATCCCTACCTACCTAACAACCCTACCTACCTACCAGCCCTACCTACCTACCAGCCCTACCTACCTACCAGCCCTACCTACCTACCTACCTACCTACCTACCGTACAAAGCTCAAAGTATAACAAGAAAAAAAAATTGCACAAAGGCGGACTTATTCCCGGAACAAATAAAACATATCACATGGTAAACTAAAGTGAAAAGATACATTAAAAATGGCATAATATGAAAGAAAATGAAAATAACTATAAAAAACTAAGTAACTAAAACTAATTTAATCGAAAGTGCTTCTCATAATAATATCTACCTAACAGCCCTACCTACCTACCATCCCTACCTACCTAACAGCCCTACCTACATAAAAGCCCTACCTACCTACCATCCCTACCTACCTAACAGCCCTACCTACCTACCATCCCTACCTACCTAACAGCCCTACCTACCTACCATCCCTACCTACCTACCAGCCCTACCTACCTACCAGCCCTACCTACCTACCAGCCCTACCTACCTACCATACAAAGCTCAAAGTATAACAAGAAAAAAAAATTGCACAAAGGCGGACTTATCCTCAGAACAAATAAAACATATTACATGGTAAACTAAAGTGAAAGGAGACATTAAAAATGGCAATAATATGAAAGAAAAAGAAAATAACTATAAAAAACTAAGTAACTAAAACGAATTTAATCGAAAGTGCTTCTCATAATGATATCTACCTAACAGCCCTACCTACCTACCATCCCCACCTACCTATCAGCCCTACCTACCTACCATCCCTACCTACCTAACAGCCCTACCTACCTACCAGCCCTACCTACCTATCAGCCCTACCTACCTACCAGCCCTACCTACCTACCAGCCCTACCTACCTACCAGCCCTACCTACCTACCAGCCCTACCTACCTACCATCCCTACCTACCTAACAGCCCTACCTACCTACCATCCCTACCTACCTACCATCCCTACCTACCTATCAGCCCTACCTACCTACCATCTCTACCTACCTAACAGCCCTACCTACCTACCATCCCTACCTACCTAACAGCCCTACCTACCTACCAGCCCTACCTACCTACCAGCCCTACCTACCTACCAGCCCTACCTACCTACCAGCCCTACCTACCTACCTACCTACCTACCTACCTACTGTACAAAGCTCAAAGTATAACAAGAAAAAAAAATTGCACAAAGGCGGACTTATCCTCGGAACAAATAAAACATATCACATGGTAAACTAAAGTGAAAGGACACATTAAAAATGGCAATAATATGAAAGAAATAGAAAATAACTATAAAAAACTAAGTAACTAAAACTAATTTAATCGAAAGTGCTTCTCATAATATCTACCTAACAGCCCTACCTACCTACCATCCCTACCTACCTAACAGCCCTACCTACCTACCATCCCTACCTACCTAACAGCCCTACCTACCTACCATCCCTACCTACCTAACAGGCCTACCTACCTACCAGCCCTACCTACCTACCAGCTCTACCTACCTACCTACCGTACAAAGCTCAAAGTATAACAAGAAAAAAAAATTGCACAAAGGCGGACTTATCCTCAGAACAAATAAAACATATCACATGGTAAACTAAAGTGAAAGGAGACATTAAAAATGGCAATAATATGAAAGAAAAAGAAAAAAACTATAAAAAACTAAGTAACTAAAACTAATTTAATCGAAAGTGCTTCTCATAATAATATCTACCTACCATCCCTACCTACCTAACATCCCTACCTACCTAACAGCCCTACCTACCTAACATCCCTACCTACCTAACATCCCTACCTACCTAACAACCCTACCTACCTACCAGCCCTACCTACCTACCAGCCCTACCTACCTACCAGCCCTACCTACCTACCTACCTACCTACCTACCGTACAAAGCTCAAAGTATAACAAGAAAAAAAAATTGCACAAAGGCGGACTTATTCCCGGAACAAATAAAACATATCACATGGTAAACTAAAGTGAAAAGATACATTAAAAATGGCATAATATGAAAGAAAATGAAAATAACTATAAAAAACTAAGTAACTAAAACTAATTCAATCGAAAGTGCTTCTCATAATAATATCTACCTAACAGCCCTACCTACCTACCATCCCTACCTACCTAACAGCCCTACCTACCTAAAAGCCCTACCTACCTACCATCCCTACCTACCTAACAGCCCTACCTACCTACCATCCCTACCTACCTAACAGCCCTACCTACCTACCATCCCTACCTACCTACCAGCCCTACCTACCTACCAGCCCTACCTACCTACCATACAAAGCTCAAAGTATAACAAGAAAAAAAAATTGCACAAAGGCGGACTTATCCTCAGAACAAATAAAACATATTACATGGTAAACTAAAGTGAAAGGAGACATTAAAAATGGCAATAATATGAAAGAAAAAGAAAATAACTATAAAAAACTAAGTAACTAAAACGAATTTAATCGAAAGTGCTTCTCATAATGATATCTACCTAACAGCCCTACCTACCTACCATCCCTACCTACCTAACAGCCCTATCTACCTATCAGCCCTACCTACCTACCATCCCTACCTACCTACCATCCCTACCTACCTAACATCCCTACCTACCTAACAGCCCTACCTACCTACCAGCCCTACCTACCTACCAGCCCTACCTACCTACCTACCGTACAAAGCTCAAAGTATAACAAGAAAAAAAAATTGCACAAAGGCGGACTTATTCCCGGAACAAATAAAACATATCACATGGTAAACTTAAGTGAAAGCAGACATTAAAAATGGCAATAATATGAAAGAAAAAGAAAATAACTATAAAAAACTAAGTAACTAAAACTAATTTAATCGAAAGTGCTTCTCATAATAATATCTACCTAACAGCCCTACCTACCTATCAGCCCTACCTACCTACCATCCCTACCTACCTAACAGCCCTACCTACCTAACAGCCCTACCTACCTACCATCCCTACCTACCTAACAGCCCTACCTACCTAACAGCCCTACCTACCTACCAGCCCTACCTACCTACCAGCCCTACCTACCTACCAGCCCTACCTACCTACCATACAAAGCTCAAAGTATAACAAGAAAAAAAAATTGCACAAAGGCAGACTTATCCTCAGAACAAATAAAACATATTACATGGTAAACTAAAGTGAAAGGAGACATTAAAAATGGCAATAATATGAAAGAAAAAGAAAATAACTATAAAAAACTAAGTAACTAAAACTAATTTAATCGAAAGTGCTTCTCATAATATCTACCTAACAGCCCTACCTACCTACCATCCCTACCTACCTAACAGCCCTACCTACCTACCATCCCTACCTACCTAACAGCCCTACCTACCTACCATCCCTACCTACCTAACAGGCCTACCTACCTACCAGCCCTACCTACCTACCAGCCCTACCTACCTACCAGCCCTACCTACCTACCTACCGTACAAAGCTCAAAGTATAACAAGAAAAAAAAATTGCACAAAGGCGGACTTATTCCCGGAACAAATAAAACATATCACATGGTAAACTTAAGTGAAAGCAGACATTAAAAATGGCAATAATATGAAAGAAAAAGAAAATAACTATAAAAAACTAAGTAACTAAAACTAATTTAATCGAAAGTGCTTCTCATAATAATATCTACCTAACAGCCCTACCTACCTATCAGCCCTACCTACCTACCATCCATACCTACCTAACAGCCCTACCTACCTACCATCCCTACCTACCTAACAGCCCTACCTACCTAACAGCCCTACCTACCTACCAGCCCTAACTACCTACCAGCCCTACCTACCTACCAGCCCTACCTACCTACCAGCCCTACCTACCTACCATACAAAGCTCAAAGTATAACAAGAAAAAAAAATTGCACAAAGGCAGACTTATCCTCAGAACAAATAAAACATATTACATGGTAAACTAAAGTGAAAGGAGACATTAAAAATGGCAATAATATGAAAGAAAAAGAAAATAACTATAAAAAACTAAGTAACTAAAACGAATTTAATCGAAAGTGCTTCTCATAATAATATCTACCTATCAGCCCTACCTACCTACCATCCCTACCTACCTACCATCCCTACCTACCTAACATCCCTACCTACCTAACAGCCCTACCTACCTACCAGCCCTACCTACCTACCAGCCCTACCTACCTACCTACCGTACAAAGCTCAAAGTATAACAAGAAAAAAAAATTGCACAAAGGCGGACTTATTCCCGGAACAAATAAAACATATCACATGGTAAACTTAAGTGAAAGCAGACATTAAAAATGGCAATAATATGAAAGAAAAAGTAAATAACTATAAAAAACTAAGTAACTAAAACTAATTTAATCGAAAGTGCTTCTCATAATAATATCTACCTAACAGCCCTACCTACCTATCAGCCCTACCTACCTACCATCCCTACCTACCTAACAGCCCTACCTACCTACCATCCCTACCTACCTAACAGCCCTACCTACCTAACAGCCCTACCTACCTACCAGCCCTAACTACCTACCATCCCTACCTACCTACCATCCCTACCTACCTACCAGCCCTACCTACCTACCATACAAAGCTCAAAGTATAACAAGAAAAAAAAATTGCACAAAGGCGGACTTATCCTCAGAACAAATAAAACATATTACATGGTAAACTAAAGTGAAAGGAGACATTAAAAATGGCAATAATATGAAAGAAAAAGAAAATAACTATAAAAAACTAAGTAACTAAAACGAATTTAATCGAAAGTGCTTCTCATAATAATATCTACCTAACAGCCCTACCTACCTACCATCCCTACCTACCTAACAGCCCTATCTACCTATCAGCCCTACCTACCTACCATCCCTACCTACCTACCATCCCTACCTACCTAACATCCCTACCTACCTAACAGCCCTACCTACCTACCAGCCCTACCTACCTACCAGCCCTACCTACCTACCAGCCCTACCTACCTACCTACCGTACAAAGCTCAAAGTATAACAAGAAAAAAAAATTGCACAAAGGCGGACTTATTCCCGGAACAAATAAAACATATCACATGGTAAACTAAAGTGAAAGGAGACATTAAAAATGGCAATAATATGAAAGAAAAAGAAAATAACTATAAAAAACTAAGTAACTAAAACTAATTTAATCGAAAGTGCTTCTCATAATAATATCTACCTAACAGCCCTACCTACCTATCAGCCCTACCTACCTACCATCCCTACCTACCTATCAGCCCTACCTACCTACCATCCCTACCTACCTAACAGCCCTACCTACCTAACAGCCCTACCTACCTACCAGCCCTAACTACCTACCAGCCCTACCTACCTACCAGCCCTACCTACCTACCATCCCTACCTACCTACCAGCCCTACCTACCTACCAGCCCTACCTACCTACCAGCCCTACCTACCTACCATCCCTACCTACCTACCATCCCTACCTACCTAACAGCCCTATCTACCTATCAGCCCTACCTACCTACCATCCCTACCTACCTACCATCCCTACCTACCTAACATCCCTACCTACCTAACAGCCCTACCTACCTACCATCCCTACCTACCTACCAGCCCTACCTACCTACCTACCGTACAAAGCTCAAAGTATAACAAGAAAAAAAAATTGCACAAAGGCGGACTTATTCCCGGAACAAATAAAACATATCACATGGTAAACTTAAGTGAAAGGAGACATTAAAAATGGCAATAATATGAAAGAAAAAGAAAATAACTATAAAAAACTAAGTAACTAAAACTAATTTAATCGAAAGTGCTTCTCATAATAATATCTACCTAACAGCCCTACCTACCTATCAGCCCTACCTACCTACCATCCCTACCTACCTAACAGCCCTACCTACCTACCATCCCTACCTACCTAACAGCCCTACCTACCTAACAGCCCTACCTACCTACCAGCCCTAACTACCTACCAGCCCTACCTACCTACCAGCCCTACCTACCTACCATCCCTACCTACCTACCAGCCCCACCTACCTACCAGCCCTACCTACCTACCAGCCCTACCTACCTACCATCCCTACCTACCTACCATCCCTACCTACCTAACAGCCCTACCCACCTACCATCCCTACTTACCTAACATCCCTACCTACCTAACAGCCCTACCTACCTACCAGCCCTACCTACCTACCAGCCCTACCTACCTACCTACCTACCTACCTACCGTACAAAGCTCAAAGTATAACAAGAAAAAAAAATTGCACAAAGGCGGACTTATCCTCAGAACAAATAAAACATATTACATGGTAAACTAAAGTGAAAGGAGACATTAAAAATGGCAATAATATGAAAGAAAAAGAAAATAACTATAAAAAACTAAGTAACTAAAACGAATTTAATCGAAAGTGCTTCTCATAATAATATCTACCTAACAGCCCTACCTACCTACCATCCCTACCTACCTAACAGCCCTATCTACCTATCAGCCCTACCTACCTACCATCCCTACCTACCTACCATCCCTACCTACCTAACATCCCTACCTACCTAACAGCCCTACCTACCTACCAGCCCTACCTACCTACCAGCCCTACCTACCTACCTACCGTACAAAGCTCAAAGTATAACAAGAAAAAAAAATTGCACAAAGGCGGACTTATTCCCGGAACAAATAAAACATATCACATGGTAAACTAAAGTGAAAGGAGACATTAAAAATGGCAATAATATGAAAGAAAAAGAAAATAACTATAAAAAACTAAGTAACTAAAACTAATTTAATCGAAAGTGCTTCTCATAATAATATCTACCTAACAGCCCTACCTACCTACCATCCCTACCTACCTAACAGCCCTACCTACCTACCATCCCTACCTACCTAACAGCCCTACCTACCTACCATCCCTACCTACCTACCAGGCCTACCTACCTACCAGCCCTACCTACCTACCTACCGTACAAAGCTCAAAGTATAACAAGAAAAAAAAATTGCACAAAGGCGGACTTATCCTCAGAACAAATAAAACATATCACATGGTAAACTAAAGTGAAAGGAGACATTAAAAATGGCAATAATATGAAAGAAAAAGAAAAAAACTATAAAAAACTAAGTAACTAAAACTAATTTAATCGAAAGTGCTTCTCATAATAATATCTACCTACCATCCCTACCTACCTAACATCCCTACCTACCTAACAGCCCTACCTACCTAACATCCCTACCTACCTAACATCCCTACCTACCTAACAACCCTACCTACCTACCAGCCCTACCTACCTACCAGCCCTACCTACCTACCAGCCCTACCTACCTACCTACCTACCTACCTACCGTACAAAGCTCAAAGTATAACAAGAAAAAAAAATTGCACAAAGGCGGACTTATTCCCGGAACAAATAAAACATATCACATGGTAAACTAAAGTGAAAAGATACATTAAAAATGGCATAATATGAAAGAAAATGAAAATAACTATAAAAAACTAAGTAACTAAAACTAATTTAATCGAAAGTGCTTCTCATAATAATATCTACCTAACAGCCCTACCTACCTACCATTCCTACCTACCTAACAGCCCTACCTACCTAAAAGCCCTACCTACCTACCATCCCTACCTACCTAACAGCCCTACCTACCTACCATCCCTACCTACCTAACAGCCCTACCTACCTACCATCCCTACCTACCTACCAGCCCTACCTACCTACCAGCCCTACCTACCTACCAGCCCTACCTACCTACCAGCCCTACCTACCTAACAGCCCTATCTACCTATCAGCCCTACCTACCTACCATCCCTACCTACCTACCATCCCTACCTACCTAACATCCCTACCTACCTAACAGCCCTACCTACCTACCAGCCCTACCTACCTACCAGCCCTACCTACCTACCTACCGTACAAAGCTCAAAGTATAACAAGAAAAAAAAATTGCACAAAGGCGGACTTATTCCCGGAACAAATAAAACATATCACATGGTAAACTTAAGTGAAAGCAGACATTAAAAATGGCAATAATATGAAAGAAAAAGAAAATAACTATAAAAAACTAAGTAACTAAAACTAATTTAATCGAAAGTGCTTCTCATAATAATATCTACCTAACAGCCCTACCTACCTATCAGCCCTACCTACCTACCATCCCTACCTACCTAACAGCCCTACCTACCTACCATCCCTACCTACCTAACAGCCCTACCTACCTAACAGCCCTACCTACCTACCAGCCCTAACTACCTACCAGCCCTACCTACCTACCAGCCCTACCTACCTACCATACAAAGCTCAAAGTATGACAAGAAAAAAAAATTGCACAAAGGCGGACTTATTCCCGGAACAAATAAAACATATCACATGGTAAACTTAAGTGAAAGCAGACATTAAAAATGGCAATAATATGAAGAAAAAGGAAATAACTATAAAAAACTAAGTAACTAAAACTAATTTAATCGAAAGTGCTTCTCATAATAATATCTACCTAACAGCCCTACCTACCTACCATCCCTACCTACCTACCAGCCCTACCTACCTACCAGCCCTACCTACCTACCAGCCCTACCTACCTACCTACCGTACAAAGCTCAAAGTATAACAAGAAAAAAAAATTGCACAAAGGCGGACTTATCCTCAAAACAAATAAAATATATCACATGGTAAACTAAATTGAAAGGAGACATTAAAAATGGCAATAATATGAAAGAAAAAGAAAATAACTATAAAAAACTAAGTAACTAAAACTAATTTAATCGAAAGTGCTTCTCATTATAATATCTACCTAACAGCCCTACCTACCTACCATCCCTACCTACCTATCAGCCCTATCTACCTACCATCCCTACCTACCTAACAGCCCTACCTACCTACCATCCCTACCTACCTAACATCCCTACCTACCTACCAGCCCTACCTACCTACCAGCCCTACCTACCTACCAGCCCTACCTACCTACCAGCCCTAACTACCTACCTACCTACCTTCCTACCGTACAAAGCTCAAAGTATAACAAGAAAAAAAAAAATGCACAAAGGCGGACTTATCCTCAGAACAAATAAAACATATCACATGTTAAACTAAAGTGAAAGGAGACATTAAAAATGGCAATAATATGAAAGAAAAAGAAAATAACTATAAAAAACTAAGTAACTAAAACTAATTTAATCGAAAGTGCTTCTCATAACAATATCTACCTAACAGCCCTACCTACCTACCATCCCCACCTACCTATCAGCCCTACCTACCTACCATCCCTACCTACCTACCAGCCCTACCTACCTATCAGCCCTACCTACCTACCAGCCCTACCTACCTACCAGCCCTACCTACCTACCAGCCCTACCTACCTACCAACCCTACCTACCTACCATCCCTACCTACCTAACAGCCCTACCTACCTACCATCCCTACCTACCTATCAGCCCTACCTACCTACCATCTCTACCTACCTAACAGCCCTACCTACCTACCATCCCTACCTACCTAACATCCCTACCTACCTAACAGCCCTACCTACCTACCAGCCCTACCTACCTACCAGCCCTACCTACCTACCAGCCCTACCTACCTACCAGCCCTACCTACCTACCTACCTACCTACCTACCTACTGTACAAAGCTCAAAGTATAACAAGAAAAAAAAATTGCACAAAGGCGGACTTATCCTCGGAAAAAATAAAACATATCACATGGTAAACTAAAGTGAAAGGACACATTAAAAATGGCAATAATATGAAAGAAATAGAAAATAACTATAAAAAACTAAGTAACTAAAACTAATTTAATCGAAAGTGCTTCTCATAATATCTACCTAACAGCCCTACCTACCTACCATCCCTACCTACCTAACAGCCCTACCTACCTACCATCCCTACCTACCTAACAGCCCTACCTACCTACCATCCCTACCTACCTACCAGGCCTACCTACCTACCAGCCCTACCTACCTACCAGCCCTACCTACCTACCTACCGTACAAAGCTCAAAGTATAACAAGAAAAAAAAATTGCACAAAGGCGGACTTATCCTCAGAACAAATAAAACATATCACATGGTAAACTAAAGTGAAAGGAGACATTAAAAATGGCAATAATATGAAAGAAAAAGAAAAAAACTATAAAAAACTAAGTAACTAAAACTAATTTAATCGAAAGTGCTTCTCATAATAATATCTACCTACCATCCCTACCTACCTAACATCCCTACCTACCTAACAGCCCTACCTACCTAACATCCCTACCTACCTAACATCCCTACCTACCTAACAACCCTACCTACCTACCAGCCCTACCTACCTACCAGCCCTACCTACCTACCAGCCCTACCTACCTACCTACCTACCTACCTACCGTACAAAGCTCAAAGTATAACAAGAAAAAAAAATTGCACAAAGGCGGACTTTTTCCCGGAACAAATAAAACATATCACATGGTAAACTAAAGTGAAAGGAGACATTAAAAATGGCAATAATATGAAAGAAAAAGAAAATAACTATAAAAAACTAAGTAACTAAAACTAATTTAATCGAAAGTGCTTCTCATAATAATATCTACCTAACAGCCCTACCTACCTATCAGCCCTACCTACCTACCATCCCTACCTACCTACCAGCCCTACCTACCTACCAGCCCTACCTACCTACCTACCGTACAAAGCTCAAAGTATAACAAGAAAAAAAAATTGCACAAAGGCGGACTTATTCCCGGAACAAATAAAACATATCACATGGTAAACTAAAGTGAAAGGAGACATTAAAAATGGCAATAATATGAAAGAAAAAGAAAATAACTATAAAAAACTAAGTAACTAAAACTAATTTAATCAAAAGTGCTTCTCATAATAATATCTACCTAACAGCCCTACCTACCTATCAGCCCTACCTACCTACCATCCCTACCTACCTAACAGCCCTACCTACCTACCATCCCTACCTACCTAACAGCCCTACCTACCTAACAGCCCTACCTACCTACCAGCCCTAACTACCTACCAGCCCTACCTACCTACCAGCCCTACCTACCTACCATCCCTACCTACCTACCAGCCCTACCTACCTACCAGCCCTACCTACCTACCATCCCTACCTACCTACCATCCCTACCTACCTAACATTCCTACCTACCTACCATCCCTACTTACCTAACATCCCTACCTACCTAACAGCCCTACCTACCTAACATCCCTACCTACCTACCAGCCCTAGCTACCTACCAGCCCTACCTACCTACCAGCCCTACCTACCTACCAGCCCTACCTACCTACCAGCCCTAACTACCTACCTACCTACCTTTCTACCGTACAAAGCTCAAAGTATAACAAGAAAAAAAAAATGCACAAAGGCGGACTTATCCTCAGAACAAATAAAACATATCACATGTTAAACTAAAGTGAAAGGAGACATTAAAAATGGCAATAATATGAAAGAAAAAGAAAATAACTATAAAAAACTAAGTAACTAAAACTAATTTAATCGAAAGTGCTTCTCATAACAATATCTACCTACCAGCCCTACCTACCTACCATCCCCACCTACCTATCAGCCCTACCTACCTACCATCCCTACCTACCTAACAGCCCTACCTACCTACCAGCCCTACCTACCTATCAGCCCTACCTACCTACCAGCCCTACCTACCTACCAGCCCTACCTACCTACCAGCCCTACCTACCTACCAGCCCTACCTACCTACCATCCCTACCTACCTAACAGCCCTACCTACCTACCATCCCTACCTACCTATCAGCCCTACCTACCTACCATCTCTACCTACCTAACAGCCCTACCTACCTACCATCCCTACCTACCTAACATCCCTACCTACCTAACAGCCCTACCTACCTACCAGCCCTACCTACCTACCAGCCCTACCTACCTACCAGCCCTACCTACCTACCAGCCCTACCTACCTACCTACCTACCTACCTACCTACTGTACAAAGCTCAAAGTATAACAAGAAAAAAAAATTGCACAAAGGCGGACTTATCCTCGGAACAAATAAAACATATCACATGGTAAACTAAAGTGAAAGGACACATTAAAAATGGCAATAATATGAAAGAAATAGAAAATAACTATAAAAAACTAAGTAACTAAAACTAATTTAATCGAAAGTGCTTCTCATAATATCTACCTAACAGCCCTACCTACCTACCATCTCTACCTACCTAACAGCCCTACCTACCTACCATCCCTACCTACCTAACATCCCTACCTACCTAACAGCCCTACCTACCTACCAGCCCTACCTACCTACCAGCCCTACCTACCTACCAGCCCTACCTACCTACCAGCCCTACCTACCTACCTACCTACCTACCTACCTACTGTACAAAGCTCAAAGTATAACAAGAAAAAAAAATTGCACAAAGGCGGACTTATCCTCGGAACAAATAAAACATATCACATGGTAAACTAAAGTGAAAGGACACATTAAAAATGGCAATAATATGAAAGAAATAGAAAATAACTATAAAAAACTAAGTAACTAAAACTAATTTAATCGAAAGTGCTTCTCATAATATCTACCTAACAGCCCTACCTACCTACCATCCCTACCTACCTAACAGCCCTACCTACCTACCATCCCTACCTACCTAACAGCCCTACCTACCTACCATCCCTACCTACCTAACAGGCCTACCTACCTACCAGCCCTACCTACCTACCAGCCCTACCTACCTACCTACCGTACAAAGCTCAAAGTATAACAAGAAAAAAAAATTGCACAAAGGCGGACTTATCCTCAGAACAAATAAAACATATCACATGGTAAACTAAAGTGAAAGGAGACATTAAAAATGGCAATAATATGAAAGAAAAAGAAAAAAACTATAAAAAACTAAGTAACTAAAACTAATTTAATCGAAAGTGCTTCTCATAATAATATCTACCTACCATCCCTACCTACCTAACATCCCTACCTACCTAACAGCCCTACCTACCTACCATCCCTACCTACCTAACATCCCTACCTACCTAACAGCCCTACCTACCTACCAGCCCTACCTACCTACCAGCCCTACCTACCTACCAGCCCTACCTACCTACCTACCTACCTACCTACCGTACAAAGCTCAAAGTATAACAAGAAAAAAAAATTGCACAAAGGCGGACTTATTCCCGGAACAAATAAAACATATCACATGGTAAACTAAAGTGAAAAGATACATTAAAAATGGCATAATATGAAAGAAAATGAAAATAACTATAAAAAACTAAGTAACTAAAACTAATTTAATCGAAAGTGCTTCTCATAATAATATCTACCTAACAGCCCTACCTACCTACCATCCCTACCTACCTAACAGCCCTACCTACCTAAAAGCCCTACCTACCTACCATCCCTACCTACCTAACAGCCCTACCTACCTACCATCCCTACCTACCTAACAGCCCTACCTACCTACCATCCCTACCTACCTACCAGCCCTACCTACCTACCAGCCCTACCTACCTACCAACCCTACCTACCTACCAGCCCTACCTACCTACCATACAAAGCTCAAAGTATAACAAGAAAAAAAAATTGCACAAAGGCGGACTTATCCTCAGAACAAATAAAACATATTACATGGTAAACTAAAGTGAAAGGAGACATTAAAAATGGCAATAATATGAAAGAAAAAGAAAATAACTATAAAAAACTAAGTAACTAAAACGAATTTAATCGAAAGTGCTTCTCATAATGATATCTACCTAACAGCCCTACCTACCTACCATCCCTACCTACCTAACAGCCCTATCTACCTATCAGCCCTACCTACCTACCATCCCTACCTACCTACCATCCCTACCTACCTAACATCCCTACCTACCTAACAGCCCTACCTACCTACCAGCCCTACCTACCTACCAGCCCTACCTACCTAACATCCCTACCTACCTAACAGCCCTACCTACCTACCATCCCTACCTACCTAACAGCCCTACCTACCTACCATCCCTACCTACCTAACAGCCCTACCTACCTACCATCCCTACCTACCTAACAGGCCTACCTACCTACCAGCCCTACCTACCTACCAGCCCTACCTACCTACCAGCCCTACCTACCTACCTACCGTACAAAGCTCAAAGTATAACAAGAAAAAAAAATTGCACAAAGGCGGACTTATTCCCGGAACAAATAAAACATATCACATGGTAAACTTAAGTGAAAGCAGACATTAAAAATGGCAATAATATGAAAGAAAAAGAAAATAACTATAAAAAACTAAGTAACTAAAACTAATTTAATCGAAAGTGCTTCTCATAATAATATCTACCTAACAGCCCTACCTACCTATCAGCCCTACCTACCTACCATCCCTACCTACCTAACAGCCCTACCTACCTACCATCCCTACCTACCTAACAGCCCTACCTACCTAACAGCCCTACCTACCTACCATCCCTACCTACCTAACAGCCCTACCTACCTAACAGCCCTACCTACCTACCAGCCCTACCTACCTACCATACAAAGCTCAAAGTATAACAAGAAAAAAAAATTGCACAAAGGCAGACTTATCCTCAGAACAAATAAAACATATTACATGGTAAACTAAAGTGAAAGGAGACATTAAAAATGGCAATAATATGAAAGAAAAAGAAAATAACTATAAAAAACTAAGTAACTAAAACGAATTTAATCGAAAGTGCTTCTCATAATAATATCTACCTATCAGCCCTACCTACCTACCATCCCTACCTACCTACCATCCCTACCTACCTAACATCCCTACCTACCTAACAGCCCTACCTACCTACCAGCCCTACCTACCTACCAGCCCTACCTACCTACCTACCGTACAAAGCTCAAAGTATAACAAGAAAAAAAAATTGAACAAAGGCGGACTTATTCCCGGAACAAATAAAACATATCACATGGTAAACTTAAGTGAAAGCAGACATTAAAAATGGCAATAATATGAAAGAAAAAGAAAATAACTATAAAAAACTAAGTAACTAAAACTAATTTAATCGAAAGTGCTTCTCATAATAATATCTACCTAACAGCCCTACCTACCTATCAGCCCTACCTACCTACCATCCCTACCTACCTAACAGCCCTACCTACCTACCATCCCTACCTACCTAACAGCCCTACCTACCTAACAGCCCTACCTACCTACCAGCCCTAACTACCTACCAGCCCTACCTACCTACCAGCCCTACCTACCTACCAGCCCTACCTACCTACCATACAAAGCTCAAAGTATAACAAGAAAAAAAAATTGCACAAAGGCGGACTTATCCTCAGAACAACTAAAACATATTACATGGTAAACTAAAGTGAAAGGAGACATTAAAAATGGCAATAATATGAAAGAAAAAGAAAATAACTATAAAAAACTAAGTAACTAAAACGAATTTAATCGAAAGTGCTTCTCATAATAATATCTACCTAACAGCCCTACCTACCTACCATCCCTACCTACCTAACAGCCCTATCTACCTATCAGCCCTACCTACCTACCATCCCTACCTACCTACCATCCCTACCTACCTAACATCCCTACCTACCTAACAGCCCTACCTACCTACCAGCCCTACCTACCTACCAGCCCTACCTACCTACCAGCCCTACCTACCTACCTACCGTACAAAGCTCAAAGTATAACAAGAAAAAAAAATTGCACAAAGGCGGACTTATTCCCGGAACAAATAAAACATATCACATGGTAAACTAAAGTGAAAGGAGACATTAAAAATGGCAATAATATGAAAGAAAAAGAAAATAACTATAAAAAACTAAGTAACTAAAACTAATTTAATCGAAAGTGCTTCTCATAATAATATCTACCTAACAGCCCTACCTACCTATCAGCCCTACCTACCTACCATCCCTACCTACCTAACAGCCCTACCTACCTACCATCCCTACCTACCTAACAGCCCTACCTACCTAACAGCCCTACCTACCTACCAGCCCTAACTACCTACCAGCCCTACCTACCTACCAGCCCTACCTACCTACCAGCCCTACCTACCTACCAGCCCTACCTACCTACCAGCCCTACCTACCTACCATCCCTACCTACCTACCATCCCTACCTACCTAACAGCCCTATCTACCTATCAGCCCTACCTACCTACCATCCCTACCTACCTACCATCCCTACCTACCTAACATCCCTACCTACCTAACAGCCCTACCTACCTACCAGCCCTACCTACCTACCAGCCCTACCTACCTACCTACCGTACAAAGCTCAAAGTATAACAAGAAAAAAAAATTGCACAAAGGCGGACTTATTCCCGGAACAAATAAAACATATCACATGGTAAACTTAAGTGAAAGGAGACATTAAAAATGGCAATAATATGAAAGAAAAAGAAAATAACTATAAAAAACTAAGTAACTAAAACTAATTTAATCGAAAGTGCTTCTCATAATAATATCTACCTAACAGCCCTACCTACCTATCAGCCCTACCTACCTACCATCCCTACCTACCTAACAGCCCTACCTACCTACCATCCCTACCTACCTAACAGCCCTACCTACCTAACAGCCCTACCTACCTACCAGCCCTAACTACCTACCAGCCCTACCTACCTACCAGCCCTACCTACCTACCATCCCTACCTACCTACCAGCCCTACCTACCTACCAGCCCTACCTACCTACCAGCCCTACCTACCTACCATCCCTACCTACCTACCATCCCTACCTACCTAACAGCCCTACCCACCTACCATCCCTACTTACCTAACATCCCTACCTACCTAACAGCCCTACCTACCTACCAGCCCTACCTACCTACCAGCCCTACCTACCTACCTACCGTACAAAGCTCAAAGTATAACAAGAAAAAAAATTGCACAAAGGCGGACTTATCCTCAGAACAAATAAAACATATCACATGGTAAACTAAAGTGAAAGGAGACATTAAAAATGGCAATAATATGAAAGAAAAAGAAAATAACTATAAAAAACTAAGTAACTATAACTAATTTAACCGAAAGTGCTTCTCATAATAATATCTACCTAGCAGCCCTACCTACCTACCATCCCTACCTACCTAACAGCCCTACCTACCTACCATCCCTACCTACCTATCAGCCTTACCTACCTATCAGCCCTACCTACCTACCAGACCTACCTACCTACCAGCCCTACCTACTTACCATACAAAGCTCAAAGTATAACAAGAAAAAAAAATTGCACAAAGGCGGACTTATCCTCAGAACAAATAAAACATATTACATGGTAAACTAAAGTGAAAGGAGACATTAAAAATGGCAATAATATGAAAGAAAAAGAAAATAACTATAAAAAACTAAGTAACTAAAACGAATTTAATCGAAAGTGCTTCTCATAATAATATCTACCTAACAGCCCTACCTACCTACCATCCCTACCTACCTAACAGCCCTATCTACCTATCAGCCCTACCTACCTACCATCCCTACCTACCTACCATCCCTACCTACCTAACATCCCTACCTACCTAACAGCCCTACCTACCTACCAGCCCTACCTACCTACCAGCCCTACCTACCTACCTACCGTACAAAGCTCAAAGTATAACAAGAAAAAAAAATTGCACAAAGGCGGACTTATTCCCGGAACAAATAAAACATATCACATGGTAAACTAAAGTGAAAGGAGACATTAAAAATGGCAATAATATGAAAGAAAAAGAAAATAACTATAAAAAACTAAGTAACTAAAACTAATTTAATCGAAAGTGCTTCTCATAATAATATCTACCTAACAGCCCTACCTACCTATCAGCCCTACCTACCTACCATCCCTACCTACCTAACAGCCCTACCTACCTACCAGCCCTACCTACCTACCATCCCTACCTACCTACCATCCCTACCTACCTAACAGCCTTACCTACCTACCATCCCTACCTACCTAACACCCCTACCTACCTAACAGCCCTACCTACCTACCAGCCCTACCTACCTACCAGCCCTACCTACCTACCTACCTACCTTCCTACCGTACAAAGCTCAAAGTATAACAAGAAAAAAAAAATGCACAAAGGCGGACTTATTCCCGGAACAAATAAAACATATCACATGGTAAACTAAAGTGAAAGGAGACATTAAAAATGGCAATAATATGAAAGAAAAAGAAAATAACTATAAAAAACTAAGTAACTAAAACTAATTTAATCGAAAGTGCTTCTCATAATAATATCTACCTAACAGCCCTACCTACCTACCATACCTACCTACCTAACAGCCCTACCTACCTACCATCCCTACCTACCTAACAGCCCTACCTACCTACCATCCCTACCTACCTACCAGGCCTACCTACCTACCAGCCCTACCTACCTACCTACCGTACAAAGCTCAAAGTATAACAAGAAAAAAAAATTGCACAAAGGCGGACTTATCCTCAGAACAAATAAAACATATCACATGGTAAACTAAAGTGAAAGGAGACATTAAAAATGGCAATAATATGAAAGAAAAAGAAAAAAACTATAAAAAACTAAGTAACTAAAACTAATTTAATCGAAAGTGCTTCTCATAATAATATCTACCTACCATCCCTACCTACCTAACATCCCTACCTACCTAACAGCCCTACCTACCTAACATCCCTACCTACCTAACATCCCTACCTACCTAACAGCCCTACCTACCTACCAGCCCTACCTACCTACCAGCCCTACCTACCTACCAGCCCTACCTACCTACCTACCTACCTACCTACCGTACAAAGCTCAAAGTATAACAAGAAAAAAAAATTGCACAAAGGCGGACTTATTCCCGGAACAAATAAAACATATCACATGGTAAACTAAAGTGAAAAGATACATTAAAAATGGCATAATATGAAAGAAAATGAAAATAACTATAAAAAACTAAGTAACTAAAACTAATTTAATCGAAAGTGCTTCTCATAATAATATCTACCTAACAGCCCTACCTACCTACCATCCCTACCTACCTAACAGCCCTATCTACCTATCAGCCCTACCTACCTACCATCCCTACCTACCTACCATCCCTACCTACCTAACATCCCTACCTACCTAACAGCCCTACCTACCTACCAGCCCTACCTACCTACCAGCCCTACCTACCTACCTACCGTACAAAGCTCAAAGTATAACAAGAAAAAAAAATTGCACAAAGGCGGACTTATTCCCGGAACAAATAAAACATATCACATGGTAAACTAAAGTGAAAGGAGACATTAAAAATGGCAATAATATGAAAGAAAAAGAAAATAACTATAAAAAACTAAGTAACTAAAACTAATTTAATCGAAAGTGCTTCTCATAATAATATCTACCTAACAGCCCTACCTACCTATCAGCCCTACCTACCTACCATCCCTACCTACCTAACAGCCCTACCTACCTACCAGCCCTACCTACCTACCATCCCTACCTACCTAACAGCCCTACCTACCTACCATCCCTACCTACCTAACACCCCTACCTACCTAACAGCCCTACCTACCTACCAGCCCTACCTACCTACCAGCCCTACCTACCTACCTACCTACCTTCCTACCGTACAAAGCTCAAAGTATAACAAGAAAAAAAAAATGCACAAAGGCGGACTTATTCCCGGAACAAATAAAACATATCACATGGTAAACTAAAGTGAAAGGAGACATTAAAAATGGCAATAATATGAAAGAAAAAGAAAATAACTATAAAAAACTAAGTAACTAAAACTAATTTAATCGAAAGTGCTTCTCATAATAATATCTACCTAACAGCCCTACCTACCTACCATACCTACCTACCTAACAGCCCTACCTACCTACCATCCCTACCTACCTAACAGCCCTACCTACCTACCATCCCTACCTACCTACCAGGCCTACCTACCTACCAGCCCTACCTACCTACCTACCGTACAAAGCTCAAAGTATAACAAGAAAAAAAAATTGCACAAAGGCGGACTTATCCTCAGAACAAATAAAACATATCACATGGTAAACTAAAGTGAAAGGAGACATTAAAAATGGCAATAATATGAAAGAAAAAGAAAAAAACTATAAAAAACTAAGTAACTAAAACTAATTTAATCGAAAGTGCTTCTCATAATAATATCTACCTACCATCCCTACCTACCTAACATCCCTACCTACCTAACAGCCCTACCTACCTAACATCCCTACCTACCTAACATCCCTACCTACCTAACAACCCTACCTACCTACCAGCCCTACCTACCTACCAGCCCTACCTACCTACCAGCCCTACCTACCTACCTACCTACCTACCTACCGTACAAAGCTCAAAGTATAACAAGAAAAAAAAATTGCACAAAGGCGGACTTATTCCCGGAACAAATAAAACATATCACATGGTAAACTAAAGTGAAAAGATACATTAAAAATGGCATAATATGAAAGAAAATGAAAATAACTATAAAAAACTAAGTAACTAAAACTAATTTAATCGAAAGTGCTTCTCATAATAATATCTACCTAACAGCCCTACCTACCTACCATTCCTACCTACCTAACAGCCCTACCTACCTAAAAGCCCTACCTACCTACCATCCCTACCTACCTAACAGCCCTACCTACCTACCATCCCTACCTACCTAACAGCCCTACCTACCTACCATCCCTACCTACCTACCAGCCCTACCTACCTACCAGCCCTACCTACCTACCAGCCCTACCTACCTACCAGCCCTACCTACCTAACAGCCCTATCTACCTATCAGCCCTACCTACCTACCATCCCTACCTACCTACCATCCCTACCTACCTAACATCCCTACCTACCTAACAGCCCTACCTACCTACCAGCCCTACCTACCTACCAGCCCTACCTACCTACCTACCGTACAAAGCTCAAAGTATAACAAGAAAAAAAAATTGCACAAAGGCGGACTTATTCCCGGAACAAATAAAACATATCACATGGTAAACTTAAGTGAAAGCAGACATTAAAAATGGCAATAATATGAAAGAAAAAGAAAATAACTATAAAAAACTAAGTAACTAAAACTAATTTAATCGAAAGTGCTTCTCATAATAATATCTACCTAACAGCCCTACCTACCTATCAGCCCTACCTACCTACCAGCCCTACCTACCTAACAGCCCTACCTACCTACCATCCCTACCTACCTAACAGCCCTACCTACCTAACAGCCCTACCTACCTACCAGCCCTAACTACCTACCAGCCCTACCTACCTACCAGCCCTACCTACCTACCATACAAAGCTCAAAGTATGACAAGAAAAAAAAATTGCACAAAGGCGGACTTATTCCCGGAACAAATAAAACATATCACATGGTAAACTTAAGTGAAAGCAGACATTAAAAATGGCAATAATATGAAGAAAAAGGAAATAACTATAAAAAACTAAGTAACTAAAACTAATTTAATCGAAAGTGCTTCTCATAATAATATCTACCTAACAGCCCTACCTACCTATCAGCCCTACCTACCTACCATCCCTACCTACCTAACAGCCCTACCTACCTACCATCCCTACCTACCTAACAGCCCTACCTACCTAACAGCCCTACCTACCTACCAGCCCTAACTACCTACCAGCCCTACCTACCTACCAGCCCTACCTACCTACCAGCCCTACCTACCTACCATACAAAGCTCAAAGTATAACAAGAAAAAAAAATTGCACAAAGGCGGACTTCTCCTCAGAACAAATAAAACATATTACATGGTAAACTAAAGTGAAAGGAGACATTAAAAATGGCAATAATATGAAAGAAAAAGAAAATAACTATAAAAAACTAAGTAACTAAAACGAATTTAATCGAAAGTGCTTCTCATAATAATATCTACCTAACAGCCCTACCTACCTACCATCCCTACCTACCTAACAGCCCTATCTACCTATCAGCCCTACCTACCTACCATCCCTACCTACCTACCATCCCTACCTACCTAACATCCCTACCTACCTAACAGCCCTACCTACCTACCAGCCCTACCTACCTACCAGCCCTACCTACCTACCTACCGTACAAAGCTCAAAGTATAACAAGAAAAAAAAATTGCACAAAGGCGGACTTATTCCCGGAACAAATAAAACATATCACATGGTAAACTAAAGTGAAAGGAGACATTAAAAATGGCAATAATATGAAAGAAAAAGAAAATAACTATAAAAAACTAAGTAACTAAAACTAATTTAATCGAAAGTGCTTCTCATAATAATATCTACCTAACAGCCCTACCTACCTATCAGCCCTACCTACCTACCATCCCTACCTACCTAACAGCCCTACCTACCTACCATCCCTACCTACCTAACAGCCCTACCTACCTAACAGCCCTACCTACCTACCAGCCCTAACTACCTACCAGCCCTACCTACCTACCAGCCCTACCTACCTACCATCCCTACCTACCTACCAGCCCTACCTACCTACCAGCCCTACCTACCTACCAGCCCTACCTACCTACCATCCCTACCTACCTACCATCCCTACCTACCTAACAGCCCTATCTACCTATCAGCCCTACCTACCTACCATCCCTACCTACCTACCATCCCTACCTACCTAACATCCCTACCTACCTAACAGCCCTACCTACCTACCAGCCCTACCTACCTACCAGCCCTACCTACCTACCTACCGTACAAAGCTCAAAGTATAACAAGAAAAAAAAATTGCACAAAGGCGGACTTATTCCCGGAACAAATAAAACATATCACATGGTAAACTAAAGTGAAAGGAGACATTAAAAATGGCAATAATATGAAAGAAAAAGAAAATAACTATAAAAAACTAAGTAACTAAAACTAATTTAATCGAAAGTGCTTCTCATAATAATATCTACCTAACAGCCCTACCTACCTATCAGCCCTACCTACCTACCATCCCTACCTACCTAACAGCCCTACCTACCTACCATCCCTACCTACCTAACAGCCCTACCTACCTAACAGCCCTACCTACCTACCAGCCCTAACTACCTATCAGCCCTACCTACCTACCAGCCCTACCTACCTACCATCCCTACCTACCTACCAGCCCTACCTACCTACCAGCCCTACCTACCTACCAGCCCTACCTACCTACCATCCCTACCTACCTACCATCCCTACCTACCTAACAGCCCTACCTACCTACCATCCCTACTTACCTAACATCCCTACCTACCTAACAGCCCTACCTACCTACCAGCCCTATCTACCTACCAGCCCTACCTACCTACCTACCTACCTACCTACCGTACAAAGCTCAAAGTATAACAAGAAAAAAAATTGCACAAAGGCGGACTTATCCTCAGAACAAATAAAACATATCACATGGTAAACTAAAGTGAAAGGAGACATTAAAAATGGCAATAATATGAAAGAAAAAGAAAATAACTATAAAAAACTAAGTAACTATAACTAATTTAACCGAAAGTGCTTCTCATAATAATATCTACCTAGCAGCCCTACCTACCTACCATCCCTACCTACCTAACAGCCCTACCTACCTACCATCCCTACCTACCTATCAGCCTTACCTACCTATCAGCCCTACCTACCTACCAGACCTACCTACCTACCAGCCCTACCTACTTACCATACAAAGCTCAAAGTATAACAAGAAAAAAAAATTGCACAAAGGCGGACTTATCCTCAGAACAAATAAAACATATTACATGGTAAACTAAAGTGAAAGGAGACATTAAAAATGGCAATAATATGAAAGAAAAAGAAAATAACTATAAAAAACTAAGTAACTAAAACGAATTTAATCGAAAGTGCTTCTCATAATAATATCTACCTAACAGCCCTACCTACCTACCATCCCTACCTACCTAACAGCCCTATCTACCTATCAGCCCTACCTACCTACCATCCCTACCTACCTACCATCCCTACCTACCTAACATCCCTACCTACCTAACAGCCCTACCTACCTACCAGCCCTACCTACCTACCAGCCCTACCTACCTACCTACCGCACAAAGCTCAAAGTATAACAAGAAAAAAAAAATGCACAAAGGCGGACTTATTCCCGGAACAAATAAAACATATCACATGGTAAACTAAAGTGAAAGGAGACATTAAAAATGGCAATAATATGAAAGAAAAAGAAAATAAATATAAAAAACTAAGTAACTAAAACTAATTTAATCGAAAGTGCTTCTCATAATAATATCTACCTAACAGCCCTACCTACCTACCATCCCTACCTACCTAACATCCCTACCTACCTACCAGCCCTACCTACCTACCAGCCCTACCTACCTACCATCCCTACCTACCTACCATCCCTACCTACCTACCATCCCTACCTACCTAACAGCCCTACCTACCTACCATCCCTACCTACCTAACATCCCTACCTACCTAACAGCCCTACCTACCTACCAGCCCTACCTACCTACCAGCCCTACCTACCTACCTACCTACCGTACAAAGCTCAAAGTATAACAAGAAAAAAAAATGCACAAAGGCGGACTTATTCCCAGAACAAATAAAACATATCACATGGTAAACTAAAGTGAAAGGAGACATTAAAAATGGCAATAATATGAAAGAAAAAGAAAATAACTATAAAAAACTAAGTAACTAAAACTAATTTAATCGAAAGTGCTTCTCATAATAATATCTACCTAACAGCCCTACCTACCTACCATCCCTGCCTACCTAACAGCCCTACCTACCTACCATCCCTACCTACCTAACAGCCCTACCTACCTACCATCCCTACCTACCTACCAGCCCTACCTACCTACCAGCCCTACCTACCTACCAGCCCTACCTACCTACCAGCCCTACCTACCTACCTACCGTACAAAGCTCAAAGTATAACAAGAAAAAAAAATTGCACAAAGGCGGACTTATCCTCAAAACAAATAAAACATATCACATGGTAAACTAAAGTGAAAGGAGACATTAAAAATGGCAATAATATGAAAGAAAAAGAAAATAACTATAAAAAACTAAGTAACTAAAACTAATTTAATCGAAAGTGCTTCTCATTATAATATCTACCTAACAGCCCTACCTACCTACCATCCCTACCTACCTATCAGCCCTATCTACCTACCATCCCTACCTACCTAACAGCCCTACCTACCTACCATCCCTACCTACCTAACATCCCTACCTACCTACCAGCCCTACCTACCTACCAGCCCTACCTACCTACCAGCCCTAACTACCTACCTACCTACCTACCTACCGTACAAAGCTCAAAGTATAACAAGAAAAAAAAATTGCACAAAGGCGGACTTATCCTCGGAACAAATAAAACCTATCACATGGTAAACTAAAGTGAAAGGACACATTAAAAATGGCAATAATATGAAAGAAATAGAAAATAACTATAAAAAACTAAGTAACTAAAACTAATTTAATCGAAAGTGCTTCTCATAATAATATCTACCTAACAGCCCTACCTACCTACCATCCCTACCTACCTAACAGCCCTACCTACCTAACAGCCCTACCTACCTACCATCCCTACCTACCTACCAGCCCTACCTACCTACCAGCCCTACCTACCTACCTACCGTACAAAGCTCAAAGTATAACAAGAAAAAAAAATTGCACAAAGGCGGACTTATCCTCAGAACAAATAAAACATATCACATGTTAAACTAAAGTGAAAGGAGACATTAAAAATGGCAATAATATGAAAGAAAAAGAAAATAACTATAAAAAACTAAGTAACTAAAACTAATTTAATCGAAAGTGCTTCTCATAACAATATCTACCTAACAGCCCTACCTACCTACCATCCCCACCTACCTATCAGCCCTACCTACCTACCATCCCTACCTACCTAACAGCCCTACCTACCTACCAGCCCTACCTACCTATCAGCCCTACCTACCTACCAGCCCTACCTACCTACCAGCCCTACCTACCTACCAGCCCTACCTACCTACTATCCCTACCTACCTAACAGCCCTACCTACCTACCATCCCTACCTACCTATCAGCCCTACCTACCTACCATCTCTACCTACCTAACAGCCCTACCTACCTACCATCCCTACCTACCTAACATCCCTACCTATCTAACAGCCCTACCTACCTACCAGCCCTACCTACCTACCAGCCCTACCTACCTACCAGCCCTACCTACCTACCAGCCCTACCTACCTACCTACCTACCTACCTACCTACTGTACAAAGCTCAAAGTATAACAAGAAAAAAAATTGCACAAAGGCGGACTTATCCTCGGAACAAATAAAACATATCACATGGTAAACTAAAGTGAAAGGACACATTAAAAATGGCAATAATATGAAAGAAATAGAAAATAACTATAAAAAACTAAGTAACTAAAACTAATTTAATCGAAAGTGCTTCTCATAATATCTACCTAACAGCCCTACCTACCTACCATCCCTACCTACCTACCATCCCTACCTACCTAACAGCCCTACCTACCTACCATCCCTACCTACCTACCATCCCTACCTACCTACCAGGCCTACCTACCTACCAGCCCTACCTACCTACCTACCGTACAAAGCTCAAAGTATAACAAGAAAAAAAAATTGCACAAAGGCGGACTTATCCTCAGAACAAATAAAACATATCACATGGTAAACTAAAGTGAAAGGAGACATTAAAAATGGCAATAATATGAAAGAAAAAGAAAAAAACTATAAAAAACTAAGTAACTAAAACTAATTTAATCGAAAGTGCTTCTCATAATAATATCTACCTACCATCCCTACCTACCTAACATCCCTACCTACCTAACAGCCCTACCTACCTAACATCCCTACCTACCTAACATCCCTACCTACCTAACAACCCTACCTACCTACCAGCCCTACCTACCTACCAGCCCTACCTACCTACCAGCCCTACCTACCTACCTACCTACCTACCTACTGTACAAAGCTCAAAGTATAACAAGAAAAAAAAATTGCACAAAGGCGGACTTATTCCCGGAACAAATAAAACATATCACATGGTAAACTAAAGTGAAAAGATACATTAAAAATGGCATAATATGAAAGAAAATGAAAATAACTATAAAAAACTAAGTAACTAAAACTAATTTAATCGAAAGTGCTACTCATAATAATATCTACCTAACAGCCCTACCTACCTACCATCCCTACCTACCTAACAGCCCTACCTACCTACCATCCCTACCTACCTACCAGCCCTACCTACCTACCAGCCCTACCTACCTACCTACCTACCTACCTATCGTACAAAGCTCAAAGTATAACAAGAAAAAAAAATTGCACAAAGGCGGACTTATTCCCGGAACAAATAAAACATATCACATGGTAAACTAAAGTGAAAGGACACATTAAAAATGGCAATAATATGAAAGAAAAAGAAAATAACTATAAAAAACTATGTAACTAAAACTAATTTAATCGAAAGTGCTACTCATAATAATATCTACCTAACAGCCCTACCTACCTACCAGCCCTACCTACATTAAACGGGAAATAGGACATAAAGGACACCAAAATATATCTAATACACTAATACTAATATACTAATAATACTAGGACAAAAAATAAAATTCAATATAAACAAAATTCTGAGGGTAGTGCGCGTGA
The DNA here is from genome assembly GCA_918358865.1 of Melinaea marsaeus rileyi. Taxonomy (NCBI): domain Eukaryota; kingdom Metazoa; phylum Arthropoda; class Insecta; order Lepidoptera; family Nymphalidae; genus Melinaea; species Melinaea marsaeus. The sequence goes on from OU911094.1 coordinate 9,129,802, forward strand.
TTGTAAGAAAGCAAGGAACACTTTCCAGCGTTGAAACGTATTCAATATTTGATTATGAAATAACAGAAATAATTAATTACTAAAAGTTTCTAAAAGAATAAAGAAACATTTATAATTACTCACAGTACAACAGCAATATGTTCTTATCCCGTACCACTATCACTGTCCAACTCAAGCACTAGGTACAAAGTAAAGCGTCGAAGCGGGTTGTCCGTCATTTATACAAGTACTCAAAAAAGTTGATCGTTTGACTCGATTCCGGAAAACTACTAGGTATATCGCACGATCTCGTGACATGGCGTGACAAAAAATTATCACTTACCCACAATATATATCAAAACACTATCCATTTATAAAAGGATAGCGGGGTAGTCTTAAATCTACCTTATAATATTTATTTTATTTTTTAATACAAACAATTTGTAAATATGTAACAAATAGATAATTTAATAATGAGACCTTTAAGGCTCAGCGGCGACATCTATATTATTGTTTTAAAAAGTTATCAAATTAATCTTGATACATTTCTCCCTAATTCATTATAGGTTTATGGGTATACCATAGGATATTTGATGATTAATTCTCTAACTCACTTATTATAATTATAGTAACACAGTCCTATTGGATCAGATGTTTAACAGACAGTTCACTTTACCTTAAAAAGGAGCTTTGACAATTGTTTGATTTATTTTGATTCTGTTATTGATTAGAAGAGATTATAATAAATGTAATGTAAATTTTTCATTACTAACATTAAAGATATATTTAAAAAAAATTAATAGTATTGAGACATATGAATGATGTTTATGATTAACTTAACACTTTCACTGCCAGCTCCGTAGCGTGTACGGAGACGCAAGTTTCACCCCAGGGCCGTAGCATGTACGGAGCAATTAAAAGTCAATTTTTTATAGTATTTAATTTGCTCAACATTTTTTTTACTATTTTTCCGTTTATTTAAATGCCTTTACGCAAACTTTTATATGAAAAATTGAAACAGCACACAGGGCTCAATTTCTGAAAATCTGGTGGCAGCGAAAGTGTTAAAAATATATTTATACCGTTTTGAGATCTTTGTGACTATAAATATCAAAATAAATCAAATTGTAGTGATTTTAAATATGTATAATAAAGTTGGTTCGTATTTCTTTTATTTAGTTGTGTCATGAATTTATTAAGAAACTTTATTATGTAAATTACAATCTTTTCTCGGAAGTTAACATATTGATACGAAAATGATAATAATAAATGGGATGCTGTTATTCGGTTTTATTGATGTAGTGGTTTAAGTGATGAGAGCAAATTAACTTTAACTTAAAACAAGAAATGAATTTCATAAAGCGATATAACACTGTAATAAATTCTTAATGTGCTACCCACATTAAGGTTCTCTTAAAAAAAACTATGATTGATTTATTTAATAAAAAAAATGTTATATTGGTAAAACAATGCATTGTTAACATAAAAACTGTCCTTAGTCTTACGTTCTTAAGTTAAATGTACCTAGTCTGCCAATAGAATACTCCATCAGCGAGTGGTTGTTAAGATAATGCAGAAGATGAACTCTATAACTCCAATTTTTTATGTTTGTCTGTGATTAGGTTCATTAAATATCTGTTAACAGGAAATTCACAACACTTTAATGTTCATTTGTATTGTTATATTAATATGTACGTTCAAATCTAATGATAAATATTCCTAACATTTAACTATTTCATAACTCAAAAACGGCTTCACGGATCCCAATAGTAATTAGCATGTAGTAAATACTTTTTTTTGAGGGGATTGGTACATTAAGCAACACATATTTTTTTGTCCTCTGATTTTTATTTTCATTATATAGTGAAACTTTACATATATACATTAAAAAACCTTACTTAATTTACAAGAAGCAATTCTATATACCTGGCATAAATAAACTTTCACAACAAACAAGTTTTGGAAAATATCACAAATGGATCTACACACACAACTACGTAAGAACATGGATGACATTGTCAATATGTTTGAGTCCCGTATGGATAACTTTGACAAGGAACTTGCACTTTCACTAGCTTCAAAAACTTCATCTGACACTTGTAAGGATCTCCCAGGACTTGCAGCTGAATACTCCGCCTTCAAGAATCTTGTTTGGAAAACCCTATCCATGTTGCGGCAGCAGTTGCAATTGTTGTCAGAAGGATTTGATAAACACGAAGCAAGATCAAGATGTAAAATTCTCCTGTTTCATGGTTTACAAGAGACTACCGATGAGAAGACAGAATCCATAATGAAGTCTGTAATGTTTGATCGCATGAAGCTGCCGGGTTCAGTAATAGAGAGTATTGATATCTGTCATCGACTTGGCGCTAAAAGGGACCGACCACGTCCCATATTAGTCAAGTTTCTTGGTTCAAAATATAGAAATCTTGTTTGGAATTCGAAAACTGCACTCAAAGGAAGTGGCTGCACATTATCTGAGTTCCTCACCAAGCCCCGGCAGGAGGTTTTCATGACTGCACGCAGGCATTTTGGGATCAAGAACTGTTGGACTTCAGAGGGGAATATAGTCATAGTCTTGCCGGATAAAGTATGAAAAAAATTTTTCTTTAAGTGAGTTACAACCGCTCCTTGAAAGATTTCCTACTTCAACTGATTCCTCTGTCCCAAATCAGGAATATAAACAATCTTCCAGAACTCGCCGGGCTCTTAAGGTAACTAAGTAGTAAAGTAAATTAGTTGCTTAAAGAGCTGTGTTCACTTTACGATCGGCAGAGTGTCTTTATAATTTGTAAACATATTTAGTGTTACACTGCATTCTCTTTCATTCGCTACATTACTTTAAAAACTAATACAATGTCGAGTTTAAATAAATTAATATTTTTGTTATTGTTTTGACATTTGTCAGTTAGTTGACACTAGCGATCTTTGGAAGCGTTCAGAAAGTTTTAATTGTGACGTCTTACCAGGTTTTAAAATATTACTATTTTATTTTTGTTTGTTATATTAATTGATATTGTTTTAATCTTAAAATGTATAGTTGTTATATACTTTTTGTTATTATTTTAATGTTAATCATTTACAACTATCTTTTTCTTTATATTTTTTTACTTTTACCTAATTATTAGTTTACTATCGAGACTTTACCAGATTTTTTTAACCTATTTTTTATGCTATGCCGTGTATGTAGTAAGATTGATTTTAGGAAAACTATAATTTTGTTGATTTTGTTTAATAGTCTTGCATATTTTATATAAATATTTATTTTAGTTATATTATATTAATTTATTTTATTTTATGTTATATTTATTTTTTGCATTTGTAAATTTTTAACTATATACTGAATATTGATGATGACTATTTCTCTTGTACTTCTAATGATGATTTTCTCAGTGTTTCCAGTAATTCTTCTTCCTCCCGCAGTAATTCATCTTCCCTACATTCTCAAATTGATTCAATCTTCTGCAACAATTCTGAAAGCATAAATTTAGTTCACATTAACGCACAAAGCATTCCGGCTCACTACTCCGATCTTCTCGCATCATTTAACGGTGTCAGTGTCGACGTTATTCTGGTCTCAGAGTCCTGGTTGAAACCCTCTCTTTCCACCTCTTTCTACAATATTCCTAACTTCAATTTGAAACGGAATGACGCAACTTCTAAAGGAGGTGGAGGTGTCTGTATCTATCAATCTTCTGAGCTTGCCTTTTATTCTTTATGATGGTTCTCCATTACAGTACCTAGATACTGTAAAAAATCTGGGATAAACAATAGACTCACTTCACTTGGGTAGCTCACTTCAGCGATATAAGCAGGCGCCTATATCGTTCGCTAAACTCTCTTAAACGTCTTCAAAATTTACTTCCTTTTAAAACTAAAATTATACTAGCCCAATCTCTTCTACTTCCTCTTCTTGACTACGCTGACATTTGTTATTTAGATGCGACTGAGGAGCTGCTTGACAAAGTCGATCGACTTCAAAATTTATGCATCCGTTTTATCTACGACTTGCGTAAATTTGACCATATTTCGGAATACCGCCGTGAGTTAAAGTGGCTCCCTATCCACTTTCGCCGGAATGTGCATGTACTAACAATTCTTTATAAAGTTCTACAAAAATCTTCTCCTTCTTACTTGCAAGATTTCTTACAATTATGTCCACCTAGACAATTGCCAGAGCGCTCTTGTATTTCTTTAAAGTTTCTTGAGGTGCCGCATTATAACACTGCCCAATACCGCAAATCCTTCTCTGTTCGTGCTGCTCAACTCTGGAACTCATTACTTCCTCACTTGTATAAAGATTGCCCCACTATTATTTCCTTTAAGCTTAGATTGAAGAATTACTTCCTCTCCCTCTAAAATGTCCTAGGTATATATATTATATTTATGTAAGTATGTATTATGTTTATATTTATGTACATTTAAGTAATATGTGTGTTTATTATTATTTATAAATATCTTTTTATACTTTTATCATATATATATATATAAATAAATACAAATATATATATGTATGTATATATATATTTGTATTTACTGTACTTGCCTAATTCAATGTGATAAGATGATGTCAAATGGAACTATCCTACGTTTCTGTTCTAAAATTCTGTTTCGTTCCGTTCCGTTTACTGTAATGTAAATTGTACAACTATTTGGTATTTTGTACATTCTATTGATATCAGTTATGTAATAAGTCCTTTACTAAGTTTTAAAAGTATTGCAACAAAGCACTTTCTATTTTTTCTCTATGATCTTCTATGAGCATTAGAAACTTGTAGTTTACAGAAATTACGAAAGTTTCTTTCAATTTAAAAATGATATACTATTTATTAATGGAATTAGAAAGTTGTTCCTGGAAAGGTTGGATTTTATTTGGCGCTGTTGTTGAATTTAATTAGTATGTAAACTAACCAAGTACTTTACCAATCAAACTTTAATGTATTCTGATTATCTAATTTTCAACACTATTACATACAAGAATTAATATTTTATTGAATAAATTAAATTAAGATTTGGAACTTTTTCAGTTTCAATTCAATGAACCACTTAAATAATAATACTCATTTCATTAGATAAATGATAAGTGATATTTTATATATGTATTGTGTATTTGGTCTTAGTTCTTATCCTATTACTTCTACAACTCCAAGCAATCAAATCAATAAAATCTCGCTATTCTATTTAAAGTAAATTGATTTTAAATGCTAAGCTAACTTTTTACATCTAACATACATCATATTTTACAGGATCATCAAGGTAGTGAATGGATTCACATTAAAAATGTTTTTTTTTTATTTTCGTTCGTTGTTTTGTTTATCTTTATTGTTTTACTTTAATATGATGTTATCCATAGTTTAATTATTCAGTTCTGATGTTTACATCGAAAATTATACACTTATATATCTAAGATAAATGCATGATGTAAATAAACAAAAATAGATGAGTAATATGTGTAGCGAACACATATATTCATAAATCTCAATTATTAATATTTCATTCATTTCATTAGTAACTAACTTCAATCCACCAACTTTTGTTACTTATTTTGTATACAAAACCTTTAGTGGCTTTAGTATGGCTTCTATGTTGTAACTAATATAAGTGACAGTTAGATATTTTAAGAATATGTATGTAAATGTGAGTGTTTTTGATGGTGTGTATTAGACTTTAATGAAACTTTTGTTAAAATTTGGTATTAAATCCTCCATTTCATTCTAGGATCCGCCAACCTTGCGCGGCGGGTGTTGAGCTGAGCCCCTCTCCTTTCATGTGAATAGCTACAGCAAATATTGATTTATTAGGACTAATTGTCACCTTCTAGCTAAGAACATTGCTCGCACGCGCAGGGCAGCTCTAATGTATTGTCTATGGCAGGAGTGATTTTTTTTTTGTAACTTTTTGAATGGCTGAACGTTTTTTCAATCTGCTTTCGCTATAACATCCGCGTTCGGCTCCAACATGCATGAGTAAATTTTTAGCTAATTATCGCGTCGTATTCTGGAGACAACTAAACACAAAAAAAGGTCTCCCAAACGGTTAAGAGCTTTGCTTACGCTCAGCACAATTAACTTCTTAACCAAATTTTAATTCAAATGTCTCTCTAAAATTTGGTGCTTGAAAAGTCCGCTCCGTGCTCCATATTGTACCTCCAGCCCCAGGACCCGAATCAGTTCTATTACAAATGAAAATGTATTACTTTAGACCTTAATTTTTTATCAGTAAAGAGAATCTTTGTCTGCCTTTCATCTGCATATCCTTTGATGAGCACAGAGGTTCAATTCCTGTTTTATTGTACGCGAGTTGCGACAGAATCCTTGATCTTTATTTCTCACATTAAATCAGTTTTAATATCTCTGATAGAGGAAGCGCTGCTGTTGTATCTGGTGGTGAAACTTACGAGTGATGTCAAGCTTTGAAAATTATTAAAAGGAGAGGTGTTGTTGATGTATCTGGGTGAATCTTACGGCTTTTGCAGTCTTGAAAATGTTTGCTCGCTCTAATTTGTGCAGAGCAATCCTGCCTTTTTTTCAAATTGTAAAAATTTATGGAATATAAAGAAATGTGAAACGTCGAGAAATCGATCGAGATTTTTGACATAAGTAAATAAATTTTACTAATATTTATGGCCAATAAAACTAACTGAGAAAATTTTAATATAAATATATAAACAAATATATTTAGATATTTAATAATATGTTATGTATATTAAATGTAGGCTTTTTTGCATAAAATATTTTCTATTCTATTAAATTCAAAGTTCTAGTAATGACGTAGAAGGTCTGTCCCGAATCTAATGTAATAATCTGAAAGTACTGTAACTGGACAGGAAACTAATTAAAATCTTTTATTATATAATTTATACATAAATGGTATAATTAAAACATTAATGTATTAATCCTTTAAAACATCTTTTCTTTTATTGCAAGCCGTAATTTGTATAATTTTATAGTACATCAAATTTAACTACTGCGGAACTCAACAGTTACGAAACCGCACTGACTCATTTATAAATGTTAAAATGGAAAGATAACGTTACTGAAAGATAACAATCATGACGTAAAAGTTTTCCTTAATTTGTTGATTAAATACACAATTGAGGGAATTCTGAATCAGATTATCTGTTATAAGTGAAAGTGGAACTTGTAAAACAATTAAAAATAACCGTTTAAGTTATTAGAATTACGAGTAGTAGTCAAACACGTCACTAAAACGTACAAAAGAATGCCCTTGTGAGTGGTCCTGTGCCATATCTATTTATTATATTTTGACGCCTGTCAGAATTATTATAGCAAAGTTATGTTATAGAGAATTGCTAAGTTAAAAAAATATATATTGATCTATGGGACACTTTTTGACCATTTAATCAAAATCTACAATCACGAATGTCACCAAAGAACTGCTAAATGAGCGAGACAGTTTCTTGAATGTATACGCAAATTTTTAAAGCTCTAGGAGTAGGCAAACATCGAAACACTCTTCTGACCAGTAAGAGCTTCGCTTCGCTCAGCTCAATAATACATTAGATTATATGAAAATTTATTGAAATTTTTTAACCAAATAATAATAACTACAAAATATAATTATTTCTTTATTTGTATTCGTTGCGAGTAAAGCTAAGTACTTATTACCGAGTTACTGTGTTAATAGGCCTAACTTTAGTCGAAAACTATGGTTTTCAATTTAGTACTATTGACAAAAGTAAAGATAAGGTTATTGCTGTGATTGACATGATATATACAAAAGTAATGTAAATGTTTTTTTATACTAGTGAGAACAATGTCCATTCTCCATTGTCCATGCAACGTACAAATGTAAATTGTTTTTAATGTTGTTGTGTTGTAAGTTTGTTGTATTTAATCGTTGAGAAGAAGAGATAATTCAGGTAAGATTAATTTTTTGATAAAATATAATTTTCGATTGCAATAAACGGTCCTTCTTCAGCGCAGTAGTGACAAAAGAACGTTCTACAGTTTCCAGAGAGTTGAATTAAATACCTTTTAATCTAGAATCCTTTAATAGATATTGCCAAGCATTTTAACAATGTACATTGAAATAATTAAACATTTCTAAAATAAATATTTTGTTGTATATGAATGAACCCTAGGTTGTATTTTCTGAAAAAAGAATACTTTACTCTATCAAATCTACGTCGCAGTGACGGGAAGATACTCCATTTATGTTCCAAATTCTTTGCACTTAAGTAGCATAAATTAATTGGCATTTTCTTTTAATACAAATAATAAAATATATTCTTGTCTCTGATATACAATATTAGCGAGAATATAAAGGCAAGTGTCGATGTGTATGATAAAATGCAAAAACACGAAAATAAAAAAAATATTTTGTTTTTAATTTACTACGCATCAATATCAGAAGATACTTCTTATTTAGAACCCAAATTACTATCCAGTGAGAAAGAACTCTCCACGATATTCAAACATCTTGTGTTTTCATAAGTGTTAATTTTTTCTATACCCTCGTTATTTTGGTACAAAAATAATCTTGATAATATGTTGGACGATCTTCTAAAAGCATTTTTTCTATCCCCCAGGAATAATACTTTTCTCAAGATAAAAGCCTACGTACCTTAATGTATCCCTGACAATATTTGTTCAAAATTCATGTTCATTTATTACGTAGATAGGACTTGAAAGTATAAGAAATAAATATAAAATATTATTTCCATTTGTGCAATAGATATTACGTACTAGAAAATAATTTATCTATAAAAGTTGCAAATAACAAAAAGTATCTGTGAAGATAAAGTAATATATAACGTGCAACCTCAAATGCGGGTCGCTGGAAATAATCCAACTCACTGGAATACTTTTTCCTTTTTTACGCAGTAGTAAATGAGGTATAATTTAACTATTACGCAATTATTATTGTCTGAGGATATGACTTTTCTTCCTTCTCCTTTCCTTCCTTCTCTTTTTGTCAAAAGTCATCAAGACATTTGCAATTTTACACATGTTGACAAACTAACGATTCAAGTAATTTATTTAACTATACTTAAAAGACTAATTAATTATATGAAATAAAACTTAAATTATACTAAAACAATAACAAACGTCATCATTTATTTAATAACTATTTTGAAGTTCCTTTGTTAAAACAGTTTAAACTCTTACGTTTTAAATTCGCGAATTTGTTTAATTTAGATGTTTCTTAATAATAAATCAAATAATAATAAGAACAATTACAGTAAAACAAAAGTTAATTAATTTAATTTTTGTTAATAATTCTTGTAAAATTAACTATGGGCTGAAGAAACTTTAAAGAAGTGCAATTATTACATTACATGACATAGTATATTATAATAATATTTTTTATCAGCTCTTTACGCAGCACGGATAACACCTAATCAGTTTTATTGGAATTAAAATATTATTAAAATTGTTACATTTTCTTTTCGATATTACATATTTCGTGCTAATACTATAACTATAAATTCCAGAAACAATTATGGACGTACAGAAAGCTGACTTCTCCATTACTACAAAATACTAATGCTCTCTTCGACATCAAAACAGTTCGTATTACCAACAAGGTAACTAGACATTCTGCATCTGAATATTGTCACTTGGTCTCACTTTAGTGTTCATGAACATGGTCACTGAAGCTTAATAGATACATCGGACACAGGTCGGGAATAATGAAGAGAAAGACTGTTCAACTAACTATGATGACCTCTTTGTAAAGACTTTGTAGGTATAAATAAAGCATTTAGAATCTAATGGTGTATATAAAATATTTATAGAAGTAAGTTCGACTAGTCTAATTAATCTTTTATAAAAAATATTATTATAACTGAGCCAGTATTATATAATATACATAATAATATTTTTAAGTTATTAAGTATTTGTATACAATAAGTTATTTGTATATATTTGTTACTTATATTTAACAAAAAAATATTATTATTTATTAAATTATTATTAGTCATTTGTGTGTAGTGTCATTTTTAACTATTTGTTTGTCATAACTGTTTTGACAATTCTAAGGAGGTTATTTTAATTTCATACCTGAGATCTGTTGTTCCTAGCAAAATCTAAGGATAATGGCCGTATTGTTGAGGGTTTTCCTCTTAGGTCTAAGACCTAAACCGATCCACTCTTGTCTATACAAGTACCACTCACAGTAGTAGTGTGATGCATTAGCTGTTCAAAGTACATGATGGCTGCGCGTCTCGTACACTCGTCACTTATCTGTTCACAGACTGTATTGTTTTATCAAAGTATTGTGTTTAGTTAACATGAACATTACTATTTTATTTTTATATTTTTATGTATAAACATATTTTTTTTTTTTTTTTTTTTTTTTTATTATTTTTATTATAAATTTACCATAGACTTGTAGTCCATGCCATTTTTAATTTGTTTTATAATTATTATTTTGATTTCTTTTTTTTTTTGAGATTTTTGCCTGTGTATTCAGGCACAAGAATTACTTTAATAAATACATAAATAAATATTCTATTCAATTGGTTAATTTTGTTATGACCTTCTGGTCTTGGTTGTGTATTGCTAATTTCAAGTTGTAATCATTTATTGTCTTGTCTGTATTAACAATGCTGTCTTTGATGAACCTCGCCAGCGCATCTTCTTGATGGTCCGTGTAGTAGACAAACGTCCTGGTGTGTCGGGAAATGGCTACTAGCGCATGAGGTACGCTGTCATGGAGTGGGAGGCTCTTTCCGGTTCTTTTTACAACTATTGTGCTTTCATAACACAAACCTTGTGCCTCATGAACGGTGAGTGTTTTGGATCCCTTCCCTTTTCCGTACCCTTTTTCTTCTAATGTTAGCTTCTCTTCTTGAGTGAAGGTCAGGTATAGGGTATTTGGTTGGTCAATGGGGATCTTTTCACCTGTAAGGGATTTTATGTTCATAGATCTTGCTATGCTGCTCGAGGAATATATACCGTCATATACTTTTCTAAGGGCGTAGACTACATCCCTCGGGCATCTGTTTGAGCACATAAGTTGTGTTATGATGGCAGTTGTTATAAAGTCTGGGCGGTGGTAGTAGACTTCGAACAAGTTTTCTCTTTCAATATAAGGAAGCTGATTTACGTCACCAATGAGTAGCAGTTCTGTGGCTTCGGTGAGTTGCAGGGCCATCACGATGGATCCGAAGTGGTTCATCAGTGCTTCATCGACTATAAGCCTTTGGCATTTCCCCTTTTTTTCCTTCGGTAATCCGTTTGTTAGGATCGAAGCCAGTGTGCTTACTCTGCGCGCGGCGTCAGCCCCCTCTTTTTCGGAGATTTTTGATGCTAGTTCTAGTTTAGCCTCTTTAGTGGTAGTGACTATATGGTCGTCTTGGGAGTTGAAGTTGTTAATTATCCATGTAGTCTTACCGCATCCTGGTACTCCGTATATCATCTTTATTAGTGGTAACTCCCATTGTTGGCATGTTTCTGACAATTTGTCCGCTCTTTCGAGTATTTTGTCGTCTAGCCATATCTTAGTGTTCTTTGTGGTTACCACTATTGGATCAGTCGTCGGGGTTCGGTAAGTGACCACTCCTGATGTTTCTGTTTTTTCTAAATCAAGTTCAACCATGCCAATTGTCTCACTGAATGCAGCCATGTGCTGCTCTGCCTCTTCTCCCTCGATCACTTCCGCTGTCTGGTTGTTATAAATTGTTGCCTTCGCAGACTTTATCCTTTCATCTAATAGGTCTTTTAGTTTGCTGTGACGTGCTTCCAGGATGTTTTGGCACTCTTTGATCTTTTTCGCTCTTGTTGCCTTAAGTATGGCGGTGTACTCTATGAAGGCATTTATCATGTGGTCCCGTGGTCTGACTACTGGTAGGTATTTTGGGAGTTCGGCGGGGCCTTTTGCTGCTTTCGTTGGTTTTTTCGTCGTTTTTGGTTTTGATTTGTATGTTTGTTTTCCTACTGGCTGTTCTTTTATAGGATTTTTCCTAAGGGTCTGGTTCGAGGCTATGCTGACTGCTTTAATGATAGAGGTGATGATGCTTTCCTTCGGAGATTTTCTTGCTGTTTGGTTTTTGGCATCTCTCTCCTCCTCATGTTTTTTCTGCACTCTCTCCGAGCCACTTGGATTTGCCAGGTTTCTATGGTCGGTGTCTAGAACTGCCGGGTTTTGTTGGGGTTTTGTTGGTTTGGGTTTTAAATAGCTGAGATCTTCGCCTCTATTCTCATAAGCCACGAGTTGGTGAATCTTGGAGGCTACAACTATACCCAGGTGGTCTGCAACTTCGCCTTTATAATATCCGGCTGTCATTGTATCCACGCTGATTATTCGAGCCGGATCTTGGGGCTCGCTGACCTCAGCTATGATGTTAAGTAGTGAGCTTGCTCTTGCAAACTGTGTTGATACTTCTTCGTCTTCGAAAACAAGTACCGTTTTGTTGTCTTTGCGGTATAGACGACATTTTTGGTTTGCTATTAAAATCACGCTCATTGCCTCGAGCTTTTTCCGTTTTAATTTGCTTTTTGTGGGACTGCCTTTCATCAATGCCGCTAGTCCCGGGGACATCTCTATGCTGTTCGGGCCCGTTTTGCAGCAGAAGCTGATACCCAGTCTTTCATGTGGTGTGTTCATGAATACTACCACACTTCTGGTCTTGATGCCAGGTGGACCAACTACTCCATTCTCTAGCAGTCTTGCTACTGTCTCTCTGTGATTTTTGGTGGCAGGGAGGGTTGTTTTAGGTGTTGGTACCTGTCTTGGAATTATTAGTGCGGTAGTGCGGGTGTTTTCTCTAGTTTGCGGTGGTGTTGTGTCCTTATGCCTTTTGGCTGCTGTGCGCATGATTTTTTCAGCGTAGTCCAAAAAAGGTTTTTTGGTTTTTGGGTCGTCCAGAAGTTTGGGTAGTAATTCCATTGTTAGATTGGTGTTGAAACTTTGTTCCAGGTCCATTCTCGCCCTTTGGAAGCGAGGACAGTCCAAGATCAGGTGCCACACAGACTCTATTTCGTGGGGGTCACACTCGCATCCGGGGTCAGTTATTAACTTGAATCTGTGCAGGTATTCAGCAATTCCTCCATGTCCCGTCAACAACTGTATGTGAACTGGGTTCAGAATTGTATTCCTTACCGTTCGGTATAATTTGTTCACCTCTGGTAGGAAATGCTTCGTGACTGAACCTGTAGTTGAGTTGTCATATCTGTCCTGCCATTTGAGTATGCTCTCATCTCGGATTTTCCTCTTGGCATATGACAGCGGAACTAGTTCGTAATCTGGAGTCAATTTAGGTGTTAGGGCTGCTACTTTTGCAAGTTCGTCAGCTCTTTCGTTGCCGGCCGTGCCCACATGTGCTCTCAGCCAGAACACTCTGATCCGTCTTCCAGTTCGTGTTATGATAGAAAGGTCTTCTTTTATCTTGTTGACCAATGGGAGTGTTTGTCTAGGGTTTTTAAGTAGGTCTAACGATGATCTAGAGTCACTCAGAATGTTGATGATGGGTTCCGAGCTCTCCTTAGCTTCCTCTATGGCCTTATGCAGGGCAAACAACTCTGACTGGAAAACTGTACATGCTGGGTCCAGACTGTATTTGGTGTGTTTTATCTCCTTTCCATTTGCCCACCAGGTGAGAGCTGCTCCTGTCTTCCCCTCTATCTTGCTCCCGTCTGTGTATATTTGGGGGCCGATAATTTAAAGGGATGTTATGGTTTCAGAGTCCATGTTCTCTAACAGTTCATAGTCGAAGGAAGTTAGTTGAGACGGGTGTGGATAGTCTAGGTAGTTAACTACTTCTTCGAGCTCCTTGCCTGGCGGTAGGTAGTCCACTGACAATCCTTTTTTGATTTTGTATAAACTGGCAACTTCTTGTATTCGGATGTCTATCGGCAGGATTCCTGTAAGGGCTAGTGCAGATGTGAGTGATACTGTTCTGTATGCCTTGCATATTTTAAGAGTAAAGCCTCTTTGGATTGATCTTAGAGTCTTTTGGATCATTTCGTATTCCGTCGCTTGGGCCTATGCGCATGCTGCATATGTCAGTATCGGTTCTATCACCGCCACGTATATTGTTCTTATTATTTCTGAGTTTAATCCCCAAGTTACCTTTGCCGCACATGCTAGCTGTTTGTAGATGTCCGCCGCTTTCTTGCATATTGCGGCCACATGTGATTTGAATGTCAGGGTTTTGTTGATGGTTAATCCTAGTATCTTTATTTCGTCAACCAAGGCAATCTCTTTACCGTCCATGTAAATTTGGGGGTTTGATACTTTCAGTTTCTTTGTTAGCATCATTGCGAAGGTCTTGTGTGGTGCAAAACTTAGCTTGTTCTTCTGCCCCCAGTCATGTACAATATCAAGGGTCTCGTTGGCTTGCCGCTCCAGCTCATGGATTGAGGGGCCGGAGAATGTTAAGACCACGTCGTCTGCAAACGCCTGGCATCTTACTCCTTGGGCAGTCAGGTGCTGTAGGAGCGAGTCCAGAATCAGGTTCCAGAAGGTTGGTCCTCCTATGGATCCTTGGACGCATCCTTTTGTTGTTTTTTTCTCGCTCGATGCCCTGGCGTAATGTACTTGGACGCTTCTATCTTGAAGATAGGAGCCTACCATCCCGAATAAGTTCTTAGGGCATTTTTTATCTACCAGTTGTTTTTTGAGTGATGGCCACCATGCGTTGTCAAATGCTCCTTCTATGTCCAGTGAGATTACTATGGCAATGTTATTCTTGCTTATCTCTCCCCTGAGGTGTTCCGTTAGGACATAGAGTGCATCTTCTGTACTCTTTCTTGGCATGAACCCGTACTGCATATTGTTAAGTGTTGGAAAGACGTGCCACTGTATTCGGCCTATCATCATTTTCTCTAGAATTTTGCCTAGTATTGAGAGTAGGCCTATTGGTCGATATGATTTTGGTTTAGTATAGTCCTCTTTTCCTGGTTTTCTCAGGATCACCACATGTGCCTTTTTCCATTGAGTAGGAAAGTATTCCAGTGTCATGCATTTGTTCGCAATCGCCAAGAACACCTCCCTGTTCGCTGTGATGGCTTCTATACAGATATCCGCCGTGAATCCATCCGGACCTGGGGCCTTTTTTGGGTTTAGTTCCGCCAAGACTAAGTTCAGTTCGGCTAATGTGAAGGGTGGGTCGTCTGCATATGGGTATTCCGATGATGTGGGATTTGAGGGCTGGACAGTATTTCTTATTAGTTGATGATGTGGGGTGTCGGTCTTCTCATCGTCATCCGGATAAAAAGTTTGAGCTAGGAGTTCCGCTGATTCGTATGGGGTAAGGGTGTTTCCCGCAGCGTCTCTCAATAGGGTGTCATCTTGTCTCCTAGCTGTTTTCCGGATCACTCGGTATATTCCGTCCCACATGCTTTCTCTGTCCTGTGTTGCACAAAACTTTTTCCAACTCGCTGTTTGGGCCTCCTCTGCTGTGATGTTGTACAGCTGTTTTGCCTCTTGATATTCGGTTACCACCTGTAATATTCTACAGGCAGCGGCGTTGCGGATTCTGCGCTTTTTTCTTAAGACTTCTTGTTTGAGCTGTTGCAGGGCTGGTGTCCACCATGGCGGTATGGGGTTTCCCTTGTATATATTTGCAGAGGGTATTGATTTTTCACAAGCCTCTTTGATGCAGTCAATGTAGGTGTTTGAGACGGTTTCCAGGTCTACTGGTTTTTCTATGGCTGTTATTGTATGTGGAGTCAAATTCTCGTTTTCCAATCTGTTGTTGAAAATTTTTCTGAGTTCTCGCCATTTGGCCTTTTTTGTGTTGTATCTCCTGGTGGTGATGGGCTTCAATGGTTTCGGAGCCCTTTCCAATTGGAGGTAGAAGGTGATGGCGTTGTGATCCGAATTTATCTTGTTTCGGCTCACTCTCCAGTTGTTAATTTTCCCCAACAGTGGTTTGCTGCACGCTGTGACGTCCACTATACTTGTATAGAGTTTACCTCTTCTGTTCGTCTCAAACGTTGGTGTGTTGCCTTTGTTTAGGATGTGGAGGTCCATCTCGTCGAGGAAGGCGTTGTATTCTATGCCTCTGTCGTTTTCCGATGAACTTCCCCACCAGTTGCTCCAGGCATTTATGTCACCTCCCACTATGATGTTGTTTGTGGTGAATTTGCTCATAATGGTCTTGCACCTGACGATGTAGGGGCTGATGGCTTCATTCCCCTCTAGGTAGAGTGATATTAGGCCAATGTTCGTCTTTCCTGTTGTTATTGTTGCCGGTACTTCGGTTTCTGTGACCATTTGTGGATCGTGGGTGACTGCGATTTTATCGCCAAAGATGACGACCGCCGCTTTGTTCGGTTTTCTGCGATTCAGAGTGCACTGGACTATTGTGGTGCCTGGATGTTGTTTTAGGACACCCGTCTTTCCCACATAAGGTTCTTGGACGAGTGCTATCGAAATTCCCTCTGAATCTGCCACCTGCATCAATTCGGCGGTTGCTAGCTTCGATCTCTGGAGGTTGACTTGGATAATTTTGATACTATTTTGGGATTGGTTGGTTTGGGCTGCTGTTGTTTGAGGAGCTGTTGTGTCATCTTTAGCAGAGGTAGGAGACTCTGGCTCTTGCTATTGCGTCCCATTTCTGGCGTTCAGGGCATACATTGCTGTATGCTATGTGGTTTGTTTCTACCAGTGGTGCGCCTAGAGATCTCTTTATTTTTTGGCAGTTAAAACAGTTTGGCGGCTTGTTCTCCTTACGGCTAGGGCACTTTTCCGAGGAGTGGGCTGCTCCGCAGAAGTTGCACCTCTCTTCCGCTTCCTGGCAAATTGTTTTTGTGTGGCCAAAACCGAGGCATCTGGCACATTGGACAAGTGGTGAGTGGTCCGCCACTGGTCTTCTCTGGAGGTCTATGTAGAGTTTCTCAGCCTCAAGCATGTTTTTGTGAATTTTGGGGGAAACTTCCAAGACTGGGTGGCATACTAGGTTGTTGCGAGCACGCTTCCTGTATCTGACTCTAATTACCCGCTCATTTGTCTCCACGCCTTCCAGCACCTGCTTGTTCTGGGCCAGAATATGTGCCACAAGCTCTGCGTCTGTGTGATAAGCCATGACGTCTTTAATGATAATTAGTGGATTTGTTGTTTTTGCGGACTCGGTTTTTAGGGTATTGGTTGTTTTGATTTTTTCCCTTACCAGCTGAAGGTCATCCTTGGTATTGCAGGTGATAATAACTTTTTGGTTCTTAACTTTCTTTATTCGGTCCACTTTTGCGCCCGTGTTTTTCACGTCTAACGCGGTTCTAATCATCGTCACGACGTGCTCGCTGGTTTTTGTAGCGTCCGTCGATGAAATGATGATGGAGTGGTTCGGCCTTCTTGGTGGTGGGGAGTTATTTTTCGTTATTTGGGCGTATGTTGGTTGTGGATAGCCCTTCACCTGGTTTTTGATGAGCTCGGTTATAGCCATCTCGGTGCCGATACTCATACCTATTTGTTGGGTAGTATCTTTTCGTTCTTCCCGCATCGTCCTTAGCTCCGAAGTAACCGCCTTGAGCCTTTCACTTATTGGTTGGAGGTGTTCGTCCAACTTGATGACTGGTGGTGGTGGGGCTAGTGACGATGTTGCGGCGATGTCCGCTTTAGCTTTCAGGTCGCTGATGCCTTTTTTAATGTCTTCCAAGTCCTCTCCAAGATTAATTGGGAGGTCTGGTTGTGTTGCGGCACGCGTGTCTTCTTTCAGCTTTGTAGACATCATCTCCGTTTGTTTTGTGACCTTAACTACTCCTTTCTCCAGGTCTTAAATTTTTATGGCCATGGTTTTAGTGGTCTTAATCATTGTTTGTATCTCCTGGCGGAGCGTTTCTGTGTTATTATTGTCACTCTGCTTGATGTTTTGTTGCAGAAGTTCTTGTAACTTGTCACACTTTTTGGTTTGAATAGGGAGATGTTCAGATATTTCCTTAATGCGTCTGCATGGGTCTCTTGTTTCGAACTCTAGCCACTTTCTCACGTCAATCGTCTCTTTTTTGGAAGACACGATCTCCTCTCTTAGGGTGGCGGGTTCTTGAGTCATGGCCGCTATTTGCTTATTGTGGGCCCTTTCAACTCTGTATAAACATATTATCCATACTTTAATTTAATTAATCGTAGTTTATTATAGGTTAATGTTTGCTATGACGTCATTATATTAATATTAAGTACTGCCAAAGCTTTCTTTATTACAAAGTTGTTATAATAATTAAAATGTTCATTTTTCAACTTCCAAAATGAATGTTGTTGTCATTTTAACAATCAATTATTGGTTGAACATTTGAAATATGCTTTTTATTGATACCTTACTGCAAGTCTTTTATAAATAGAATCTTAGATTTGGTTGTAGTTTGTAACACATACATTTACAAATTAAATGAAATAATACATTCCATAATAATTAAAATTATTTTTGGGAAACTTAAATAGTGATAACATAATTTTAAACTTAATATACCAAGATATATATTGAAATATACAAAATATCCTTCTTATAAAACCCAGTGTATAAATTTGATTTTTATTGTCTATTATGGTATATATGTATTGGTAATGACGATACTTTGAACTTTAAATTTAAATTTAAATTTTAAATTAATCTGAATAAATTTGCAACGTAATACGTTCAATCTTTTCATGTTTTTACATTTTATATCTTTTTTTAACTTTACTTATAAAGGCGCTTTAATTAACTGATGGGATTATATTTTATTTTTGCAAACTAATTATTAGTTAAATTGAGTGTATATTATTTACAAATGTATTTTAATTTGGAAGGAAACATTAATTTCTGTGTACATTAAGATACGACGATATGCTAACAGTTCGTCTATTTATACATATTTTAAAAACTGAATCTGTCAGGTGAATGCTTTCTTCGGCTCCAATATGTCAGTTATACAATACTGTATTAAAAAAAAAACTTTTAAAAATAACTTTCGAGTACACTTTAAGGAACAAAACATCAAACATGCCACCAAATGAGATATTGTCCTCTCGAAAACAATTTGTGCATGCCGTAGAAACATTTCTACGTCAAAAACCATTCATCAGGATTCACCTGGCTGTAGCCTCATGTCCTTCACTTCCTTGTTTATGGATGTGATGTTAAATATCAGGTGTGCTTCATTTATTATGATAGGTTATTAAAAATGTTTATGTTCAGTGAGTATTACAAATATATTTTTGTAATTTATCAAATCTCTGGTTCTAATTTGAAGTTTGCTTTGGCTTGTTTGCATTAATTGTAGACCCTCAACTAAATTTATTTAGAGCTTTTCAAAATTTATGCAGCTCGTTTAAAGCTATTTAAGTTTATTAAAACTTTGTGTTGGATGTGTAACTTGTATTAAGAAGTTCAAGATGAATTTGACTGATAGTGCTTAGTTTGTCAATATCTAAACGATGTAAAATATTATTCTGAAGCTACATTACAGATGTACGTGTGACAAATGGTTAAGATCGAAAAGTATCATTAAAATAGAACATACATTTATTCTAAAACAATATTCCTAATACTGTGAGAAGTCAATACGTATAGAATAACATTTTTTCAATCTGCCGCCAGCTTCGTCACGTGCAACATTCGCAATTTAAAAATGTATATACAAAAGACGTTAAAAGTTTCTGTTTAAAAAAAAAAACATTTATAAATTGCTGTATATTATCATATATGACATGCGATTTAGACTAAGTAAATGTAAATCTACTCAGTTTAGTCAAGCCGCTCTGCGCGTTATTTCTGTAAAATTAGGACGAAACGTGTTCATTTTCAAGTCACGAACCACAATAGTCATAAAATCTATTACCAAATTCTCATATAACTCTTGTAAACAATGAAATAGAATGTTATGACTGCATATTTTTATTGTTCACTCCATAATATTATACTTTGGCTTTCTTTTGCAACATTTTATTGTCTTTTTTATGTGTTATGATAGAGTCCAATGAGATTATTTGTACGTGATGTTAAACAATATCTCTGTGTACACAACGCCTAAGTGCGGTTCTATCAAACAATACATACTCTTCTCAAGATAAGCTTTCGTTCACAAAACTGACGATATCTTAATAAGGTTATAAGCCATAAAAATGATGGCCACTTCAATGTTACTATCCAAAAGTGTATAACTGTCTGTCATACAAGTGTTGTTTTTTATAACATCAAAGTTAAGGCTCCTTATACCTTGCAACAGTCCTATTCAGGTATACAATGTAGGTTTGTATAAGTTAGTGAGGTAATAAATCAGTCAGGCAAGACAGACATTTATCAAATACTTGATATATATCAGGTATTCGACAGTTAATATGGAATATTACGGAATTCGGTATAAAAAAACTTACATAATATATATATTTTTTATACTAAACAATTTTACTTTGCTTCATTTTACATCCACAACAAGCATACATTATGTCTTTATTATATTAGTAATACACTTTTTAAACCTCTATAATGTACCACAGTGGCAGTGTATTCAAATACGTAACAATTATACACACAAGACTATTGCTATGTAAGGCATTTTAAAATACTCTAATTGTCTACTAATGAATGAACTATACGAGTATAGACGATCAACGATCAAGTTCTAAAATATTTTCACAGCAAAAAATCGATGTGAAAAAAGTTACATAAATAAATAAAATCAGACTTCATAAAACAATTTCATTAAAATATAAAAAAATACATTACACCAATAAAGTTAAAGTTTCTTCGTTTTATTTTTATTTTATATTTTTTAAATTGTTTATTTTAAAAGTAGTTGTAAGTTGAGTGAAAATAGAATCAGCTATGAAATGTTATTTCATAGAATTAAGTGTCAATTTCGTTACAACTTTTGCCAGAGGGTCATTATAACTACGGCTAATGACTGAAACTAATTCAGGGGACAGGAAACTAATATAGTTAATTAAACACTTCCCATTCTCATTGTACTGCGATCTCTTTTAGAAAATGTTTTACTAAAATGTTTAATTTATAATCGTTGTTCCAATTATTTAATTATAGGTTATTTTAGTGTATTATAATTACTATTACTACAAAAACTACCACTACTACTAAACTCAATATAAACCTTGAAAAAATAAACATACTTTAGGGTTATTTCAATAAACCTGATATTATAATAGTTATAGAAAAAAAATCGTTCTTTTTGAGGATGTTACTCGACTAACTGAAAGTTCCACCGGTAATGGCTTCCGTTTGGTGACTTAAATTTAAGTAAAAAACTATATTTAAATACAACTTAGCATTACAATTATAATGATTATTCGATAAAATGGAATTCAATCCAAATCCCAAGGTAAATATAATCTACCAAACCCGCCAGCATTGTGATAACATTTCCAAGGTTTATGAAGCTCTTAAATAAAGTTAATAGCTCCTGTGAAGGGTTCCGTGGTACCCCTTAGAGCCATTAGAGAGTGCCGCGATAGGATTTATATTGTATTTATATTTTTTATGGTAATCTGCGGCGTCAAGACTTAGTTTATAACAATTTATTCTTAAATGTAAGTAATAGAAATTACTTTGAGATTAAAACCCAACAAAGTAACTGCAAGATATAGTCTAAGCCTCTAGAAGCACACGTTTAATGTCGCACTTAAATTTTGGTAGAAAGCCCTAATCATTGAATTTTTGTATTAATCTGTGGCGTCAAGATCTAATCTATTACAATTAACACTCACATGTAAGTAATAGAACTTACTTTGAGATTAAAACCTAACCATGTAACTGCAAGATATAGTCTTAGCCTCTAAAAACACACGTTTAATGTCGCACTTAAATTTAGACAGTAAGCCCTAATCATTGATATCTTATGTTAATCTGCGGCGTCAAGACCTAATCTATAACAATTAACACTCACATGTAAGTAATAGAACTTACTTTGAGATTAAAACCTAACCATGTAACTGCAAGATATAGTCTAAGCCTCTAGAAACACACGTTTAATGTCGCACTTAAATTTTGGTAGTAAGCCCTAATCATTGAATTTTTGTATTAATCTGTGGCGTCAAGATCTAATCTATTACAATTAACACTCACATGTAAGTAATAGAACTTACTTTGAGATTAAAACCTAACCATGTAACTGCAAGATATAGTCTTAGCCTCTAAAAACACACGT
The DNA here is from genome assembly GCA_918358865.1 of Melinaea marsaeus rileyi. Classification (NCBI taxonomy): domain Eukaryota; kingdom Metazoa; phylum Arthropoda; class Insecta; order Lepidoptera; family Nymphalidae; genus Melinaea; species Melinaea marsaeus. Next base: position 9,151,827 of record OU911094.1, read on the forward strand.
TTAATGTCGCACTTAAATTTAGACAGTAAGCCCTAATCATTGATATCCTGTGGTAATTTGCGGCGTCAAGACCTAATCTATAACAATTTATTCTAAAATCAAGGTAATAGAACTTACTTTGAGATTAAAACCCAACCAAGTAACTGCAAAATATAGTCTAAGCCTCTAAAACACACACGTCTAATGTCACACTTAAATTTAGACAGTAAGCCCTAATCATTGATATCTTGTTGAAGTCTGCGGCGTCAAGACCTAATCTATAACAATTTATTTTAAAATGTTAGTAATAGAACTTACTTTGAGAATAAAACCTAACCGTGTAACTGCAAGATATAGTCTTAGCCTCTAGAAACACACATTTAATGTCGCACTTTAATTTAGACAGTAAGACTAAATCACTAATTTTTTATGGTAATCTGCGGCGTCAAGACCTAGTTTATAACAATTTATTCTAAAATGTAAGTAATAGAAATTACTTTGAGATTAAAACCCAACAAAGTAACTGCAAGATATAGTCTTAGCCTCTAAAAACACACGTTTAATGTCGTACTTAAATTTAGGCAGTAAGCCCTAATCATTGATATCTTGTGGTAATCTGCGGCGTCAAGACCTAATCTATAATAATTTATCCTAAAATGAAGGTAATACAACTTACTTTGATATTAAAACCTAACCATGTAACTGCAAGATACAGTCTTAGCCTCTCAAAACACACGTATATTGTCGCACTTAAATTTAGACAGTAAGCCCCAATCATTGATATCTTATGGTAATCTGCGGTGTCAAGACCTAGTCTATAACAATTTATTCTAAAATGAAGGTAATAGAACTTACTTTGAGATTAAAATCTAACAATGTAACTGCGAGATATAGTCTTAGCCTCTAAAACACACACGTCTAATGTCACACTTAAATTTAGACAGTAAGCCCTAATCATTGATATCTTGTGGAAGTCTGCGGCGTCAAGACCTAATCTATAACAATTTATTTTAAAATGTTAGTAATAGAACTTACTTTGAGAATAAAACCTAACCGTGTAACTGCAAGATATAGTCTTAGCCTCTAGAATCACACATTTAATGTCGCACTTTAATTTAGACAGTAAGACTAAATCACTAATTTTTTATGGTAATCTGCGGCGTCAAGACCTAGTTTATAACAATTTATTCTAAAATGAAGGTAATAGAACTTACTTTGAGATTAAAACCTAACAATGTAACTGCGAAATATAGTCTTAGCCTCTAAAAACACACACGTCTAATGTCACACTTAAATTTAGACAGTAAGCCCTTATCATTAATTTTTTGTGGTAATCTGCGGCGTCAAGACCTAATCTATAACAATTTATTCTAAAATGAAGGTAATAGAACTTACTTTGAGATTAATACCCAACCAAGTAATTGCAAAATATAGTCTAAGCCTCTAAAACACACACGTCTAATGTCACACTTAAATTTAGACAGTAAGCCCTAATCATTGATATCTTGTGGAAGTCTGCGGCGTCAAGACCTAATCTATAACAATTTATTTTAAAATGTTAGTAATAGAACTTACTTTGAGAATAAAACCTAACCGTGTAACTGCAAGATATAGTCTTAGCCTCTAGAAACACACATTTAATGTCGCACTTTAATTTAGACAGTAAGACTAAATCACTAATTTTTTATGGTAATCTGCGGCGTCAAGACCTAGTTTATAACAATTTATTCTAAAATGTAAGTAATAGAAATTACTTTGAGATTAAAACCCAACAAAGTAACTGCAAGATATAGTCTTAGCCTCTAAAAACACACGTTTAATGTCGTACTTAAATTTAGGCAGTAAGCCCTAATCATTGATATCTTGTGGTAATCTGCGGCGTCAAGACCTAATCTATAACAATTTATCCTAAAATGAAGGTAATACAACTTACTTTGATATTAAAACCTAACCATGTAACTGCAAGATACAGTCTTAGCCTCTAGAATCACACGTAAATTGTCGCACTTAAATTTAGACTGTAAGCCCCAATCATTGATATCTTATGGTAATCTGCGTTGTCAAAACCTAGTCTATAACAATTTATTCTAAAATGAAGGTAATAGAACTTACTTTGAGATTAAAACCTAACAATGTAACTGCGAAATATAGTCTTAGCCTCTAAAAACACACACGTCTAATGTCACACTTAAATTTAGATAGTAAGCCCTTATCATTAATTTTTTGTGGTAATCTGCGGCGTCAAGACCTAATCTATAACAATTTATTCTAAAATGAAGGTAATAGAACTTACTTTGAGATTAATACCCAACCAAGTAACTGCAAAATATAGTCTTAGCCTCTAAAAACACACGTTAAATGTCGCACTTAAATTTAGACAGTAAGCCCTAATCATTGATTTCTTTTGATAATCTGCGGCGACAAGACCTATTAAAACCTTCGAAATCTTATATTTTATGAATTATTTTATTGAATTTCCTAGTTTTAGGTGTGTCATAATTTGATGTAAAATGTGGTATTAAAAAACATTTTTTGATATAAAATTTACAAATTTTTGTTAAAATAAAACCCTAGAAATCATGCATTTTAAGATTGATTTTTTTTAATTTCTAACTTTAGGTGTGTCAATCTTTGATGAAAAATGTGGTATTAAAATACATTTTTTGATATGAAATTTAATAATTTTTGTTAATATAATACCTCAAAAATCTTGCATTTTATGATTGATTTTTTTGAATTTCTAACTTTAGATGTGACAATACTTGATGTAAAATGTGGTATTAAAATACATTTTTTAACATAATATTTTATAATTTTTGTTAGAATAAAACCTTAGAAATCTTATATTTTATGAATTATTTTATTGAATTTCCTACTTTTAGGTGTGTCAATATTTGTTGTAAAATGTGGTATTAAAATACATTTTTTAACATAATATTTTATAATTTTTGTTAGAATAAAACCTTAGAAATCTTATATTTTATGAATTATTTTATTGAATTTCCTACTTTTAGCTGTGTCAATATTTGATGTAAAATGTGGTATTAAAATTCATTTTTTATATAAAATTTAAAAATTTTTGTTAATATAATACCTCAGAAATCTTGCATTTTATGATTGATTTTTTTGAATTTCTAACTTTAGATGTGACAATACTTGATGTAAAATGTGGTATTAAAATACATTTTTTAACATAATATTTTATAATTTTTGTTAGAATAAAACCTTAGAAATCTTATATTTTATGAATTATTTTATTGAATTTCCTACTTTTAGGTGTGTCAATATTTGTTGTAAAATGTGGTATTAAAATACATTTTTTAACATAATATTTTATAATTTTTGTTAGAATAAAACCTTAGAAATCTTATATTTTATGAATTATTTTATTGAATTTCCTACTTTTAAGTGTGTCAATATTTGATGTAAAATGTGGTATTAAAATTCATTTTTTAACATAATATTTTATAATTTTTGTTGGAATAAAACCTTAGAAATCTTATATTTTATGAATTATTTTATTGAATTTCCTACTTTTAAGTGGGTCAGAATTTGATGTAAAATGTGATATTAAAATACATTTTTTTATATAAAATTTACAAATTTTTGTTAAAATAATACCCTAGAAATCATGCATTTTAGGATTGATTTTTTTTAATTTCTAACTTTAATTGTGTCAATATTTGATGAAAAATGTGGTATTAAAATACATTTTTTATATAAAATTTAAAAATTTTTGTTAATATAATACCTCAGAAATCTTGCATTTTATGATTGATTTTTTTGAATTTCTAACTTTAGATGTGACAATACTTGATGTAAAATGTGGTATTAAAATACATTTTTTAACATAATATTTTATAATTTTTGTTAGAATAAAATCTTAGAAATCTTATATTTTATGAATTATTTTATTGAATTTCCTACTTTTAGCTGTGTCAATATTTGTTGTAAAATGTGGTATTAAAATAAATTTTTTATATAAAATTTACAAATTTTTGTTAAAATAAAACCCTAGAAATCATGCATTTTAGGAATGATTTTTTTTTATTTCTTACTTTAGGTGTGTCAATATTTGATGTAAAATGTGGTATTAAAATACATTTTTTAACATAATATTTTATAATTTTTGTTAGAATAAAACCTTAGAAATCTTATATTTTATGAATTATTTTATTGAATTTCCTACTTTTAAGTGTGTCCGTATTTGATGTAAAATGTGGTATTATTATTAAAAACCTAACCATGTAACTGCAAGATATAGTCTTAGCCTCTAGAAACACACGTTTAATGTCGCACTTAAATTTTGGTAGTAAGCCCTAATCATTAAATTTTGTATTAATCTGCGGCGTCAAGATCTAATCTATTACAATTAACACTCACATGTAAGTAATAGAACTTACTTTGAGATTAAAACCTAACCATGTAACTGCAAGATATAGTCTAAGCCTCTAGAAACACACGTTTAATGTCGCACTTAAATTTTGGTAGTAAGCCCTAATCATTGAATTTTTGTATTAATCTGTGGCGTCAAGATCTAATCTATTACAATTAACACTCACATGTAAGTAATAGAACTTACTTTGAGATTAAAACCTAACCATGTAACTGCAAGATATAGTCTTAGCCTCTAAAAACACACGTTTAATGTCGCACTTAAATTTAGACAGTAAGCCCTAATCATTGATATCTTGTGTTAATCTGCGGGGTCAAGACCTAATCTATAACAATTAACACTCACATGTAAGTTAAAAAACTTACTTTGAGATTTAAACCTAGCCATGTAACTGCAAGATATTGTCTTAGCCTCTAAAAACACACGTATAATGTCGCACTTAAATTTAGACAGTAAGCCCTAATCATTGATATCCTGTGGTAATCTGCGGCGTCAAGACCTAGTCTATAACAATTTATTCTAAAATGTAAGTAATAGAACTTACTTTGAGATTAATACCCAACCAAGTAACTGCAAGATGTAGTCTTAGCCTCTAAAAACACACTTTTAATGTCGTACTTAAATTTAGGCAGTAAGCCCTAATCATTGATATCTTGTGGTAATCTGCGGCGTCAAGACCTAATCTATAACAATTTATTCTAAAATGAAGGTAATAGAACTTACTTTGAGATTAATACCCAACCAAGTAACTGCAAAATATAGTCTAAGCCTCTAAAACACACACGTCTAATGTCACACTTAAATTTAGACAGTAAGCCCTAATCATTGATATCTTGTGGAAGTCTGCGGCGTCAAGACCTAATCTATAACAATTTATTTTAAAATGTTAGTAATAGAACTTACTTTGAGAATAAAACCTAACCGTGTAACTGCAAGATATAGTCTTAGCCTCTAGAAACACACATTTAATGTCGCACTTTAATTTAGACAGTAAGACTAAATCACTAATTTTTTATGGTAATCTGCGGCGTCAAGACCTAGTTTATAACAATTTATTCTAAAATGTAAGTAATAGAAATTACTTTGAGATTAAAACCCAACAAAGTAACTGCAAGATATAGTCTTAGCCTCTAAAAACACACGTTTAATGTCGTACTTAAATTTAGGCAGTAAGCCCTAATCATTGATATCTTGTGGTAATCTGCGGCGTCAAGACCTAATCTATAATAATTTATCCTAAAATGAAGGTAATACAACTTACTTTGATATTAAAACCTAACCATGTAACTGCAAGATACAGTCTTAGCCTCTCAAAACACACGTATATTGTCGCACTTAAATTTAGACAGTAAGCCCCAATCATTGATATCTTATGGTAATCTGCGGTGTCAAGACCTAGTCTATAACAATTTATTCTAAAATGAAGGTAATAGAACTTACTTTGAGATTAAAACCTAACAATGTAACTGCGAGATATAGTCTTAGCCTCTAAAACACACACGTCTAATGTCACACTTAAATTTAGACAGTAAGCCCTAATCATTGATATCTTGTGGAAGTCTGCGGCGTCAAGACCTAATCTATAACAATTTATTTTAAAATGTTAGTAATAGAACTTACTTTGAGAATAAAACCTAACCGTGTAACTGCAAGATATAGTCTTAGCCTCTAGAATCACACATTTAATGTCGCACTTTAATTTAGACAGTAAGACTAAATCACTAATTTTTTATGGTAATCTGCGGCGTCAAGACCTAGTTTATAACAATTTATTCTAAAATGAAGGTAATAGAACTTACTTTGAGATTAAAACCTAACAATGTAACTGCGAAATATAGTCTTAGCCTCTAAAAACACACACGTCTAATGTCACACTTAAATTTAGACAGTAAGCCCTTATCATTAATTTTTTGTGGTAATCTGCGGCGTCAAGACCTAATCTATAACAATTTATTCTAAAATGAAGGTAATAGAACTTACTTTGAGATTAATACCCAACCAAGTAACTGCAAAATATAGTCTTAGCCTTTAAAAACACACGTTAAATGTCGCACTTAAATTTAGACAGTAAGCCCTAATCATTGATTTCTTTTGATAATCTGCGGCGACAAGACCTATTAAAACCTTCGAAATCTTATATTTTATGAATTATTTTATTGAATTTCCTAGTTTTAGGTGTGTCATAATTTGATGTAAAATGTGGTATTAAAAAACATTTTTTGATATAAAATTTACAAATTTTTGTTAAAATAAAACCCTAGAAATCATGCATTTTAGGATTGATTTTTTTTAATTTCTAACCTTAGGTGTGTCAATATTTGATGAAAAATGTGGTATTAAAATACATTTTTTGATATGAAATTTAATAATTTTTGTTAATATAATACCTCAAAAATCTTGCATTTTATGATTGATTTTTTTGAATTTCTAACTTTAGATGTGACAATACTTGATGTAAAATGTGGTATTAAAATACATTTTTTAACATAATATTTTATAATTTTTGTTAGAATAAAACCTTAGAAATCTTATATTTTATGAATTATTTTATTGAATTTCCTACTTTTAGGTGTGTCAATATTTGTTGTAAAATGTGGTATTAAAATAAATTTTTTTATATAAAATTTACAAATTTTTGTTAAAATAAAACCCTAGAAATCATGCATTTTAGGATTGTTTTTTTTTATTTCTTACTTTAGGTGTGTCAATATTTGATGTAAAATGTGGTATTAAAATTCATTTTTTAACATAATATTTTATAATTTTTGTTGGAATAAAACCTTAGAAATCTTATATTTTATGAATTATTTTATTGAATTTCCTACTTTTAAGTGTGTCAGAATTTGATGTAAAATGTGGTATTAAAATACATTTTTTTTTATAAAATTTACAAATTTTTGTTAAAATAATACCCTAGAAATCATGCATTTTAGGATTGATTTTTTTTAATTTCTAACTTTAGGTGTGTCAATATTTGATGAAAAATGTGGTATTAAAATACATTTTTTAACATAATATTTTATAATTTTTGTTAGAATAAAACCTTAGAAATCTTATATTTTATGAATTATTTTATTGAATTTCCTACTTTTAGCTGTGTCAATATTTGTTGTAAAATGTGGTATTAAAATAAATTTTTTATATAAAATTTACAAATTTTTGTTAAAATAAAACCCTAGAAATCATGCATTTTAGGAATGATTTTTTTTTATTTCTTACTTTAGGTGTGTCAATATTTGATGTAAAATGTGGTATTAAAATTCATTTTTTAACATAATATTTTATAATTTTTGTTAGAATAAAACCTTAGAAATCTTATATTTTATGAATTATTTTATTGAATTTCCTACTTTTAAGTGTGTCAGTATTTGATGTAAAATGTGGTATTATTATTAAAAACCTAACCATGTAACTGCAAGATATAGTCTTAGCCTCTAGAAACACACGTTTAATGTCGCACTTAAATTTTGGTAGTAAGCCCTATCATTAATTTTTGTATTAATCTGCGGCGTCAAGATTTAATCTATTACAATTAACACTCACATGTAAGTAATAGAACTTACTTTGAGATTTAATCCTAACCATGTAACTGCAAGATATAGTCTAAGCCTCTAGAAACACACGTATATTGTCGCACTTAAATTTAGACAGTAAGCCCCAATCATTGATATCTTATGGTAATCTGCGGTGTCAAGACCTAGTCTATAACAATTTATTCTAAAATGAAGGTAATAGAACTTACTTTGAGATTAAAACCTAACAATGTAACTGCGAGATATAGTCTTAGCCTCTAAAAACACACGTTTAATGTCGCACTTAAATTTAGACCGTAAGCCCTAATCATTGATATCCTGTGGTAATTTGCGGCGTCAAGACCTAATCTATAACAATTTATTCTAAAATCAAGGTAATAGAAATTACTTTGAGATTAAAACCCAACCAAGTAACTGCAAGATATAGTCTTAGCCTCTCAAAACACACGTATGTTGTCGCACTTAAATTTAGACAGTAAGCCCTAATCATTGATTTCTTTTGATAATCTGCGGCGACAAGACCTATTAAAACCTTCGAAATCTTATATTTTATGAATTATTTTATTGAATTTCCTAGTTTTAGGTGTGTCATAATTTGATGTAAAATGTGGTATTAAAAAACATTTTTTGATATAAAATTTACAAATTTTTGTTAAAATAAAACCCTAGAAATCATGCATTTTAGGATTGATTTTTTTTAATTTCTAACTTTAGGTGTGTCAATATTTGATGAAAAATGTGGTATTAAAATACATTTTTTGATATGAAATTTAATAATTTTTGTTAATATAATACCTCAAAAATCTTGCATTTTATGATTGATTTTTTTGAATTTCTAACTTTACATGTGACAATACTTGATGTAAAATGTGGTATTAAAATACATTTTTTAACATAATATTTTATAATTTTTGTTAGAATAAAACCTTAGAAATCTTATATTTTATGAATTATTTTATTGAATTTCCTACTTTTAGGTGTGTCAATATTTGTTGTAAAATGTGGTATTAAAATAAATTTTTTTATATAAAATTTACAAATTTTTGTTAAAATAAAACCCTAGAAATCATGCATTTTAGGATTGTTTTTTTTTATTTCTTACTTTAGGTGTGTCAATATTTGATGTAAAATGTGGTATTAAAATTCATTTTTTAACATAATATTTTATAATTTTTGTTGGAATAAAACCTTAGAAATCTTATATTTTATGAATTATTTTATTGAATTTCCTACTTTTAAGTGTGTCAGAATTTGATGTAAAATGAGGTATTAAAATACATTTTTTTATATAAAATTTACAAATTTTTGTTAAAATAATACCCTAGAAATAATTCATTTTAGGATTGATTTTTTTAAATTTCTAACTTTAGGTGTGTCAATATTTGATGAAAAATGTGGTATTAAAATACATTTTTTAACATAATATTTTATAATTTTTGTTAGAATAAAACCTTAGAAATCTTATATTTTATGAATTATTTTATTGAATTTCCTACTTTTAGCTGTGTCAATATTTGTTGTAAAATGTGGTATTAAAATAAATTTTTTATATAAAATTTACAAATTTTTGTTAAAATAAAACCCTAGAAATCATGCATTTTAGGAATGATTTTTTTTATTTCTTACTTTAGGTGTGTCAATATTTTATGTAAAATGTGGTATTAAAATTCATTTTTTAACATAATATTTTATAATTTTTGTTAGAATAAAACCTTAGAAATCTTATATTTTATGAATTATTTTATTGAATTTCCTACTTTTAAGTGTGTCAGTATTTGATGTAAAATGTGGTATTATTATTAAAAACCTAACCATGTAACTGCAAGATACAGTCTTAGCCTCTCAAAACACACGTATATTGTCGCACTTAAATTTAGACAGTAAGCCCCAATCATTGATATCTTATGGTAATCTGCGGTGTCAAGACCTAGTCTATAACAATTTATTCTAAAATGAAGGTAATAGAACTTACTTTGAGATTAAAACCTAACAATGTAACTGCGAGATATAGTCTTAGCCTCTAAAAACACACGTTTAATGTCGCACTTAAATTTAGACCGTAAGCCCTAATCATTGATATCCTGTGGTAATTTGCGGCGTCAAGACCTAATCTATAACAATTTATTCTAAAATCAAGGTAATAGAAATTACTTTGAGATTAAAACCCAACCAAGTAACTGCAAGATATAGTCTTAGCCTCTCAAAACACACGTATGTTGTCGCACTTAAATTTAGACAGTAAGCCCCAATCATTGATATCTTATGGTAATCTGCGTTGTCAAAACCTAGTCTATAACAATTTATTCTAAAATGAAGGTAATGGAACTTATTTGGAGATTAAAACCTAACAATGTAACTGCGAAATATAGTCTTAGCCTCTAAAAACACACACGTCTAATGTCACACTTAAATTTAGACAGTAAGCCCTTATCATTAATTTTTTGTGGTAATCTGCGGCGTCAAGACCTAATCTATAACAATTTATTCTAAAATGAAGGTAATAGAACTTACTTTGAGATTAAAACCCAACCAAGTAACTGCAAAATATAGTCTTAGCCTCTAAAAACACACGTTAAATGTCGCACTTAAATTTAGACAGTAAGCCCTAATCATTGATTTCTTTTGATAATCTGCGGCGACAAGACCTATTAAAACCTTCGAAATCTTATATTTTATGAATTATTTTATTGAATTTCCTAGTTTTAGGTGTGTCATAATTTGATGTAAAATGTGGTATTAAAAAACATTTTTTGATATAAAATTTACAAATTTTTGTTAAAATAAAACCCTAGAAATCATGCATTTTAGGATTGATTTTTTTTAATTTCTAACTTTAGGTGTGTCAATATTTGATGAAAAATGTGGTATTAAAATACATTTTTTGATATGAAATTTAATAATTTTTGTTAATATAATACCTCAAAAATCTTGCATTTTATGATTGATTTTTTTGAATTTCTAACTTTAGATGTGACAATACTTGATGTAAAATGTGGTATTAAAATACATTTTTTAACATAATATTTTATAATTTTTGTTAGAATAAAACCTTAGAAATCTTATATTTTATGAATTATTTTATTGAATTTCCTACTTTTAGGTGTGTCAATATTTGTTGTAAAATGTGGTATTAAAATAAATTTTTTTATATAAAATTTACAAATTTTTGTTAAAATAAAACCCTAGAAATCATGCATTTTAGGATTGTTTTTTTTTATTTCTTACTTTAGGTGTGTCAATATTTGATGTAAAATGTGGTATTAAAATTCATTTTTTAACATAATATTTTATAATTTTTGTTGGAATAAAACCTTAGAAATCTTATATTTTATGAATTATTTTATTGAATTTCCTACTTTTAAGTGTGTCAGAATTTGATGTAAAATGTGGTATTAAAATACATTTTTTTTTATAAAATTTACAAATTTTTGTTAAAATAATACCCTAGAAATCATGCATTTTAGGATTGATTTTTTTTAATTTCTAACTTTAGGTGTGTCAATATTTGATGAAAAATGTGGTATTAAAATACATTTTTTAACATAATATTTTATAATTTTTGTTAGAATAAAACCTTAGAAATCTTATATTTTATGAATTATTTTATTGAATTTCCTACTTTTAGCTGTGTCAATATTTGTTGTAAAATGTGGTATTAAAATAAATTTTTTATATAAAATTTACAAATTTTTGTTAAAATAAAACCCTAGAAATCATGCATTTTAGGAATGATTTTTTTTTATTTCTTACTTTAGGTGTGTCAATATTTGATGTAAAATGTGGTATTAAAATTCATTTTTTAACATAATATTTTATAATTTTTGTTGGAATAAAACCTTAGAAATCTTATATTTTATGAATTATTTTATTGAATTTCCTACTTTTAAGTGTGTCAGAATTTGATGTAAAATGTGGTATTAAAATACATTTTTTTATATAAAATTTACAAATTTTTGTTAAAATAATACCCTAGAAATCATGCATTTTAGGATTGATTTTTTTTAATTTCTAACTTTAGGTGTGTCAATATTTGATGAAAAATGTGGTATTAAAATACATTTTTTAACATAATATTTTATAATTTTTGTTAGAATAAAACCTTAGAAATCTTATATTTTATGAATTATTTTATTGAATTTCCTACTTTTAGCTGTGTCAATATTTGTTGTAAAATGTGGTATTAAAATAAATTTTTTATATAAAATTTACAAATTTTTGTTAAAATAAAACCCTAGAAATCATGCATTTTAGGAATGATTTTTTTTATTTCTTACTTTAGGTGTGTCAATATTTGATGTAAAATGTGGTATTAAAATTCATTTTTTAACATAATATTTTATAATTTTTGTTAGAATAAAACCTTAGAAATCTTATATTTTATGAATTATTTTATTGAATTTCCTACTTTTAAGTGTGTCAGTATTTGATGTAAAATGTGGTATTATTATTAAAAACCTAACCATGTAACTGCAAGATATAGTCTTAGCCTCTAGAAACACACGTTTAATGTCGCACTTAAATTTTGGTAGTAAGCCCTAATCATTAATTTTTGTATTAATCTGCGGCGTCAAGATCTAATCTATTACAATTAACACTCACATGTAAGTAATAGAACTTACTTTGAGATTAAAACCTAACCATGTAACTGCAAGATATAGTCTAAGCCTCTAGAAACACACGTTTAATGTCGCACTTAAATTTTGGTAGTAAGCCCTAATCATTGAATTTTTGTATTAATCTGTGGCGTCAAGATCTAATCTATTACAATTAACACTCACATGTAAGTAATAGAACTTACTTTGAGATTAAAACCTAACCATGTAACTGCAAGATATAGTCTTAGCCTCTAAAAACACACGTTTAATGTCGCACTTAAATTTAGACAGTAAGCCCTAATCATTGATATCCTGTGGTAATTTGCGGCGTCAAGACCTAATCTATAACAATTTATTCTAAAATCAAGGTAATAGAACTTACTTTGAGATTAAAACCCAACCAAGTAACTGCAAGATATAGTCTTAGCCTCTCAAAACACACGTATGTTGTCGCACTTAAATTTAGACAGTAAGCCCCAATCATTGATATCTTATGGTAATCTGCGTTGTCAAAACCTAGTCTATAACAATTTATTCTAAAATGAAGGTAATGGAACTTATTTGGAGATTAAAACCTAACAATGTAACTGCGAAATATAGTCTTAGCCTCTAAAAACACACACGTCTAATGTCACACTTAAATTTAGACAGTAAGCCCTTATCATTAATTTTTTGTGGTAATCTGCGGCGTCAAGACCTAATCTATAACAATTTATTCTAAAATGAAGGTAATAGAACTTACTTTGAGATTAATACCCAACCAAGTAACTGCAAAATATAGTCTTAGCCTCTAAAAACACACGTTAAATGTCGCACTTAAATTTAGACAGTAAGCCCTAATCATTGATTTCTTTTGATAATCTGCGGCGACAAGACCTATTAAAACCTTCGAAATCTTATATTTTATGAATTATTTTATTGAATTTCCTAGTTTTAGGTGTGTCATAATTTGATGTAAAATGTGGTATTAAAAAACATTTTTTGATATAAAATTTACAAATTTTTGTTAAAATAAAACCCTAGAAATCATGCATTTTAGGATTGATTTTTTTTAATTTCTAACTTTAGGTGTGTCAATATTTGATGAAAAATGTGGTATTAAAATACATTTTTTGATATGAAATTTAATAATTTTTGTTAATATAATACCTCAAAAATCTTGCATTTTATGATTGATTTTTTTGAATTTCTAACTTTAGATGTGACAATACTTGATGTAAAATGTGGTATTAAAATACATTTTTTAACATAATATTTTATAATTTTTGTTAGAATAAAACCTTAGAAATCTTATATTTTATGAATTATTTTATTGAATTTCCTACTTTTAGGTGTGTCAATATTTGTTGTAAAATGTGGTATTAAAATAAATTTTTTTATATAAAATTTACAAATTTTTGTTAAAATAAAACCCTAGAAATCATGCATTTTAAGATTGTTTTTTTTTTATTTCTTACTTTAGGTGTGTCAATATTTGATGTAAAATGTGGTATTAATATTCATTTTTTAACATAATATTTTATAATTTTTGTTGGAATAAAACCTTAGAAATCTTATATTTTATGAATTATTTTATTGAATTTCCTACTTTTAAGTGTGTCAGAATTTGATGTAAAATGTGGTATTAAAATACATTTTTTTATATAAAATTTACAAATTTTTGTTAAAATAATACCCTAGAAATCATGCATTTTAGGATTGATTTTTTTTAATTTCTAACTTTAGGTGTGTCAATATTTGATGAAAAATGTGGTATTAAAATACATTTTTTGATATAAAATTTACAAATTTTTGTTAATATAATACCTCAGAAATCTTGCATTTTATGATTGATTTTTTTGAATTTCTAACTTTAGATGTGACAATACTTGATGTAAAATGTGGTATTAAAATACATTTTTTAACATAATATTTTATAATTTTTGTTAGAATAAAACCTTAGAAATCTTATATTTTATGAATTATTTTATTGAATTTCCTACTTTTAAGTGTGTCAGTATTTGATGTAAAATGTGGTATTATTATTAAAAACCTAACCATGTAACTGCAAGATATAGTCTTAGCCTCTAGAAACACACGTTTAATGTCGCACTTAAATTTTGGTAGTAAGCCCTAATCATTGATATCCTGTGGTAATCTGCGGCGTCAAGACCTAATCTATAACAATTTATTCTAAAATCAAGGTAATAGAACTTACTTTGAGATTAAAACCCAACCAAGTAACTGCAAGATATAGTCTTAGCCTCTCAAAACACACGTATATTGTCGCACTTAAATTTAGACAGTAAGCCCCAATCATTGATATCTTATGGTAATCTGCGGCGTCAAGACCTAGTCTATAACAATTTATTCTAAAATGTAAGTAATAGAACTTACTTTGAGATTAATACCCAACCAAGTAACTGCAAGATGTAGTCTTAGCCTCTAAAAACACACTTTTAATGTCGCACTTAAATTTAGACAGTAAGCCCTAATCATTGATTTCTTTTGATAATCTGCGGCGACAAGACCTATTAAAACCTTCGAAATCTTATATTTTATGAATTATTTTATTGAATTTCCTAGTTTTAGGTGTGTCATAATTTGATGTAAAATGTGGTATTAAAAAACATTTTTTGATATAAAATTTACAAATTTTTGTTAAAATAAAACCCTAGAAATCATGCATTTTAGGATTGATTTTTTTTAATTTCTAACTTTAGGTGTGTCAATATTTGATGAAAAATGTGGTATTAAAATACATTTTTTGATATGAAATTTAATAATTTTTGTTAATATAATACCTCAAAAATCTTGCATTTTATGATTGATTTTTTTTGAATTTCTAACTTTAGATGTGACAATACTTGATGTAAAATGTGGTATTAAAATACATTTTTTAACATAATATTTTATAATTTTTGTTAGAATAAAACCTTAGAAATCTTATATTTTATGAATTATTTTATTGAATTTCCTACTTTTAGGTGTGTCAATATTTGTTGTAAAATGTGGTATTAAAATAAATTTTTTTATATAAAATTTACAAATTTTTGTTAAAATAAAACCCTAGAAATCATGCATTTTAGGATTGTTTTTTTTTTATTTCTTACTTTAGGTGTGTCAATATTTGATGTAAAATGTGGTATTAATGTTCATTTTTTAACATAATATTTTATAATTTTTGTTGGAATAAAACCTTAGAAATCTTATATTTTATGAATTATTTTATTGAATTTCCTACTTTTAAGTGTGTCAGAATTTGATGTAAAATGTGGTATTAAAATACATTTTTTTATATAAAATTTACAAATTTTTGTTAAAATAATACCCTAGAAATCATGCATTTTAGGATTGATTTTTTTTAATTTCTTACTTTAGGTGTGTCAATATTTGATGAAAAATGTGGTATTAAAATACATTTTTTGATATAAAATTTACAAATTTTTGTTAATATAATACCTCAGAAATCTTGCATTTTATGATTGATTTTTTTGAATTTCTAACTTTAGATGTGACAATACTTGATGTAAAATGTGGTATTAAAATACATTTTTTAACATAATATTTTATAATTTTTGTTAGAATAAAACCTTAGAAATCTTATATTTTATGAATTATTTTATTGAATTTCCTACTTTTAGGTGTGTCAATATTTGTTGTAAAATGTGGTATTAAAATAATTTTTTTTATATAAAATTTACAAATTTTTGTTAAAATAAAACCCTAGAAATCATGCATTTTAGGATTGTTTTTTTTTTATTTCTTACTTTAGGTGTGTCAATATTTGATGTAAAATGTGGTATTAATGTTCATTTTTTAACATAATATTTTATAATTTTTGTTGGAATAAAACCTTAGAAATCTTATATTTTATGAATTATTTTATTGAATTTCCTACTTTTAAGTGTGTCAGAATTTGATGTAAAATGTGGTATTAAAATACATTTTTTTATATAAAATTTACAAATTTTTGTTAAAATAATACCCTAGAAATCATGCATTTTAGGATTGATTTTTTTTAATTTCTAACTTTAGGTGTGTCAATATTTGATGAAAAATGTGGTATTAAAATACATTTTTTGATATAAAATTTACAAATTTTTGTTAATATAATACCTCAGAAATCTTGCATTTTATGATTGATTTTTTTGAATTTCTAACTTTAGATGTGACAATACTTGATGTAAAATGTGGTATTAAAATACATTTTTTAACATAATATTTTATAATTTTTGTTAGAATAAAACCTTAGAAATCTTATATTTTATGAATTATTTTATTGAATTTCCTACTTTTAGGTGTGTCAATATTTGTTGTAAAATGTGGTATTAAAATAAATTTTTTTATATAAAATTTAAAAATTTTTGTTAAAATAAAACCCTAGAAATCATGCATTTTAGGATTGTTTTTTTTTTATTTCTTACTTTAGGTGTGTCAATATTTGATGTAAAATGTGGTATTAATGTTCATTTTTTAACATAATATTTTATAATTTTTGTTGGAATAAAACCTTAGAAATCTTATATTTTATGAATTATTTTATTGAATTTCCTACTTTTAAGTGTGTCAGAATTTGATGTAAAATGTGGTATTAAAATACATTTTTTTATATAAAAATTTACAAATTTTTGTTAAAATAATACCCTAGAAATCATGCATTTTAGGATTGATTTTTTTTATTTCTTACTTTAGGTGTGTCAATATTTGATGAAAAATGTGGTATTAAAATACATTTTTTGATATAAAATTTACAAATTTTTGTTAATATAATACCTCAGAAATCTTGCATTTTATGATTGATTTTTTTGAATTTCTAACTTTAGATGTGACAATACTTGATGTAAAATGTGGTATTAAAATACATTTTTTAACATAATATTTTATAATTTTTGTTAGAATAAAACCTTAGAAATCTTATATTTTATGAATTATTTTATTGAATTTCCTACTTTTAGGTGTGTCAATATTTGTTGTAAAATGTGGTATTAAAATAAATTTTTTTATATAAAATTTACAAATTTTTGTTAAAATAAAACCCTAGAAATCATGCATTTTAGGATTGATTTTTTTTATTTCTTACTTTAGGTGTGTCAATATTTGATGTAAAATGTGGTATTAAAATTCATTTTTTAACATAATATTTTATAATTTTTGTTGGAATAAAACCTTAGAAATCTTATATTTTATGAATTATTTTATTGAATTTCCTACTTTTAAGTGTGTCAGAATTTGATGTAAAATGTGGTATTAAAATACATTTTTTTATATAAAATTTACAAATTTTTGTTAAAATAATACCCTAGAAATCATCCATTTTAGGATTGATTTTTTTTAATTTCTAACTTTAGGTGTGTCAATATTTGATGAAAAATGTGGTATTAAAATACATTTTTTGATATAAAATTTACAAATTTTTGTTAATATAATACCTCAGAAATCTTGCATTTTATGATTGATTTTTTTGAATTTCTAACTTTAGATGTGACAATACTTGATGTAAAATGTGGTATTAAAATACATTTTTTAACATAATATTTTATAATTTTTGTTAGAATAAAACCTTAGAAATCTTATATTTTATGAATTATTTTATTGAATTTCCTACTTTTAGCTGTGTCAATATTTGTTGTAAAATGTGGTATTAAAATAATTTTTTTATTTAAAATTTACAAATTTTTGTTAAAATAAAACCCTAGAAATCATGCATTTTAGGAATGATTTTTTTTTATTTCTTACTTTAGGTGTGTCAATATTTGATGTAAAATGTGGTATTAAAATTCATTTTTTAACATAATATTTTATTATTTTTGTTAGAATAAAACCTTAGAAATCTTATATTTTATGAATTATTTTATTGAATTTCCTACTTTTAAGTGTGTCAGTATTTGATGTAAAATGTGGTATTATTATTAAAAACCTAACCATGTAACTGCAAGATATAGTCTTAGCCTCTAAAAAACACACGTTTAATGTCGCACTTAAATTTAGACAGTAAGCCCTAATCATTGATATCTTGTGTTAATCTGCGGCGTCAAGACCTAATCTATAACAATTAACACTCACATGTACGTTAAAAAACTTACTTTGAGATTTAAACCTAGCCATGTAACTGCAAGATATTGTCTTAGCCTCTAAAAACACACGTTTAATGTCGTACTTAAATTTAGGCAGTAAGCCCTAATCATTGATATCTTGTGGTAATCTGCGGCGTCAAGACCTAATCTATAACAATTTATCCTAAAATGAAGGTAATACAACTTACTTTGATATTAAAAACTAACCATGTAACTGCAAGATACAGTCTTAGCCTCTCAAAATACACTTATATTGTCGCACTTAAATTTAGACAGTAAGCCCCAATCATTGATATCTTATGGTAATCTGCGGTGTCAAGACCTAGTCTATAACAATTTATTCTAAAATGAAGGTAATAGAACTTACTTTGAGATTAAAACCTAACCATGTAACTGCAAGATATAGTCTTAGCCTCTAAAAAACACACGTTTAATGTCGCACTTAAATTTAGACAGTAAGCCCTAATCATTGATATCTTGTGTTAATCTGCGGCGTTAAGACCTAATCTATAACAATTAACACTCACATGTAAGTTAAAAAACTTACTTTGAGATTTAAACCTAGCCATGTAACTGCAAGATATTGTCTTAGCCTCTAAAAACACACGTTTAATGTCGTACTTAAATTTAGGCAGTAAGCCCTAATCATTGATATCTTGTGTTAATCTGCGGCGTCAAGACCTAATCTATAACAATTAACACTCACATGTAAGTTAAAAAACTTACTTTGAGATTTAAACCTAGCCATGTAACTGCAAGATATTGTCTTAGCCTCTAAAAACACACGTTTAATGTCGTACTTAAATTTAGGCAGTAAGCCCTAATCATTGATATCTTGTGGTAATCTGCGGCGTCAAGACCTAATCTATAACAATTAACACTCACATGTAAGTTAAAAAACTTACTTTGAGATTTAAACCTAGCCATGTTACTGCAAGATATTGTCTTAGCCTCTAAAAACACACGTTTAATGTCGTACTTAAATTTAGGCAGTAAGCCCTAATCATTGATATCTTGTGTTAATCTGCGGCGTCAAGACCTAATCTATAACAATTAACACTCACATGTAAGTTAAAAAACTTACTTTGAGATTTAAACCTAGCCATGTAACTGCAAGATATTGTCTTAGCCTCTAAAAACACACGTTTAATGTCGTACTTAAATTTAGGCAGTAAGCCCTAATCATTGATATCTTGTGGTAATCTGCGGCGTCAAGACCTAATCTATAACAATTTATCCTAAAATGAAGGTAATAGAATTTACTTTGAGATTAAAACCCAACAAAGTAACTGCAAGATATAGTCTTAGCCTCTAAAAACACACGTTTAATGTCGTACTTAAATTTAGGCAGTAAGCCCTAATCATTGATATCTTGTGGTAATCTGCGGCGTCAAGACCTAATCTATAACAATTTATCCTAAAATGAAGGTAATATAACTTACTTTGATATTAAAACCTAACCATGTAACTGCAAGATACAGTCTTAGCCTCTCAAAACACACTTATATTGTCGCACTTAAATTTAGACAGTAAGCCCCAATCATTGATATCTTATGGTAATCTGTGGTGTCAAGACCTAGTCTATAACAATTTATTCTAAAATGAAGGTAATAGAACTTACTTTGAGATTAAAACCTAAAAATGTAACTGCGAGATATAGTCTTAGCCTCTAAAACACACACGTCTAATGTCACACTTAAATTTAGACAGTAAGCCCTAATCATTGATATCTTGTGGAAGTCTGCGGCGTCAAGACCTAATCTATAACAATTTATTTTAAAATGTTAGTAATAGAACTTACTTTGAGATTAAAACCCAACAAAGTAACTGCAAGATATAGTCTTAGCCTCTAAAAACACACGTTTAATGTCGTACTTAAATTTAGACAGTAAGCCCTAATCATTGATATCCTGTGGTAATCTGCGGCGTCAAGACCTAATCTATAACAATTTATCCTAAAATGAAGGTAATACAACTTACTTTGATATTAAAACCTAACCATGTAACTGCAAGATACAGTCTTAGCCTCTCAAAACACACGTAAATTGTCGCACTTAAATTTAGACTGTAAGCCCTAATCATTGATATCTTGTGTTAATCTGCGGCGTCAAGACCTAATCTATAACAATTAACACTCACATGTAAGTTAAAAAACTTACTTTGAGATTTAAACCTAGCCATGTAACTGCAAGATATAGTCTTAGCCTCTAGAAACACACATTTAATGTTGCACTTTTATTTAGACAGTAAGACTAAATCACTAATTTTTTATGGTAATCTGCGGCGTCAAGACCTAGTTTATAACAATTTATTCTAAAATGTAAGTAATAGAATTTAATTTGAGATTAAAACCCAACAAAGTAACTGCAAGATATAGTCTTAGCCTCTAAAAACACACGTTTAATGTCGTACTTAAATTTAGGCAGTAAGCCCTAATCATTGATATCTTGTGGAAATCTGCGGCGTCAAGACCTAATCTAAAACAATTTATCCTAAAATGAAGGTAATACAACTTACTTTGATATTAAAACCTAACCATGTAACTGCAAGATATAGTCTTAGCCTCTAAAAACACACCTATAATGTCGCACTTAAATTTAGATAGTAAGCCCTAATCATTGATTTTTTATGGTAATCTGCGGCGTCAAGACCTAGTTTATAACAATTTATTCTAAAATGTAAGTAATAGAATTTACTTTGAGATTAAAACCCAACAAAGTAACTGCAAGATATAGTCTTAGCCTCTAAAAACACACGTTTAATGTCGTACTTAAATTTAGGCAGTAAGCCCTAATCATTGATATCTTGTGGTAATCTGCGGCGTCAAGACCTAATCTATAACAATTTATCCTAAAATGAAGGTAATACAACTTACTTTGATATTAAAACCTAACCATGTAACTGCAAGATATAGTCTTAGCCTCTCAAAACACACGTATATTGTCGCACTTAAATTTAGACAGTAAGCCCCAATCATTGATATCTTATGGTAATCTGCGGTGTCAAGACCTAGTCTATAACAATTTATTCTAAAATGAAGGTAATAAAACTTACTTTGAGATTAAAACCTAACAATGTAACTGCGAAATATAGTCTTAGCCTCTAAAAAACACACGTTTAATGTCGCACTTAAATTTAGACAGTAAGCCCTAATCATTGATATCTTGTGTTAATCTGCGGCGTTAAGACCTAATCTATAACAATTAACACTCACATGTAAGTTAAAAAACTTACTTTGAGATTTAAACCTAGCCATGTAACTGCAAGATATTGTCTTAGCCTCTAAAAACACACGTTTAATGTCGTACTTAAATTTAGGCAGTAAGCCCTAATCATTGATATCTTGTGTTAATCTGCGGCGTCAAGACCTAATCTATAACAATTAACACTCACATGTAAGTTAAAAAACTTACTTTGAGATTTAAACCTAGCCATGTAACTGCAAGATATTGTCTTAGCCTCTAAAAACACACGTTTAATGTCGTACTTAAATTTAGGCAGTAAGCCCTAATCATTGATATCTTGTGGTAATCTGCGGCGTCAAGACCTAATCTATAACAATTAACACTCACATGTAAGTTAAAAAACTTACTTTGAGATTTAAACCTAGCCATGTAACTGCAAGATATTGTCTTAGCCTCTAAAAACACACGTTTAATGTCGTACTTAAATTTAGGCAGTAAGCCCTAATCATTGATATCTTGTGTTAATCTGCGGCGTCAAGACCTAATCTATAACAATTAACACTCACATGTAAGTTAAAAAACTTACTTTGAGATTTAAACCTAGCCATGTAACTGCAAGATATTGTCTTAGCCTCTAAAAACACACGTTTAATGTCGTACTTAAATTTAGGCAGTAAGCCCTAATCATTGATATCTTGTGGTAATCTGCGGCGTCAAGACCTAATCTATAACAATTTATCCTAAAATGAAGGTAATAGAATTTACTTTGAGATTAAAACCCAACAAAGTAACTGCAAGATATAGTCTTAGCCTCTAAAAACACACGTTTAATGTCGTACTTAAATTTAGGCAGTAAGCCCTAATCATTGATATCTTGTGGTAATCTGCGGCGTCAAGACCTAATCTATAACAATTTATCCTAAAATGAAGGTAATATAACTTACTTTGATATTAAAACCTAACCATGTAACTGCAAGATACAGTCTTAGCCTCTCAAAACACACTTATATTGTCGCACTTAAATTTAGACAGTAAGCCCCAATCATTGATATCTTATGGTAATCTGTGGTGTCAAGACCTAGTCTATAACAATTTATTCTAAAATGAAGGTAATAGAACTTACTTTGAGATTAAAACCTAAAAATGTAACTGCGAGATATAGTCTTAGCCTCTAAAACACACACGTCTAATGTCACACTTAAATTTAGACAGTAAGCCCTAATCATTGATATCTTGTGGAAGTCTGCGGCGTCAAGACCTAATCTATAACAATTTATTTTAAAATGTTAGTAATAGAACTTACTTTGAGATTAAAACCCAACAAAGTAACTGCAAGATATAGTCTTAGCTTCTAAAAACACACGTTTAATGTCGTACTTAAATTTAGACAGTAAGCCCTAATCATTGATATCCTGTGGTAATCTGCGGCGTCAAGACCTAATCTATAACAATTTATCCTAAAATGAAGGTAATACAACTTACTTTGATATTAAAACCTAACCATGTAACTGCAAGATACAGTCTTAGCCTCTCAAAACACACGTAAATTGTCGCACTTAAATTTAGACTGTAAGCCCTAATCATTGATATCTTGTGTTAATCTGCGGCGTCAAGACCTAATCTATAACAATTAACACTCACATGTAAGTTAAAAAACTTACTTTGAGATTTAAACCTAGCCATGTAACTGCAAGATATAGTCTTAGCCTCTAGAAACACACATTTAATGTTGCACTTTTATTTAGACAGTAAGACTAAATCACTAATTTTTTATGGTAATCTGCGGCGTCAAGACCTAGTTTATAACAATTTATTCTAAAATGTAAGTAATAGAATTTAATTTGAGATTAAAACCCAACAAAGTAACTGCAAGATATAGTCTTAGCCTCTAAAAACACACGTTTAATGTCGTACTTAAATTTAGGCAGTAAGCCCTAATCATTGATATCTTGTGGAAATCTGCGGCGTCAAGACCTAATCTAAAACAATTTATCCTAAAATGAAGGTAATACAACTTACTTTGATATTAAAACCTAACCATGTAACTGCAAGATATAGTCTTAGCCTCTAAAAACACACCTATAATGTCGCACTTAAATTTAGATAGTAAGCCCTAATCATTGATTTTTTATGGTAATCTGCGGCGTCAAGACCTAGTTTATAACAATTTATTCTAAAATGTAAGTAATAGAATTTACTTTGAGATTAAAACCCAACAAAGTAACTGCAAGATATAGTCTTAGCCTCTAAAAACACACGTTTAATGTCGTACTTAAATTTAGGCAGTAAGCCCTAATCATTGATATCTTGTGGTAATCTGCGGCGTCAAGACCTAATCTATAACAATTTATCCTAAAATGAAGGTAATACAACTTACTTTGATATTAAAACCTAACCATGTAACTGCAAGACATAGTCTTAGCCTCTCAAAACACACGTATATTGTCGCACTTAAATTTAGACAGTAAGCCCCAATCATTGATATCTTATGGTAATCTGCGGTGTCAAGACCTAGTCTATAACAATTTATTCTAAAATGAAGGTAATAAAACTTACTTTGAGATTAAAACCTAACAATGTAACTGCGAAATATAGTCTTAGCCTCTAAAACACACACGTCTAATGTCACACTTAAATTTAGACAGTAAGCCCTAATCATTGATTTTTTATGGTAATCTGCGGCGTCAAGACCTAGTTTATAACAATGTATTCTTAAATGTAAGTAATAGAAATTACTTTGAGATTAAAACCCAACAAAGTAACTGCAAGATATAGTCTTAGCCTCTAAAAACACACGTTTAATGTCGTACTTAAATTTAGGCAGTAAGCCCTAATCATTGATATCTTGTGGTAATCTGCGGCGTCAAGACCTAATCTATAACAATTTATCCTAAAATGAAGGTAATACAACTTACTTTGATATTAAAACCTAACCATGTAACTGCAAGATACAGTCTTAGCCTCTCAAAACACACTTATATTGTCGCACTTAAATTTAGACAGTAAGCCCCAATCATTGATATCTTATGGTAATCTGTGGTGTCAAGACCTAGTCTATAACAATTTATTTTAAAATGTTAGTAATAGAACTTACTTTGAGATTAAAACCCAACAAAGTAACTGCAAGATATATCTTAGCCTCTAAAAACACACGTTTAATGTCGTACTTAAATTTAGGCAGTAAGCCCTAATCATTGATATCTTGTGGTAATCTGCGGCGTCAAGACCTAATCTATAACAATTTATCCTAAAAGGAAGGTAATACAACTTACTTTGATATTAAAACCTAACCATGTAACTGCAAGATACAGTCTTAGCCTCTCAAAACACACGTAAATTGTCGCACTTAAATTTAGACTGTAAGACCTAATCATTGATATCTTGTGTTAATCTGCGGCGTCAAGACCTAATCTATAACAATTAACACTCACATGTAAGTTAAAAAACTTACTTTGAGATTTAAACCTAGCCATGTAACTGCAAGATATAGTCTTAGCCTCTAGAAACACACATTTAATGTCGCACTTTAATTTAGACAGTAAGACTAAATCACTAATTTTTTATGGTAATCTGCGGCGTCAAGACCTAGTCTATAACAATTTATTTTAAAATGTTAGTAATAGAACTTACTTTGAGATTAAAACCCAACAAAGTAACTGCAAGATATAGTCTTAGCCTCTAAAAACACACGTTTAATGTCGTACTTAAATTTAGGCAGTAAGCCCTAATCATTGATATCTTGTGGTAATCTGCGGCGTCAAGACCTAATCTATAACAATTTATCCTAAAATGAAGGTAATACAACTTACTTTGATATTAAAACCTAACCATGTAACTGCAAGATACAGTCTTAGCCTCTCAAAACACACTTATATTGTCGCACTTAAATTTAGACAGTAAGCCCCAATCATTGATATCTTATGGTAATCTGTGGTGTCAAGACCTAGTCTATAACAATTTATTTTAAAATGTTAATAATAGAACTTACTTTGAGATTAAAACCCAACAAAGTAACTGCAAGATATATCTTAGCCTCTAAAAACACACGTTTAATGTCGTACTTAAATTTAGGCAGTAAGCCCTAATCATTGATATCTTGTGGTAATCTGCGGCGTCAAGACCTAATCTATAACAATTTATCCTAAAATGAAGGTAATAGAATTTACTTTGAGATTAAAACCCAACAAAGTAACTGCAAGATATAGTCTTAGCCTCTAAAAACACACGTTTAATGTCGTACTTAAATTTAGGCAGTAAGCCCTAATCATTGATATCTTGTGGTAATCTGCGGCGTCAAGACCTAATCTATAACAATTTATCCTAAAATGAAGGTAATATAACTTACTTTGATATTAAAACCTAACCATGTAACTGCAAGATACAGTCTTAGCCTCTCAAAACACACTTATATTGTCGCACTTAAATTTAGACAGTAAGCCCCAATCATTGATATCTTATGGTAATCTGTGGTGTCAAGACCTAGTCTATAACAATTTATTCTAAAATGAAGGTAATAGAACTTACTTTGAGATTAAAACCTAAAAATGTAACTGCGAGATATAGTCTTAGCCTCTAAAACACACACGTCTAATGTCACACTTAAATTTAGACAGTAAGCCCTAATCATTGATATCTTGTGGAAGTCTGCGGCGTCAAGACCTAATCTATAACAATTTATTTTAAAATGTTAGTAATAGAACTTACTTTGAGATTAAAACCCAACAAAGTAACTGCAAGATATAGTCTTAGCCTCTAAAAACACACGTTTAATGTCGTACTTAAATTTAGACAGTAAGCCCTAATCATTGATATCTTGTGTTAATCTGCGGCGTCAAGACCTAATCTATAACAATTAACACTCACATGTAAGTTAAAAAACTTACTTTGAGATTTAAACCTAGCCATGTAACTGCAAGATATAGTCTTAGCCTCTAGAAACACACATTTAATGTTGCACTTTTATTTAGACAGTAAGACTAAATCACTAATTTTTTATGGTAATCTGCGGCGTCAAGACCTAGTTTATAACAATTTATTCTAAAATGTAAGTAATAGAATTTAATTTGAGATTAAAACCCAACAAAGTAACTGCAAGATATAGTCTTAGCCTCTAAAAACACACGTTTAATGTCGTACTTAAATTTAGGCAGTAAGCCCTAATCATTGATATCTTGTGGTAATCTGCGGCGTCAAGACCTAATCTAAAACAATTTATCCTAAAATGAAGGTAATACAACTTACTTTGATATTAAAACCTAACCATGTAACTGCAAGATATAGTCTTAGCCTCTAAAAACACACCTATAATGTCGCACTTAAATTTAGATAGTAAGCCCTAATCATTGATTTTTTATGGTAATCTGCGGCGTCAAGACCTAGTTTATAACAATTTATTCTAAAATGTAAGTAATAGAATTTACTTTGAGATTAAAACCCAACAAAGTAACTGCAAGATATAGTCTTAGCCTCTAAAAACACACGTTTAATGTCGTACTTAAATTTAGGCAGTAAGCCCTAATCATTGATATCTTGTGGTAATCTGCGGCGTCAAGACCTAATCTATAACAATTTATCCTAAAATGAAGGTAATACAACTTACTTTGATATTAAAACCTAACCATGTAACTGCAAGATATAGTCTTAGCCTCTCAAAACACACGTATATTGTCGCACTTAAATTTAGACAGTAAGCCCCAATCATTGATATCTTATGGTAATCTGCGGTGTCAAGACCTAGTCTATAACAATTTATTCTAAAATGAAGGTAATAAAACTTACTTTGAGATTAAAACCTAACAATGTAACTGCGAAATATAGTCTTAGCCTCTAAAACACACACGTCTAATGTCACACTTAAATTTAGACAGTAAGCCCTAATCATTGATTTTTTATGGTAATCTGCGGCGTCAAGACCTAGTTTATAACAATGTATTCTTAAATGTAAGTAATAGAAATTACTTTGAGATTAAAACCCAACAAAGTAACTGCAAGATATAGTCTTAGCCTCTAAAAACACACGTTTAATGTCGTACTTAAATTTAGGCAGTAAGCCCTAATCATTGATATCTTGTGGTAATCTGCGGCGTCAAGACCTAATCTATAACAATTTATCCTAAAATGAAGGTAATACAACTTACTTTGATATTAAAACCTAACCATGTAACTGCAAGATACAGTCTTAGCCTCTCAAAACACACTTATATTGTCGCACTTAAATTTAGACAGTAAGCCCCAATCATTGATATCTTATGGTAATCTGTGGTGTCAAGACCTAGTCTATAACAATTTATTTTAAAATGTTAGTAATAGAACTTACTTTGAGATTAAAACCCAACAAAGTAACTGCAAGATATATCTTAGCCTCTAAAAACACACGTTTAATGTCGTACTTAAATTTAGGCAGTAAGCCCTAATCATTGATATCTTGTGGTAATCTGCGGCGTCAAGACCTAATCTATAACAATTTATCCTAAAAGGAAGGTAATACAACTTACTTTGATATTAAAACCTAACCATGTAACTGCAAGATACAGTCTTAGCCTCTCAAAACACACGTAAATTGTCGCACTTAAATTTAGACTGTGAGACCTAATCATTGATATCTTGTGTTAATCTGCGGCGTCAAGACCTAATCTATAACAATTAACACTCACATGTAAGTTAAAAAACTTACTTTGAGATTTAAACCTAGCCATGTAACTGCAAGATATAGTCTTAGCCTCTAGAAACACACATTTAATGTCGCACTTTAATTTAGACAGTAAGACTAAATCACTAATTTTTTATGGTAATCTGCGGCGTCAAGACCTAGTCTATAACAATTTATTTTAAAATGTTAGTAATAGAACTTACTTTGAGATTAAAACCCAACAAAGTAACTGCAAGATATAGTCTTAGCCTCTAAAAACACACGTTTAATGTCGTACTTAAATTTAGGCAGTAAGCCCTAATCATTGATATCTTGTGGTAATCTGCGGCGTCAAGACCTAATCTATAACAATTTATCCTAAAAGGAAGGTAATACAACTTACTTTGATATTAAAACCTAACCATGTAACTGCAAGATACAGTCTTAGCCTCTCAAAACACACGTAAATTGTCGCACTTAAATTTAGACTGTAAGACCTAATCATTGATATCCTGTGGTAATCTGCGGCGTCAAGACCTAATCTATAACAATTTATTCTAAAATCAAGGTAATAAAACTTACTTTGAGATTAAAACCTAACAATGTAAC
This sequence comes from Melinaea marsaeus rileyi, assembly GCA_918358865.1. Classification (NCBI taxonomy): domain Eukaryota; kingdom Metazoa; phylum Arthropoda; class Insecta; order Lepidoptera; family Nymphalidae; genus Melinaea; species Melinaea marsaeus. Next base: position 9,180,808 of record OU911094.1, read on the forward strand.
TGCGAAATATAGTCTTAGCCTCTAAAACACACACGTCTAATGTCACACTTAAATTTAGACAGTAAGCCCTAATCATTGATTTTTTATGGTAATCTGCGGCGTCAAGACCTAGTTTATAACAATTTATTCTTAAATGTAAGTAATAGAAATTACTTTGAGATTAAAACCCAACAAAGTAACTGCAAGATATAGTTTTAGCCTCTAAAAACACACGTTTAATGTCGTACTTAAATTTAGGCAGTAAGCCCTAATCATTGATATCTTGTGGTAATCTGCGGCGTCAAGACCTAATCTATAACAATTTATCCTAAAATGAAGGTAATACAACTTACTTTGATATTAAAACCTAACCATGTAACTGCAAGATACAGTCTTAGCCTCTCAAAACACACGTAAATTGTCGCACTTAAATTTAGACTGTAAGCCCTAATCATTGATATCTTGTGTTAATCTGCGGCGTCAAGACCTAATCTATAACAATTAACACTCACATGTAAGTTAAAAAACTTACTTTGAGATTTAAACCTAGCCATGTAACTGCAAGATATTGTCTTAGCCTCTAAAAACACACGTATAATGTCGCACTTAAATTTAGACAGTAAGCCCTAATCATTGATATCCTGTGGTAATCTGCGGCGTCAAGACCTAATCTATAACAATTTATTCTAAAATCAAGGTAATAGAACTTACTTTGAGATTAAAACCCAACCAAGTAACTGCAAGATATAGTCTTAGCCTCTAAAAACACACGTATAATGTCGCACTTAAATTTAGACAGTAAGCCCTAATCATTGATATCCTGTGGTAATCTGCGGCGTCAAGACCTAATCTATAACAATTTATTCTAAAATCAAAGTAATAGAACTTACTTTGAGATTAATACCCAACCAAGTAACTGCAAGATATAGTCTTAGCCTCTCAAAACACACGTATATTGTCGCACTTAAATTTAGACAGTAAGCCCCAATCATTGATATCTTATGGTAACCTGCGGCGTCAAGACCTAGTTTATAACAATTTATTCTTAAATGTAAGTAATAGAAATTACTTTGAGATTAAAACCCAACAAAGTAACTGCAAGATATAGTCTTAGCCTCTAAAAACACACGTTTAATGTCGTACTTAAATTTAGGCAGTAAGCCCTAATCATTGATATCTTGTGGTAATCTGCGGCGTCAAGACCTAATCTATAACAATTTATCCTAAAATGAAGGTAATAGAATTTACTTTGAGATTAAAACCCAACAAAGTAACTGCAAGATATAGTCTTAGCCTCTAAAAACACACGTTTAATGTCGTACTTAAATTTAGGCAGTAAGCCCTAATCATTGATATCCTGTGGTAATCTGCGGCGTCAAGACCTAATCTATAACAATTTATTCTAAAATCAAGGTAATAGAACTTACTTTGAGAGTAAAACCCAACCAAGTAACTGCAAGATATAGTCTTAGCCTCTCAAAACACACGTATATTGTCGCACTTAAATTTAGACAGTAAGCCCCAATCATTGATATCTTATGGTAATCTGAGGTGTCAAGACCTAGTCTATAACAATTTATTCCAAAATGAAGGTGATAAAACTTACTTTGAGATTAAAACCTAACAATGTAACTGCGAAATATAGTCTTAGCCTCTAAAACACACACGTCTAATGTCACACTTAAATTTAGACAGTAAGCCCTAATCATTGATTTTTTATGGTAATCTGCGGCGTCAAGACCTAGTTTATAACAATTTATTCTTAAATGTAAGTAATAGAAATTACTTTGAGATTAAAACCCAACAAAGTAACTGCAAGATATAGTCTTAGCCTCTAAAAACACACGTTTAATGTCGTACTTAAATTTAGGCAGTAAGCCCTAATCATTGATATCTTGTGGTACTCTGCGGCGTCAAGACCTAATCTATAACAATTTATCCTAAAATGAAGGTAATAAAACTTACTTTGAGATTAAAACCTAACAATGTAACTGCGAAATATAGTCTTAGCCTCTAAAACACACACGTCTAATGTCACACTTAAATTTAGACAGTAAGCCCTAATCATTGATTTTTTATGGTAATCTGCGGCGTCAAGACCTAGTTTATAACAATTTATTCTAAAATGTAAGTAATAGAATTTACTTTGAGATTAAAACCCAACAAAGTAACTGCAAGATATAGTCTTAGCCTCTAAAAACACACGTTTAATGTCGTACTTAAATTTAGGCAGTAAGCCCTAATCATTGATATCTTGTGGTAATCTGCGGCGTCAAGACCTAATCTATAACAATTTATCCTAAAATGAAGGTAATATAACTTACTTTGATATTAAAACCTAACCATGTAACTGCAAGATACAGTCTTAGCCTCTCAAAACACACGTAAATTGTCGCACTTAAATTTAGACTGTAAGCCCCAATCATTGATATCTTATGGTAATCTGCGTTGTCAAAACATAGTCTATAACAATTTATTCTAAAATGAAGGTAATAGAACTTACTTTGAGATTAAAACCTAACAATGTAACTGCGAAATACAGTCTTAGCCTCTAAAAACACACACGTCTAATGTCACACTTAAATTTAGACAGTAAGCCCTTATCATTAATTTTTTGTGGTAATCTGCGGCGTCAAGACCTAATCTATAACAATTTATCCTAAAATGAAGGTAATACAACTTACTTTGATATTAAAACCTAACCATGTAACTGCAAGATATAGTCTTAGCCTCTCAAAACACACGTATATTGTCGCACTTAAATTTAGACAGTAAGCCCCAATCATTGATATCTTATGGTAATCTGCGGTGTCAAGACCTAGTCTATAACAATTTATTCTAAAATGAAGGTAATAAAACTTACTTTGAGATTAAAACCTAACAATGTAACTGCGAAATATAGTCTTAGCCTCTAAAACACACACGTCTAATGTCACACTTAAATTTAGACAGTAAGCCCTAATCATTGATTTTTTATGGTAATCTGCGGCGTCAAGACCTAGTTTATAACAATGTATTCTTAAATGTAAGTAATAGAAATTACTTTGAGATTAAAACCCAACAAAGTAACTGCAAGATATAGTCTTAGCCTCTAAAAACACACGTTTAATGTCGTACTTAAATTTAGGCAGTAAGCCCTAATCATTGATATCTTGTGGTAATCTGCGGCGTCAAGACCTAATCTATAACAATTTATCCTAAAATGAAGGTAATACAACTTACTTTGATATTAAAACCTAACCATGTAACTGCAAGATACAGTCTTAGCCTCTCAAAACACACTTATATTGTCGCACTTAAATTTAGACAGTAAGCCCCAATCATTGATATCTTATGGTAATCTGCGGCGTCAAGACCTAGTTTATAACAATTTATTCTAAAATGTAAGTAATAGAATTTACTTTGAGATTAAAACCCAACAAAGTAACTGCAAGATATAGTCTTAGCCTCTAAAAACACACGTTTAATGTCGTACTTAAATTTAGGCAGTAAGCCCTAATCATTGATATCTTGTGGTAATCTGCGGCGTCAAGACCTAATCTATAACAATTTATCCTAAAATGAAGGTAATATAACTTACTTTGATATTAAAACCTAACCATGTAACTGCAAGATACAGTCTTAGCCTCTCAAAACACACGTAAATTGTCGCACTTAAATTTAGACTGTAAGCCCCAATCATTGATATCTTATGGTAATCTGCGTTGTCAAAACCTAGTCTATAACAATTTATTCTAAAATGAAGGTAATAGAACTTACTTTGAGATTAAAACCTAACAATGTAACTGCGAAATACAGTCTTAGCCTCTAAAAACACACACGTCTAATGTCACACTTAAATTTAGACAGTAAGCCCTTATCATTAATTTTTTGTGGTAATCTGCGGCGTCAAGACCTAATCTATAACAATTTATCCTAAAATGAAGGTAATACAACTTACTTTGATATTAAAACCTAACCATGTAACTGCAAGATATAGTCTTAGCCTCTCAAAACACACGTATATTGTCGCACTTAAATTTAGACAGTAAGCCCCAATCATTGATATCTTATGGTAATCTGCGGTGTCAAGACCTAGTCTATAACAATTTATTCTAAAATGAAGGTAATAAAACTTACTTTGAGATTAAAACCTAACAATGTAACTGCGAAATATAGTCTTAGCCTCTAAAACACACACGTCTAATGTCACACTTAAATTTAGACAGTAAGCCCTAATCATTGATTTTTTATGGTAATCTGCGGCGTCAAGACCTAGTTTATAACAATTTATTCTTAAATGTAAGTAATAGAAATTACTTTGAGATTAAAACCCAACAAAGTAACTGCAAGATATAGTCTTAGCCTCTAAAAACACACGTTTAATGTCGTACTTAAATTTAGGCAGTAAGCCCTAATCATTGATATCTTGTGGTAATCTGCGGCGTCAAGACCTAATCTATAACAATTTATCCTAAAATGAAGGTAATACAACTTACTTTGATATTAAAACCTAACCATGTAACTGCAAGATACAGTCTTAGCCTCTCAAAACACACTTATATTGTCGCACTTAAATTTAGACAGTAAGCCCCAATCATTGATATCTTGTGGTAATCTGCGGCGTCAAGACCTAATCTATAACAATTTATCCTAAAAGGAAGGTAATACAACTTACTTTGATATTAAAACCTAACCATGTAACAGCAAGATACAGTCTTAGCCTTTCAAAACACACGTAAATTGTCGCACTTAAATTTAGACTGTAAGACCTAATCATTGATATCTTGTGTTAATCTGCGGCGTCAAGACCTAATCTATAACAATTAACACTCACATGTAAGTTAAAAAACTTACTTTGAGATTTAAACCTAGCCATGTAACTGCAAGATATAGTCTTAGCCTCTAGAAACACACATTTAATGTCGCACTTTAATTTAGACAGTAAGACTAAATCACTAATTTTTTATGGTAATCTGCGGCGTCAAGACCTAGTCTATAACAATTTATTCTAAAATCAAGGTAATAGAACTTACTTTGAGATTAAAACCCAACCAAGTAACTGCAAGATATAGTCTTAGCCTCTAAAAACACACGTATATTGTCGCACTTAAATTTAGACAGTAAGCCCTAATCATTGATATCCTGTGGTAATCTGCGGCGTCAAGACCTAATCTATAACAATTTATTCTAAAATCAAAGTAATAGAACTTACTTTGAGATTAATACCCAACCAAGTAACTGCAAGATATAGTCTTAGCCTCTCAAAACACACGTATATTGTCGCACTTAAATTTAGACAGTAAGCCCCAATCATTGATATCTTATGGTAATCTGCGGCGTCAAGACCTAGTTTATAACAATTTATTCTTAAATGTAAGTAATAGAAATTACTTTGAGATTAAAACCCAACAAAGTAACTGCAAGATATAGTCTTAGCCTCTAAAAACACACGTTTAATGTCGTACTTAAATTTAGGCAGTAAGCCCTAATCATTGATATCTTGTGGTAATCTGCGGCGTCAAGACCTAATCTATAACAATTTATCCTAAAATGAAGGTAATAGAATTTACTTTGAGATTAAAACCCAACAAAGTAACTGCAAGATATAGTCTTAGCCTCTAAAAACACACGTTTAATGTCGTACTTAAATTTAGGCAGTAAGCCCTAATCATTGATATCCTGTGGTAATCTGCGGCGTCAAGACCTAATCTATAACAATTTATTCTAAAATCAAGGTAATAGAACTTACTTTGAGAGTAAAACCCAACCAAGTAACTGCAAGATATAGTCTTAGCCTCTCAAAACACACGTATATTGTCGCACTTAAATTTAGACAGTAAGCCCCAATCATTGATATCTTATGGTAATCTGAGGTGTCAAGACCTAGTCTATAACAATTTATTCTTAAATGTAAGTAATAGAAATTACTTTGAGATTAAAACCCAACAAAGTAACTGCAAGATATAGTCTTAGCCTCTAAAAACACACGTTTAATGTCGTACTTAAATTTAGGCAGTAAGCCCTAATCATTGATATCTTGTGTTAATCTGCGGCGTCAAGACCTAATCTATAACAATTTATCCTAAAATGAAGGTAATACAACTTACTTTGATATTAAAACCTAACCATGTAACTGCAAGATACAGTCTTAGCCTCTCAAAACACACGTAAATTGTCGCACTTAAATTTAGACTGTAAGCCCTAATCATTGATATCTTGTGTTAATCTGCGGCGTCAAGACCTAATCTATAACAATTAACACTCACATGTAAGTTAAAAAACTTACTTTGAGATTTAAACCTAGCCATGTAACTGCAAGATATTGTCTTAGCCTCTAAAAACACACGTATAATGTCGCACTTAAATTTAGACAGTAAGCCCTAATCATTGATATCCTGTGGTAATCTGCGGCGTCAAGACCTAATCTATAACAATTTATTCTAAAATCAAGGTAATAGAACTTACTTTGAGATTAAAACCCAACCAAGTAACTGCAAGATATAGTCTTAGCCTCTAAAAACACACGTATAATGTCGCACTTAAATTTAGACAGTAAGCCCTAATCATTGATATCCTGTGGTAATCTGCGGCGTCAAGACCTAATCTATAACAATTTATTCTAAAATCAAGGTAATAAAACTTACTTTGAGATTAAAACCTAACAATGTAACTGCGAAATATAGTCTTAGCCTCTAAAACACACACGTCTAATGTCACACTTAAATTTAGACAGTAAGCCCTAATCATTGATTTTTTATGGTAATCTGCGGCGTCAAGACCTAGTTTATAACAATTTATTCTTAAATGTAAGTAATAGAAATTACTTTGAGATTAAAACCCAACAAAGTAACTGCAAGATATAGTCTTAGCCTCTAAAAACACACGTTTAATGTCGTACTTAAATTTAGGCAGTAAGCCCTAATCATTGATATCTTGTGGTACTCTGCGGCGTCAAGACCTAATCTATAACAATTTATCCTAAAATGAAGGTAATAAAACTTACTTTGAGATTAAAACCTAACAATGTAACTGCGAAATATAGTCTTAGCCTCTAAAACACACACGTCTAATGTCACACTTAAATTTAGACAGTAAGCCCTAATCATTGATTTTTTATGGTAATCTGCGGCGTCAAGACCTAGTTTATAACAATTTATTCTAAAATGTAAGTAATAGAATTTACTTTGAGATTAAAACCCAACAAAGTAACTGCAAGATATAGTCTTAGCCTCTAAAAACACACGTTTAATGTCGTACTTAAATTTAGGCAGTAAGCCCTAATCATTGATATCTTGTGGTAATCTGCGGCGTCAAGACCTAATCTATAACAATTTATCCTAAAATGAAGGTAATATAACTTACTTTGATATTAAAACCTAACCATGTAACTGCAAGATACAGTCTTAGCCTCTCAAAACACACGTAAATTGTCGCACTTAAATTTAGACTGTAAGCCCCAATCATTGATATCTTATGGTAATCTGCGTTGTCAAAACCTAGTCTATAACAATTTATTCTAAAATGAAGGTAATAGAACTGACTTTGAGATTAAAACCTAACAATGTAACTGCGAAATACAGTCTTAGCCTCTAAAAACACACACGTCTAATGTCACACTTAAATTTAGACAGTAAGCCCTTATCATTAATTTTTTGTGGTAATCTGCGGCGTCAAGACCTAGTCTATAACAATTTATTCTAAAATGAAGGTAATAGAACTTACTTTGAGATTAAAACCTAACCATGTAACTGCAAGATATAGTCTTAGCCTCTAAAAAACACACGTTTAATGTCGCACTTAAATTTAGACAGTAAGCCCTAATCATTGATATCTTGTGTTAATCTGCGGCGTCAAGACCTAATCTATAACAATTAACACTCACATGTAAGTTAAAAAACTTACTTTGAGATTTAAACCTAGCCATGTAACTGCAAGATATTGTCTTAGCCTCTAAAAACACACGTATAATGTCGCACTTAAATTTAGACAGTAAGCCCTAATCATTGATATCCTGTGGTAATCTGCGGCGTCAAGACCTAATCTATAACAATTTATTCTAAAATCAAGGTAATAGAACTTACTTTGAGATTAAAACCCAACCAAGTAACTGCAAGATATAGTCTTAGCCTCTAAAAACACACGTATAATGTCGCACTTAAATTTAGACAGTAAGCCCTAATCATTGATATCCTGTGGTAATCTGCGGCGTCAAGACCTAATCTATAACAATTTATTCTAAAATCAAAGTAATAGAACTTACTTTGAGATTAATACCCAACCAAGTAACTGCAAGATATAGTCTTAGCCTCTCAAAACACACGTATATTGTCGCACTTAAATTTAGACAGTAAGCCCCAATCATTGATATCTTATGGTAATCTGCGGCGTCAAGACCTAGTTTATAACAATTTATTCTTAAATGTAAGTAATAGAAATTACTTTGAGATTAAAACCCAACAAAGTAACTGCAAGATATAGTCTTAGCCTCTAAAAACACACGTTTAATGTCGTACTTAAATTTAGGCAGTAAGCCCTAATCATTGATATCTTGTGGTAATCTGCGGCGTCAAGACCTAATCTATAACAATTTATCCTAAAGTGAAGGTAATAGAATTTACTTTGAGATTAAAACCCAACAAAGTAACTGCAAGATATAGTCTTAGCCTCTAAAAACACACGTTTAATGTCGTACTTAAATTTAGGCAGTAAGCCCTAATCATTGATATCCTGTGGTAATCTGCGGCGTCAAGACCTAATCTATAACAATTTATTCTAAAATCAAGGTAATAGAACTTACTTTGAGAGTAAAACCCAACCAAGTAACTGCAAGATATAGTCTTAGCCTCTCAAAACACACGTATATTGTCGCACTTAAATTTAGACAGTAAGCCCCAATCATTGATATCTTATGGTAATCTGCGGTGTCAAGACCTAGTCTATAACAATTTATTCTAAAATGAAGGTAATAAAACTTACTTTGAGATTAAAACCTAACAATGTAACTGCGAAATATAGTCTTAGCCTCTAAAACACACACGTCTAATGTCACACTTAAATTTAGACAGTAAGCCCTAATCATTGATTTTTTATGGTAATCTGCGGCGTCAAGACCTAGTTTATAACAATTTATTCTAAAATGTAAGTAATAGAATTTACTTTGAGATTAAAACCCAACAAAGTAACTGCAAGATATAGTCTTAGCCTCTAAAAACACACGTTTAATGTCGTGCTTAAATTTAGGCAGTAAGCCCTAATCATTGATATCTTGTGGTAATCTGCGGCGTCAAGACCTAATCTATAACAATTTATCCTAAAATGAAGGTAATATAACTTACTTTGATATTAAAACCTAACCATGTAACTGCAAGATACAGTCTTAGCCTCTCAAAACACACGTAAATTGTCGCACTTAAATTTAGACTGTAAGCCCCAATCATTGATATCTTATGGTAATCTGCGTTGTCAAAACCTAGTCTATAACAATTTATTCTAAAATGAAGGTAATAGAACTTACTTTGAGATTAAAACCTAACAATGTAACTGCGAAATACAGTCTTAGCCTCTAAAAACACACACGTCTAATGTCACACTTAAATTTAGACAGTAAGCCCTTATCATTAATTTTTTGTGGTAATCTGCGGCGTCAAGACCTAGTCTATAACAATTTATCCTAAAATGAAGGTAATACAACTTACTTTGATATTAAAACCTAACCATGTAACTGCAAGATACAGTCTTAGCCTCTCAAAACACACGTAAATTGTCGCACTTAAATTTAGACTCTAAGCCCTAATCATTGATATCTTGTGTTAATCTGCGGCGTCAAGACCTAATCTATAACAATTAACACTCACATGTAAGTTAAAAAACTTACTTTGAGATTTAAACCTAGCCATGTAACTGCAAGATATTGTCTTAGCCTCTAAAAACACACGTATAATGTCGCACTTAAATTTAGACAGTAAGCCCTAATCATTGATATCCTGTGGTAATCTGCGGCGTCAAGACCTAATCTATAACAATTTATTCTAAAATCAAGGTAATAGAACTTACTTTGAGATTAAAACCCAACCAAGTAACTGCAAGATATAGTCTTAGCCTCTAAAAACACACGTATAATGTCGCACTTAAATTTAGACAGTAAGCCCTAATCATTGATATCCTGTGGTAATCTGCGGCGTCAAGACCTAATCTATAACAATTTATTCTAAAATCAAAGTAATAGAACTTATTTGAGATTAATACCCAACCAAGTAACTGCAAGATATAGTCTTAGCCTCTCAAAACACACGTATATTGTCGCACTTAAATTTAGACAGTAAGCCCCAATCATTGATATCTTATGGTAATCTGCGGCGTCAAGACCTAGTTTATAACAATTTATTCTTAAATGTAAGTAATAGAAATTACTTTGAGATTAAAACCCAACAAAGTAACTGCAAGATATAGTCTTAGCCTCTAAAAACACACGTTTAATGTCGTACTTAAATTTAGGCAGTAAGCCCTAATCATTGATATCTTGTGGTAATCTGCGGCGTCAAGACCTAATCTATAACAATTTATCCTAAAATGAAGGTAATAGAATTTACTTTGAGATTAAAACCCAACAAAGTAACTGCAAGATATAGTCTTAGCCTCTAAAAACACACGTTTAATGTCGTACTTAAATTTAGGCAGTAAGCCCTAATCATTGATATCCTGTGGTAATCTGCGGCGTCAAGACCTAATCTATAACAATTTATTCTAAAATCAAGGTAATAGAACTTACTTTGAGAGTAAAACCCAACCAAGTAACTGCAAGATATAGTCTTAGCCTCTAAAAACACACGTTTAATGTCGTACTTAAATTTAGGCAGTAAGCCCTAATCATTGATATCTTGTGGTAATCTGCGGCGTCAAGACCTAATCTATAACAATTTATTCTAAAATGAAGGTAATAGAACTTACTTTGAGATTAATACCCAACCAAGTAACTGCAAAATATAGTCTTAGCCTCTAAAAACACACGTAAATTGTCGCACTTAAATTTAGACTGTAAGCCCCAATCATTGATATCTTATGGTAATCTGCGTTGTCAAAACCTAGTCTATAACAATTTATTCTAAAATGAAGGTAATAGAACTTACTTTGAGATTAAAACCTAACAATGTAACTGCGAAATACAGTCTTAGCCTCTAAAAACACACACGTCTAATGTCACACTTAAATTTAGACAGTAAGCCCTTATCATTAATTTTTTGTGGTAATCTGCGGCGTCAAGACCTAGTCTATAACAATTTATTCTAAAATGAAGGTAATAGAACTTACTTTGAGATTAAAACCTAACCATGTAACTGCAAGATATAGTCTTAGCCTCTAAAAAACACACGTTTAATGTCGCACTTAAATTTAGACAGTAAGCCCTAATCATTGATATCTTGTGTTAATCTGCGGCGTCAAGACCTAATCTATAACAATTAACACTCACATGTAAGTTAAAAAACTTACGTTGAGATTTAAACCTAGCCATGTAACTGGAAGATATTGTCTTAGCCTCTAAAAACACACGTATAATGTCGCACTTAAATTTAGACAGTAAGCCCTAATCATTGATATCCTGTGGTAATCTGCGGCGTCAAGACCTAATCTATAACAATTTATTCTAAAATCAAGGTAATAGAACTTACTTTGAGATTAAAACCCAACCAAGTAACTGCAAGATATAGTCTTAGCCTCTAAAAACACATGTATAATGTCGCACTTAAATTTAGACAGTAAGCCCTAATCATTGATATCCTGTGGTAATCTGCGGCGTCAAGACCTAATCTATAACAATTTATTCTAAAATCAAGGTAATAGAACTTACTTTGAGATTAAAACCCAACCAAGTAACTGCAAGATATAGTCTTAGCCTCTCAAAACACACGTATATTGTCGCACTTAAATTTAGACAGTAAGCCCCAATCATTGATATCTTATGGAAATCTGCGGCGTCAAGACCTAGTCTATAACAATTTATTCTAAAATGTAAGTAATAGAACTTACTTTGAGATTAATACCCAACCAAGTAACTGCAAGATGTAGTCTTAGCCTCTAAAAACACACTTTTAATGTCGTACTTAAATTTAGGCAGTAAGCCCTAATCATTGATTTTTTATGGTAATCTGCGGCGTCAAGACCTAATCTAAAACAATTTAACCTAAAATGAAGGTAATACAACTTACTTTGATATTAAAACCTACCCATGTAACTGCAAGATATAGTCTTAGCCTCTAAAAACACACCTATAATGTCGCACTTAAATTTAGATAGTAAGCCCTAATCATTGATTTTTTATGGTAATGTGTGGCGTCAAGACCTAGTTTATAACAATTTATTCTAAAATGTAAGTAATAGAATTTACTTTAAGATTAAAACCCAACAAAGTAACTGCAAGATATATAGTCTTAGCCTCTAAAAACACACGTTTAATGTCGTACTTAAATTTAGGCAGTAAGCCCTAATCATTGATATCTTGTGGTAATCTGCGGCGTCAAGACCTAATCTATAACAATTTATTCTAAAATGAAGGTAATAGAACTTACTTTGAGATTAAAACCTAAAAATGTAACTGCGAGATATAGTCTTAGCCTCTAAAACACACACGTCTAATGTCACACTTAAATTTAGACAGTAAGCCCTAATCATTGATATCTTGTGGAAGTCTGCAGCGTCAAGACCTAATCTATAACAATTTATTTTAAAATGTTAGTAATAGAACTTACTTTGAGATTTAAACCTAGCCATGTAACTGCAAGATATAGTCTTAGCCTCTAAAAACACACGTTTAATGTCGTACTTAAATTAAGGCAGTAAGCCCTAATCATTGATATCTTGTGGTAATCTGCGGCGTCAAGACCTAATCTATAACAATTTATCCTAAAATGAAGGTAATACAACTTACTTTGATATTAAAACCTAACCATGTAACTGCAAGATACAGTCTTAGCCTCTCAAAACACACTTATATTGTCGCACTTAAATTTAGACAGTAAGCCCCAATCATTGATATCTTATGGTAATCTGCGGCGTCAAGACCTAATCTATAACAATTTATTTTAAAATGTTAGTAATAGAACTTACTTTGAGAATAAAACCTAACCGTGTAACTGCAAGATATAGTCTTAGCCTCTAGAAACACACATTTAATGTCGCACTTTAATTTAGACAGTAAGACTAAATCACTAATTTTTTATGGTAATCTGCGGCGTCAAGACCTAGTTTATAACAATTTATTCTAAAATGAAGGTAATAAAACTTACTTTGAGATTAAAACCGAACAATGTAACTGCGAAATATAGTCTTAGCCTCTAAAAACACACACGTCTAATGTCACACTTAAATTTAGACAGTAAGCCCTTATCATTAATTTTTTGTGGTAATCTGCGGCGTCAAGACCTAATCTATAACAATTTATTCTAAAATGAAGGTAATAGAACTTACTTTGAGATTAATACCCAACCAAGTAACTGCAAAATATAGTCTTAGCCTCTAAAACACACACGTCTAATGTCACACTTAAATTTAGACAGTAAGCCCTAATCATTGATATCTTGTGGAAGTCTGCGGCGTCAAGACCTAATCTATAACAATTTATTTTAAAATATTAGTAATAGAACTTACTTTGAGAATAAAACCTAACCGTGTAACTGCAAGATATAGTCTTAGCCTCTAGAAACACACATTTAATGTCGCACTTTAATTTAGACAGTAAGACTAAATCACTAATTTTTTATGGTAATCTGCGGCGTCAAGACCTAGTTTATAACAATTTATTCTAAAATGTAAGTAATAGAATTTACTTTGAGATTAAAACCCAACAAAGTAACTGCAAGATATAGTCTTAGCCTCTAAAAACACACGTTTAATGTCGTACTTAAATTTAGGCAGTAAGCCCTAATCATTGATATCTTGTGGTAATCTGCGGCGTCAAGACCTAATCTATAACAATTTATCCTAAAATGAAGGTAATACAACTTACTTTGATATTAAAACCTAACCATGTAACTGCAAGATACAGTCTTAGCCTCTCAAAACACACGTAAATTGTCGCACTTAAATTTAGACTGTAAGCCCCAATCATTGATATCTTATGGTAATCTGCGTTGTCAAAACCTAGTCTATAACAATTTATTCTAAAATGAAGGTAATAGAACTTACTTTGATATTAAAACCTAACAGACAGTATGCCCTAATCATTGACTTCTTATAATTATTCATGTATCTAAAACGGTTTCTCAGTTTCCGTTCACATAGTTCGAGATGCACTCAGATCAGAGTCCGAACTCTGACAATATTCTAGAGTCTCACAGAAAACACAAATATTTTTTTTAGCTTAGCTTAGCTCTTGGTTGATCTAGCTATAATTATATATATGAATATATATTTAGTATGTTTAAATAAAAGTGTAGAACATTTGCTTTTTTTTCGCTACTGCATTTAGCTATTTTGCATATTTAGCAATGAATGGGCAGAGCAGTTAAAGGCAAACAACCAACAACCAACCTTTTTGGAATAACATTTCTTTTATCCACAAGAATTGAATCGCTTCCTTACCAAACGTATTTTAAAGTATATCTTTTCATTGAATATCTGTTTATCACGTACGATTATACGAGGTGCAGTGGTTTCACCCATGAAACAAGTATGGACCTCGTGAAATCCAATGATAGGTATTTTCCAAGGCGCACCCAGGAGGTAATACCTTGCGCCTCGTTGGAATACTTAATGGTGATTCCATCCCCAATGTTACTTCTTACTATTTGATATTTGTTGTCTACGGAAAGAAACACTAACCAGCCAATAAGAAGCAACACCAGGCCTACTAAAACCATAAAATGCGACTTTGCCTAATGCCTAATGCCAATATTCAACACCTACCTACCTACCTACCTACCTACAAGCCCAACCTACCTACCTACCTACCAGCCCTACCTACCAACCAGCCCTACGTACCTACCGTACAAAGCTCAAAGTATAACAAGAAAAAAAAATTGCACAAAGGCGGACTTATCCTCGGAACAAATAAAACATATCACATGGTAAACTAAAGTGAAAGGAGACATTAAAAATGGCAATATTATGAAAGAAAAAGAATATAACTATAAAAAACTAAGTAACTAAAACTAATTTAATCGAAAGTGCTTCTCATAATAATATCTACCTAACAGCCCTACCTACCTACCATCCCTACCTACCTAACAGCCCTACCTACCTACCATCCCTACCTACCTATCAGCCCTACCTACCTACCATCCCTACCTACCTACCAGCCCTACCTACCTACCAGCCCTACCTACCTACCTGCCCTACCTACCTACATACCTACCTACCGTACAAAGCTCAAAGTATAACAAGAAAAAAAAATTGCACA
The DNA here is from genome assembly GCA_918358865.1 of Melinaea marsaeus rileyi. Classification (NCBI taxonomy): domain Eukaryota; kingdom Metazoa; phylum Arthropoda; class Insecta; order Lepidoptera; family Nymphalidae; genus Melinaea; species Melinaea marsaeus. The sequence continues at coordinate 9,196,160 of OU911094.1, forward strand.
AAGGCAGACTTATCCTCGGAACAAATAAAACATATCACATGGTAAACTAAAGTGAAAGGACACATTAAAAATGGCAATAATATGAAAGAAATAGAAAATAACTATAAAAAACTAAGTAACTAAAACTAATTTAATCGAAAGTGCTTCTCATAATAATATCTACCTAACAGCCCTACCTACCTACCATCCCTACCTACCTAACAGCCCTACCTACCTACCATCCCTACCTACCTAACAGCCCTACCTACCTACCATCCCTACCTACCTATCAGCCCTACCTACCTACCATCCCTACATACCTAACAGCCCTACCTACCTACCATCCCTACCTACCTAACATCCCTACCTACCTACCATCCCTACCTACCTACCATCCCTACCTACCTAACAGCCCTACCTACCTACCATCCCTACCTACCTAACATCCCTACCTACCTAACAGCCCTACCTACCTACCAGCCCTACCTACCTACCAGCCCTACCTACCTACCTACCTACCTACCTACCGTACAAAGCTCAAAGTATAACAAGAAAAAAAAAATGCACAAAGGCGGACTTATTCCCGGAACAAATAAACCATATCACATGGTAAACTAAAGTGAAAGGAGACATTAAAAATGGCAATAATATGAAAGAAAAAGAAAATAACTATAAAAAACTAAGTAACTATAACTAATTTAATCGAAAGTGCTTCTCATAATAATATCTACTTAACAGCCCTACCTACCTACCATCCCTACCTACCTAACAGCCCTACCTACCTACCATCCCTACCTACCTATCAGCCCTACCTACCTATCAGCCCTACCTACCTACCATCCCTACCTACCTAACATCCCTACCTACCTAACATCCCTACCTACCTAACAGCCCTACCTACCTACAAGCCCTACCTACCTACCAGCCCTACCTACCTACCAGCCCTACCTACCTACCATCCCTACCTACCTACCAGCCCTACCTACCTACCATCCCTACCTACCTAACATCCCTACCTACCTAACAGCCCTACCTACCCACCAGCCCTACCTACCTACCAGCCCTACCTACCTACCAGCCCTACCTACCTACCATCCCTACCTACCTACCAGCCCTACCTACCTACCAGCCCTACCTACCTACCAGCCCTACCTACCTACCAGCCCTACCTACCTACCTACCTACCTACCTACCGTACAAAGCTCAAAGTATAACAAGAAAAAAAAATTGCACAAAGGCGGACTTATTCCCGGAACAAATAAAACATATCACATGGTAAACTAAAGTGAAAGGAGACATTAAAAATGGCAATAATATGAAAGAAAAAGAAAATAACTATAAAAAACTAAGTAACTAAAACTAATTTAATCGAAAGTGCTTCTCATAATAATATCTACCTAACAGCCCTACCTACCTATCAGCCCTACCTACCTACCATCCCTACATACCTAACAGCCCTACCTACCTACCATCCCTACCTACCTAACATCCATACCTACCTAACAGCCCTACCTACCTACCAGCCCTACCTACCTACCAGCCCTACCTACCTACCATCCCTACCTACCTACCATCCCTACCTACCTAACAGCCCTACCTACCTTCCATCCCTACCTACCTAACATCCCTACCTACCTAACAGCCCTACCTACCTACCAGCCCTACCTACCTACCAGCCCTACCTACCTACCAGCCCTACCTACCTACCAGCCCTACCTATCTACCAGCCCTACCTACCTACCAGCCCTAACTACCTACCTACCGTACAAAGCTCAAAGTATAACAAGAAAAAAAAATTGCACAAAGGCGGACTTATTCCCGGAACAAATTAAACATATCACATGGTAAACTAAAGTGAAAACATACATTAAAAATGGCATAATATGAAAGAAAATGAAAATAACTATAAAAAACTAAGTAACTAAAACTAATTTAATCGAAAGTGCTTCTCATAATAATATCTACCTAACAGCCCTACCTACCTACCATCCCTACCTACCTAACAGCCCTACCTACCTACCAGCCCTACCTACCTACCAGCCCTACCTACCTACCAGCCCTACCTACCTACCAGCCCTACCTACCTACCAGCCCTACCTACCTACCAGCCCTACCTACCTACCTGCCCTACCTACCTACATACCTACCTACCGTACAAAGCTCAAAGTATAACAAGAAAAAAAAATTGCACAAAGGTAGACTTATCCTCGGAACAAATAAAACATATCACATGGTAAACTAAAGTGAAAGGACACATTAAAAATGGCAATAATATGAAAGAAATAGAAAATAACTATAAAAAACTAAGTACCTAAAACTAATTTTATCGAAAGTGCTACTCATAATAATATCTACCTAACAGAACTACCTACCCACAATCCCTACCTACCTAACAGCCCTACCTACCTACCATCCCTACCTACCTACCAGCCCTACCTACCTACCAGCCCTACCTACCTACCAGCCCTACCTACCTACCAGCCCTACCTACCTACCAGCCCTACCTACCTACCAGCCCTACCTACCGACCAGCCCTACCTACCTACCAGCCCTACCTACCTACCAGCCCTACCTACCTACCTACCTACCTACCTACCGTACAAAGCTCAAAGTATAACAAGAAAAAAAAATTACACAAAGGCGGACTTATCCTCAGAACAAATAAAACATATCACATGGTAAACTAAAGTGAAAGGAGACATTAAAAATGGCAATAATATGAAAGAAAAAGAAAATAACTATAAAAAACTAAGTAACTAAAACTAATTTAATCGAAAGTGCTTCTCATAATAATATCTACCTAACAGCCCTACCTACCTACCATCCCTACCTACCTAACAGCCCTACCCACCTACCATCCCTACCTACCTATCAGCCCTACCTACCTACCATCCCTACCTACCTAACAGCCCTTCCTACCTACCATCCCTACCTACCTAACATCCCTACCTACCTTACATCCCTACCTACCTAACAGCCCTACCTACCTACCAGCCCTACCTACCTAACAGCCCTACCTACCTACCAGCCCTACCTACCTACCTACCTACCTACCTACCGTACAAAGCTCAAAGTATAACAAGAAAAAAAAATTGCACAAAGGCGGACTTATCCTCGGAACAAATAAAACATATCACATTGTAAACTAAAGTGAAAGACACATTAAAAATGGCAATAATATGAAAGAAATAGAAAATAACTTTAAAAAACTAAGTAACTAAAACTAATTTAATCGAAAGTGCTTCTCATAATAATATCTACCTAACAGCCCTACCTACCTACCATCCCTACCTACCTAACAGCCCTACCTACCTACCATCCCTACCTACCTAACAGCCCTACCTACCTACCATCCCTACCTACCTACAAGCCCTACCTACCTACCAGCCCTACCTACCTACCAGCCCTACCTACCTACCTACCGTACAAAGCTCAAAGTATAACAAGAAAATAAAATTGCACAAAGGCGGACTTATTCCCGGAACAAATAAAACATATCACATGGTAAACTAAAGTGAAAGGAGACATTAAAAATGGCAATAATATGAAAGAAAAAGAAAATAACTATAAAAAACTAAGTAACTAAAACTAATTTAATCGAAAGTGCTTCTCATAATAATATCTACCTAACAGCCCTACCTACCTATCAGCCCTACCTACCTACCATCCCTACATACCTACCAGCCCTACCTACCTACCATCCCTACCTACCTAACATCCCTACCTACCTAACAGCCCTACCTACCTTCCATCCCTACCTACCTAACATCCCTACCTACCTAACAGCCCTACCTACCTACCAGCCCTACCTACCTACCTACCTACCTACCTACCGTACAAAGCTCAAAGTATAACAAGAAAAAAAAATTGCACAATGGCGGACTTATCCTCAGAACAAATAAAACATATCACATGGTAAACTAAAGTGAAAGGAGACATTTAAAAATGGCAATAATATGAAAGAAAAAGAAAATAACTATAAAAAACTAAGTAACTATAACTAATTTAATCGAAAGTGCTTCTCATAATAATATCTACCTACCATCCCTACCTACCTATCAGCCCTACCTACCTATCAGCCCTACCTACCTACCATCCCTACCTACCTAACATCCCTACCTACCTAACATCCCTACCTACCTAACAGCCCTTCCTACCTACCATCCCTACCTACCTAACAGCCCTTCTTACCTACCATCCCTACCTACCTACCAGCCCTACCTACCTACCAGCCCTACCTACCTACCAGCCCTAACTACCTACCAGCCCTACCTACCTACCAGCCCTACCTACCTACCATACAAAGCTCAAAGTATAACAAGAAAAAAAAATTGCACAAAGGCGGACTTATCCTCAGAACAAATAAAACATATTACATGGTAAACTAAAGTGAAAGGAGACATTAAAAATGGCAATAATATGAAAGAAAAAGAAAATAACTATAAAAAACTAAGTAACTAAAACGAATTTAATCGAAAGTGCTTCTCATAATAATATCTACCTAACAGCCCTACCTACCTACCATCCCTACCTACCTAACAGCCCTATCTACCTATCAGCCCTACCTACCTACCATCCCTACCTACCTACCATCCCTACCTACCTAACATCCCTACCTACCTAACAGCCCTACCTACCTACCAGCCCTACCTACCTACCAGCCATTCCTACCTACCAGCCCTACCTACCTACCTACCGTACAAAGCTCAAAGTATAACAAGAAAAAAAAATTGCACAAAGGCGGACTTATTCCCGGAACAAATAAAACATATCACATGGTAAACTAAAGTGAAAGGAGACATTAAAAATGGCAATAATATGAAAGAAAAAGAAAATAACTATAAAAAACTAAGTAACTAAAACTAATTTAATCGAAAGTGCTTCTCATAATAATATCTACCTAACAGCCCTACCTACCTATCAGGCCTATCTACCTACCATCCCTACCTACCTAACAGCCCTACCTACCTACCATCCCTACCTACCTAACAGCCCTACCTACCTACCAGCCCTACCTACCTACCATCCCTACCTACCTACCATCCCTACTTACCTAACAGCCCTACCTACCTACCATCCCTACCTACCTAACATCCCTACCTACCTAACAGCCCTACCTACCTACCAGCCCTACCTACCTACCAGCCCTACCTACCTACCTACCTACCTACCTACCGTACAAAGCTCAAAGTATAACAAGAAAAAAAAATTGCACAAAGGCGGACTTATTCCCGGAACAAATAAAACATATCACATGGTAAACTAAAGTGAAAGGAGACATTAAAAATGGCAATAATATGAAAGAAAAAGAAAATAACTATAAAAAACTAAGTAACTAAAACTAATTTAATCGAAAGTGCTTCTCATAATAATATCTACCTAACAGCCCTACCTACCTACCATCCCTACCTACCTAACAGCCCTACCTACCTACCATCCCTACCTACCTAACAGCCCTACCTACCTACCATCCCTACCTACCTACCAGCCCTACCTACCTACCAGCCCTACCTACCTACCAGCCCTACCTACCTACCAGCCCTACCTACCTACCAGCCCTACCTAGCTACCAGCCCTACCTACCTACCAGCCCTACCTACCTACCTACCATACAAAGCTCAAAGTATAACAAGAAAAAAAAATTGCACAAAGGCGGACTTATCCTCAAAACAAATAAAACATATCACATGGTAAACTAAAGTGAAAGGAGACATTAAAAATGGCAATAATATGAAAGAAAAAGAAAATAACTATAAAAAACTAAGTAACTAAAACTAATTTAATCGAAAGTGCTTCTCATAATAATATCTACCTAACAGCCCTACCTACCTATCAGCCCTACCTACCTACCATCCCTACATACCTAACAGCCCTACCTACCTACCATCCCTACCTACCTAACATCCCTACCTACCTAACAGCCCTACCTACCTACCAGCCCTACCTACCTACCAGCCCTACCTACCTACCATCCCTACCTACCTACCATCCCTACCTACCTAACAGCCCTACCTACCTTCCATCCCTACCTACCTAACATCCCTACCTACCTAACAGCCCTACCTACCTACCAGCCCTACCTACCTACCAGCCCTACCTACCTACCAGCCCTACCTACCTACCAGCCCTACCTATCTACCAGCCCTACCTACCTACCAGCCCTAACTACCTACCTACCGTACAAAGCTCAAAGTATAACAAGAAAAAAAAATTGCACAAAGGCGGACTTATTCCCGGAACAAATTAAACATATCACATGGTAAACTAAAGTGAAAACATACATTAAAAATGGCATAATATGAAAGAAAATGAAAATAACTATAAAAAACTAAGTAACTAAAACTAATTTAATCGAAAGTGCTTCTCATAATAATATCTACCTAACAGCCCTACCTACCTACCATCCCTACCTACCTAACAGCCCTACCTACCTACCAGCCCTACCTACCTACCAGCCCTACCTACCTACCAGCCCTACCTACCTACCAGCCCTACCTACCTACCAGCCCTACCTACCTACCAGCCCTACCTACCTACCTGCCCTACCTACCGTACAAAGCTCAAAGTATAACAAGAAAAAAAAATTACACAAAGGCGGACTTATCCTCAGAACAAATAAAACATATCACATGGTAAACTAAAGTGAAAGGAGACATTAAAAATGGCAATAATATGAAAGAAAAAGAAAATAACTATAAAAAACTAAGTAACTAAAACTAATTTAATCGAAAGTGCTTCTCATAATAATATCTACCTAACAGCCCTACCTACCTACCATCCCTACCTACCTAACAGCCCTACCTACCTACCATCCCTACCTACCTATCAGCCCTACCTACCTACCATCCCTACCTACCTAACAGCCCTTCCTACCTACCATCCCTACCTACCTAACATCCCTACCTACCTTACATCCCTACCTACCTAACAGCCCTACCTACCTACCAGCCCTACCTACCTACCAGCCCTACCTACCTACCAGCCCTACCTACCTACCAGCCCTACCTACCTACCTACCTACCTACCTACCGTACAAAGCTCAAAGTATAACAAGAAAAAAAAATTGCACAAAGGCGGACTTATTCCCGGAACAAATAAAACATATCACATGGTAAACTAAAGTGAAAGGAGACATTAAAAATGGCAATAATATGAAAGAAAAAGAAAATAACTATAAAAAACTAAGTAACTAAAACTAATTTAATCGAAAGTGCTTCTCATAATAATATCTACCTAACAGCCCTACCTACCTATCAGGCCTATCTACCTACCATCCCTACCTACCTAACAGCCCTACCTACCTACCATCCCTACCTACCTAACAGCCCTACCTACCTACCAGCCCTACCTACCTACCATCCCTACCTACCTACCATCCCTACTTACCTAACAGCCCTACCTACCTACCATCCCTACCTACCTAACATCCCTACCTACCTAACAGCCCTACCTACCTACCAGCCCTACCTACCTACCAGCCCTACCTACCTACCTACCTACCTACCTACCGTACAAAGCTCAAAGTATAACAAGAAAAAAAAATTGCACAAAGGCGGACTTATTCCCGGAACAAATAAAACATATCACATGGTAAACTAAAGTGAAAGGAGACATTAAAAATGGCAATAATATGAAAGAAAAAGAAAATAACTATAAAAAACTAAGTAACTATAACTAATTTAATCGAAAGTGCTTCTCATAATAATATCTACCTACCATCCCTACCTACCTATCAGCCCTACCTACCTATCAGCCCTACCTACCTACCATCCCTACCTACCTAACATCCCTACCTACCTAACATCCCTACCTACCTAACAGCCCTTCCTACCTACCATCCCTACCTACCTAACAGCCCTTCTTACCTACCATCCCTACCTACCTACCAGCCCTACCTACCTACCAGCCCTACCTACCTACCAGCCCTAACTACCTACCAGCCCTACCTACCTACCAGCCCTACCTACCTACCATACAAAGCTCAAAGTATAACAAGAAAAAAAAATTGCACAAAGGCGGACTTATCCTCAGAACAAATAAAACATATTACATGGTAAACTAAAGTGAAAGGAGACATTAAAAATGGCAATAATATGAAAGAAAAAGAAAATAACTATAAAAAACTAAGTAACTAAAACGAATTTAATCGAAAGTGCTTCTCATAATAATATCTACCTAACAGCCCTACCTACCTACCATCCCTACCTACCTAACAGCCCTATCTACCTATCAGCCCTACCTACCTACCATCCCTACCTACCTACCATCCCTACCTACCTAACATCCCTACCTACCTAACAGCCCTACCTACCTACCAGCCCTACCTACCTACCAGCCATTCCTACCTACCAGCCCTACCTACCTACCTACCGTACAAAGCTCAAAGTATAACAAGAAAAAAAAATTGCACAAAGGCGGACTTATTCCCGGAACAAATAAAACATATCACATGGTAAACTAAAGTGAAAGGAGACATTAAAAATGGCAATAATATGAAAGAAAAAGAAAATAACTATAAAAAACTAAGTAACTAAAACTAATTTAATCGAAAGTGCTTCTCATAATAATATCTACCTAACAGCCCTACCTACCTATCAGGCCTATCTACCTACCATCCCTACCTACCTAACAGCCCTACCTACCTACCATCCCTACCTACCTAACAGCCCTACCTACCTACCAGCCCTACCTACCTACCATCCCTACCTACCTACCATCCCTACTTACCTAACAGCCCTACCTACCTACCATCCCTACCTACCTAACATCCCTACCTACCTAACAGCCCTACCTACCTACCAGCCCTACCTACCTACCAGCCCTACCTACCTACCTACCTACCTACCTACCGTACAAAGCTCAAAGTATAACAAGAAAAAAAAATTGCACAAAGGCGGACTTATTCCCGGAACAAATAAAACATATCACATGGTAAACTAAAGTGAAAGGAGACATTAAAAATGGCAATAATATGAAAGAAAAAGAAAATAACTATAAAAAACTAAGTAACTAAAACTAATTTAATCGAAAGTGCTTCTCATAATAATATCTACCTAACAGCCCTACCTACCTACCATCCCTACCTACCTAACAGCCCTACCTACCTACCATCCCTACCTACCTAACAGCCCTACCTACCTACCATCCCTACCTACCTACCAGCCCTACCTACCTACCAGCCCTACCTACCTACCAGCCCTACCTACCTACCAGCCCTACCTACCTACCAGCCCTACCTAGCTACCAGCCCTACCTACCTACCAGCCCTACCTACCTACCTACCATACAAAGCTCAAAGTATAACAAGAAAAAAAAATTGCACAAAGGCGGACTTATCCTCAAAACAAATAAAACATATCACATGGTAAACTAAAGTGAAAGGAGACATTAAAAATGGCAATAATATGAAAGAAAAAGAAAATAACTATAAAAAACTAAGTAACTAAAACTAATTTAATCGAAAGTGCTTCTCATAATAATATCTACCTAACAGCCCTACCTACCTATCAGCCCTACCTACCTACCATCCCTACATACCTAACAGCCCTACCTACCTACCATCCCTACCTACCTAACATCTCTACCTACCTAACAGCCCTACCTACCTACCAGCCCTACCTACCTACCAGCCCTACCTACCTACCATCCCTACCTACCTACCATCCCTACCTACCTAACAGCCCTACCTACCTTCCATCCCTACCTACCTAACATCCCTACCTACCTAACAGCCCTACCTACCTACCAGCCCTACCTACCTACCAGCCCTACCTACCTACCAGCCCTACCTACCTACCAGCCCTACCTATCTACCAGCCCTACCTACCTACCAGCCCTAACTACCTACCTACCGTACAAAGCTCAAAGTATAACAAGAAAAAAAAATTGCACAAAGGCGGACTTATTCCCGGAACAAATTAAACATATCACATGGTAAACTAAAGTGAAAAGATACATTAAAAATGGCATAATATGAAAGAAAATGAAAATAACTATAAAAAACTAAGTAACTAAAACTAATTTAATCGAAAGTGCTTCTCATAATAATATCTACCTAACAGCCCTACCTACCTACCATCCCTACCTACCTAACAGCCCTACCTACCTACCAGCCCTACCTACCTACCAGCCCTACCTACCTACCAGCCCTACCTACCTACCAGCCCTACCTACCTACCAGCCCTACCTACCTACCAGCCCTACCTACCTACCTGCCCTACCTACCGTACAAAGCTCAAAGTATAACAAGAAAAAAAAATTACACAAAGGCGGACTTATCCTCAGAACAAATAAAACATATCACATGGTAAACTAAAGTGAAAGGAGACATTAAAAATGGCAATAATATGAAAGAAAAAGAAAATAACTATAAAAAACTAAGTAACTAAAACTAATTTAATCGAAAGTGCTTCTCATAATAATATCTACCTAACAGCCCTACCTACCTACCAGCCCTACCTACCTACCAGCCCTACCTACCTACCATCCCTACCTACCTATCAGCCCTACCTACCTACCATCCCTACCTACCTAACAGCCCTTCCTACCTACCATCCCTACCTACCTAACATCCCTACCTACCTTACATCCCTACCTACCTAACAGCCCTACCTACCTACCAGCCCTACCTACCTACCAGCCCTACCTACCTACCAGCCCTACCTACCTACCAGCCCTACCTACCTACCTACCTACCTACCTACCGTACAAAGCTCAAAGTATAACAAGAAAAAAAAATTGCACAAAGGCGGACTTATTCCCGGAACAAATAAAACATATCACATGGTAAACTAAAGTGAAAGGAGACATTAAAAATGGCAATAATATGAAAGAAAAAGAAAATAACTATAAAAAACTAAGTAACTAAAACTAATTTAATCGAAAGTGCTTCTCATAATAATATCTACCTAACAGCCCTACCTACCTATCAGGCCTATCTACCTACCATCCCTACCTACCTAACAGCCCTACCTACCTACCATCCCTACCTACCTAACAGCCCTACCTACCTACCAGCCCTACCTACCTACCATCCCTACCTACCTACCATCCCTACTTACCTAACAGCCCTACCTACCTACCATCCCTACCTACCTAACATCCCTACCTACCTAACAGCCCTACCTACCTACCAGCCCTACCTACCTACCAGCCCTACCTACCTACCTACCTACCTACCTACCGTACAAAGCTCAAAGTATAACAAGAAAAAAAAATTGCACAAAGGCGGACTTATTCCCGGAACAAATAAAACATATCACATGGTAAACTAAAGTGAAAGGAGACATTAAAAATGGCAATAATATGAAAGAAAAAGAAAATAACTATAAAAAACTAAGTAACTAAAACTAATTTAATCGAAAGTGCTTCTCATAATAATATCTACCTAACAGCCCTACCTACCTACCATCCCTACCTACCTAACAGCCCTACCTACCTACCATCCCTACCTACCTAACAGCCCTACCTACCTACCATCCCTACCTACCTACCAGCCCTACCTACCTACCAGCCCTACCTACCTACCAGCCCTACCTACCTACCAGCCCTACCTAGCTACCAGCCCTACCTACCTACCAGCCCTACCTACCTACCTACCATACAAAGCTCAAAGTATAACAAGAAAAAAAAATTGCACAAAGGCGGACTTATCCTCAAAACAAATAAAACATATCACATGGTAAACTAAAGTGAAAGGAGACATTAAAAATGGCAATAATATGAAAGAAAAAGAAAATAACTATAAAAAACTAAGTAACTAAAACTAATTTAATCGAAAGTGCTTCTCATAATAATATCTACCTAACAGCCCTACCTACCTATCAGCCCTACCTACCTACCATCCCTACATACCTAACAGCCCTACCTACCTACCATCCCTACCTACCTAACATCCCTACCTACCTAACAGCCCTACCTACCTACCAGCCCTACCTACCTACCAGCCCTACCTACCTACCATCCCTACCTACCTACCATCCCTACCTACCTAACAGCCCTACCTACCTTCCATCCCTACCTACCTAACATCCCTACCTACCTAACAGCCCTACCTACCTACCAGCCCTACCTACCTACCAGCCCTACCTACCTACCAGCCCTACCTACCTACCAGCCCTACCTATCTACCATCCCTACCTACCTACCAGCCCTAACTACCTACCTACCGTACAAAGCTCAAAGTATAACAAGAAAAAAAAATTGCACAAAGGCGGACTTATTCCCGGAACAAATTAAACATATCACATGGTAAACTAAAGTGAAAACATACATTAAAAATGGCATAATATGAAAGAAAATGAAAATAACTATAAAAAACTAAGTAACTAAAACTAATTTAATCGAAAGTGCTTCTCATAATAATATCTACCTAACAGCCCTACCTACCTACCATCCCTACCTACCTAACAGCCCTACCTACCTACCAGCCCTACCTACCTACCAGCCCTACCTACCTACCAGCCCTACCTACCTACCAGCCCTACCTACCTACCAGCCCTACCTACCTACCTGCCCTACCTACCGTACAAAGCTCAAAGTATAACAAGAAAAAAAAATTACACAAAGGCGGACTTATCCTCAGAACAAATAAAACATATCACATGGTAAACTAAAGTGAAAGGAGACATTAAAAATGGCAATAATATGAAAGAAAAAGAAAATAACTATAAAAAACTAAGTAACTAAAACTAATTTAATCGAAAGTGCTTCTCATAATAATATCTACCTAACAGCCCTACCTACCTACCATCCCTACCTACCTAACAGCCCTACCTACCTACCATCCCTACCTACCTAACAGCCCTACCTACCTACCATCCCTACCTACCTAACAGCCCTACCTACCTACCATCCCTACCTACCTAACATCCCTACCTACCTTACATCCCTACCTACCTAACAGCCCTACCTACCTACCAGCCCTACCTACCTACCAGCCCTACCTACCTACCAGCCCTACCTACCTACCAGCCCTACCTACCTACCAGCCCTACCTACCTACCAGCCCTACCTACCTACCTACCTACCTACCTACCGTACAAAGCTCAAAGTATAACAAGAAAAAAAAATTGCACAAAGGCGGACTTATCCTCGGAACAAATAAAACATATCACATGGTAAACTAAAGTGAAAGGAGACATTAAAAATGGCAATAATATGAAAGAAAAAGAAAATAACTATAAAAAACTAAGTAACTAAAACTAATTTAATCGAAAGTGCTTCTCATAATAATATCTACCTAACAGCCCTACCTACCTATCAGCCCTACCTACCTACCATCCCTACATACCTAACAGCCCTACCTACCTACCATCCCTACCTACCTAACATCCCTACCTACCTAACAGCCCTACCTACCTACCAGCCCTACCTACCTACCAGCCCTACCTACCTACCATCCCTACCTACCTACCATCCCTACCTACCTAACAGCCCTACCTACCTTCCATCCCTACCTACCTAACATCCCTACCTACCTAACAGCCCTACCTACCTACCAGCCCTACCTACCTACCAGCCCTACCTACCTACCTACCTACCTACCTACCGTACAAAGCTCAAAGTATATCAAGAAAAAAAAATTGCACAATGGCGGACTTATCCTCAGAACAAATAAAACATATCACATGGTAAACTAAAGTGAAAGGAGACATTAAAAATGGCAATAATATGAAAGAAAAAGAAAATAACTATAAAAAACTAAGTAACTATAACTAATTTAATCGAAAGTGCTTCTCATAATAATATCTACCTACCATCCCTACCTACCTATCAGCCCTACCTACCTACCAGCCCTACCTACCTACCATCCCTACCTACCTAACATCCCTACCTACCTAACATCCCTACCTACCTAACAGCCCTTCCTACCTACCATCCCTACCTACCTAACAGCCCTACCTACCTACCATCCCTACCTACCTACCAGCCCTACCTACCTACCAGCCCTACCTACCTACCAGCCCTAACTACCTACCAGCCCTACCTACCTACCAGCCCTACCTACCTACCAGCCCTACCTACCTACCATACAAAGCTCAAAGTATAACAAGAAAAAAAAATTGCACAAAGGCGGACTTATCCTCAGAACAAATAAAACATATTACATGGTAAACTAAAGTGAAAGGAGACATTAAAAATGGCAATAATATGAAAGAAAAAGAAAATAACTATAAAAAACTAAGTAACTAAAACGAATTTAATCGAAAGTGCTTCTCATAATAATATCTACCTAACAGCCCTACCTACCTAACAGCCCTATCTACCTATCAGCCCTACCTACCTACCATCCCTACCTACCTACCATCCCTACCTACCTACCATCCCTACCTACCTAACATCCCTACCTACCTAACAGCCCTACCTACCTACCAGCCCTACCTACCTACCAGCCCTTCCTACCTACCAGCCCTACCTACCTACCTACCGTACAAAGCTCAAAGTATAACAAGAAAATAAAATTGCACAAAGGCGGACTTATTCCCGGAACAAATAAAACATATCACATGGTAAACTAAAGTGAAAGGAGACATTAAAAATGGCAATAATATGAAAGAAAAAGAAAATAACTATAAAAAACTAAGTAACTAAAACTAATTTAATCGAAAGTGCTTCTCATAATAATATCTACCTAACAGCCCTACCTACCTATCAGCCCTACCTACCTACCATCCCTACATACCTAACAGCCCTACCTACCTACCATCCCTACCTACCTAACATCCCTACCTACCTAACAGCCCTACCTACCTACCAGCCCTACCTACCTACCAGCCCTACCTACCTACCATCCCTACCTACCTACCATCCCTACCTACCTAACAGCCCTACCTACCTTCCATCCCTACCTACCTAACATCCCTACCTACCTAACAGCCCTACCTACCTACCAGCCCTACCTACCTACCAGCCCTACCTACCTACCTACCTACCTACCTACCGTACAAAGCTCAAAGTATAACAAGAAAAAAAAATTGCACAATGGCGGACTTATCCTCAGAACAAATAAAACATATCACATGGTAAACTAAAGTGAAAGGAGACATTAAAAATGGCAATAATATGAAAGAAAAAGAAAATAACTATAAAAAACTAAGTAACTATAACTAATTTAATCGAAAGTGCTTCTCATAATAATATCTACCTACCATCCCTACCTACCTATCAGCCCTACCTACCTATCAGCCCTACCTACCTACCATCCCTACCTACCTAACATCCCTACCTACCTAACATCCCTACCTACCTAACAGCCCTTCCTACCTACCATCCCTACCTACCTAACAGCCCTACCTACCTACCATCCCTACCTACCTACCAGCCCTACCTACCTACCAGCCCTACCTACCTACCAGCCCTAACTACCTACCAGCCCTACCTACCTACCAGCCCTACCTACCTACCAGCCCTACCTACCTACCATACAAAGCTCAAAGTATAACAAGAAAAAAAAATTGCACAAAGGCGGACTTATCCTCAGAACAAATAAAACATATTACATGGTAAACTAAAGTGAAAGGAGACATTAAAAATGGCAATAATATGAAAGAAAAAGAAAATAACTATAAAAAACTAAGTAACTAAAACGAATTTAATCGAAAGTGCTTCTCATAATAATATCTACCTAACAGCCCTACCTACCTACCAGCCCTACCTACCTATCAGCCCTACCTACCTACCATCCCTACCTACCTACCATCCCTACCTACCTACCATCCCTACCTACCTAACATCCCTACCTACCTGACAGCCCTACCTACCTACCAGCCCTACCTACCTACCAGCCCTTCCTACCTACCAGCCCTACCTACCTACCTACCGTACAAAGCTCAAAGTATAACAAGAAAATAAAATTGCACAAAGGCGGACTTATTCCCGGAACAAATAAAACATATCACATGGTAAACTAAAGTGAAAGGAGACATTAAAAATGGCAATAATATGAAAGAAAAAGAAAATAACTATAAAAAACTAAGTAACTAAAACTAATTTAATCGAAAGTGCTTCTCATAATAATATCTACCTAACATCCCTACCTACCTATCAGCCCTACCTACCTACCATCCCTACCTACCTAACAGCCCTACCTACCTACCATCCCTACCTACCTAACATCCCTACCTACCTAACAGCCCTACCTACCTACCAGCCCTACCTACCTACCAGCCCTACCTACCATCCCTACCTACCTACCATCCCTACCTACCTAACAGCCCTACCTACCTACCATCCCTACCTACCTAACATCCCTACCTACCTAACAGCCCTACCTACCTACCAGCCCTACCTACCTACCAGCCCTACCTACCTACCTACCTACCTACCTACCGTACAAAGCTCAAAGTATAACAAGAAAAAAAAATTGCACAATGGCGGACTTATCCTCAGAACAAATAAAACATATCACATGGTAAACTAAAGTGAAAGGAGACATTAAAAATGGCAATAATATGAAAGAAAAAGAAAATAACTATAAAAAACTAAGTAACTATAACTAATTTAATCGAAAGTGCTTCTCATAATAATATCTACCTACCAGCCCTACCTACCTATCAGCCCTACCTACCTATCAGCCCTACCTACCTACCATCCCTACCTACCTAACATCCCTACCTACCTAACATCCCTACCTACCTAACAGCCCTTCCTACCTACCATCCCTACCTACCTAACAGCCCTACCTACCTACCATCCCTACCTACCTACCAGCCCTACCTACCTACCAGCCCTACCTACCTACCAGCCCTAACTACCTACCAGCCCTACCTACCTACCAGCCCTACCTACCTACCATACAAAGCTCAAAGTATAACAAGAAAAAAAAATTGCACAAAGGCGGACTTATCCTCAGAACAAATAAAACATATTACATGGTAAACTAAAGTGAAAGGAGACATTAAAAATGGCAATAATATGAAAGAAAAAGAAAATAACTATAAAAAACTAAGTAACTAAAACGAATTTAATCGAAAGTGCTTCTCATAATAATATCTACCTAACAGCCCTACCTACCTAACAGCCCTATCTACCTATCAGCCCTACCTACCTACCATCCCTACCTACCTACCATCCCTACCTACCTACCATCCCTACCTACCTAACATCCCAACCTACCTAACAGCCCTACCTACCTACCAGCCCTACCTACCTACCAGCCCTTCCTACCTACCAGCCCTACCTATCTACCTACCGTACAAAGCTCAAAGTATAACAAGAAAATAAAATTGCACAAAGGCGGACTTATTCCCGGAACAAATAAAACATATCACATGGTAAACTAAAGTGAAAGGAGACATTAAAAATGGCAATAATATGAAAGAAAAAGAAAATAACTATAAAAAACTAAGTAACTAAAACTAATTTAATCGAAAGTGCTTCTCATAATAATATCTACCTAACAGCCCTACCTACCTATCAGCCCTACCTACCTACCATCCCTACATACCTAACAGCCCTACCTACCTACCATCCCTACCTACCTAACATCCCTACCTACCTAACAGCCCTACCTACCTACCAGCCCTAACTACCTACCAGCCCTACCTACCTACCATCCCTACCTACCTACCATCCCTACCTACCTAACAGCCCTACCTACCTTCCATCCCTACCTACCTAACATCCCTACCTACCTAACAGCCCTACCTACCTACCAGCCCTACCTACCTACCAGCCCTACCTACCTACCTACCTACCTACCTACCGTACAAAGCTCAAAGTATAACAAGAAAAAAAAATTGCACAATGGCGGACTTATCCTCAGAACAAATAAAACATATCACATGGTAAACTAAAGTGAAAGGAGACATTAAAAATGGCAATAATATGAAAGAAAAAGAAAATAACTATAAAAAACTAAGTAACTATAACTAATTTAATCGAAAGTGCTTCTCATAATAATATCTACCTACCATCCCTACCTACCTACCAGCCCTACCTACCTATCAGCCCTACCTACCTACCATCCCTACCTACCTAACATCCCTACCTACCTAACATCCCTACCTACCTAACAGCCCTTCCTACCTACCATCCCTACCTACCTAACAGCCCTACCTACCTACCATCCCTACCTACCTACCAGCCCTACCTACCTACCAGCCCTACCTACCTACCAGCCCTAACTACCTACCAGCCCTACCTACCTACCAGCCCTACCTACCTACCAGCCCTACCTACCTACCATACAAAGCTCAAAGTATAACAAGAAAAAAAAATTGCACAAAGGCGGACTTATCCTCAGAACAAATAAAACATATTACATGGTAAACTAAAGTGAAAGGAGACATTAAAAATGGCAATAATATGAAAGAAAAAGAAAATAACTATAAAAAACTAAGTAACTAAAACGAATTTAATAGAAAGTGCTTCTCATAATAATATCTACCTAACAGCCCTACCTACCTAACAGCCCTATCTACCTATCAGCCCTACCTACCTACCATCCCTACCTACCTACCATCCCTACCTACCTAACATCCCTACCTACCTAACAGCCCTACCTACCTACCAGCCCTACCTACCTACCAGCCCTTCCTACCTACCAGCCCTACCTACCTACCTACCGTACAAAGCTCAAAGTATAACAAGAAAATAAAATTGCACAAAGGCGGACTTATTCCCGGAACAAATAAAACATATCACATGGTAAACTAAAGTGAAAGGAGACATTAAAAATGGCAATAATATGAAAGAAAAAGAAAATAACTATAAAAAACTAAGTAACTAAAACTAATTTAATCGAAAGTGCTTCTCATAATAATATCTACCTAACAGCCCTACCTACCTATCAGCCCTACCTACCTACCATCCCTACATACCTAACAGCCCTACCTACCTACCATCCCTACCTACCTAACATCCCTACCTACCTAACAGCCCTACCTACCTACCAGCCCTACCTACCTACCAGCCCTACCTACCTACCATCCCTACCTACCTACCATCCCTACCTACCTAACAGCCCTACCTACCTTCCATCCCTACCTACCTAACATCCCTACCTACCTAACAGCCCTACCTACCTACCAGCCCTACCTACCTACCAGCCCTACCTACCTACCTACCTACCTACCTACCGTACAAAGCTCAAAGTATAACAAGAAAAAAAAATTGCACAATGGCGGACTTATCCTCAGAACAAATAAAACATATCACATGGTAAACTAAAGTGAAAGGAGACATTAAAAATGGCAATAATATGAAAGAAAAAGAAAATAACTATAAAAAACTAAGTAACTAAAACTAATTTAATCGAAAGTGCTTCTCATAATAATATCTACCTAACAGCCCTACCTACCTATCAGCCCTACCTACCTACCATCCCTACATACCTAACAGCCCTACCTACCTACCATCCCTACCTACCTAACATCCCTACCTACCTAACAGCCCTACCTACCTACCAGCCCTACCTACCTACCAGCCCTACCTACCTACCATCCCTACCTACCTACCATCCCTACCTACCTAACAGCCCTACCTACCTTCCATCCCTACCTACCTAACATCCCTACCTACCTAACAGCCCTACCTACCTACCAGCCCTACCTACCTACCAGCCCTACCTACCTACCAGCCCTACCTACCTACCAGCCCTACCTATCTACCAGCCCTACCTACCTACCAGCCCTAACTACCTACCTACCGTACAAAGCTCAAAGTATAACAAGAAAAAAAAATTGCACAAAGGCGGACTTATTCCCGGAACAAATTAAACATATCACATGGTAAACTAAAGTGAAAACATACATTAAAAATGGCATAATATGAAAGAAAATGAAAATAACTATAAAAAACTAAGTAACTAAAACTAATTTAATCGAAAGTGCTTCTCATAATAATATCTACCTAACAGCCCTACCTACCTACAATCCCTACCTACCTAACAGCCCTACCTACCTACCAGCCCTACCTACCTACCAGCCCTACCTACCTACCAGCCCTACCTACCTACCAGCCCTACCTACCTACCAGCCCTACCTACCTACCTGCCCTACCTACCGTACAAAGCTCAAAGTATAACAAGAAAAAAAAATTACACAAAGGCGGACTTATCCTCAGAACAAATAAAACATATCACATGGTAAACTAAAGTGAAAGGAGACATTAAAAATGGCAATAATATGAAAGAAAAAGAAAATAACTATAAAAAACTAAGTAACTAAAACTAATTTAATCGAAAGTGCTTCTCATAATAATATCTACCTAACAGCCCTACCTACCTACCATCCCTACCTACCTAACAGCCCTACCTACCTACCATCCCTACCTACCTATCAGCCCTACCTACCTACCATCCCTACCTACCTAACAGCCCTTCCTACCTACCATCCCTACCTACCTAACATCCCTACCTACCTTACATCCCTACCTACCTAACAGCCCTACCTACCTACCAGCCCTACCTACCTACCAGCCCTACCTACCTACCAGCCCTACCTACCTACCAGCCCTACCTACCTACCAGCCCTACCTACCTACCAGCCCTACCTACCTACCTACCTACCTACCTACCGTACAAAGCTCAAAGTATAACAAGAAAAAAAAATTGCACAAAGGCGGACTTATCCTCGGAACAAATAAAACATATCACATGGTAAACTAAAGTGAAAGGAGACATTAAAAATGGCAATAATATGAAAGAAAAAGAAAATAACTATAAAAAACTAAGTAACTAAAACTAATTTAATCGAAAGTGCTTCTCATAATAATATCTACCTAACAGCCCTACCTACCTATCAGCCCTACCTACCTACCATCCCTACATACCTAACAGCCCTACCTACCTACCATCCCTACCTACCTAACATCCCTACCTACCTAACAGCCCTACCTACCTACCAGCCCTACCTACCTACCAGCCCTACCTACCTACCATCCCTACCTACCTACCATCCCTACCTACCTAACAGCCCTACCTACCTTCCATCCCTACCTACCTAACATCCCTACCTACCTAACAGCCCTACCTACCTACCAGCCCTACCTACCTACCAGCCCTACCTACCTACCTACCTACCTACCTACCGTACAAAGCTCAAAGTATAACAAGAAAAAAAAATTGCACAATGGCGGACTTATCCTCAGAACAAATAAAACATATCACATGGTAAACTAAAGTGAAAGGAGACATTAAAAATGGCAATAATATGAAAGAAAAAGAAAATAACTATAAAAAACTAAGTAACTATAACTAATTTAATCGAAAGTGCTTCTCATAATAATATCTACCTACCATCCCTACCTACCTATCAGCCCTACCTACCTATCAGCCCTACCTACCTACCATCCCTACCTACCTAACATCCCTACCTACCTAACATCCCTACCTACCTAACAGCCCTTCCTACCTACCATCCCTACCTACCTAACAGCCCTACCTACCTACCATCCCTACCTACCTACCAGCCCTACCTACCTACCAGCCCTACCTACCTACCAGCCCTAACTACCTACCAGCCCTACCTACCTACCAGCCCTACCTACCTACCAGCCCTACCTACCTACCATACAAAGCTCAAAGTATAACAAGAAAAAAAAATTGCACAAAGGCGGACTTATCCTCAGAACAAATAAAACATATTACATGGTAAACTAAAGTGAAAGGAGACATTAAAAATGGCAATAATATGAAAGAAAAAGAAAATAACTATAAAAAACTAAGTAACTAAAACGAATTTAATCGAAAGTGCTTCTCATAATAATATCTACCTAACAGCCCTACCTACCTAACAGCCCTATCTACCTATCAGCCCTACCTACCTACCATCCCTACCTACCTACCATCCCTACCTACCTACCATCCCTACCTACCTAACATCCCTACCTACCTGACAGCCCTACCTACCTACCAGCCCTACCTACCTACCAGCCCTTCCTACCTACCAGCCCTACCTACCTACCTACCGTACAAAGCTCAAAGTATAACAAGAAAATAAAATTGCACAAAGGCGGACTTATTCCCGGAACAAATAAAACATATCACATGGTAAACTAAAGTGAAAGGAGACATTAAAAATGGCAATAATATGAAAGAAAAAGAAAATAACTATAAAAAACTAAGTAACTAAAACTAATTTAATCGAAAGTGCTTCTCATAATAATATCTACCTAACAGCCCTACCTACCTAACAGCCCTACCTACCTACCATCCCTACCTACCTAACAGCCCTACCTACCTACCATCCCTACCTACCTAACATCCCTACCTACCTAACAGCCCTACCTACCTACCAGCCCTACCTACCTACCAGCCCTACCTACCATCCCTACCTACCTACCATCCCTACCTACCTAACAGCCCTACCTACCTACCATCCCTACCTACCTAACATCCCTACCTACCTAACAGCCCTACCTACCTACCAGCCCTACCTACCTACCAGCCCTACCTACCTACCTACCTACCTACCTACCGTACAAAGCTCAAAGTATAACAAGAAAAAAAAATTGCACAATGGCGGACTTATCCTCAGAACAAATAAAACATATCACATGGTAAACTAAAGTGAAAGGAGACATTAAAAATGGCAATAATATGAAAGAAAAAGAAAATAACTATAAAAAACTAAGTAACTATAACTAATTTAATCGAAAGTGCTTCTCATAATAATATCTACCTACCATCCCTACCTACCTATCAGCCCTACCTACCTATCAGCCCTACCTACCTACCATCCCTACCTACCTAACATCCCTACCTACCTAACATCCCTACCTACCTAACAGCCCTTCCTACCTACCATCCCTACCTACCTAACAGCCCTACCTACCTACCATCCCTACCTACCTACCAGCCCTACCTACCTACCAGCCCTACCTACCTACCAGCCCTAACTACCTACCAGCCCTACCTACCTACCAGCCCTACCTACCTACCAGCCCTACCTACCTACCATACAAAGCTCAAAGTATAACAAGAAAAAAAAATTGCACAAAGGCGGACTTATCCTCAGAACAAATAAAACATATTACATGGTAAACTAAAGTGAAAGGAGACATTAAAAATGGCAATAATATGAAAGAAAAAGAAAATAACTATAAAAAACTAAGTAACTAAAACGAATTTAATCGAAAGTGCTTCTCATAATAATATCTACCTAACAGCCCTACCTACCTAACAGCCCTACCTACCTACCAGCCCTACCTACCTACCATCCCTACCTACCTACCATCCCTACCTACCTACCATCCCTACCTACCTAACATCCCTACCTACCTGACAGCCCTACCTACCTACCAGCCCTACCTACCTACCAGCCCTTCCTACCTACCAGCCCTACCTACCTACCTACCGTACAAAGCTCAAAGTATAACAAGAAAATAAAATTGCACAAAGGCGGACTTATTCCCGGAACAAATAAAACATATCACATGGTAAACTAAAGTGAAAGGAGACATTAAAAATGGCAATAATATGA
Source organism: Melinaea marsaeus rileyi (assembly GCA_918358865.1). NCBI lineage: Eukaryota > Metazoa > Arthropoda > Insecta > Lepidoptera > Nymphalidae > Melinaea > Melinaea marsaeus. The sequence goes on from OU911094.1 coordinate 9,219,562, forward strand.
AAGAAAAAGAAAATAACTATAAAAAACTAAGTAACTAAAACTAATTTAATCGAAAGTGCTTCTCATAATAATATCTACCTAACAGCCCTACCTACCTAACATCCCTACCTACCTACCATCCCTACCTACCTAACAGCCCTACCTACCTACCATCCCTACCTACCTAACATCCCTACCTACCTAACAGCCCTACCTACCTACCAGCCCTACCTACCTACCAGCCCTACCTACCATCCCTACCTACCTACCATCCCTACCTACCTAACAGCCCTACCTACCTACCATCCCTACCTACCTAACATCCCTACCTACCTAACAGCCCTACCTACCTACCAGCCCTACCTACCTACCAGCCCTACCTACCTACCTACCTACCTACCTACCGTACAAAGCTCAAAGTATAACAAGAAAAAAAAATTGCACAATGGCGGACTTATCCTCAGAACAAATAAAACATATCACATGGTAAACTAAAGTGAAAGGAGACATTAAAAATGGCAATAATATGAAAGAAAAAGAAAATAACTATAAAAAACTAAGTAACTATAACTAATTTAATCGAAAGTGCTTCTCATAATAATATCTACCTACCATCCCTACCTACCTATCAGCCCTACCTACCTATCAGCCCTACCTACCTACCATCCCTACCTACCTAACATCCCTACCTACCTAACATCCCTACCTACCTAACAGCCCTTCCTACCTACCATCCCTACCTACCTAACAGCCCTACCTACCTACCATCCCTACCTACCTACCAGCCCTACCTACCTACCAGCCCTACCTACCTACCAGCCCTAACTACCTACCAGCCCTACCTACCTACCAGCCCTACCTACCTACCAGCCCTACCTACCTACCATACAAAGCTCAAAGTATAACAAGAAAAAAAAATTGCACAAAGGCGGACTTATCCTCAGAACAAATAAAACATATTACATGGTAAACTAAAGTGAAAGGAGACATTAAAAATGGCAATAATATGAAAGAAAAAGAAAATAACTATAAAAAACTAAGTAACTAAAACGAATTTAATAGAAAGTGCTTCTCATAATAATATCTACCTAACAGCCCTACCTACCTAACAGCCCTATCTACCTATCAGCCCTACCTACCTACCATCCCTACCTACCTACCATCCCTACCTACCTAACATCCCTACCTACCTAACAGCCCTACCTACCTACCAGCCCTACCTACCTACCAGCCCTTCCTACCTACCAGCCCTACCTACCTACCTACCGTACAAAGCTCAAAGTATAACAAGAAAATAAAATTGCACAAAGGCGGACTTATTCCCGGAACAAATAAAACATATCACATGGTAAACTAAAGTGAAAGGAGACATTAAAAATGGCAATAATATGAAAGAAAAAGAAAATAACTATAAAAAACTAAGTAACTAAAACTAATTTAATCGAAAGTGCTTCTCATAATAATATCTACCTAACAGCCCTACCTACCTATCAGCCCTACCTACCTACCATCCCTACATACCTAACAGCCCTACCTACCTACCATCCCTACCTACCTAACATCCCTACCTACCTAACAGCCCTACCTACCTACCAGCCCTACCTACCTACCAGCCCTACCTACCTACCATCCCTACCTACCTACCATCCCTACCTACCTAACAGCCCTACCTACCTTCCATCCCTACCTACCTAACATCCCTACCTACCTAACAGCCCTACCTACCTACCAGCCCTACCTACCTACCAGCCCTACCTACCTACCTACCTACCTACCTACCTACCGTACAAAGCTCAAAGTATAACAAGAAAAAAAAATTGCACAATGGCGGACTTATCCTCAGAACAAATAAAACATATCACATGGTAAACTAAAGTGAAAGGAGACATTAAAAATGGCAATAATATGAAAGAAAAAGAAAATAACTATAAAAAAGTAAGTAACTATAACTAATTTAATCGAAAGTGCTTCTCATAATAATATCTACCTACCATCCCTACCTACCTATCAGCCCTACCTACCTATCAGCCCTACCTACCTACCATCCCTACCTACCTAACATCCCTACCTACCTAACATCCCTACCTACCTAACAGCCCTTCCTACCTACCATCCCTACCTACCTAACAGCCCTACCTACCTACCATCCCTACCTACCTACCAGCCCTACCTACCTACCAGCCCTACCTACCTACCAGCCCTAACTACCTACCAGCCCTACCTACCTACCAGCCCTACCTACCTACCATACAAAGCTCAAAGTATAACAAGAAAAAAAAATTGCACAAAGGCGGACTTATCCTCAGAACAAATAAAACATATTACATGGTAAACTAAAGTGAAAGGAGACATTAAAAATGGCAATAATATGAAAGAAAAAGAAAATAACTATAAAAAACTAAGTAGCTAAAACGAATTTAATCGAAAGTGCTTCTCATAATAATATCTACCTAACAGCCCTACCTACCTACCATCCCTACCTACCTAACAGCCCTATCTACCTATCAGCCCTACCTACCTACCATCCCTACCTACCTACCATCCCTACCTACCTAACATCCCTACCTACCTAACAGCCCTACCTACCTACCAGCCCTACCTACCTACCAGCCCTTCCTACCTACCAGCCCTACCTACCTACCTACCGTACAAAGCTCAAAGTATAACAAGAAAAAAAAATTGCACAAAGGCGGACTTATTCCCGGAACAAATAAAACATATCACATGGTAAACTAAAGTGAAAGGAGACATTAAAAATGGCAATAATATGAAAGAAAAAGAAAATAACTATAAAAAACTAAGTAACTAAAACTAATTTAATCGAAAGTGCTTCTCATAATAATATCTACCTAACAGCCCTACCTACCTACCAGCCCTACCTACCTACCATCCCTACCTACCTAACAGCCCTACCTACCTACCATCCCTACCTACCTAACAGCCCTACCTACCTACCAGCCCTACCTACCTACCATCCCTACCTACCTACCATCCCTACCTACCTAACAGCCCTACCTACCTACCATCCCTACCTACCTAACATCCCTACCTACCTAACAGCCCTACCTACCTACCAGCCCTACCTACCTACCAGCCCTACCTACCTACCTACCTACCTACCTACCGTACAAAGCTCAAAGTATAACAAGAAAAAAAAATTGCACAAAGGCGGACTTATTCCCGGAACAAATAAAACATATCACATGGTAAACTAAAGTGAAAGGAGACATTAAAAATGGCAATAATATGAAAGAAAAAGAAAATAACTATAAAAAACTAAGTAACTAAAACTAATTTAATCGAAAGTGCTTCTCATAATAATATCTACCTAACAGCCCTACCTACCTATCAGCCCTACCTTTCTACCATCCCTACCTACCTAACAGCCCTACCTACCTACCATCCCTACCTACCTAACATCCCTACCTACCTAACAGCCCTACCTACCTACCAGCCCTACCTACCTACCAGCCCTACCTACCTACCATCCCTACCTACCTACCATCCCTACCTACCTAACAGCCCTACCTACCTAACATCCCTACCTACCTAACAGCCCTACCTACCTACCAGCCCTACCTACCTACCAGCCCTACCTACCTACCTACCTACCTACCTACCGTACAAAGCTCAAAGTATAACAAGAAAAAAAAAATGCACAAAGGCGGACTTATTCCCTGAACAAATAAAACATATCACATGGTAAACTAAAGTGAAAGGAGACATTAAAAATGGCAATAATATGAAAGAAAAAGAAAATAACTATAAAAAACTAAGTAACTAAAACTAATTTAATCGAAAGTGCTTCTCATAATAATATCTACCTAACAGCCCTACCTACCTACCATCCCTACCTACCTAACAGCCCTACCTACCTACCATCCCTACCTACCTAACAGCCCTACCTACCTACCAGCCCTACCTACCTACCAGCCCTACCTACCTACCTACCTACCTACCTACCGTACAAAGCTCAAAGTATAACAAGAAAAAAAAATTGCACAAAGGCGGACTTATCCTCGGAACAAATAAAACATATCACATGGTAAACTAAAGTGAAAGACACATTAAAAATGGCAATAATATGAAAGAAATAGAAAATAACTATAAAAAACTAAGTAACTAAAACTAATTTAATCGAAAGTGCTTCTCATAATAATATCTACCTAACAGCCCTACCTACCTACCATCCCTACCTACCTAACAGCCCTACCTACCTACCATCCCTACCTACCTAACAGCCCTACCTACCTACAAGCCCTACCTACCTACCAGCCCTACCTACCTACCTACCGTACAAAGCTCAAAGTATAACAAGAAAAAAAAATTGCACAATGGCGGACTTATCCTCAGAACAAATAAAACATATCACATGGTAAACTAAAGTGGAAGGAGACATTAAAAATGGCAATAATATGAAAGAAAAAGAAAATAACTATAAAAAACTAAGTAACTATAACTAATTTAATCGAAAGTGCTTCTCATAATAATATCTACCTAACAGCCCTACCTACCTACCATCCCTACCTACCTAACAGCCCTACCTACCTACCATCCCTACCTACCTATCAGCCCTTCCTACCTAACATCCCTACCTACCTAACAGCCCTACCTACCTACCATCCCTACCTACCTACCAGCCCTACCTACCTACCAGCCCTACCTACCTACCAGCCCTAACTACCTACCAGCCCTACCTACCTACCAGCCCTACCTACCTACCATACAAAGCTCAAAGTATAACAAGAAAAAAAAATTGCACAAAGGCGGACTTATCCTCAGAACAAATAAAACATATTACATGGTAAACTAAAGTGAAAGGAGACATTAAAAATGGCAATAATATGACAGAAAAAGAAAATAACTATAAAAAACTAAGTAACTAAAACGAATTTAATCGAAAGTGCTTCTCATAATAATATCTACCTAACAGCCCTACCTACCTACCATCCCTACCTACCTAACAGCCCTATCTACCTATCAGCCCTACCTACCTACCATCCCTACCTACCTACCATCCCTACCTACCTAACATCCCTACCTACCTACCAGCCCTACCTACCTACCAGCCCTTCCTACCTACCAGCCCTACCTACCTACCTACCGTACAAAGCTCAAAGTATAACAAGAAAAAAAAATTGCACAAAGGCGGACTTATTCCCGGAACAAATAAAACATATCACATGGTAAACTAAAGTGAAAGGAGACATTAAAAATGGCAATAATATGAAAAAAAAAGAAAATAACTATAAAAAACTAAGTAACTAAAACTAATTTAATCGAAAGTGCTTCTCATAATAATATCTACCTAACAGCCCTACCTACCTATCAGGCCTACCTACCTACCATCCCTACCTACCTAACAGCCCTACCTATCTACCATCCCTACCTACCTAACAGCCCTACCTACCTACCAGCCCTACCTACCTACCATCCCTACCTACCTACCATCCCTACCTACCTAACAGCCCTACCTACCTACCATCCCTACCTACCTAACATCCCTACCTACCTAACAGCCCTACCTACCTACCAGCCCTACCTACCTACCAGCCCTACCTACCTACCTACCTACCTACCTACCGTACAAAGCTCAAAGTATAACAAGAAAAAAAAATTGCACAAAGGCGGACTTATTCCCGGAACAAATAAAACATATCACATGGTAAACTAAAGTGAAAGGAGACATTAAAAATGGCAATAATATGAAAGAAAAAGAAAATAACTATAAAAAACTAAGTAACTAAAACTAATTTAATCGAAAGTGCTTCTCATAATAATATCTACCTAACAGCCCTACCTACCTATCAGCCCTACCTTTCTACCATCCCTACCTACCTAACAGCCCTACCTACCTACCATCCCTACCTACCTAACATCCCTACCTACCTAACAGCCCTACCTACCTACCAGCCCTACCTACCTACCAGCCCTACCTACCTACCATCCCTACCTACCTACCATCCCTACCTACCTAACAGCCCTACCTACCTAACATCCCTACCTACCTAACAGCCCTACCTACCTACCAGCCCTACCTACCTACCAGCCCTACCTACCTACCTACCTACCTACCGTACAAAGCTCAAAGTATAACAAGAAAAAAAAATTGCACAAAGGCGGACTTATTCCCGGAACAAATAAAACATATCACATGGTAAACTAAAGTGAAAGGAGACATTAAAAATGGCAATAATATGAAAGAAAAAGAAAATAACTATAAAAAACTAAGTAACTAAAACTAATTTAATCGAAAGTGCTTCTCATAATAATATCTACCTATCAGGCCTACCTACCTACCATCCCTACCTACCTAACAGCCCTACCTACCTACCATCCCTACCTACCTAACAGCCCTACCTACCTACCAGCCCTACCTACCTAACAGCCCTACCTACCTACCATCCCTACCTACCTACCATCCCTACCTACCTAACAGCCCTACCTACCTTCCATCCCTACCTACCTAACATCCCTACCTACCTAACAGCCCTACCTACCTACCAGCCCTACCTACCTACCAGCCCTACCTACCTACCTACCTACCTACCTACCGTACAAAGCTCAAAGTATATCAAGAAAAAAAAATTGCACAATGGCGGACTTATCCTCAGAACAAATAAAACATATCACATGGTAAACTAAAGTGAAAGGAGACATTAAAAATGGCAATAATATGAAAGAAAAAGAAAATAACTATAAAAAACTAAGTAACTATAACTAATTTAATCGAAAGTGCTTCTCATAATAATATCTACCTACCATCCCTACCTACCTATCAGCCCTACCTACCTATCAGCCCTACCTACCTACCATCCCTACCTACCTAACATCCCTACCTACCTAACATCCCTACCTACCTAACAGCCCTTCCTACCTACCATCCCTACCTACCTAACAGCCCTACCTACCTACCATCCCTACCTACCTACCAGCCCTACCTACCTACCAGCCCTACCTACCTACCAGCCCTAACTACCTACCAGCCCTACCTACCTACCAGCCCTACCTACCTACCAGCCCTACCTACCTACCATACAAAGCTCAAAGTATAACAAGAAAAAAAAATTGCACAAAGGCGGACTTATCCTCAGAACAAATAAAACATATTACATGGTAAACTAAAGTGAAAGGAGACATTAAAAATGGCAATAATATGAAAGAAAAAGAAAATAACTATAAAAAACTAAGTAACTAAAACGAATTTAATCGAAAGTGCTTCTCATAATAATATCTACCTAACAGCCCTACCTACCTAACAGCCCTATCTACCTATCAGCCCTACCTACCTACCATCCCTACCTACCTACCATCCCTACCTACCTACCATCCCTACCTACCTAACATCCCTACCTACCTAACAGCCCTACCTACCTACCAGCCCTACCTACCTACCAGCCCTTCCTACCTACCAGCCCTACCTACCTACCTACCGTACAAAGCTCAAAGTATAACAAGAAAATAAAATTGCACAAAGGCGGACTTATTCCCGGAACAAATAAAACATATCACATGGTAAACTAAAGTGAAAGGAGACATTAAAAATGGCAATAATATGAAAGAAAAAGAAAATAACTATAAAAAACTAAGTAACTAAAACTAATTTAATCGAAAGTGCTTCTCATAATAATATCTACCTAACAGCCCTACCTACCTACCATCCCTACCTACCTACCATCCCTACATACCTAACAGCCCTACCTACCTACCATCCCTACCTACCTAACATCCCTACCTACCTAACAGCCCTACCTACCTACCAGCCCTACCTACCTACCAGCCCTACCTACCTACCATCCCTACCTACCTACCATCCCTACCTACCTAACAGCCCTACCTACCTTCCATCCCTACCTACCTAACATCCCTACCTACCTAACAGCCCTACCTACCTACCAGCCCTACCTACCTACCAGCCCTACCTACCTACCTACCTACCTACCTACCGTACAAAGCTCAAAGTATAACAAGAAAAAAAAATTGCACAATGGCGGACTTATCCTCAGAACAAATAAAACATATCACATGGTAAACTAAAGTGAAAGGAGACATTAAAAATGGCAATAATATGAAAGAAAAAGAAAATAACTATAAAAAACTAAGTAACTATAACTAATTTAATCGAAAGTGCTTCTCATAATAATATCTACCTACCATCCCTACCTACCTATCAGCCCTACCTACCTATCAGCCCTACCTACCTACCATCCCTACCTACCTAACATCCCTACCTACCTAACATCCCTACCTACCTAACAGCCCTACCTACCTACCATCCCTACCTACCTAACAGCCCTACCTACCTACCATCCCTACCTACCTACCAGCCCTACCTACCTACCAGCCCTACCTACCTACCAGCCCTAACTACCTACCAGCCCTACCTACCTACCAGCCCTACCTACCTACCAGCCCTACCTACCTACCATACAAAGCTCAAAGTATAACAAGAAAAAAAAATTGCACAAAGGCGGACTTATCCTCAGAACAAATAAAACATATTACATGGTAAACTAAAGTGAAAGGAGACATTAAAAATGGCAATAATATGAAAGAAAAAGAAAATAACTATAAAAAACTAAGTAACTAAAACGAATTTAATCGAAAGTGCTTCTCATAATAATATCTACCTAACAGCCCTACCTACCTAACAGCCCTATCTACCTATCAGCCCTACCTACCTACCATCCCTACCTACCTACCATCCCTACCTACCTACCATCCCTACCTACCTAACATCCCTACCTACCTAACAGCCCTACCTACCTAACAGCCCTACCTACCTACCAGCCCTTCCTACCTACCAGCCCTACCTACCTACCTACCGTACAAAGCTCAAAGTATAACAAGAAAATAAAATTGCACAAAGGCGGACTTATTCCCGGAACAAATAAAACATATCACATGGTAAACTAAAGTGAAAGGAGACATTAAAAATGGCAATAATATGAAAGAAAAAGAAAATAACTATAAAAAACTAAGTAACTAAAACTAATTTAATCGAAAGTGCTTCTCATAATAATATCTACCTAACAGCCCTACCTACCTATCAGCCCTACCTACCTACCATCCCTACCTACCTAACAGCCCTACCTACCTACCATCCCTACCTACCTATCAGCCCTACCTACCTACCATCCCTACCTACCTAACATCCCTACCTACCTAACATCCCTACCTACCTAACAGCCCTTCCTACCTACCATCCCTACCTACCTAACAGCCCTACCTACCTACCAGCCCTACCTACCTACCAGCCCTACCTACCTACCAGCCCTACCTACCTACCAGCCCTACCTACCTACCAGCCCTACCTACCTACCAGCCCTACCTACCTACCATACAAAGCTCAAAGTATGACAAGAAAAAAAAATTGCACAAAGGCGGACTTATCCTCAGAACAAATAAAACATATTACATGGTAAACTAAAGTGAAAGGAGACATTAAAAATGGCAATAATATGAAAGAAAAAGAAAATAACTATAAAAAACTAAGTAGCTAAAACGAATTTAATCGAAAGTGCTTCTCATAATAATATCTACCTAACAGCCCTACCTACCTACCATCCCTACCTACCTAACAGCCCTATCTACCTATCAGCCCTACCTACCTACCATCCCTACCTACCTACCATCCCTACCTACCTAACATCCCTACCTACCTAACAGCCCTACCTACCTACCAGCCCTACCTACCTACCAGCCCTTCCTACCTACCAGCCCTACCTACCTACCTACCGTACAAAGCTCAAAGTATAACAAGAAAAAAAAATTGCACAAAGGCGGACTTATTCCCGGAACAAATAAAACATATCACATGGTAAACTAAAGTGAAAGGAGACATTAAAAATGGCAATAATATGAAAGAAAAAGAAAATAACTATAAAAAACTAAGTAACTAAAACTAATTTAATCGAAAGTGCTTCTCATAATAATATCTACCTAACAGCCCTACCTACCTATCAGGCCTACCTACCTACCATCCCTACCTACCTAACAGCCCTACCTACCTACCATCCCTACCTACCTAACAGCCCTACCTACCTACCAGCCCTACCTACCTACCATCCCTACCTACCTACCATCCCTACCTACCTAACAGCCCTACCTACCTAACATCCCTACCTACCTAACAGCCCTACCTACCTACCAGCCCTACCTACCTACCAGCCCTAACTACCTACCAGCCCTACCTACCTACCAGCCCTACCTACCTACCAGCCCTACCTACCTACCATACAAAGCTCAAAGTATAACAAGAAAAAAAAATTGCACAAAGGCGGACTTATCCTCAGAACAAATAAAACATATTACATGGTAAACTAAAGTGAAAGGAGACATTAAAAATGGCAATAATATGAAAGAAAAAGAAAATAACTATAAAAAACTAAGTAACTAAAACGAATTTAATCGAAAGTGCTTCTCATAATAATATCTACCTAACAGCCCTACCTACCTAACAGCCCTATCTACCTATCAGCCCTACCTACCTACCATCCCTACCTACCTACCATCCCTACCTACCTACCATCCCTACCTACCTAACATCCCTACCTACCTAACAGCCCTACCTACCTACCAGCCCTACCTACCTACCAGCCCTTCCTACCTACCAGCCCTACCTACCTACCTACCGTACAAAGCTCAAAGTATAACAAGAAAATAAAATTGCACAAAGGCGGACTTATTCCCGGAACAAATAAAACATATCACATGGTAAACTAAAGTGAAAGGAGACATTAAAAATGGCAATAATATGAAAGAAAAAGAAAATAACTATAAAAAACTAAGTAACTAAAACTAATTTAATCGAAAGTGCTTCTCATAATAATATCTACCTAACAGCCCTACCTACCTATCAGCCCTACCTACCTACCATCCCTACATACCTAACAGCCCTACCTACCTACCATCCCTACCTACCTATCAGCCCTACCTACCTACCATCCCTACCTACCTAACATCCCTACCTACCTAACATCCCTACCTACCTAACAGCCCTTCCTACCTACCATCCCTACCTACCTAACAGCCCTACCTACCTACCATCCCTACCTACCTACCAGCCCTACCTACCTACCAGCCCTACCTACCTACCAGCCCTAACTACCTACCAGCCCTACCTACCTACCAGCCCTAACTACCTACCAGCCCTACCTACCTACCAGCCCTACCTACCTACCAGCCCTACCTACCTACCATACAAAGCTCAAAGTATAACAAGAAAAAAAAATTGCACAAAGGCGGACTTATCCTCAGAACAAATAAAACATATTACATGGTAAACTAAAGTGAAAGGAGACATTAAAAATGGCAATAATATGAAAGAAAAAGAAAATAACTATAAAAAACTAAGTAACTAAAACGAATTTAATCGAAAGTGCTTCTCATAATAATATCTACCTAACAGCCCTACCTACCTAACAGCCCTATCTACCTATCAGCCCTACCTACCTACCATCCCTACCTACCTACCATCCCTACCTACCTACCATCCCTACCTACCTAACATCCCTACCTACCTAACAGCCCTACCTACCTACCAGCCCTACCTACCTACCAGCCCTTCCTACCTACCAGCCCTACCTACCTACCTACCGTACAAAGCTCAAAGTATAACAAGAAAATAAAATTGCACAAAGGCGGACTTATTCCCGGAACAAATAAAACATATCACATGGTAAACTAAAGTGAAAGGAGACATTAAAAATGGCAATAATATGAAAGAAAAAGAAAATAACTATAAAAAACTAAGTAACTAAAACTAATTTAATCGAAAGTGCTTCTCATAATAATATCTACCTAACAGCCCTACCTACCTATCAGCCCTACCTACCTACCATCCCTACATACCTAACAGCCCTACCTACCTACCATCCCTACCTACCTAACATCCCTACCTACCTAACAGCCCTACCTACCTACCAGCCCTACCTACCTACCAGCCCTACCTACCTACCATCCCTACCTACCTACCATCCCTACCTACCTAACAGCCCTACCTACCTTCCATCCCTACCTACCTAACATCCCTACCTACCTAACAGCCCTACCTACCTACCAGCCCTACCTACCTACCAGCCCTACCTACCTACCTACCTACCTACCTACCGTACAAAGCTCAAAGTATAACAAGAAAAAAAAATTGCACAATGGCGGACTTATCCTCAGAACAAATAAAACATATCACATGGTAAACTAAAGTGAAAGGAGACATTAAAAATGGCAATAATATGAAAGAAAAAGAAAATAACTATAAAAAACTAAGTAACTATAACTAATTTAATCGAAAGTGCTTCTCATAATAATATCTACCTACCATCCCTACCTACCTATCAGCCCTACCTACCTATCAGCCCTACCTACCTACCATCCCTACCTACCTAACATCCCTACCTACCTAACATCCCTACCTACCTAACAGCCCTTCCTACCTACCATCCCTACCTACCTAACAGCCCTACCTACCTACCATCCCTACCTACCTACCAGCCCTACCTACCTACCAGCCCTACCTACCTACCAGCCCTAACTACCTACCAGCCCTACCTACCTACCAGCCCTACCTACCTACCAGCCCTACCTACCTACCATACAAAGCTCAAAGTATAACAAGAAAAAAAAATTGCACAAAGGCGGACTTATCCTCAGAACAAATAAAACATATTACATGGTAAACTAAAGTGAAAGGAGACATTAAAAATGGCAATAATATGAAAGAAAAAGAAAATAACTATAAAAAACTAAGTAACTAAAACGAATTTAATCGAAAGTGCTTCTCATAATAATATCTACCTAACAGCCCTACCTACCTAACAGCCCTATCTACCTATCAGCCCTACCTACCTACCATCCCTACCTACCTACCATCCCTACCTACCTACCATCCCTACCTACCTAACATCCCTACCTACCTAACAGCCCTACCTACCTACCAGCCCTACCTACCTACCAGCCCTACCTACCTACCAGCCCTACCTACCTACCTACCGTACAAAGCTCAAAGTATAACAAGAAAATAAAATTGCACAAAGGCGGACTTATTCCCGGAACAAATAAAACATATCACATGGTAAACTAAAGTGAAAGGAGACATTAAAAATGGCAATAATATGAAAGAAAAAGAAAATAACTATAAAAAACTAAGTAACTAAAACGAATTTAATCGAAAGTGCTTCTCATAATAATATCTACCTAACAGCCCTACCTACCTACCAGCCCTACCTACCTACCATCCCTACATACCTAACAGCCCTACCTACCTACCATCCCTACCTACCTATCAGCCCTACCTACCTACCATCCCTACCTACCTAACATCCCTACCTACCTAACATCCCTACCTACCTAACAGCCCTACCTACCTACCATCCCTACCTACCTAACAGCCCTACCTACCTACCATCCCTACCTACCTACCAGCCCTACCTACCTACCAGCCCTACCTACCTACCAGCCCTAACTACCTACCAGCCCTACCTACCTACCAGCCCTACCTACCTACCATACAAAGCTCAAAGTATAACAAGAAAAAAAAATTGCACAAAGGCGGACTTATCCTCAGAACAAATAAAACATATTACATGGTAAACTAAAGTGAAAGGAGACATTAAAAATGGCAATAATATGAAAGAAAAAGAAAATAACTATAAAAAACTAAGTAGCTAAAACGAATTTAATCGAAAGTGCTTCTCATAATAATATCTACCTAACAGCCCTACCTACCTACCATCCCTACCTACCTAACAGCCCTATCTACCTATCAGCCCTACCTACCTACCATCCCTACCTACCTACCATCCCTACCTACCTAACATCCCTACCTACCTAACAGCCCTACCTACCTACCAGCCCTACCTACCTACCAGCCCTTCCTACCTACCAGCCCTACCTACCTACCTACCGTACAAAGCTCAAAGTATAACAAGAAAAAAAAATTGCACAAAGGCGGACTTATTCCCGGAACAAATAAAACATATCACATGGTAAACTAAAGTGAAAGGAGACATTAAAAATGGCAATAATATGAAAGAAAAAGAAAATAACTATAAAAAACTAAGTAACTAAAACTAATTTAATCGAAAGTGCTTCTCATAATAATATCTACCTAACAGCCCTACCTACCTATCAGGCCTACCTACCTACCATCCCTACCTACCTAACAGCCCTACCTACCTACCATCCCTACCTACCTAACAGCCCTACCTACCTACCAGCCCTACCTACCTACCATCCCTACCTACCTACCATCCCTACCTACCTAACAGCCCTACCTACCTACCATCCCTACCTACCTAACATCCCTACCTACCTAACAGCCCTACCTACCTACCAGCCCTACCTACCTACCAGCCCTACCTACCTACCTACCTACCTACCTACCGTACAAAGCTCAAAGTATAACAAGAAAAAAAAATTGCACAAAGGCGGACTTATTCCCGGAACAAATAAAACATATCACATGGTAAACTAAAGTGAAAGGAGACATTAAAAATGGCAATAATATGAAAGAAAAAGAAAATAACTATAAAAAACTAAGTAACTAAAACTAATTTAATCGAAAGTGCTTCTCATAATAATATCTACCTAACAGCCCTACCTACCTATCAGCCCTACCTTTCTACCATCCCTACCTACCTAACAGCCCTACCTACCTACCATCCCTACCTACCTAACATCCCTACCTACCTAACAGCCCTACCTACCTACCAGCCCTACATACCTACCAGCCCTACCTACCTACCATCCCTACCTACCTACCATCCCTACCTACCTAACAGCCCTACCTACCTAACATCCCTACCTACCTAACAGCCCTACCTACCTACCAGCCCTACCTACCTACCAGCCCTACCTACCTACCTACCTACCTACCTACCGTACAAAGCTCAAAGTATAACAAGAAAAAAAAAATGCACAAAGGCGGACTTATTCCCTGAACAAATAAAACATATCACATGGTAAACTAAAGTGAAAGGAGACATTAAAAATGGCAATAATATGAAAGAAAAAGAAAATAACTATAAAAAACTAAGTAACTAAAACTAATTTAATCGAAAGTGCTTCTCATAATAATATCTACCTAACAGCCCTACCTACCTACCATCCCTACCTACCTAACAGCCCTACCTACCTACCATCCCTACCTACCTAACAGCCCTACCTACCTACCAGCCCTACCTACCTACCAGCCCTACCTACCTACCTACCTACCTACCTACCGTACAAAGCTCAAAGTATAACAAGAAAAAAAAATTGCACAAAGGCGGACTTATCCTCGGAACAAATAAAACATATCACATGGTAAACTAAAGTGAAAGACACATTAAAAATGGCAATAATATGAAAGAAATAGAAAATAACTATAAAAAACTAAGTAACTAAAACTAATTTAATCGAAAGTGCTTCTCATAATAATATCTACCTAACAGCCCTACCTACCTACCATCCCTACCTACCTAACAGCCCTACCTACCTACCATCCCTACCTACCTAACAGCCCTACCTACCTACCATCCCTACCTACCTACCAGCCCTACCTACCTACAAGCCCTACCTACCTACCAGCCCTACCTACCTACCTACCGTACAAAGCTCAAAGTATAACAAGAAAAAAAAATTGCACAAAGGCGGACTTATTCCCGGAACAAATAAAACATATCACATGGTAAACTAAAGTGAAAGGAGACATTAAAAATGGCAATAATATGAAAGAAAAAGAAAATAACTATAAAAAACTAAGTAACTAAAACTAATTTAATCGAAAGTGCTTCTCATAATAATATCTACCTAACAGCCCTACCTACCTATCAGCCCTACCTACCTACCATCCCTACATACCTAACAGCCCTACCTACCTACCATCCCTACCTACCTAACATCCCTACCTACCTAACAGCCCTACCTACCTACCAGCCCTACCTACCTACCAGCCCTACCTACCTGCCATCCCTACCTACCTACCATCCCTACCTACCTAACAGCCCTACCTACCTTCCATCCCTACCTACCTAACATCCCTACCTACCTAACAGCCCTACCTGCCTACCAGCCCTACCTACCTACCAGCCCTACCTACCTACCTACCTACCTACCAACCGTACAAAGCTCAAAGTATAACAAGAAAAAAAAATTGCACAATGGCGGACTTATCCTCAGAACAAATAAAACATATCACATGGTAAACTAAAGTGGAAGGAGACATTAAAAATGGCAATAATATGAAAGAAAAAGAAAATAACTATAAAAAACTAAGTAACTATAACTAATTTAATCGAAAGTGCTTCTCATAATAATATCTACCTAACAGCCCTACCTACCTACCATCCCTACCTACCTAACAGCCCTACCTACCTACCATCCCTACCTACCTATCAGCCCTACCTACCTATCAGCCCTACCTACCTACCATCCCTACCTACCTAACATCCCTACCTACCTAACATCCCTACCTACCTAACAGCCCTTCCTACCTACCATCCCTACCTACCTAACAGCCCTACCTACCTACCATCCCTACCTACCTACCAGCCCTACCTACCTACCAGCCCTACCTACCTACCAGCCCTAACTACCTACCAGCCCTACCTACCTACCAGCCCTACCTACCTACCATACAAAGCTCAAAGTATAACAAGAAAAAAAAATTGCACAAAGGCGGACTTATCCTCAGAACAAATAAAACATATTACATGGTAAACTAAAGTGAAAGGAGACATTAAAAATGGCAATAATATGACAGAAAAAGAAAATAACTATAAAAAACTAAGTAACTAAAACGAATTTAATCGAAAGTGCTTCTCATAATAATATCTACCTAACAGCCCTACCTACCTACCATCCCTACCTACCTAACAGCCCTATCTACCTATCAGCCCTACCTACCTACCATCCCTACCTACCTACCATCCCTACCTACCTAACATCCCTACCTACCTACCAGCCCTACCTACCTACCAGCCCTTCCTACCTACCAGCCCTACCTACCTACCTACCGTACAAAGCTCAAAGTATAACAAGAAAAAAAAATTGCACAAAGGCGGACTTATTCCCGGAACAAATAAAACATATCACATGGTAAACTAAAGTGAAAGGAGACATTAAAAATGGCAATAATATGAAAGAAAAAGAAAATAACTATAAAAAACTAAGTAACTAAAACTAATTTAATCGAAAGTGCTTCTCATAATAATATCTACCTAACAGCCCTACCTACCTATCAGGCCTACCTACCTACCATCCCTACCTACCTAACAGCCCTACCTACCTACCATCCCTACCTACCTAACAGCCCTACCTACCTACCAGCCCTACCTACCTACCATCCCTACCTACCTACCATCCCTACCTACCTAACAGCCCTACCTACCTACCATCCCTACCTACCTAACATCCCTACCTACCTAACAGCCCTACCTACCTACCAGCCCTACCTACCTACCAGCCCTACCTACCTACCTACCTACCTACCTACCGTACAAAGCTCAAAGTATAACAAGAAAAAAAAATTGCACAAAGGCGGACTTATTCCCGGAACAAATAAAACATATCACATGGTAAACTAAAGTGAAAGGAGACATTAAAAATGGCAATAATATGAAAGAAAAAGAAAATAACTATAAAAAACTAAGTAACTAAAACTAATTTAATCGAAAGTGCTTCTCATAATAATATCTACCTAACAGCCCTACCTACCTATCAGCCCTACCTTTCTACCATCCCTACCTACCTAACAGCCCTACCTACCTACCATCCCTACCTACCTAACATCCCTACCTACCTAACAGCCCTACCTACCTACCAGCCCTACCTACCTACCAGCCCTACCTACCTACCATCCCTACCTACCTACCATCCCTACCTACCTAACAGCCCTACCTACCTAACATCCCTACCTACCTAACAGCCCTACCTACCTACCAGCCCTACCTACCTACCAGCCCTACCTACCTACCTACCTACCTACCGTACAAAGCTCAAAGTATAACAAGAAAAAAAAATTGCACAAAGGCGGACTTATTCCCGGAACAAATAAAACATATCACATGGTAAACTAAAGTGAAAGGAGACATTAAAAATGGCAATAATATGAAAGAAAAAGAAAATAACTATAAAAAACTAAGTAACTAAAACTAATTTAATCGAAAGTGCTTCTCATAATAATATCTACCTATCAGGCCTACCTACCTACCATCCCTACCTACCTAACAGCCCTACCTACCTACCATCCCTACCTACCTAACAGCCCTACCTACCTACCAGCCCTACCTACCTACCATCCCTACCTACCTACCATCCCTACCTACCTAACAGCCCTACCTACCTAACAGCCCTACCTACTTACCATCCCTAGCTACCTAACATCCCTACCTACCTAACAGCCCTACCTACCTACCAGCCCTACCTACCTACCAGCCCTACCTACCTACCTACCTACCTACCTACCGTACAAAGCTCAAAGTATAACAAGAAAAAAAAATTGCACAAAGGCGGACTTATTCCCGGAACAAATAAAACATATCACATGGTAAACTAAAGTGAAAGGAGACATTAAAAATGGCAATAATATGAAAGAAAAAGAAAATAACTATAAAAAACTAAGTAACTAAAACTAATTTAATCGAAAGTGCTTCTCATAATAATATCTACCTAACAGCCCTACCTACCTATCAGCCCTACCTTTCTACCATCCCTACCTACCTAACAGCCCTACCTACCTACCATCCCTACCTACCTAACATCCCTACCTACCTAACAGCCCTACCTACCTACCAGCCCTACATACCTACCAGCCCTACCTACCTACCATCCCTACCTACCTACCATCCCTACCTACCTAACAGCCCTACCTACCTAACATCCCTACCTACCTAACAGCCCTACCTACCTACCAGCCCTACCTACCTACCAGCCCTACCTACCTACCTACCTACCTACCTACCGTACAAAGCTCAAAGTATAACAAGAAAAAAAAAATGCACAAAGGCGGACTTATTCCCTGAACAAATAAAACATATCACATGGTAAACTAAAGTGAAAGGAGACATTAAAAATGGCAATAATATGAAAGAAAAAGAAAATAACTATAAAAAACTAAGTAACTAAAACTAATTTAATCGAAAGTGCTTCTCATAATAATATCTACCTAACAGCCCTACCTACCTACCATCCCTACCTACCTAACAGCCCTACCTACCTACCATCCCTACCTACCTAACAGCCCTACCTACCTACCAGCCCTACCTACCTACCAGCCCTACCTACCTACCAGCCCTACCTACCTACCAGCCCTACCTAGCTACCAGCCCTACCTACCTACCAGCCCTACCTACCTAACATCCCTACCTACCTAACAGCCCTTCCTACCTACCATCCCTACCTACCTAACAGCTCTACCTACCTACCATCCCTACCTACCTACCAGCCCTACCTACCTACCAGCCCTACCTACCTACCAGCCCTAACTACCTACCAGCCCTACCTACCTACCAGCCCTACCTACCTACCATACAAAGCTCAAAGTATAACAAGAAAAAAAAATTGCACAAAGGCGGACTTATCCTCAAAACAAATAAAACATATCACATGGTAAACTAAAGTGAAAGGAGACATTAAAAATGGCAATAATATGAAAGAAAAAGAAAATAACTATATAAAACTAAGTAACTAAAACTAATTTAATCGAAAGTGCTTCTCATTATAATATCTACCTAACAGCCCTACCTACCTACCATCCCTACCTACCTATCAGCCCTACCTACCTACCATCCCTACCTACCTACCATCCCTACCTACCTAACATCCCTACCTACCTAACAGCCCTACCTACCTAACAGCCCTACCTACCTACCAGCCCTACCTACCTACCAGCCCTACCTACCTACCAGCCCTACCTACCTACCAGCCCTACCTACCTACCAGCCCTAACTACCTACCTACCTACTTACCTACCGTACAAAGCTCAAAGTATAACAAGAAAAAAAAATTGCACAAAGGCGGACTTATCCTCGGAACAAATAAAACCTATCACATGGTAAACTAAAGTGAAAGGACACATTAAAAATGGCAATAATATGAAAGAAAAAGAAAATAACTATAAAAAACTAAGTAACTAAAACTAATTTAATCGAAAGTGCTTCTCATTATAATATCTACCTAACAGCCCTACCTACCTACCATCCCTACCTACCTATCAGCCCTACCTACCTACCATCCCTACCTACCTACCATCCCTACCTACCTACCAGCCCTACCTACCTACCAGCCCTACCTACCTACCAGCCCTACCTACCTACCAGCCCTACCTACCTACCAGCCCTACCTACCTACCAGCCCTACCTACCTACCAGCCCTACCTACCTACCAGCCCTACCTACCTACCAGCCCTACCTACCTACCTACCTACCTACCTACCGTACAAAGCTCAAAGTATAACAAGAAAAAAAAATTGCACAAAAGCGGACTTATCCTCGGAACAAATAAAACATATCACACGGTAAACTAAAGTGAAAGACACATTAAAAATGGCAATAATATGAAAGAAATAGAAAAAAACTATAAAAAACTAAGTAACTAAAACTAATTTAATCGAAAGTGCTTCTCATAATAATATCTACCTAACAGCCCTACCTACCTACCATCCCTACCTTCCTAACAGCCCTACCTACCTACCATCCCTACCTACCTAACAGCCCTACCTACCTAACAGCCCTACCTACCTACCATCCCTACCTACCTACCAGCCCTACCTACCTACCAGCCCTACCTACCTACCAGCCCCACCTACCTACCAGCCCTACCTACCTACCATACAAAGCTCAAAGTATAACAAGAAAAAAAAATTGCACAAAGGCGGACTTATCCTCAGAACAAATAAAACATATTACATGGTAAACTAAAGTGAAAGGAGACATTAAAAATGGCAATAATATGAAAGAAAAAGAAAATAACTATAAAAAACTAAGTAACTAAAACGAATTTAATCGAAAGTGCTTCTCATAATAATATCTACCTAACAGCCCTACCTACCTACCATCCCTACCTACCTAACAGCCCTATCTACCTATCAGCCCTACCTACCTACCATCCCTACCTACCTACCATCCCTACCTACCTAACATCCCTACCTACCTACCAGCCCTACCTACCTACCAGCCCTTCCTACCTACCAGCCCTACCTACCTACCTACCGTACAAAGCTCAAAGTATAACAAGAAAAAAAAATTGCACAAAGGCGGACTTATTCCCGGAACAAATAAAACATATCACATGGTAAACTAAAGTGAAAGGAGACATTAAAAATGGCAATAATATGAAAGAAAAAGAAAATAACTATAAAAAACTAAGTAACTAAAACTAATTTAATCGAAAGTGCTTCTCATAATAATATCTACCTAACAGCCCTACCTACCTATCAGCCCTACCTACCTACCATCCCTACCTACCTAACAGCCCTACCTACCTACCATCCCTACCTACCTAACAGCCCTACCTACCTACCAGCCCTACCTACCTACCATCCCTACCTACCTACCATCCCTACCTACCTAACAGCCCTACCTACCTACCATCCCTACCTACCTAACATCCCTACCTACCTAACAGCCCTACCTACCTACCAGCCCTACCTACCTACCAGCCCTACCTACCTACCTACCTACCTACCTACCGTACAAAGCTCAAAGTATAACAAGAAAAAAAAATTGCACAAAGGCGGACTTATTCCCGGAACAAATAAAACATATCACATGGTAAACTAAAGTGAAAGGAGACATTAAAAATGGCAATAATATGAAAGAAAAAGAAAATAACTATAAAAAACTAAGTAACTAAAACTAATTTAATCGAAAGTGCTTCTCATAATAATATCTACCTAACAGCCCTACCTACCTATCAGCCCTACCTTTCTACCATCCCTACCTACCTAACAGCCCTACCTACCTACCATCCCTACCTACCTAACATCCCTACCTACCTAACAGCCCTACCTACCTACCAGCCCTACATACCTACCAGCCCTACCTACCTACCATCCCTACCTACCTACCATCCCTACCTACCTAACAGCCCTACCTACCTAACATCCCTACCTACCTAACAGCCCTACCTACCTACCAGCCCTACCTACCTACCAGCCCTACCTACCTACCTACCTACCTACCGTACAAAGCTCAAAGTATAACAAGAAAAAAAAATTGCACAAAGGCGGACTTATTCCCGGAACAAATAAAACATATCACATGGTAAACTAAAGTGAAAGGAGACATTAAAAATGGCAATAATATGAAAGAAAAAGAAAATAACTATAAAAAACTAAGTAACTAAAACTAATTTAATCGAAAGTGCTTCTCATAATAATATCTACCTATCAGGCCTACCTACCTACCATCCCTACCTACCTAACAGCCCTACCTACCTACCATCCCTACCTACCCAACAGCCCTACCTACCTACCAGCCCTACCTACCTACCATCCCTACCTACCTACCATCCCTACCTACCTAACAGCCCTACCTACCTAACAGCCCTACCTACTTACCATCCCTAGCTACCTAACATCCCTACCTACCTAACAGCCCTACCTACCTACCAGCCCTACCTACCTACCAGCCCTACCTACCTACCTACCTACCTACCTACCGTACAAAGCTCAAAGTATAACAAGAAAAAAAAATTGCACAAAGGCGGACTTATTCCCGGAACAAATAAAACATATCACATGGTAAACTAAAGTGAAAGGAGACATTAAAAATGGCAATAATATGAAAGAAAAAGAAAATAACTATAAAAAACTAAGTAACTAAAACTAATTTAATCGAAAGTGCTTCTCATAATAATATCTACCTAACAGCCCTATCTACCTATCAGCCCTACCTTTCTACCATCCCTACCTACCTAACAGCCCTACCTACCTACCATCCCTACCTACCTAACATCCCTACCTACCTAACAGCCCTACCTACCTACCAGCCCTACATACCTACCAGCCCTACCTACCTACCATCCCTACCTACCTACCATCCCTACCTACCTAACAGCCCTACCTACCTAACATCCCTACCTACCTAACAGCCCTACCTACCTACCAGCCCTACCTACCTACCAGCCCTACCTACCTACCTACCTACCTACCTACCGTACAAAGCTCAAAGTATAACAAGAAAAAAAAAATGCACAATGGCGGACTTATTCCCTGAACAAATAAAACATATCACATGGTAAACTAAAGTGAAAGGAGACATTAAAAATGGCAATAATATGAAAGAAAAAGAAAATAACTATAAAAAACTAAGTAACTAAAACTAATTTAATCGAAAGTGCTTCTCATAATAATATCTACCTAACAGCCCTACCTACCTACCATCCCTACCTACCTAACAGCCCTACCTACCTACCATCCCTACCTACCTAACAGCCCTACCTACCTACCATCCCTACCTACCTACCAGCCCTACCTACCTACCAGCCCTACCTACCTACCAGCCCTACCTACCTACCAGCCCTACCTACCTACCAGCCCTACCTAGCTACCAGCCCTACCTACCTACCAGCCCTACCTACCTAACATCCCTACCTACCTAACAGCCCTTCCTACCTACCATCCCTACCTACCTAACAGCTCTACCTACCTACCATCCCTACCTACCTACCAGCCCTACCTACCTACCAGCCCTACCTACCTACCAGCCCTAACTACCTACCAGCCCTACCTACCTACCAGCCCTACCTACCTACCATACAAAGCTCAAAGTATAACAAGAAAAAAAAATTGCACAAAGGCGGACTTATCCTCAAAACAAATAAAACATATCACATGGTAAACTAAAGTGAAAGGAGACATTAAAAATGGCAATAATATGAAAGAAAAAGAAAATAACTATATAAAACTAAGTAACTAAAACTAATTTAATCGAAAGTGCTTCTCATTATAATATCTACCTAACAGCCCTACCTACCTACCATCCCTACCTACCTATCAGCCCTACCTACCTACCATCCCTACCTACCTACCATCCCTACCTACCTAACATCCCTACCTACCTAACAGCCCTACCTACCTAACAGCCCTACCTACCTACCAGCCCTACCTACCTACCAGCCCTACCTACCTACCAGCCCTACCTACCTACCAGCCCTACCTACCTACCAGCCCTACCTACCTACCTACCTACCTACCTACCGTACAAAGCTCAAAGTATAACAAGAAAAAAAAATTGCACAAAAGCGGACTTATCCTCGGAACAAATAAAACATATCACACGGTAAACTAAAGTGAAAGACACATTAAAAATGGCAATAATATGAAAGAAATAGAAAAAAACTATAAAAAACTAAGTAACTAAAACTAATTTAATCGAAAGTGCTTCTCATAATAATATCTACCTAACAGCCCTACCTACCTACCATCCCTACCTTCCTAACAGCCCTACCTACCTACCATCCCTACCTTCCTAACAGCCCTACCTACCTAACAGCCCTACCTACCTACCATCCCTACCTACCTACCAGCCCTACCTACCTACCAGCCCTACCTACCTACCAGCCCCACCTACCTACCAGCCCTACCTACCTACCATACAAAGCTCAAAGTATAACAAGAAAAAAAAATTGCACAAAGGCGGACTTATCCTCAGAACAAATAAAACATATTACATGGTAAACTAAAGTGAAAGGAGACATTAAAAATGGCAATAATATGAAAGAAAAAGAAAATAACTATAAAAAACTAAGTAACTAAAACGAATTTAATCGAAAGTGCTTCTCATAATAATATCTACCTAACAGCCCTACCTACCTACCATCCCTACCTACCTAACAGCCCTATCTACCTATCAGCCCTACCTACCTACCATCCCTACCTACCTACCATCCCTACCTACCTAACATCCCTACCTACCTACCAGCCCTACCTACCTACCAGCCCTTCCTACCTACCAGCCCTACCTACCTACCTACCGTACAAAGCTCAAAGTATAACAAGAAAAAAAAATTGCACAAAGGCGGACTTATTCCCGGAACAAATAAAACATATCACATGGTAAACTAAAGTGAAAGGAGACATTAAAAATGGCAATAATATGAAAGAAAAAGAAAATAACTATAAAAAACTAAGTAACTAAAACTAATTTAATCGAAAGTGCTTCTCATAATAATATCTACCTAACAGCCCTACCTACCTATCAGGCCTACCTACCTACCATCCCTACCTACCTAACAGCCCTACCTACCTACCATCCCTACCTACCTAACAGCCCTACCTACCTACCAGCCCTACCTACCTACCATCCCTACCTACCTACCATCCCTACCTACCTAACAGCCCTACCTACCTACCATCCCTACCTACCTAACATCCCTACCTACCTAACAGCCCTACCTACCTACCAGCCCTACCTACCTACCAGCCCTACCTACCTACCTACCTACCTACCTACCGTACAAAGCTCGAAGTATAACAAGAAAAAAAAATTGCACAAAGGCGGACTTATTCCCGGAACAAATAAAACATATCACATGGTAAACTAAAGTGAAAGGAGACATTAAAAATGGCAATAATATGAAAGAAAAAGAAAATAACTATAAAAAACTAAGTAACTAAAACTAATTTAATCGAAAGTGCTTCTCATAATAATATCTACCTAACAGCCCTACCTACCTATCAGCCCTACCTTTCTACCATCCCTACCTACCTAACAGCCCTACCTACCTACCATCCCTACCTACCTAACATCCCTACCTACCTAACAGCCCTACCTACCTACCAGCCCTACCTACCTACCAGCCCTACCTACCTACCATCCCTACCTACCTACCATCCCTACCTACCTAACAGCCCTACCTACCTAACATCCCTACCTACCTAACAGCCCTACCTACCTACCAGCCCTACCTACCTACCAGCCCTACCTACCTACCTACCTACCTACCGTACAAAGCTCAAAGTATAACAAGAAAAAAAAATTGCACAAAGGCGGACTTATTCCCGGAACAAATAAAACATATCACATGGTAAACTAAAGTGAAAGGAGACATTAAAAATGGCAATAATATGAAAGAAAAAGAAAATAACTATAAAAAACTAAGTAACTAAAACTAATTTAATCGAAAGTGCTTCTCATAATAATATCTACCTATCAGGCCTACCTACCTACCATCCCTACCTACCTAACAGCCCTACCTACCTACCATCCCTACCTACCTAACAGCCCTACCTACCTACCAGCCCTACCTACCTACCATCCCTACCTACCTACCATCCCTACCTACCTAACAGCCCTACCTACCTAACAGCCCTACCTACCTACCATCCCTAGCTACCTAACATCCCTACCTACCTAACAGCCCTACCTACCTACCAGCCCTACCTACCTACCAGCCCTACCTACCTACCTACCTACCTACCTACCGTACAAAGCTCAAAGTATAACAAGAAAAAAAAATTGCACAAAGGCGGACTTATTCCCGGAACAAATAAAACATATCACATGGTAAACTAAAGTGAAAGGAGACATTAAAAATGGCAATAATATGAAAGAAAAAGAAAATAACTATAAAAAACTAAGTAACTAAAACTAATTTAATCGAAAGTGCTTCTCATAATAATATCTACCTAACAGCCCTACCTACCTATCAGCCCTACCTTTCTACCATCCCTACCTACCTAACAGCCCTACCTACCTACCATCCCTACCTACCTAACATCCCTACCTACCTAACAGCCCTACCTACCTACCAGCCCTACATACCTACCAGCCCTACCTACCTACCATCCCTACCTACCTACCATCCCTACCTACCTAACAGCCCTACCTACCTAACATCCCTACCTACCTAACAGCCCTACCTACCTACCAGCCCTACCTACCTACCAGCCCTACCTACCTACCTACCTACCTACCTACCGTACAAAGCTCAAAGTATAACAAGAAAAAAAAAATGCACAATGGCGGACTTATTCCCTGAACAAATAAAACATATCACATGGTAAACTAAAGTGAAAGGAGACATTAAAAATGGCAATAATATGAAAGAAAAAGAAAATAACTATAAAAAACTAAGTAACTAAAACTAATTTAATCGAAAGTGCTTCTCATAATAATATCTACCTAACAGCCCTACCTACCTACCATCCCTACCTACCTAACAGCCCTACCTACCTACCATCCCTACCTACCTAACAGCCCTACCTACCTACCATCCCTACCTACCTACCAGCCCTACCTACCTACCAGCCCTACCTACCTACCAGCCCTACCTACCTACCAGCCCTACCTACCTACCAGCCCTACCTAGCTACCAGCCCTACCTACCTACCAGCCCTACCTACCTAACATCCCTACCTACCTAACAGCCCTTCCTACCTACCATCCCTACCTACCTAACAGCTCTACCTACCTACCATCCCTACCTACCTACCAGCCCTACCTACCTACCAGCCCTACCTACCTACCAGCCCTAACTACCTACCAGCCCTACCTACCTACCAGCCCTACCTACCTACCATACAAAGCTCAAAGTATAACAAGAAAAAAAAATTGCACAAAGGCGGACTTATCCTCAAAACAAATAAAACATATCACATGGTAAACTAAAGTGAAAGGAGACATTAAAAATGGCAATAATATGAAAGAAAAAGAAAATAACTATATAAAACTAAGTAACTAAAACTAATTTAATCGAAAGTGCTTCTCATTATAATATCTACCTAACAGCCCTACCTACCTACCATCCCTACCTACCTATCAGCCCTACCTACCTACCATCCCTACCTACCTACCATCCCTACCTACCTACCATCCCTACCTACCTAACATCCCTACCTACCTAACAGCCCTACCTACCTAACAGCCCTACCTACCTACCAGCCCTACCTACCTACCAGCCCTACCTACCTACCAGCCCTACCTACCTACCAGCCCTAACTACCTACCTACCTACTTACCTACCGTACAAAGCTCAAAGTATAACAAGAAAAAAAAATTGCACAAAGGCGGACTTATCCTCGGAACAAATAAAACCTATCACATGGTAAACTAAAGTGAAAGGACACATTAAAAATGGCAATAATATGAAAGAAAAAGAAAATAACTATAAAAAACTAAGTAACTAAAACTAATTTAATCGAAAGTGCTTCTCATTATAATATCTACCTAACAGCCCTACCTACCTACCATCCCTACCTACCTATCAGCCCTACCTACCTACCATCCCTACCTACCTACCATCCCTACCTACCTACCAGCCCTACCTACCTACCAGCCCTACCTACCTACCAGCCCTACCTACCTACCAGCCCTACCTACCTACCAGCCCTACCTACCTACCAGCCCTACCTACCTACCAGCCCTACCTACCTACCAGCCCTACCTACCTACCTACCTACCTACCTACCGTACAAAGCTCAAAGTATAACAAGAAAAAAAAATTGCATAAAAGCGGACTTATCCTCGGAACAAATAAAACATATCACACGGTAAACTAAAGTGAAAGACACATTAAAAATGGCAATAATATGAAAGAAATAGAAAAAAACTATAAAAAACTAAGTAACTAAAACTAATTTAATCGAAAGTGCTTCTCATAATAATATCTACCTAACAGCCCTACCTACCTACCATCCCTACCTTCCTAACAGCCCTACCTACCTACCATCCCTACCTTCCTAACAGCCCTACCTACCTAACAGCCCTACCTACCTACCATCCCTACCTACCTACCAGCCCTACCTACCTACCAGCCCTACCTACCTACCAGCCCCACCTACCTACCAGCCCTACCTACCTACCATACAAAGCTCAAAGTATAACAAGAAAAAAAAATTGCACAAAGGCGGACTTATCCTCAGAACAAATAAAACATATTACATGGTAAACTAAAGTGAAAGGAGACATTAAAAATGGCAATAATATGAAAGAAAAAGAAAATAACTATAAAAAACTAAGTAACTAAAACTAATTTAATCGAAAGTGCTTCTCATAATAATATCTACCTAACAGCCCTACCTACCTACCATCCCTACCTACCTAACAGCCATATCTACCTATCAGCCCTACCTACCTAACAGCCATATCTACCTATCAGCCCTACCTACCTACCATCCCTACCTACCTAACAGCCCTACCTACCTACCATCCCTACCTACCTAACATCCCTACCTACCTAACAGCCCTACCTACCTACCAGCCCTACCTACCTATCAGCCTTACCTACCTACCATCCCTACCTACCTAACATCCCTACCTACCTAACAGCCCTACCTACCTAACAGCCCTACCTACCTACCAGCCCTACCTACCTACCAGCCCTACCTACCTACCATCCCTACCTACCTACCATCCCTACCTACCTAACAGCCCTACCTACCTACCATCCCTACCTACCTAACAGCCCTACCTACCTACCAGCCCTACCTACCTACCTGCCCTACCTACCTACCTACCTACCTACCTACCGTACAAAGCTCAAAGTATAACAAGAAAAAAAAATTGCACAAAGGCGGACTTATTCCCGGAACAAATAAAACATATCACATGGTAAACTAAAGTGAAAGGAGACATTAAAAATGGCAATAATATGAAAGAAAAAGAAAATAACTATAAAAAACTAAGTAACTAAAACTAATTTAATCGAAAGTGCTTCTCATAATAATATCTACCTAACAGCCCTACCTACCTATCAGCCCTACCTACCTACCATCCCTACCTACCGAACATCCCTACCTACCGAACATCCCTACCTACCTAACAGCCCTACCTACCTACCAGCCCTACCTACCTACCATCCCTACCTACCTACCATCCCTACCTACCTAACAGCCCTACCTACCTACCATCCCTACCTACCTAACATCCCTACCTACCTAACAGCCCTACCTACCTACCAGCCCTACCTACCTACCAGCCCTACCTACCTACCATCCCTACCTACCTACCAGCCCTACCTACCTACCAGCCCTACCTACCTACCTACCTACCTACCGTACAAAGCTCAAAGTATAACAAGAAAAAAAAATTGCACAAAGGCGGACTTATCCTCGGAACAAATAAAACATATCACATGGTAAACTAAAGTGAAAGACACATTAAAAATCGCAATAATATGAAAGAAATAGAAAATAACTATAAAAAACTAAGTAACTAAAACTAATTTAATCGAAAGTGCTTCTCATAATAATATCTACCTAACAGCCCTACCTACTTACCATCCCTACCTACCTAACAGCCCTACCTACCTACAATCCCTACCTTCCTAACAGCCCTACCTACCTAACAGCCCTACCTACCTACCATCCCTACCTACCTACCAGACCTACCTACCTACCAGCCCTACCTACCTACCAGCCCCACCTACCTACCAGCCCTACCTACCTACCATACAAAGCTCAAAGTATAACAAGAAAAAAAAATTGCACAAAGGCGGACTTATCCTCAGAACAAATAAAACATATTACATGGTAAACTAAAGTGAAAGGAGACATTAAAAATAGCAATAATATGAAAGAAAAAGAAAATAACTATAAAAAACTAAGTAACTAAAACTAATTTAATCGAAAGTGCTTCTCATAATAATATCTACCTAACAGCCCTACCTACCTACCATCCCTACCTACCTAACAGCCATATCTACCTATCAGCCCTACCTACCTACCATCCCTACCTACCTAACAGCCCTACCTACCTACCATCCCTACCTTCCTAACATCCCTACCTACCTAACAGCCCTACCTACCTACCAGCCCTACCTACCTATCAGCCTTACCTACCTACTATCCCTACCTACCTAACATCCCTACCTACCTAACAGCCCTACCTACCTACCAGCCCTACCTACCTACCAGCCCTACCTACCTACCAGCCCTACCTACCTACCATCCCTACCTACCTACCATCCCTACCTACCTAACAGTCCTACCTACCTACCATACCTACCTACCTAACATCCCTACCTACCTAACAGCCCTACCTACCTACCAGCCCTACCTACCTACCAGCCCTACCTACCTACCTACCTACCTACCTACCGTACAAAGCTCAAAGTATAACAAGAAAAAGAAAATGCACAAAGGCGGACTTATTCCCGGAACAAATAAAACATATCACATGGTAAACTAAAGTGAAAGGAGACATTAAAAATGGCAATAATATGAAAGAAAAGAAAATAACTATAAAAAACTAAGTAACTAAAACTAATTTAATCGAAAGTGCTTCTCATAATAATATCTACCTAACAGCCCTACCTACCTACCATCCCTACCTACCTACCAGCCCTACCTACCTACCATCCCTACCTACCTACCATCCCTACCTACCTAACAGCCCTACCTACCTACCATCCCTACCTACCTAACATCCCTACCTACCTAACAGCCCTACCTACCTACCAGCCCTACCTACCTACCTACCTACCTACCTACCGTACAAAGCTCAAAGTATAACAAGAAAAAAAAATTGCACAAAGGCGGACTTATCCTCAGAACAAATAAAACATATCACATGGTAAACTAAAGTGAAAGGAGACATTAAAAATGGCAATAATATGAAAGAAAAAGAAAATAACTATAAAAAACTAAGTAACTATAACTAATTTAATCGAAAGTGCTTCTCATAATAATATCTACCTAACAGCCCTACCTACCTACCAGCCCTACCTACCAACCAGCCCTACCTACCTACCATCCCTACCTACCTACCAGCCCTACCTACCTACCAGCCCTACCTACCTACCAGCCCTACCTACCTACCAGCCCTACCTACCTACCTACCTACCTACCTACCGTACAAAGCTCAAAGTATAACAAGAAAAAAAAATTGCACAAAGGCGGACTTATTCCCGGAACAAATAAAACATATCACATGGTAAACTAAAGTGAAAGGAGACATTAAAAATGGCAATAATATGAAAGAAAAAGAAAATAACTATAAAAAACTAAGTAACTAAAACTAATTTAATCGAAAGTGCTTCTCATAATAATATCTACCTAACAGCCCTACCTACCTATCAGCCCTACCTACCTACCATCCCTACCTACCTAACAGCCCGACCTACCTACCATCCCTACCTACCTAACATCCCTACCTACCTAACAGCCCTACCTACCTACCAGCCCTACCTACCTACCAGCCCTACCTACCTACCATTCCTACCTACCTACCTACCTACCGTACAAAGCTCAAAGTATAACAAGAAAAAAAAAATGCACAAAGGCGGACTTATTCCCGGAACAAATAAAACATATCACATGGTAAACTAAAGTGAAAGGACACATTAAAAATGGCAATAATATGAAAGAAAAAGAAAATAACTAAAAAAAACTAAGTAACTAAAACTAATTTAATCGAAAGTGCTTCTCATAATAATATCTACCTAACAGCCCTACCTACCTACCATCCCTACCTACCTAACAGCCCTACCTACCTACCATCCCTACCTACCTAACAGCCCTACCTACCTACCATCCCTACCTACCTACCACCCCTACCTACCTACCAGCCCTACCTACCTACCAGCCCTACCTACCTACCTACCGTACAAAGCTCAAAGTATAACAAGAAAAAAAAATTGCACAAAGGCGGACTTATTCCCGGAACAAACAAAACATATCACATGGTAAACTAAAGTGAAAGGAGACATTAAAAATGGCAATAATATGAAAGAAAAAGAAAATAACTATAAAAAACTAAGTAACTAAAACTAATTTAATCGAAAGTGCTTCTCATAATAATATCTACCTAACAGCCCTACCTACCTATCAGCCCTACCTACCTACCATCCCTACATACCTAACAGCCCTACCTACCTACCATCCCTACCTACCTAACATCCCTACCTACCTAACAGCCCTACCTACCTACCAGCCCTACCTACCTACCAGCCCTACCTACCTACCATCCCTACCTACCTACCATCCCTACCTACCTAACAGCCCTACCTACCTTCCATCCCTACCTACCTAACATCCCTACCTACCTAACAGCCCTACCTACCTACCAGCCCTACCTACCTACCAGCCCTACCTACCTACCTACCTACCTACCTACCGTACAAAGCTCAAAGTATAACAAGAAAAAAAAATTGCACAATGGCGGACTTATCCTCAGAACAAATAAAACATATCACATGGTAAACTAAAGTGGAAGGAGACATTAAAAATGGCAATAATATGAAAGAAAAAGAAAATAACTATAAAAAACTAAGTAACTATAACTAATTTAATCGAAAGTGCTTCTCATAATAATATCTACCTAACAGCCCTACCTACCTACCATCCCTACCTACCTAACAGCCCTACCTACCTACCATCCCTACCTACCTATCAGCCCTACCTACCTATCAGCCCTACCTACCTACCATCCCTACCTACCTAACATCCCTACCTACCTAACATCCCTACCTACCTAACAGCCCTTCCTACCTACCATCCCTACCTACCTAACAGCCCTACCTACCTACCATCCCTACCTACCTACCAGCCCTACCTACCTACCAGCCCTACCTACCTACCAGCCCTACCTACCTACCAGCCCTAACTACCTACCAGCCCTACCTACCTACCATACAAAGCTCAAAGTATAACAAGAAAAAAAAATTGCACAAAGGCGGACTTATCCTCAGAACAAATGAAACATATTACATGGTAAACTAAAGTGAAAGGAGACATTAAAAATGGCAATAATATGAAAGAAAAAGAAAATAACTATAAAAAACTAAGTAACTAAAACGAATTTAATCGAAAGTGCTTCTCATAATAATATCTACCTAACAGCCCTACCTACCTACCATCCCTACCTACCTAACAGCCCTATCTACCTATCAGCCCTACCTACCTACCATCCCTACCTACCTACCATCCCTACCTACCTACCATCCCTACCTACCTAACATCCCTACCTACCTAACAGCCCTACCTACCTACCAGCCCTACCTACCTACCAGCCCTTCCTACCTACCAGCCCTACCTACCTACCTACCGTACAAAGCTCAAAGTATAACAAGAAAAAAAAAATGCACAAAGGCGGACTTATTCCCTGAACAAATAAAACATATCACATGGTAAACTAAAGTGAAAGGAGACATTAAAAATGGCAATAATATGAAAGAAAAAGAAAATAACTATAAAAAACTAAGTAACTAAAACTAATTTAATCGAAAGTGCTTCTCATAATAATATCTACCTATCAGCCCTACCTTTCTACCATCCCTACCTACCTAACAGCCCTACCTACCTACCATCCCTACCTACCTAACATCCCTACCTACCTAACAGCCCTACCTACCTACCAGCCCTACATACCTACCAGCCCTACCTACCTACCATCCCTACCTACCTACCATCTCTACCTACCTAACAGCCCTACCTACCTAACATCCCTACCTACCTAACAGCCCTACCTACCTACCAGCCCTACCTACCTACCAGCCCTACCTACCTACCTACCTACCTACCTACCGTACAAAGCTCAAAGTATAACAAGAAAAAAAAAATGCACAAAGGCGGACTTATTCCCTGAACAAATAAAACATATCACATGGTAAACTAAAGTGAAAGGAGACATTAAAAATGGCAATAATATGAAAGAAAAAGAAAATAACTATAAAAAACTAAGTAACTAAAACTAATTTAATCGAAAGTGCTTCTCATAATAATATCTACCTAACAGCCCTACCTACCTACCATCCCTACCTACCTAACAGCCCTACCTACCTACCATCCCTACCTACCTAACAGCCCTACCTACCTACCATCCCTACCTACCTACCAGCCCTACCTACCTACCAGCCCTACCTACCTACCAGCCCTACCTACCTACCAGCCCTACCTACCTACCAGCCCTACCTAGCTACCAGCCCTACCTACCTACCAGCCCTACCTACCTACCTACCGTACAAAGCTCAAAGTATAACAAGAAAAAAAAATTGCACAAAGGCGGACTTATCCTCAAAACAAATAAAACATATCACATGGTAAACTCAAGTGAAAGGAGACATTAAAAATGGCAATAATATGAAAGAAAAAGAAAATAACTATAAAAAACTAAGTAACTAAAACTAATTTAATCGAAAGTGCTTCTCATTATAATATCTACCTAACAGCCCTACCTACCTACCATCCCTACCTACCTATCAGCCCTACCTACCTACCATCCCTACCTACCTACCATCCCTACCTACCTAACATCCCTACCTACCTAACAGCCCTACCTACCTACCAGCCCTACCTACCTACCAGCCCTACCTACCTACCAGCCCTACCTACCTACCAGCCCTAACTACCTACCTACTTACCTACCGTACAAAGCTCAAAGTATAACAAGAAAAAAAAATTGCACAAAGGCGGACTTATCCTCGGAACAAATAAAACCTATCACATGGTAAACTAAAGTGAAAGGACACATTAAAAATGGCAATAATATGAAAGAAATAGAAAATAACTATAAAAAACTAAGTAACTAAAACTAATTTAATCGAAAGTGCTTCTCATAATAATATCTACCTAACAGCCCTACCTACCTACCATCCCTACCTACCTAACAGCCCTACCTACCTAACAGCCCTACCTACCTACCATCCCTACCTACCTACCAGCCCTACCTTCCTACCAGCCCTACCTACCTACCAGCCCTACCTACCTACCAGCCCTACCTACCTACCAGCCCTACCTACCTACAAGCCCTACCTACCTACCAGCCCTACCTACCTACCAGCCCTACCTACCTACCAGCCCTACCTACCTACCAGCCCTACCTACCTACCTACCTACCTACCTACCAGCCCTACCTACCTACCAGCCCTACCTACCTACCTACCTACCTACCTACCGTACAAAGCTCAAAGTATAACAAGAAAAAAAAATTGCACAAAGGCGGACTTATCCTCGGAACAAATAAAACATATCACATGGTAAACTAAAGTGAAAGACACATTAAAAATGGCAATAATATGAAAGAAATAGAAAATAACTATAAAAAACTAAGTAACTAAAACTAATTTAATCGAAAGTGCTTCTCATAATAATATCTACCTAACAGCCCTACCTACCTACCATCCCTACCTACCTAACAGCCCTACCTACCTACCATCCCTACCTTCCTAACAGCCCTACCTACCTAACAGCCCTACCTACCTACCATCCCTACCTACCTACCAGCCCTACCTACCTACCAGCCCTACCTACCTACCAGCCCCACCTACCTACCAGCCCTACCTACCTACCATACAAAGCTCAAAGTATAACAAGAAAAAAAAATTGCACAAAGGCGGACTTATCCTCAGAACAAATAAAACATATTACATGGTAAACTAAAGTGAAAGGAGACATTAAAAATGGCAATAATATGAAAGAAAAAGAAAATAACTATAAAAAACTAAGTAACTAAAACTAATTTAATCGAAAGTGCTTCTCATAATAATATCTACCTAACAGCCCTACCTACCTACCATCCCTACCTACCTAACAGCCATATCTACCTATCAGCCCTACCTACCTAACAGCCATATCTACCTATCAGCCCTACCTACCTACCATCCCTACCTACCTAACAGCCCTACCTACCTACCATCCCTACCTCCCTAACAGCCCTACCTACCTACCAGCCCTACCTACCTATCAGCCTTACCTACCTACCATCCCTACCTACCTAACATCCCTACCTACCTAACAGCCCTACCTACCTACCATCCCTACCTACCTAACATCCCTACCTACCTAACAGCCCTACCTACCTACCAGCCCTACCTACCTACCAGCCCTACCTACCTACCATCCCTACCTACCTACCAGCCCTACCTACCTACCAGCCCTACCTACCTACCAGCCCTACCTACCTACAAGCCCTACCTACCTACCAGCCCTACCTACCTACCAGCCCTACCTACCTACCAGCCCTACCTACCTACCAGCCCTACCTACCTACCAGCCCTACTTACCTACCAGCCCTACCTACCTACCAGCCCTACCTACCTACTGTACAAAGCTCAAAGTATAACAAGAAAAAAAAATTGCACAAAGGCGGACTTATCCTCGGAACAAATAAAACATATCACATGGTAAACTAAAGTGAAAGGACACATTAAAAATGGCAATAATATGAAAGAAATAGAAAATAACTATAAAAAACTAAGTAACTAAAACTAATTTAATCGAAAGTGCTTCTCATAATATCTACCTAACAGCCCTACCTACCTACCATCCCTACCTACCTAACAGCCCTACCTACCTACCATCCCTACCTACCTAACAGCCCTACCTACTTACCATCCCTACCTACCTACCAGCCCTACCTACCTACCAGCCCTACCTACCTACCAGCCCTACCTACCTACCTACCGTACAAAGCTCAAAGTATAACAAGAAAAAAAATTTGCACAAAGGCGGACTTATCCTCAGAACAAATAAAACATATCACATGGTAAACTAAAGTGAAAGGAGACATTAAAAATGGCAATAATATGAAAGAAAAAGAAAAAAACTATAAAAAACTAAGTAACTAAAACTAATTTAATCGAAAGTGCTTCTCATAATAATATCTACCTACCATCCCTACCTACCTAACATCCCTACCTACCTAACAGCCCTACCTACCTAACATCCCTACCTACCTAACAACCCTACCTACCTACCAGCCCTACCTACCTACCAGCCCTACCTACCTACCAGCCCTACCTACCTACCTACCTACCTACCTACCAGCCCTACCTACCTACCTACCTACCTACCTATCGTACAACGCTCAAAGTATAACAAGAAAAAAAAATTGCACAAAGGCGGACTTATTCCCGGAACAAATAAAACATATCACATGGTAAACTAAAGTGAAAGGACACATTAAAAATGGCAATAATATGAAAGAAAAAGAAAATAACTATAAAAAACTATGTAACTAAAACTAATTTAATCGAAAGTGCTACTCATAATAATATCTACCTAACAGCCCTACCTACCTACCAGCCCTACCTACATTAAACGGGAAATGGGACATAAAGGACACCAAAATATATCTAATACACTAATACTAATATACTAATAATACTAGGACAAAAAATAAAATTCAATATAAACAAAATTCTGAGGGTAGTGCGCGTGATTGTAAGAAAGCAAGGAACACTTTCCAGCGTTGAAACGTATTCAATATTTGATTATGAAATAACAGAAATAATTAATTACTAAAAGTTTCTAAAAGAATAAAGAAACATTTATAATTACTCACAGTACAACAGCAATATGTTCTTATCCCGTACCACTATCACTGTCCAACTCAAGCACTAGGTACAAAGTAAAGCGTCGAAGCGGGTTGTCCGTCATTTATACAAGTACTCAAAAAGTTGATCGTTTGACTCGATTCCGGAAAACTACTAGGTATATCGCACGATCTCGTGACATGGCATGACAAAAAATTATCACTTACCCACAATATATATCAAAACACTATCCATTTATAAAAGGATAGCGGGGTAGTCTTAAATCTACCTTATAATATTTATTTTTTTTATTTTTTAATACAAACAATTTGTAAATATGTAACAAATAGATAATTTAATAATGAGACCTTTAAGGCTCAGCGGCGACATCTATATTATTGTTTTAAAAAGTTATCAAATTAATCTTGATACATTTCTCCCTAATTCATTATAGGTTTATGGGTATACCATAGGATATTTGATGATTAATTCTCTAACTCACTTATTATAATTATAGTAACACAGTCCTATTGGATCAGATGTTTAACAGACAGTTCACTTTACCTTAAAAAGGAGCTTTGACAATTGTTTGATTTATTTTGATTCTGTTATTGATTAGAAGAGATTATAATAAATGTAATGAAAATTTTTCATTACTAACATTAAAGATATATTTTTAAAAAATTAATAGTATTGAGACATATGAATGATGTTTATGATTAACTTAACACTTTCACTGCCAGCTCCGTAGCGTGTACGGAGACGCAAGTTTCACCCCAGGGCCGTAGCATGTACGGAGCAATTAAAAGTCAATTTTTTATAGTATTTAATTTGCTCAACATTTTTTTTACTATTTTTCCGTTTATTTAAATGCCTTTACGCAAACTTTTATATGAAAAATTGAAACAGCACACAGGGCTCAATTTCTGAAAATCTGGTGGCAGCGAAAGTATTAAAAATATATTTATACCGTTTTGAGATCTTTGTGACTATAAATATCAAAATAAATCAAATTGTAGTGATTTTAAATATGTATAATAAAGTTGGTTCGTATTTCTTTTATTTAGTTGTTTAATGAATTTATTAAGAAACTTTATTATGTAAATTACAATCTTTTCTCGGAAGTTAACATATTGATACGAAAATGATAATAATAAATGAGATGCTGTTATTCGGTTTTATTGATGTAGTGTTTTAAGTAATGAGAGCAAATAAACTTTAACTTAAAACAAGAAATGAATTTCATAAAGCGATATAACACTGTAATAAATTCTTAATGTGCTACCCACATTAAGGTTCTCTTAAAAAAAACTATGATTGATTTATTTAATACAAAAATGTTATATTGGTAAAACAATGCATTGTTAACATAAAAACTGCTATCTCCTTAGTCTTACGTTCTTAAGTTAAATGTACCTAGTCTGCCAATAGAATACTCCATCAGCGAGTGGTCGTTAAGATAATGCAGAAGATGAACTTTATAACTCCAAATTGTTTATGATGTTTGTCTGTGATTAGGTTCATTAAATATCTAGGTTCTAGGTTCGTTAACAGGAAATTCACAACACTTTAATGTTCATTTGTATTGTTATATTAATATGTACGTTCAAATCGAATGATAAATATTTGTAACATTTAACTATTTCATAACTCAAAAACAGCTTCACGGATCAAAATGGTAATTAGCGTGTAGTAAATACTTTTTTTTTGAGGGGATTGGTACATTAAGCAACACATATTTTTTTATCCTCTGATTTTTATTTTCATTATATAGTGAAACTTTACATATGTACATTAAAAAACCTTACTTAATTTACAAGAAGCAATTCTATATACCTGGCATAAATAAACTTTCACAACAAACAAGTTTTGGAAAATATCACAAATGGATCTACACACACAACTACGTAAGAACATGGATGACATTGTCAATATGTTTGAGTCCCGTATGGATCACTTTGACAAGGAACTTGCACTTTCACAAGCTTCAAAAACTTCTTCTGACACTTGTAAGGATCTCCCAGGACTTGCAGCTGAATACTCCGCCTTCAAGAATCTTGTTTGGAAAACCCTATCCATGTTGCGGCAGCAGTTGCAATTGTTGTCAGAAGGATTTGATAAACACGAAGCAAGATCAAGATGTAAAATTCTCCTGTTTCATGGTTTACAAGAGACTACCGATGAGAAGACAGAATCCATAATAAAGTCTGTAATGTTTGATCGCATGAAGCTGCCGGGTTCAGTAATAGAGATTATTGATATCTGTCATCGACTTGGCGCTAAAAGGGACCGACCACGTCCCATATTAGTCAAGTTTCTTGGTTCAAAATATAGAAATCTTGTTTGGAATTCGAAAACTGCACTCAAAGGAAGTGGCTGCACATTATCTGAGTTCCTCACCAAGCCCCGGCAGGAGGTTTTCATGACTGCTCGCAGGCATTTTGGGATCAAGAACTGTTGGACTTCAGAGGGAAATAGTCATAGTCTTGCCGGATAAAAGTATGAAAAAAATTATTTCTTTAAGTGAGTTACAACCGCTCCTTGAAAGATTTCCTACTTCAACTGATTCTTTTGTCCCAAATCAGGAATATAAACAATCTTCCAGAACTCGCCGGGCTCTTAAGGTAACTAAGTAGTAAAGTAAATTAGTTGCTTAAAGAGTTGTGTTCACTTCGCAATCGGCATAGTGTCTTTATAATTTGTAAACATATTTAGTGTTACACTGCATTCTCTTTCATTTGCTACATTACTTTAAAAACTAATACAATGTCGAGTTTAAATAAATTAATATTTTTGTTATTGTTTTGACATTTGTCAGTTAGTTGACACTAGCGATCTTTGGAAGCGTTCGGAAAGTTTTAATTGTGACGTCTTACCGGGTTTTAAAATATTACTATTTTATTTTTGTTTGTTATATTAATTGATATTGTTTTAATCATAAAATGTATAGTTGTTATGTTTTTCTTTTCTCTTTTTGTTATTATTTTAATGTTAATCATTTACAACTATTTTTTTTTCTTTTAATTATTTTTACTTTTACCTAATTATTAGTTTACTATCGACACTTTACCAGATTTTTTTTTATGCTATGCCGTGTATGTAGTAAGATTAATTTTAAGAAAACTATAATTTTGTTGATTTTTTTTAATAGTCTTGCATATTTTATATAAATATTTATTTTATTTATATTATATTAATTTATTTTATTTTACGTTACATTTATTTTTTGCATTTGTAAATTTTTAATTGTTTTAAAAGTATTGCGACAAAGCACTTTTTATTTTTTTTCTATGATCTGCATTAGAAACTTGTAGTTTACAGAAATTACGAAAGTTTCTTTCAATTTCAAATGATATACTATTTATTATGGAATTAGAAAGTTGTTCCTGGAAAGGTTGGATTTCATTTGGCGCTGTTGTTGAATTTAATTAGTATGTAAACTAACCAAGTACTTTACCAATCAAACTTTAATGTATACTGATTATCTAATTTTCAACACTATTACATACAAGAATTAATATTTTATTGAATAAATTAAATTAAGATTTGGAACTTTTTCAGTTTCAATTCAATCAACCACTTAAATAATAATACTCATTTCATTAGATAAATGATAAGTGATATTTTATATATGTATTGTGTATTTGGTCTTAGTTCTTATCCTATTACTTCTACAACTACG
Organism: Melinaea marsaeus rileyi; assembly: GCA_918358865.1. Classification (NCBI taxonomy): domain Eukaryota; kingdom Metazoa; phylum Arthropoda; class Insecta; order Lepidoptera; family Nymphalidae; genus Melinaea; species Melinaea marsaeus. The sequence goes on from OU911094.1 coordinate 9,261,395, forward strand.
ACCAATGAAATCAATAAAATCTCGCTATTCTATTTAAAGTAAATTGATTTTAAATGCTAACTTTTTACATCTTTTTTATTTTTTTTTATTTTTTTTATCGTTGGAAAAATCCGGATAAATACAATATAAAACGGATACCCGCCGACCAAGAAGGTGATGGCAAGAGGGTTATGTGGGACTACCCGGCAGCATAGAGGACGCTGCCATTTTTAAGGTTACCCACTAAAAAACCAACGGTTGCCCTCAACGCCTTAATGGGACGCCACGGGATCGCTTGCGCACTCACCGTGACGCTCCGGCGATAACCCCCCGTGTAAGGGTGCTCCGAGCAACTAAGAGTACCCTCACGACGTAGGCCTGTAATAGGTGAGAGAGGTCACCCTCCCCTCCCACCAAGGCACTACAGCTGGGGAAGGAAGCGGCGGGCGTACTCCCGCCTCCTTCTTCCCAGCCTTCCCCTACGGAGTGGGTCAGCGGTGGAGGCCTGCTCCCTGACCCGCTCCGCGGCCTCCTTCGCGGCGATGACCTGCTCGCAGAAGGAGGCCATTGCGACCCAACACCTCTCGCTGCCGATCATTGTGCCTATAAGGCGCGGCAGCGAGAGGTAACTTTTTACATCTAACATACATCATATTTTCCAGGATCATCAAGGTAGTGAATGGATTCACATTAAAAATGTTTTTTTTATTTTCGTTCTTTGTTTTGTTTATCTTTATTGTTTTACTTTAATATGATGTTATCCATAGTTTAATTATTTACATCGAAATATACACTTATATATGTAAGATAAATGCATGATGTAAATAAACAAAAATAGATGAGTAATATGTGTAGCGAACACATATATTCATAAATCTCAATTATTAATATTTCATTCATTTCATTAGTAACTAACTTCAATCCACCAACTTTTGTTACTTATTTTGTATACAAAACCTTTAGTGGCTTTAGTATGGCTTCTATGTTGTAACTAATATAAGTGACAGTTAGATATTTTAAGAATATGTATGTAAATGTGAGTGTTTTTGATGGTGTGTATTAGACTTTAATGAAACTTTTGTTAAAATTTGGTATTAAATCCTCCATTTCATTCTAGGATCCGCCAACCTTGCGCGGCGGGTGTTGAGCTGAGCCCCTCTCCTTTCATCTGAATAGCTACAGCAAATATTGATTTATTAGGACTAATTGTCACCTTCTGGCTAAGAACATTGCTCGCACGCGCAGGCAGCTCTAATGTATTGTCTATGGCAGGAGTGATTTTTTTTTTTGTAACTTTTGAATGGCTGAACGTTTTTTCAATCTGCTTTCGCTATAACATCCGCGTTCGGCTCCAACATGCATGAGAAAATTTTTAGCTAATTATCGCGTCGTATTCTGGAGACAACTAAACACAAAAAAGGTCTCCCAAAAGGTTAAGAGCTTTGCTTATGCTCAGCACAATTAACTTCTTAACCAAATTTTAATTCAAATGTCTCTTTAAAATTTGGTGCTTGAAAAGTCCGCTCCGTGCTCCATATTGTACCTCCAGCACCAGGGCCCGAATAAGTTCTATTACAAATGAAAATGTATTACTTTAGACCCTAATTTTTCATCAGTAAAGAGAATCTTTCTCTGCCTTTCATCCGCATATCCTTTGATGAGCACAGAGGTTCAATTCTTGTTTTATTATACGCGAGTTGCGACAGAATCCTTGATCTTTATTTCTCGCATTAAATCAGCTTTAATATTTCTGATAGAGGAAGCGGTGCTGTTGTATCTGGTGGTGAAACTTACGAGTGATGTCAAGCTTTGAAAAATGTTAAAAGGAGAGGTGTTGTTGATGTATCTGGGTGAATCTTACGGCTTTTGAAGTCTTGAAAATGTTTGACCGCTCTAATTTGTGCAGAGCAATCCTGCCTTTTTTTCAAATTGTAAAAATTTATGGAATATAAAGAAATGTGAAACGTCGAGAAATCGATCGAGATTTTTTACATAAGTAAATAAAATTCTTCCACTATAATTATTTTTATAATGAGGTTCATAATTTGACCAATATTTATGCCCAATAAAATGAACTGAGAAAATTCTAATATAAATATATAAACAAATATATTTAGATATTTAATAATATGTTATGTATATTAAATGTAGGCTTCTTTGCATAAAATATTTTATATTCTATCAAATTCAAAGTTCTAGTAATGACGTAGAAGGTCTGTCCCGTATCTTTTTTTTTTTTTTTTTTTTTTTTGGCATGTATGAAGAGGTTGATGTCTGTGGCCGAGGCGAAAGAGGTATTCAGGGACCGTAGCGTTTGGCGCTCCGTCGTCTCTGGCTACCCCGCAAGGGATATGGCGTGAAGCTAAATAAATAAATTATGTATTAATCCTTTAAAACACCTTTTGTTTTATTGCAAGCCATAATTTGTATAATTTTATAGTACATCAAAATTAACTACTGCGGAACTCAACAGTTACGAAACTGCATTGACTCATTTATAAATGTTAAAATGGAAAGATAACTTCACTGAAAGATATTATTAATGACGTAAAATGTTTTCCTTAATTTGTTGATTGAACACACAATTGGGGGAATTCTGAATCAGATTATTTGTTATAAGTAAAACTTGTATAATAATAAAAAATAACCGTTGAAGTTATTAGAATTAGAAGTAGCGATCAAACACGTCACTAAAACGTACAAAAGAATGCCCTTGTGAGTGGTCCTGTGCAATATATATTTATTATATTTTGACGCCTGTCACAATTATTACAGCAAAGTTATGTTATAAAGAATTGTTAAGTTAAAAAAAAATATATTGATCTATGGGACACTTTTTGACCATTTAATCAAAATCTACAATCACGAATGTCTCCAAAGAACTGCTAAACGAGTGAGACACTTTCTTGAATGCATGTGCAAAATTTTAAAGCTGTAGCTCAAATGGCTTAGGAGGAGTAGCCGAACATCGAAACACACTTTTGACCAGTAAGAGCTTCGCTTCGCTCAGCTCAACTAATTATTGCACAGGACCACTCACGAGGGCATTCTTTTGTACGTTTTAGCGACGTGTTTGACTGCTACTCGTAATTCTAAAAACTTCAAAGGTTATTTTTAATTGTTATACAAGTTCCACTTTCACTTATAACAGATAATCTGATTCAGAATTCCCTCAATTGTATATTTAATCAACAAATTAAGGAAAACTTTTATTCTAATTTTTCAGTAAAGTTATATTTCCATTTTAACATTCATAAATGAGTCAGTGCGCTTTCGTAACTGTTGAGTTCCGCAGTTAAATTTGATGCACTATAAAATTGCACTATAAAACAAAAGGTGTTTGAAAGGATTAATACATTAATGCATTAATTATACCATTTATGTATGAATTATATAATAAAAGGTTTTAATTAGTTTCCTGTCCAGTTACAGTACTTTCAGATTATTACATTAGATACGCGACAGACCTTTTACGTCATTACTAGAACTTTAAATTTGATAGAATAGAAAATATGTTATGCAAAGAAGCCTACATTTAATATACATAACATATTATTAAATATCTAAATATATTGTTTATAAATTTATATTAAAATTTTCTCAGTTAATTTTATTGGGCATAAATATTGGTAAAATTATGAACTTAATTGTAAAAATAAAACTCCCTTGGCTCACATGTCATACTCCGATCGAACTTGTGGACTGCTTGTGGTTTGTGCAATGGGAGCCTTGGAACTGTGAGACAAGTCATATACAAGCGAGACGACGATGCCAGCCATATTTATTTATTTATTTATTAATTTATTTAATTCTTTATTGCACAATATAAATTGTGTACAAAAGGCGGCCTTAATGCTAATGGGCATTCTCTACCAGCCATATTGATATATTACCACTATGTGTGTTAGTACAATTTGATAAATACACTAGCCCTACAATATATGACAGCGTTGTCCCTATCCTTCCGCTGACTGTAAACTTCAAACGCAACGGTGTCATCTAGGAAACAATTTCCATTGAATTTAGCATATGCTATCAGCGTACACAGGTCCCAAGGGATAACACTTGATAAGGCAATTGCGGATCTAGGATCGAAAGAATTTTCACTTGGCTTATCATACGTCACTCTCTCACGAGTTAAAACAATTAAAGGCCTTCTCATTGAACCATTCATCCTTCAACGTTTGCTGGCAATCAACAACGACTCAACTTGGTCAGCTAAGCGTGCGGAGAATGTGCTACTAGATAGCTAGACTAGCGGCTAGATTACAGACGAATAACTAATTTTATGTGCATATCACTTTTAGCTCATTTTTTAGATTTTATCATCATAATTCTTAATCATATCGAGAATCAATATTAATCATTACTACTAAGCATATTACTAATAAAGAATAAGTTTGCATTGTATTGCACGTCACTTTTTTAAATTTGTAATTTTTTGTGCACAAAACATTAAATTTCGTAATGTTGTGTTAATAAGCTTCTAACTTTTGAACGGCTCGTCCTATCACGCTAAAATTTTCCACCCTGTTGCAGCAATCCTTGCTGGATGTTTGTAACACATATGAGCATGATTAAATAACTCTACGCCACTGTCGGCCGTCCCGGGGCAACACACTCAACTGACAGCATGTGCTAGGTACTCTACGCCACTATCGGCCATCCCGGGGCAAAGCACTCAACTAACAGCATCATCCGGACACTCTACACCACTGTCTGCCGCCCCGGGGCAGCACACTCAACTGCCAGCATCGTCTGGGCGCTCTACGCCACTGTCAGCCGTCCCGGGGCAACACACTCAACTGACAGCATCTCCTAGGCTTTCTACACCGCTGTCCCACGCCTCGGGGCAACACACTCATCGCTAGCATCATCTGGGCGCTCTACGCTACTGTCGGCCGTCCCGGGGCAAAGCACTCAACTAATAGCCTCATCTAAGCACTCTACGCCACTGTTGGCCACCCCAGGGGCAAAGCAGTCAGCTGACAGCATCATCTGGACACTCTACGCCACTGTCGGCCGTCCCGGGGCAACACACTCAACTGACAGCATCAGCTGGGCACTCTACACCAGTGTCTGCCACCCCGGGGCAACACACTCAACTGCCAGCATCTTGTGGGCGCTCTACACCACTGTCGGTCGTCCCGGGGCAAAGCACTCAACTAGCAGCCTCATCTGAGCACTCTACGCCACTGTCGGCCGTCCCGGGGCAAAGCACTCAACTGACATCATCATCCGAACACTCTACGCCACTTTCGGCTGTTCCGGGGCAAAGTACAAAACTAACAGCCTCATTTGAGCACTCTACGCCACTATCGGCCACCCCGGGCCAACGTACAACAATTTTAGTACAAACAAACAACTCTACGCCACTGTCTGCTACTGAACGCCGCGTTTCTCTACGATTATTACAGAACATGTTTAATCGGCGAGAATTATTTTGGCAGTTCATTCTATTTATATATATTTGTTTATCTATTATTGTTGTTCATATATTGTTTCATTAAACATGACCCGTACACCTCGACAGAAAATCGGACGGCATACACTTAATAATGTTTACCAAAAAAAACACAAGGCAAAGAAAAATAGTAAAGATTTGGTGAAGAAAGATATTAGGATTCAAAATAAAGAGAACCATGAACCTGTAGGTGTATTGATAAGTAAACACGTGGGTCAAATTTTAGAGAGTCATGGTCAAGTCATTGAAAAACGGTCGGGATTACTTAGAAACGCTGGGGATGTAGAACCATTTGTAGTAGGAGATACGTTAGATATTTTTGCAAGTCACATAGAGAAAGGCAACGCAAAATTGTATGTGAGAGATCGCGATGCAAACAATTCTGATCTGAAGAAGAATATCCTGGCAACATATACTTTGGCAAACTAACTAACGACAAAATTAAAGAACTGACTCCTAATGTGTTTATTGCATGAGAACGATGTCACTCTTATGTTGGATATTTTAAGTCTTACGAAGAACTGCAAGTTTTCGATCCACTTATAGCAGAATGTTCGGGCGTAAATCTCGGGCAAAATCGACAAGCGCTGGAATTTGCAAATATTATTAAAAAAAAAATTAAAATTTCAAAAGTCAATGTTGTATGGAGAGCAGACTGATAAACTAGCGATTGTGTCACGCGCTGTTTGAAATATTTATTTGTTTTTTTATATTATTTTTTTTTATTAATCTTGATAAGAACCGTTGTTTTGTTAATTTGCTTTGCTTTTTAGTTTAAGCTCGCGAGTTTGAGTTCGGTCAGCTCCACCCGCTTGCGCGGCCCTAGTAGATAGTAGTAGTTTGCAGAATAGAAAATTTGCATTGAAATAAACGTAATAGAGTATGAAAGTATTATTTTTAACAATTTACCAATTACTTCTAGTATTATTATATACAACATGATATATGTGAGCACATTAAATCAACTGCTTACAAAAAACAACCTGACTTTAAATTTAATTCTCATATAAACGATTTTTTTAAAGACTGCTGTGTAATTAAAAATATAATTCTATTTTACTTTACACACTTTTTAAAAATACTGTTGTTTATACAATAGCTTTGAGTGTATCGTAAAAAAAAATACGCAATCTTTCAGATATGTCTCTATTACACTTCAACACTTGACCAGGCAGTAATGTCGGGACTAAAAGTGTATTTTCACTGTCTTGGTCTTGTAACTCTTAAACAGATAAAACTGGATTTCAAAACTAGATTTCCAATTTAGATAATACTCTGTTGTTTTGTATTGTATTATATGTTATATGTATTCGTTAACCGATAATTTTTGTTATAACTCCATAAATATCCATAAATCACAAATTACATTAAAACTAAATTAATTATTGTCTAACAAACATACACTGTAGTAAAATGACTATAAGTATGTGTAAGTATTTTGAGTATTTTTATAAGTTATGTTATTGACGTTATCAGAAGACGATCATGTGATGTACTGTTGTATTGTGTTGTATCGATCTAAGAAGTTATTACTAATTTTAGGTAATTATGTTATTTGTTAAAAACGAGCTTAAAATTATTGCCTGAACTTAATTCTATGAAAACACTTGTTATTGTTGTAAATAGATGACATTATGATAACTGGCGATGAATCAATTGTCTTTATTACTATTTAATTTATAGATTTAGGTATTTTTTAAGAAACCAATTGTTCTTTTTGCTGCTTAATTTATAGATTTAGGTGAATTTTCTTTGTAATTATTTAATCTCTGATTTATAATTGTTTAAACTAAAATGTGGGTAGACGTTACTTGCTCACTCACGCCACCCGGCTGAGGCGCGTGGGGTGAACGTATTTATACAGCTCCACAGCCGAGTCTTACATATTTTCACCGGTGACGCTGCCACGGCCAGTAGGCCAGAAGAGACATTCACAAGAAGAAGTCTGACACACTTAAGCTCCAGCGGGGTTACTCTGTAAGTATGTTTAGATGCTACTTACGATGTCTTTTTGATATATTTAGTGTTATATTAAAATATCATCATTTCAAGATTCTTATTTGGTTTCCAAAGTAATTCAGTTTAGTTTAATATTACTAAATTATTTTTGATTGAAAATATTTTTAATTTACCCACATTTAGTGGAACATATGTTGTGGATGTGTAGCAACACTATTTTGCATTCGATGTCATGACCTTTCCAGTTTTTCCTATCGAAAACATAATCAAGATTGACTTTTTAATTACCCTCCGCTGTTATAGGAGGGCAAACGAGCTTGCGGGTCACCGTTATTATGTGATCACCGCCGCCCATGAACTCTTGCAACATCCGAGGATTCACAAGAGCGTTGCCGGCCTTGCTTGCTGTTATTAGTGTTAGTAATGTTTATAAGATATTGGCCCTTATCTGTGTTATTGCAGGATCGATTAAATGTTATGTGTGTTTTTACTTTTTATAATTTGCTTTACATCGCACAATGTCAGCATTTCGATTCGCGCAGCTTATTGTATTGCTTGTGAGGTATTATAACAAATTACGGAGTGATAAGTGCTATTACATTATTTTTTCTTTGGTTACAGGAGAATTTATAACGAGGAATATTTTTTTGTCGCGGGTATACTTGTAGCTTCGGGGCGTCGTCCTGGATATCCAGTTTCCTGATCTGTAGCTGAAGGCGAAGCCTGCTCTTAAATGTCTGATCCTTGATAAAATATTAAGATATATGGTGAGTTACAAATTTATATATATTTGTTCAACACTATACATTATTATTTAAAGAATAAATGTTTGAATGCAGTCTTAATGTAGACAAGTGATATAAATATTAAAGGTATTCGTGATATTTGGTTCATAGTGACGGAGTTATTACTCGAGATCGTTGATGTCTCGGCGCTGTATCCTTTAAAATACTCCACCACTAAAAGTTCAAAAATATTTTAAATTTCATAATTGTGTAATTTTAGTGTTGCATAAGTTATATTAGTTTTATTATATTGTCATTATAGTGTATTGAATGTAAATTATTTATATTTGAATCACACGTTGTGATAGACCTTCAGTGTAAAACTATTTACATTATGATGGAAACTTTAAAAAAACAAGTTTTTATATTTGATATTCATTAATATTTTAACAAATCAAATATTTTCACAAAGTTTTGTCCAATAATTTGCTTACTTACTAATTCTCTTCTATTGATGAGATAGTTGAAGGTAGTTTGATTTTTAATTTAATATTAGTTAGGGTCAAAGTTAGTTTGTTATCTAGTTGTATTTGTTAGTATGGAGTATCCAATATGTTATGATCTGCTTCCAGAGGATGGGTTGTTACACGGGATTGTAATGGGTGACACTGAGGCAAAGCACACGTTGAAGCACATAATTATTGTTCCATTGAAACAATTTTGTTTAAATTAAAATATGAGGGTAGTCATGAAACATTACTCGCTTCACAAGTGTCTCTGGCGTCAGCGGTCTACAAATAGGCCGAGCGCCTGTCGATCAGACGTTTTCTGGACTCCGACGATCTCTCGGGTCAGGTATGTGATTATTGTATTACTATAGTATATTGCAATTGTATCTTGCTGGAATAACTTTATTATTAACATACTCGTGTAATTTAATTATTTACTAGACATTAATATATGTAATTAATACCCTAAATTAATTATTTATTGTTGCTAAATAAAACTACGCCTATGAATGTAAAACAGCATTGAGGGAGCTCTGTGGTCGAATGATGAGTAGCGGAATCCGCTTGCAGCCACTTCGCTGGAGTCCAGTGCAGTGATGCGACGTTCTCGCCCACACTACCGATCTTCAGACAAAATGATCGACCTTCCGACAATCAATTACTCGAAATAATGTTGTGGCTGATGGCAGCACTGTTCCGAGAGACGACGACACGTTGCTTAACAGTCATGACTCGGTGGGTACAAACAATAACCGAGATTCGAGGGAAGTATAATTTGTGCCTATAAGTTTATGCAAAATATGATGCAACAAATGATGACCCAGTTAATTCAAACCACTGCACAAGCATTTAATGCTGCTTCTAATACATTTACCTGCGTTCGACCCTGATGACCGGACCGATACAATTCAAGTGTGTTGTCGCGCAACCTTGAAGACCTCAAAATCGATTATGATCTGACAGAACTAAAACTGGTCTTATTTAAACTTTTTCAGACGTAGCGCGTTACTACGACGATCTAACTACTTTCATCGACTACTCCAGCGATCAGGCCAGCAACCTCGTCGAATATGCTACGAGAAAACTACGCTTCGATTTGTTTCGACTTACGGCAATAAGTTTACAAGCGCAAGTCCCCGTGCAGATTACGATTCAAACGTACTGTACGTACGTAGATTACAAAATCTTATATTCAATTGTTAGAGGTTTCACATTCCCAGTTCACCGTTAGTCTTACAAATATTAAAATATAGATATCAGTATATTTCTGTTGTATTATATCTAAACAAGGAAGTTGACTGAAGAGCATGTCATCATAAACGTTTTATTTATTAATAAAGATTTTGTTAATTTTTGTTAAATCTAAAATATTTTATTACAAATGCAAATTACAATGAAATTTTAAAATCGTTGAAATTGGTTATCGCTATAAGAAATAAATCTAAATTTAAATTTTTTCTAAGATATAAAACTAAGGTTAGTAAGTTTGTAATAATTAGATATATACTATATATACTTTTCAGATCCATAGAAATAGGCGCACCATCGTCAGACATCTTGTGAGCTGGATAAGGTAGACGAACACAAGCGGAACAGCGAATACAGTGTGACTGCGTTAATTCAACGTCTTACAAACAAAACTGAGAGTACAAGCACTCTAAACGGACGAATTACAATTCCCAGTAAGGAGATCGAACAGTACGACTGCGAGTGTCCCGTCGCCTCGGCCTTGCTCCATGAGATACTTTACTTATTGTAAATTAGTTGTAGTTAGAATTCTTATATATAATATAACCTTATGCTTTTAATAAAGCATAGATTTGTCGTTTGTTTTATTTAAAAAAGAGACTATACAGGCATATATATACAGGCAGTATAATTGACTTAACAGAAGACGTAACTTTACAGAGTGTCTTTACAGAAAGGTTTTTATAAGTATGATATCAAAATAGGCTCTCCTGCGACTCCCATTTGACGTACACAAGTGATAACTTTTATTGATTCAAAATGGAAAAGATTTAAATAAATGTTCTTTGTGACTCTTTGTTTGTAATATATATAACCTTGTCGTTTATTCTGCTTCTATTTTTCTTATAATTAATTACATTAAATACTGATTGAGAATAAATTTATAGTTAATTTGTACGCAGTAGAAATAGGAGCGAGAGGTATAACAGCAAAATCTCTCTACAACTTTTATAAGGATCTCGGCCTTTTTAGAACGATCATCAGATATCATCAGTTGTCCCAGGCATTGTTTGCGCGCTAGTCTTCTTGCAACGCGATGAGTCCGGCACCCACACGTTGAATCCATGGAATGCTGAGAAGCTTCGTCTCATATATACAAGTCATTACTTAATAACTAGTTAAGGTTAGTTTTGTATATGATAACTAATTACCCATATTTTATAACAAGTACAATGACTGTCGTTCTTAAAAATCTTCATGTTCTTTGTAAGTTACTATATGTACCACAGAGACCATATATCATGGCCGTTATAAATAACTCGTATCAGAAACACTGAAAATAAGGTGCGAAAAATTATTCTCTCGATAGAGCTCCAAATTCGCTTGTTAACAGAAATATTGTTACTTTGTGAATTTGATTTCCTTTTGGTATTTAACCAATAAAATGTGGATTGCATAATATTAAATTTTGTTTTTTAGTAATTAATCATAAAACAAAAAACATATTGTTTCAGTATCACTGTATACAAAACTTCACGAATTACTGCATATCATTCGTCTTTCATGAATCATGAAGGTATTCAATTTTCATCATCATTCATCAATTTTAAGGTCATTTTGTATTGATTTATATAACTTATGAACATTCTCAGTGTATTTAAATGTTTAAGTTTAATTTAATAAAATATAATAAATAAAGAAGCGGTTCCTTGATTTTTTACAATATAAAAAACCATAAGAATATAATAATTAAATTATAACTCAATTTTTATATTCTTTTGGTTATGGTTATATCTTTATATAAGAACCGAACCTTCCTTATCTTTGAAACGGGGTTAGTCTTAACTTTCTTTGTAGTTTATAATAATTTCGACGATTTCGGTTTTTTTATATTGTAAAAATCAAGAAATCGCTTCTTTATTTTTTTATTTTATTAAATTAAACTTAAGCATTTAAATACACTGAGAATGATCATAAGTTATATTAATGTACATTTATATCATTTCAAAGTAATTAATTATATTTATTTAATAAATGTTTATTATTAACTCAATAGTTTTCACATTATTAATGCAATCAAACAGTATATATTTATTATAACATTCAAAATTGTTTTCTATTAAATCCTTTGAGAGTGTCAAGTTAAGTTTAACCCCAGCGTTTTAACTTTTCTGTTATCTTTCCTCGACGAAAAGTTAAAACGTTAGCCAAGATTAGGATATCTTGGTTTAATGACTAATAATTTCTCATGTTCCACAAATACTGAGTTACGTTACTTAAGATTAATTTATATATTCATTTTATATACTCATACAAGAAAAATAAATTAAAATTTGGTTATGTTTACTATTATTCCAACCAACAATACATAATGTACCACGGCAGATTAAATTGAATATTCGATTAACCACAATATTGTTGTAACCAAATAAACTAAGTTGTAATACAACAAAAGCTATATATAACAGTAACAATCATTGTTGTTCCAATACTACCGGTTGATTCGATTGTATATTGACCATATTTTACGTCTGCACTGAAATTTATATAACTTACGTATTTAATTTATGAATTAAAAATAAATAAAAAAAAACTAATTAATTAATATTTGTATATTCTTCAATAGATCGTATTTATTATTAGTATATATTTTAATTTTTTTAACAAGTAACATTCTAGCAGCAACAACAGAGAAGGATAAAATATTTTTTGTTATTAATATCTTAAATTTTCTGTAAGATGTTAAAAAGTTCACAGAAATCAAATAAATAATTAGATTTTTAAGTGTTCTAATTGTGTACGAGTTAATCTTATTAGTTTGAGTTTGTTACTTTATCAGAGCCTTAGTAACAGTTTAATTATAACATGCATAACCTAATTATCTATAAAATATACTCACAAAATATTATTGAAAGTTATATGTAATATACTATAATAACCTCGAAATTAATTCGTATTCAAAGTACGTTTTCTTCTCTATTAGGATAACTAGTCGCTAAAGCTACAGAGAGCTCCAAATTAATTTGGAACTTTTAGGTTTTTGACTAAAACATGAATGCGTCCTTTGAGCAAACAATTAATTAATACAAGGTAACTGTTTTTGTATAATGTGTCAAGGAAAGTTGTAACATTATAATTTAAGAGTTAGTACTAGTGAAAGTTAATGCTACCGATACAAAATACTTTGTCAAATCTTGTATCGTAGGGGAACCTTTTGTACCTTGGCACTATGTGTACCTAGGCCACTGGGCTCGTTTTCAAATATTCGCGCGATACTAAATTCTACTGTTTATGGTATTCGATACGTCACTACAGACTATTCAATGTGAAGTTAGTCGCATACCGCCATTAAGCCGGTGTTTGGTGTTATCGACGCTGAAACTTTTTTGTGTGAAAAAGTAAGTATTTCTAATATATTTTGAAGTCTAATAGTTTTAAAAGTTTTCTAATAGTCACTTAACTGTTATATGCTATCGGTTCATTGATTTAACAAGTCTCAACACAATAAAAAACTTACGAGATACTTAACCTCTAAACTGTATAAAATCCACCGTTTTAGTGAAGTTGGAGTAGTGTTGTACCTCGGTCATTGTCGATCAGCTGTACCTTGGCCAGTGGCCAAGGTACAACCTGGATGTTGTACTTTGGCCAGGAGAATATTTTATTAAATTATTTCACATTTACTTAATAATATTCCTAATTAAATATCTTTATTATTTCAGAAATCATGCCGAGAAGTAAAGAGAACAAGAAAAGGACATCTATTAATATGGATGATCTGACAAATGCCATTAAAATGATTAAGGAGAAAAAAATCTCCACTTTCGGTGCTTCTAAACATTTTGGATTACCAAGAACAACTTTGCGTCGTCATTTAAAGCACTGTTTGGAAATAGGTAAGGATGTAAGCGAGTTACACCAAAACCTTTTAGTTAATCAAGTTTTTGATCGCACCGAAGAACGTACTCTGGTTGACTATATTAAAGACGCAGCCCAATTGCAATTTGGATTGACGCTAAAAGACGTGAAAATACTTGCATACCAATTTGCAAAAGCGAATGGAAAAAAGTACCCTAAGAGTTGGGATACAAAAAAAATGGCTGGAGATTATTGGCTGAGATTATTTAGGCAGCGATACCAAAACGAATTGTCTTTGAGAAAGCCTGAAGCTACTAGTTTGGCTCGCTCTTCGGCGTTTAATAAACATACTGTGAGTTTAACATTCGACAATTTTAAGAAAGTCCTTTCTCAATGTCCCTCTGACATAAATGCGACTGACATCTGGAATTTAGACGAAACTGGATTGTCCACTGTCCATGTTCCTCCAAAGATATTAGCACCTCTTGGCGTAAAACAAGTTGGGTCAATGACTAGCGCTGAAAGAGGAACGACGGTTACAATGATAGCGGCTATTAATGCAGGTGGTGGTTTTATTCCACCCATGTTGATATTACCTCGTGTAAACTTTAAAGATTTTATGATAACTGGAGCTCCTGAAGGCAGTATTGGAAGCGCCAATCCATCCGGTTGGTCAAATGAGACCATGTTTGTGATATTTCTCCAGCATTTTATCAAATATGCAAAGCCTACCAAAGAACGACCTGTCATTCTCTTAATGGACAATCATGAAAGTCATATTTCAGTATCGGCAATACAATTGGCCAAAGATAATGGTGTAAAGCTTATTACTCTACATCCACATACTAGTAACCATATGCAACCACTAGACAAGTCAGTTTTTGGGCCTTTCAAGACTTATTTTAATACAGCGGCTAACGAGTTACTAATGTCTCCAGGACATGTGGGAAAACCATTAACTATATATGATATTGCTGGCTTGGTGGGAAAAGCTTTTCCTCTTGCCTTCACACCAAACAATATTTGCAAAGGTTTTAGTTCAACTGGTTTCCATCCTTTAAATGAAAACATCTACACAGACGCTGATTTTATGCCCGCATGCTATTCTGATCGTCCACTTACCGAAAAATCACCTACCAGAATTGATCAGGTGGCTATTAGTCAGCCGACAGCTTCAGGTTCCGAAGTTATAGACGGAACATCGCCAACTTTGATATCGCCGGCTATAATACGCCCTCACCCAAAAGCCGAACCTCGTAAAGAAACACGAAGAGGAAGACAAAAAGGAAGATCCAGAATTTTGACCGATACACCAGAAAAGCAAGAAATAGAAAATATAAAAGCTAAAAAACATGTTTCAACTAAATTTAATCAAACAGAGTCCATCAATCTTTTGAAAAAAAAATAGGTTTGTGAATAAAAACAGATTCAATAATGCCAAAAAGATAAAAAGAAGAATTCTATCCGAAACAGAAACCAGTGAAGATTCTACCAACTATTCTCCGAGTGACACATCTGAAGGTTCCTCAGACAATGACAGCGAAGATGAGAATCTGCAGGCTGAACATGTTAATAAAGAAAATTACAATATTGAAGACTATGTTATATTTGTATATGAAGGTTCCTATTTTGTCGGAAAGGTAGAATCAATATCTGAAGAGGGTGTATTACTGAAATCGATGCAAAAATCACTTAAAAACTGGAAATGGCCTGAAAAAGAGGATTTAAATCTGTACCCGATGACTGACATTGTCGAAAAAATTAAAACCCCGCAAAAAGTTAACAAGAACAGAGAAATTTATTATGTTCCAGAGATACAGAAGTACTGGGATTTCTACTAAATGCTTAAGGCTGAATAATATATCTACATTATTGATAGTGTTTTTATAATAGCTTGTCCAAAGGACTGATTAAAATTTAAGAGAGAAATAATAATTTATATATAGGTAAAGATAATTGTTTCAATATTTTGTTTTCCATTTGCTATGCTATATAGGTATATTGATTTGCTATATTATATTATGTGATATCGTCGCTGCGCCTGCCAAGTTCCACATGTGTCTTTTGTGAGATTTTGAAACTTTTTTTTTTATTTGGGACACAAGATTCATTTTTTTTTAACATCAAAGTACACATATGGAGTTTGGCAGGCGCAGCGATGTGATGTAACGAAACGGTGGCCAAAGTAAGTTGTTTTTGTTTAAATATTTTGTTTGAAAAGCATAAAAAAAGCTATGAATATTATTTTAATTTTGATCATTTCTAAATTTTGATCATTTGAGAATTTTTAAAATGTTTTGTTAAATACTGTATACTGTAATAATACTGTGTACTGTAATAAATCAAATAAAATGATTTTAGTTAACAAAACTTGATAATTTGCTTAAATTACCCCCAAATTTCAATGTGTCCTAGGTACAACGTACTACTGGCCTAGGTACATAGGGTATGTTGTACCTTGGCCTCATTTCCCATTTTTTTTTAAATTTAAAAATATTATGTAAGTATTAAATATACATTTCTGATATTTTTTTGGTGAGTACCCAAATAATTGATTTTCAAATTATGCAAATATGATTTGGGTGCTGCACGTCAAATCACAATAAAAAATATATTTCTAAAAAACCGGCCTAGGTACAACAGGTTCCCCTACTGTCTCTCTCTTTATCAAGATCATCATATTATGATTTCATCATGTGAGAAGATGTGATTTGACATCTTTTTCAGTTTGTTTTATTATTGTCTTACATGTTATTGATGATATCAAAGAGTGTTGGTGTATTTAAACTATTGAAGAGTTTTGTAATTCAGCGTTTCTCATATAATACAATTTTACTAAACTAGATAGATAAAGATATAAGAATTTATTTTTATTTTATTCTATTCTATTTTTATTCTATTTATTCTAACGTCCCGCGTATTGAAAGTAAATTTACTCTTTTACCAAGCGAGACTCGGTATATGAGATACGAGGGTACATGTATTATCTGACCGTGACTTGTAATATGTATAGGTGATGTTTTTGTTCTATAAGATGTTGTGGAAATGTTGACCCTCATATATTATAACATTTTATTTAATATTACTTTATATATCAATTCAAACTTTAGAAGTATGTCTTAACAAGTATAAACAATTATTGATAAAAACAATAAAGGAGAATTTTAGATCTATGTAAATAGCCGACCCGGTAAATACAGGGAAAAGAAATAGAATTTAATGGATTTGTAGTTGTTATCCGACATAGTAATTAATTCGAATTGTTATATTTGGTAGAAGCGTGTAGAAGAAGAAGTAAGAAGAGCCGTTGTTGTTGTTATTCATATCCATTAGGTACGTCTAATGAAGTGCACTGACTCAGTCAACAGGAGACACACAACACCAATAGATTTGCTAACCGACTTGCACCAATATTTGTTCATCTACTAGGAGCGGTAAATGTAACATGTCTGTACATTCAATGTGTACAATTTCAAATAAATGTTTATTTATTGATTGCTATGTCTCATAGGATTTTTTTATTTAATAAAATTATAAACTAACATATTTAACTCAAATCTCAAGCCATTTTCTAGTATAATGACCTTTTCCCTTGCAATGTAATTTACATTCATTCAGTGGGTGTAATATAATGCTGAACTAGGAGGAGAAAATATATTGTCTTTGGCGACATAACGACCGACCATGGTCTGTGAATTTCCATTCAGAGGAATATTAATCATATTCAATTATTGAGTATAGTCAGAATCTTGAATCCAGATTCAAAATCTACAGAGATTCGAGAAACTATACCTAAAATCCTAAATACATAATCCTTTAAAGTATAAACCTGCATATCTTTAATTTTGAATGCTAACACAGATATGTTGTTATGATTATGTTTTTTGTTACTATTTATTATTAAAAATATTTATTTATTTACAACATTTATAAAATATCAACAAATTAATTAATAGTAAAAGATATAGTATAGAGTTTTTTCTAACCAAATGCGGTAGCTTCATGAACAAGACAAAGTAAACAAATTTTTAATAACAGGTGAATTTGAAGGATTCGGAGAAAAACACAACAACGGTCGGTATAAAAAATATTTGTATAGGTTTTATTCCGTCTTTTATTATTAGTTATTAATTGTGTTAATAATAATATTAATAGTACTACTGTATATTTTATTATACATCTGTTAACCTAATTGTATAATAAAACACAAACACACCGCCGTTCTTATTCGTCTTAATCTTTACGTTTTTGTCTCCTTCCTCACAACTTGTAAGTCAATATATCATCTTTTGTTTCTCTTGTTTGTTTTTGTTTATTTTTTCTTTTCTATATTTGCATATAAAACTCCACAATTTATATTAATATCTGAGAATAAATGAAGTAGTCTGATAGAATAAATAATTTGAGGTCTGTATTCAAATAACAAACATTCATTTCTCGTTGTTGGAAATTTCAAATATGCTGAAATTACAGTAATTTCTCGTTATCAGTACAATTTATCAGAGATTTATAAACATTGTTCAATTAAATAAATCACATCCAACATCAATTAAAAACTCAACTGTAATCCAAATAAATAGTGTACATCGACGTAATCCCATTTATTAGTATCAGTAGTTAAGCCTTACATTATTTACCTAAAAAATATATTTTTAAACCGTTTTACATTTTTTTTGTTCCTTATTTCTTATCACTTTATTAATACAGCTTGCTGTTTATTTTTTTAAAATGTTATTAAATAAAAAGACTCGCTTAAACTCGTATATGTTGTTAGGAACCAAACAATATTAATGATATAATTTTGGCGATAGCTTAAAAAATATGAACTTTATTATATAAGAACTATAATATTGACTTTTTGATTTTAAATATGAAATTAGATACAGATAATTGGTTTAGACAATATGGAACGCAACGTCATTAATACTTATTTGTTAAAATAGATGAAATGTAACTTGATGTTCTAAAAGATGCTTGAACAAACAAGAAACAGTCCTCAATGATAGATACCACTAAAACTATTAATTAAGGATTTATTCCATTTATAACATCATAAACAATTTTATATATTTGATTTATAAAGCTATTTTAATATTTTATTTTCGAGATCCTGATATATGAAGCAGTTGCGTGAGTCATATTCACAGTAGACAAAAGTCTCATATGAAAGATAATAATAAGTTGAAGTACTCATTATATATATTGTATCCATCGTCGAGGGATGATAAAAGTCTTGTAATGATTTAGTGAATACAGTAGTTGTTTTCAGCATCTCCGCCCGTCTTTTATAAAACACGCTTTACTTACTTCTAATTGTTTCATAAATATTGTAATTAATTTTTATTCTTTATAAATTATTCGTCCATATATTGCTGATAATTTAAACAGAACGAAACGCTGTTCATATAAACAACAGCAACTAAGTAACAAACAACATATTGAAAACTCAACTCCACTGATTCAAATTTTATTAATGCACTGTATTCGCTAGTCTCTATTAGAAGTTAGTTTGAATTAAAATGCTTGTCAAATTAAATTTAATTCTTATTGTTTAATGTTCTCTAGATGTCTATTTTTAGGTGACATTCTTTAATAATTTGCAGTTTACAGTATTTTTAAAACATACAAAAAATACACAAGCTCAATAACCAGATTTAGTTAGTAACAGTAATCTAGAATTAAAATATTTAATCAAGTTACACAGACCCGCTATCCGCTAACAAATATACACTAACAAATACTGTTTATTATTAATTTCATTGTTTACGATATTCTAGAACCAAAACTAATACGGTATTCCAAGCACGTTTCTTTCAACTACGATAACTAGCTTTAAAAGCTACACAAAGAGACTGTAACGTAACTAGAACTTGTTCTTTGTAGACAAAACGTCGTAGTGGACGCGGCCTTTTAGCCAGCAAATATTCAGAAACATTTAGATGTATGGTATGTGGACTGACTTGAATTTGAATTCACAAAACAAATATATAAAAATAATAAATAATAAAAAAAAAATGACGATAACAATTAGATATTTGTTACATTTTTTGACGTCAAATAATCTTTGATTAATTACCTTTTGATAAATTCTTATTGATATACTTTAATATTCATTTTTTTATCCAAACAGACAAGGAACACCTAAAACTATTCTACTTCGATTATACACGAGAGAGAAATAACAAGTCATTTGGGTAGAAATAGATTTTTAAACCATATCAATATATAGGATTAAAAACACCTGACACTTATTACGCTTACTAAATATATTTTGTTAAATATGTTTTTAAATAGTGATCATTTAAGAATCTATAATTATCGATTACATGTTTAGTTTAATATTAAATGTTACATAAGTGATCTTAGCTTAATTTTTAAATGACAAGGTAAAAAGTTATTTTTAATGAGGCATTAAGGAAATCGAACAAACTGCTACAAACTGCGGTCCATGTCAGGACTTATAACGACGAGGCCATTTTTATTTAAGAATTTAATTTAACAGTAATAGCCACAATATATTCTTGCTTTTAACTTAATATTAATATTTATATTAATATATACAAACAAAGTACTGCTGTGATTTTATAATCAGAGACTTCTCGCTGGCTTTGTACGTACGAATACCACACAGTACCTGAAGTACTTAGGATATAATTATAAAATTATTCTCAGTCTTTAGTCATTAATTTGACGTCGTATACACTTCTTTATAATCGTTTAAATAAAGTATCTCAATGCTTCCTAATTATTAAGTTCCTAAATTTTTTTAGAGAGTTTACTTTGGATCACAATGTAACTTATAAACATTTCACTTAGGATTCAATAAATGAAGAGACATAAGTCATTTCTTTTGTTAATATTCTTAAATATTTCTTTTGTTATTATCTTAAAGAAATATTATAATATAAAAAAATACAATAACTTAACACGTCATATTAAGTTTCAAAAATAAGAAATAAATACTTTAACTTATGAACATTATCTATGTCTAAAATTTAGAAGTATAAATTTCGAGGGATAACAATGTATTTTATACCTTATTCAGTATAAGCAACGAGCTGATAAACTGCTTATAACATTGTTGTGAAGTAGTTGCCGGCTTCAATTAGGTAACAGATACTTCCTTTACAAAGATTAAGGGAATTAAACTTAAGCCGACTTAAGCTTAATTCCCCAAACTTTTAATTTGATGCCTGCTCCAATAATCTTGTTGTACAGATCGAGTAGTGAGGTTACGATAACTGGAGCAGAACAACGCTTACCAATCCACAGCACGACCAAGAACCAAGTCTTAAACCTGATTTGAACGCTTATTTTATATGAAAATATAAAAAGAATCTATGAAACTTTTTGATTGATTCGATTAAATTCTCTTATTATTCTATTGGTTAATGATAATTTACGCGCCAGCACGTCTTACTTGACAGTGTTGGTAAATTGTTGTTATCTTACGACTTTTTACAGGAAACGATTTCTGAACCAAACACATAAAAATGTAATTTGTATACTAGTCATTGAAACCGATACCGTAATATATGTATGTTTATTGAAAAATATATTTTATCATTTTTTGAAAATATTTTTGTAACTTTAAATCTTTGTTAGACTTTAAACTTCTAAAGAATTTTTCATTATAAGATCTAATCTATATTTTAGATCAAACTTGAAATTGTGCTTATTTGAATATTTGTTCATAAAAACAAAACATATATTCACTTAAACTCAGATTCCCTTACAACCTTTCTTATATTTCGTATTAAAAATTAATATATGTTATTCATCTTTCAATAGAATATTATAAGTGACAATTATTACACGTGTATTAAGCATTACTTGTTATATTATACTGAAGCAGCTTCACTATCATGTAGTCCTATTACTTTGTACAACAGATGTAAGTGAGTAAAGTCCGCAATTTATGACCAACCTACAATATTGTATGGGAGCGTTATGAAAAGGAAACAATCATAAATTGTAGGAATTAAAAGAACCGACAAATTATACTAGATAAACATTGTTGTGTATTCTCTTAAAATATATAAAAATACGAGTAGGTATTTGTGATGTAAAAAATATAAATATCTTATTTTAAATTTAAGATCATTAATAGTTTTAAATTATTTTTTTTTCTGAAAAGTAGAGTTAATATCTTATCGTTCAGATAAAGTCATAATTAATAATATTTTTAACTTTTGAAATAGTTTTGAATTAAAAATAGTCAGCATTTCTCCTAAGTTTTAAAATGTTAAAAGTATCATAAAAATATTTTTTGTAATTTGATTCTACTTAGTGAAAATATGTGGTTTTACGTTTTGCAAAAGTAAAAATTACTACCCGAAATATGTATTTATTTCGGTAAATGAGTTGATATCGACTGTATTCAAATATGTTATTTAACATGTTTTATTTTTTATCAACAAAATACTTTTGTATATAAACTTTCTTGGCTTCATTTTACTTTCACAATCAACAGACATGTCATTAAACTAAGGAGTTAATATGTTATTATATATAATGTATCGTATATTTAAACAAGCTTTCATTTTATACCCTGTTTATAAAAATCGGATAAGCGGTTTAGGAGGAGTAGTGCAAGAAAGATAAAAAGTAATCGATTTTATATAGTAAGATTATATCCCCAAAATTATAGAAAGAAAGTAAAGAGACAAGTAACTCATTTAAGCCACTTTGATGAAAACATTATGTTCAAAGTGTAACAGTGTAGTGTAGAAATTATTTATAATTTAGCCTTAATTCAATTGTTCATAATTACGAGTACGGAAAGAGTTTTGAACTGTCATATAAATATAATAATTATTTAATATGAAGCTTAAAAGCGAAACAGATATCGAACTGCAAATCAAATAATATTGGTTTCGTTATCCCCCTGGAGATCACTGTTGCTATAATAAGAAAAACTCATTTAAGTTATTATAAAGCTAAGGCCAACAAAATCACAATTTCAAGCGTTCGTATCAAAACAGATATGAAAGTATATATGGGTGCAATGGGAATGTAATCCATTGAGTGTGGTCTGGGTGAATAGTGCCGGAAGGATGCGCTGTCCGTTGTCGGCTCTCGCTGCACAGATTCAAAGACTTTATTTATATTTAAAGTGCTTTTTATGTTACTATGATCATTTTGTCACTCTTAATATATACGATAAGGATTATTTTACAATAATGATTTGAAAAAAATCTATTTTAATTTTATGGACTAGACATGTTGATTACCAGAAATATAACTTATTAAGAATTAACTATATTTAAAATTAAGCTTATGTTAAATATATCCATAAGTATTCATCTACAAATATTGTAACATCTTTAGTAAAATGATTAAATTGTATGTTACTAAGTTCTGATACTGTCATGTTTCTTTTGTAAAATTTATTAAATTGTAACTTACTGAGTTGAAAGCACTGAGAGGTGAATAGTTTAAGTTTCAAGGTTGGACATGAATAGACAAGTCAGTCACAATATATCCTGGTGTTATGTAAATCTCTTGCAAAGTTCTAAATTTCTCGCGTTCTCGCTCGGACCAGTTAACTTTGAGATTTTTCTCGGCACTTATATAATAACTTTTAGTTACTGGCTTAAATTAATACCAAGGATTGAAATTATGAACTTAGTTAATTCCTTCTGGGTTTTTGTCATTGCCTATTTTGGGAAATCTAAAATCTTTTATAAAGAATATTTGGAACTGACTAAGCTGCTTTCACAATGTACTAAAGGTAAATAATATTTGTTTAGATACTTAAAATAAAGTTAATAAGATAATTTATAATAAGGGTAATACTCTATCGAAATTTCAAGTAATCTGAAGTTGAAACTAATTTACTGATAGTTTTAAAGTGCAGTGAAGTTAGACGTATGGAGCGAGGTTGTATTGAATTCGTGGTCACAACTTTGCTTTAAGATGTTAATAAATTATAGGTACTACTAATACTAATAGTAGGATATAATATCAAGCATAAGATTTAGCTTTAGCTATTACTAGACACAACCCCCAAAGTGCAACTATGATTATTATCTATACATAAAAATAAAATGGAAGTGTCTATTTGTAATTCTGTGTTAATTTAGGAAAGTACAGTACTTAAAATAAGGATTAACTTAGGCTACTTTTATTTAAAAAACATACTCCGGTCGAACGCAGTCGTGAGCTCCGCTAGTATTTAATAATTCTGACAATTAACACATTGTAACATTCGTTATAATCATTAAAAGTTTTGTAAAACGTTTTTATGACGTTTTTTATATTCCATATTGTTACTTTATCACTTTTATTATTATTTTGCAATTATAATAATAATTGTTATTTATTAATATTGTTTTTTTTAAACATTTTAAAAAAAAAAAGCAATTGTTAAATATTTTAAAAAATTACCTGAGAAGGGTGGAGGTTGGAGGGATTTAATTTTTTTCATGAACTATATAACATATTTTTATATTATTCTTATCTTAGACGATAGATGGTGGTGCTATAAATAGTAATCATAACTGTACTTTAAGTTAATTATGTGTTTTTTCGTAAAAAATTAAAAGTCTGCATTTGCGGAGAGCAACTTATATGTTGATTGGAACAATAAACTATAACTACAGCAAACTTTAATGAAAAACAAATATACCAATGTTCTTTTGAACAAACAGACAAACAGTACTGAGTTAACTATTGAAAACTTGCCAACTAGTATATGTTACACATCCCGAGGTGTATTCGAAGGAGCACGAGCGTTCCTCCAGCAAGCACACTGCGCTGTTGAAGCATCTGATGTTCTTGCATGTTCGTCCGTATTCTGAAAGTTTCCGTAATTGTATATTAAAGCATGAATAATAATAAACAGTATGTAACAATGTTCTAGTAATAAAAAACGTCCTAACATTTTTTTTTAATAAGTTAATTGATACACTTTAGTCTAGCAATACACGAATACAAAAAAAAACACCAACAAAGCCTATAAATAGCCAAAGTAACTTAAAGTAGAGAGTTTTAATATCGTGTCTAAAGTGTACGACATATGTAAATCTCGTGAATATATTTTATTTTCCGAGAAGTTTTCGTCCTTTTATGGCGAAGGGATATCGAATATCAAGAAAGGAATAAAGTTATTTACATATACAAGATCATATACTTAGATCATGTTGACTCTAAGAGGCAATATCACACGTAATATTAACCGAAACGGATGAGTTTCTTCCCTTGAATTGTATTATTTTCAATTGGGTCCGGAATGTATCAATCTCTTATATTTAATTCGAAACTTTACTGACATAAAATATTACTGATAATAACTTTAACTTGTTTAATAAAGGTACGATAATATGGAAAGCTTCAAAGTGGAGTTAAGCATTTATTTATTCTCTTACCAGTTAAGTCAAACTTGAACTAATTTATTGGTAGTAAACTTTTAATTGCGGTAAAGTTAGTCTTAAGTAGCGAGAGGAACCAACGTGGTTTTATGTGGGTTATACCGAAATACGATTCACAAGCGGTCTGCCGGAAATGGATAGAAATTTACGGAACACGCCTTTTTACCTATAACAATAGATCTCACCCTCTCTTCTATAGATTATATCGTTAAGCTTCTAAAAAAGTTCCTGAACTTTTAATAAATATTATCTATTATAATTTAAAAATATATTGTCTTTGAATATACTTAGAGAATATTACGGTAAGAATAAAAAAATCTATAAAGTAGTTCATTTTATGCTAGCGATGTTCCTGCTTTGGTATATATATAATTTGTTTTCCTAAGCGTCACGTTATAAATGACACTAGGGCTTAAGCCGCCAAGATATCTCTCCTATCTTATTTAATATTACTTCAAAAAGTTTAAGCAAACCAGCAAACCATATAACATCTTTATAAATACTACTAGCAGACCCGGCCGCGCGTTGCTGTGACTATGGTTTTTGATTCATTACATTGTAGTAAACTATTTAAGGGGTAACGGTAAGAGAACATCTGTTATAAGAACCATGATGTTTTATTACGGTCACTTATAATTTGAGTACCTGTACGACTGGAATGGCTCTAATTTCCAGCTTTAAATGAGAAAATTTGCTGGGAATAAAATACATATTTCATAGTAACATTTAGTAGTTGCTGGCCTCTATTGAGCTTAAAAAGATTAAGTCTTTGTATGAATACTATATATAATTTTCTCGCTATTTTCATTATTATGTTTACTTTAAAGTAGTATGATTTTTAACAACAACACAAGATATAAGAGAGTCCATTAAAGTACAGAAAAGATAAAAAAAGTGTTTTAATTTTGGATATATTATTATAAAAGATCTTACTTACAATGCAATATACACTATTAGTGATGCTGTTGATTAAAATGATTACTGATAATCAAGAAATTATTCCCAAAGCTGTAGTTTGAGATAACGGAAGATTAAATAAAAGCATTCTTAATATAGTTTCTTAAGGATATTTAGGATTTTTACCGGTTTCTTGACAACTTGTCAAGTGTGTGTGTTATAGATAACGTCAATTTAAGTTTATTCAATATATTATAAAGAAACACTGGAAAAATAAAATGACCGAAGTTTAGCTTAGCCTTTGTAACATAATCTTCCTTACATATATTTCTTTCATTCATCTATTTTTATTCTATACTTTATTATTTTGTCATTTCAAATATTTTGTTTTTCTATATAAAATAAGGATTGGTTTAGCAACCACTTGTAGATATCCCTCTATCTTCATCTCAGCTCCATTGGATACAATTGTATTGATACGTCATCGAGGTCTCTTCCGTTACAGGAGCGGTTACGGATACTGTGTCATCTATACTTATAATAAACTAGCACACCCGGCGAACTCCGTTTCGCCACCAGATGGCTTCGTTTTATGTAACATTTCGTTTGGTGATTAAAAGATGAACGAAAAAAATTTTTTTGTTTTATATTTGAAAAGGAAAAATTTTATTTCATTTCACAATAGTAATGAATTCATTTAGATTAAAATAAATTAAGTGTTATTTAGTTGAACTTCTCTAAGTGAATGAAAGTGAATACAAAGTAAATACTGAATTGAATCGTTATACGTGTCCGCAAATCAATATCTGAAGAGGGTGTATTACTGAAATCGATGCAAAAATCACTTAAAAACTGGAAATGGCCTGAAAAAGAGGATTTAAATCTGTACCCGATGACTGACATTGTCGAAAAAATTAAAACCCCGCAAAAAGTTAACAAGAACAGAGAAATTTATTATGTTCCAGAGATACAGAAGTACTGGGATTTCTACTAAATGCTTAAGGCTGAATAATATATCTACATTATTGATAGTGTTTTTATAATAGCTTGTCCAAAGGACTGATTAAAATTTAAGAGAGAAATAATAATTTATATATAGGTAAAGATAATTGTTTCAATATTTTGTTTTCCATTTGCTATGCTATATAGGTATATTGATTTGCTATATTATATTATGTGATATCGTCGCTGCGCCTGCCAAGTTCCACATGTGTCTTTTGTGAGATTTTGAAACTTTTTTTTTTATTTGGGACACAAGATTCATTTTTTTTTAACATCAAAGTACACATATGGAGTTTGGCAGGCGCAGCGATGTGATGTAACGAAACGGTGGCCAAAGTAAGTTGTTTTTGTTTAAATATTTTGTTTGAAAAGCATAAAAAAAGCTATGAATATTATTTTAATTTTGATCATTTCTAAATTTTGATCATTTGAGAATTTTTAAAATGTTTTGTTAAATACTGTATACTGTAATAATACTGTGTACTGTAATAAATCAAATAAAATGATTTTAGTTAACAAAACTTGATAATTTGCTTAAATTACCCCCAAATTTCAATGTGTCCTAGGTACAACGTACTACTGGCCTAGGTACATAGGGTATGTTGTACCTTGGCCTCATTTCCCATTTTTTTTTAAATTTAAAAATATTATGTAAGTATTAAATATACATTTCTGATATTTTTTTGGTGAGTACCCAAATAATTGATTTTCAAATTATGCAAATATGATTTGGGTGCTGCACGTCAAATCACAATAAAAAATATATTTCTAAAAAACCGGCCTAGGTACAACAGGTTCCCCTACTGTCTCTCTCTTTATCAAGATCATCATATTATGATTTCATCATGTGAGAAGATGTGATTTGACATCTTTTTCAGTTTGTTTTATTATTGTCTTACATGTTATTGATGATATCAAAGAGTGTTGGTGTATTTAAACTATTGAAGAGTTTTGTAATTCAGCGTTTCTCATATAATACAATTTTACTAAACTAGATAGATAAAGATATAAGAATTTATTTTTATTTTATTCTATTCTATTTTTATTCTATTTATTCTAACGTCCCGCGTATTGAAAGTAAATTTACTCTTTTACCAAGCGAGACTCGGTATATGAGATACGAGGGTACATGTATTATCTGACCGTGACTTGTAATATGTATAGGTGATGTTTTTGTTCTATAAGATGTTGTGGAAATGTTGACCCTCATATATTATAACATTTTATTTAATATTACTTTATATATCAATTCAAACTTTAGAAGTATGTCTTAACAAGTATAAACAATTATTGATAAAAACAATAAAGGAGAATTTTAGATCTATGTAAATAGCCGACCCGGTAAATACAGGGAAAAGAAATAGAATTTAATGGATTTGTAGTTGTTATCCGACATAGTAATTAATTCGAATTGTTATATTTGGTAGAAGCGTGTAGAAGAAGAAGTAAGAAGAGCCGTTGTTGTTGTTATTCATATCCATTAGGTACGTCTAATGAAGTGCACTGACTCAGTCAACAGGAGACACACAACACCAATAGATTTGCTAACCGACTTGCACCAATATTTGTTCATCTACTAGGAGCGGTAAATGTAACATGTCTGTACATTCAATGTGTACAATTTCAAATAAATGTTTATTTATTGATTGCTATGTCTCATAGGATTTTTTTATTTAATAAAATTATAAACTAACATATTTAACTCAAATCTCAAGCCATTTTCTAGTATAATGACCTTTTCCCTTGCAATGTAATTTACATTCATTCAGTGGGTGTAATATAATGCTGAACTAGGAGGAGAAAATATATTGTCTTTGGCGACATAACGACCGACCATGGTCTGTGAATTTCCATTCAGAGGAATATTAATCATATTCAATTATTGAGTATAGTCAGAATCTTGAATCCAGATTCAAAATCTACAGAGATTCGAGAAACTATACCTAAAATCCTAAATACATAATCCTTTAAAGTATAAACCTGCATATCTTTAATTTTGAATGCTAACACAGATATGTTGTTATGATTATGTTTTTTGTTACTATTTATTATTAAAAATATTTATTTATTTACAACATTTATAAAATATCAACAAATTAATTAATAGTAAAAGATATAGTATAGAGTTTTTTCTAACCAAATGCGGTAGCTTCATGAACAAGACAAAGTAAACAAATTTTTAATAACAGGTGAATTTGAAGGATTCGGAGAAAAACACAACAACGGTCGGTATAAAAAATATTTGTATAGGTTTTATTCCGTCTTTTATTATTAGTTATTAATTGTGTTAATAATAATATTAATAGTACTACTGTATATTTTATTATACATCTGTTAACCTAATTGTATAATAAAACACAAACACACCGCCGTTCTTATTCGTCTTAATCTTTACGTTTTTGTCTCCTTCCTCACAACTTGTAAGTCAATATATCATCTTTTGTTTCTCTTGTTTGTTTTTGTTTATTTTTTCTTTTCTATATTTGCATATAAAACTCCACAATTTATATTAATATCTGAGAATAAATGAAGTAGTCTGATAGAAGCAATAATTTGAGGTCTGTATTCAAATAACAAACATTCATTTCTCGTTGTTGGAAATTTCAAATATGCTGAAATTATTTCTCGTTATCAGTACAATTTATCACAAACTTAAAAACGTCGTTCAGTTTAATAAATTATATTCAACATCAATAACCAACGCAACTGTAATACTAACAAATAGTCCACATCGACGTCATCCCATTTATTAGTAACAGTAGTAAAGCTTTAAATTATTTACCTAAAAATAATTTTAACAGTTTATTTTCTTCCTTATTTGTTATCAATTTTATTAATTTAGCTTGCGGCTTATTTTTTAAAATCTTATTAAATGAAAAAAGTCGTTTAAACTCGTACATGTTATTAGGAACCAAACAATATTGATGTTATAGATTTGGCGAAAGGTAACAGGACGCCGTAGCTTATAAAATATGAACTTAATTATATATCTACTATAATTTACACTTTATGTTCGTAAATATGTAGTTCGTTAAAGGTAATTTATTGGTTTTGTGTTGTCAAAGTGCAACGCAATGAATTTGACGGGAATAACGGGAAAGTATTTGAATCATTCATTTGAATATTTTAATATATAATAACCAATATTTATTTTTGATTCATTTAAATGAGATCTATGAATGTATTACGTAATTCCTTAGCAATTAATAATTCTTATAACTAAACATAGTTTTAATAAACCAAAGCAATAATTGTTTTAGTAATTTATAAATATTGTATACATATTTATATTAAATACACAGCCATTAATGAAAAGCAAAAGGAGAAAAGAAAATGTAGTTGTAAAGCTGTGAGGAAGCCAATTTAAAGTCCGCACTTCGTTGGTAAAACTCCATGAATTGCATACAGATTACTTACGAGGGCATTTCTCTGTTGGGAATAATTTGTATATTTAAACATTAGTATGAAGGGAACTTTTTCTCCTTGATGGCATCCTTTAATTTTTTTAATATCGTTGAGTAGTATTCTCCGGTTATAGTCCTTCTCTTTTATTTGTAATCAATCAAGATTATCCCTTCACAATCCCGAAAAACAGTAGCCATCATCTTTCCAGCCGACTCGGTCACCTTGAATTTCTTCGGTGGTTCAGGCTCAGGCTCAAAGTGATGAACCCATGTTTCATCTCCTGTAGCAATTCGGTCCAAAATCTGTGCAAGTTTATCTTCACACAGCTCCAAAAAATGCTTTGACGCATCGACGCGTTGTTCTTTTTGAAACGGTGTGAGAATTCTTGGTACCCATCTTGCACTGACTTTTGTTATACCCAGGTGATCATGAAGGATTCGCAAAATGGTGGTATCTGATACTCCAATAAATGCAGATAATTGTTTTTTCTTCAAACGGGCATCCTCTAGTACAATTTTCTCCACTTTTTCGACGATGTCCGATGTGGTGGCCTCAACTGGCCTTCCTGAGCGGGGGTCATCTTCAATTGACTCTCGACCATGTTTATAAAGACCATGCCACTTGTAAATCATTGATTTACTAGGGCACTGTTCCCTATAAACGACTCCCATTTCATTCAAAATGGATTGAGCGTTCTTTCCTTGCTTGGTTTTTTTTTTGTGTGACAGACAAATTTTGATAAATCTGATCAAACATCATCAAACATCAAACCATTTTTATATCATTTTAGAATTTGAGCATACCTGTAATAAATTATTATTGTTTTAACAATATATTATTTTTGCGGCAAAGATAATAAATTTTCTCCTTATAGTTACGCATTACTTTACAAATACTTATATTTCAAGGGAAAAGGTCTTAGCTTCAGAAATTTGCGATAAATCATTTAGTTTAATTTTTTAGCAAATTGAATATCTTTAAAATTAAAACAGTTATAAATATATAATTATTGTTATAAAATCATATACTACTAATTATATTTTATATTTTCGTTTTAAAACTTTCAAAATGGGCCTTAGTTTCTCTAACTCATCTAACTTATCCCGCTATCCCCATATTTTTATATACTCTGGCACACAGCAGACGGCAGCAAAAACGCAGACGGTTTATGTGAAGATAAAAGATACCACGAACATTTCCAACTAACGATAACATTAAAAGAGTTTTATGTACCAACTCTGATAAGCGGCTTTGCGCGCTCTGTAAGAAAATTATTTTAACTGTTAGATAAAACATACAAAAAAAAACAACGGATTCTCTTTAATTATATTATACGAGAGTGTTTAGGATTTCTACAACACATATGAGCTCAAATTGTTTGCGAGTATGATTCATCTCTATGATATTAGGGATGTCCCGGGGGTTCGAATATGCAGATGCGAATATATAAAAGTAACATTATTGATCTAAGAAATCTAATAACCCTCATTACGTCAAAACTAAATACACTCCACTAAATAGAAGAGACCTCTCAATTGCACCAATAGAAAGTAGTCAAATCCAAATAGCCTTTTATCAATAACAGAGTTTTCAACAATCTTAAAGAAGAAAAAATATTTGACATATTTAGAAACACAATATATATGTAATTTCATGATTAAATACATCTTTAAAAATATATTATAGGTGTTTAACTATTTTGAAGTCAATGAGACGGGAAAAAATTTATCAACTTTTTATCTCGTCTTAAACTTTAGGAATAGTAAATAAGTTATTCCTTACCTTAGGAGGAGTAAGTAGTAAGTTAACCATAATAAAAATATTTCACTGTTGATAAGTCTTAGTAACTAACATGAGAAGATAATTGATTATTGCTGGCCTAGGGATGGAATTTCCGATATCACTTTTATGTTGTTGTTTGTTGCTTGTTGGTTGTTTCACATATCATTACCCGGTTGGTCAAGACGGGTTTATTTCAGTTTGACAGCATCTGACAGGATTTGTCTCTTGGTAATCTGTTTAGATATAGATAGGTTTCCTGTTATAGATAGGATTAAATAATGTTGTCAAATAACATCTTACTTAAACGATCGATTTGAGTTGCAGATATCGAGGAATACAGACCCAAATAGAATTGTATTATTATCAGTAAAGAAGGAGTGTTATATATTTCGAATGTATGTGTTTTGTATATTTCTTTGGAACTATTTGTAGACTAAGAGCCTTGTTAGATTTTAGATTGAGAAGTTTCTTTATATTCCTCTTAATAGTCTACTATCATAGTATGATTTCCATTACATAAATACGAAATGTAAGAAAATAATATTTTGTATTTAAAATGTTATATATTTATTTTAATCACCCTCTAGAAACCTTTATTGTTACCTCGCACATTGTAGATTCTTCATCTGAGATTTTTCTATGTTGAGTGAAAAAATATCGGTCTGCTAAAGAAATCCTTTATTTTACGGCCAATTTTATACAACAATAACAATTTATTGTATTGGTACAACCCAATGGTTGTACCAATACAATTATTATTTTTTCATCACGTTTTCTCAATATTGATTGCCATAAATTATATCCTGCCACTCTAAAATATTACTTTAATTATTACGTCCGCATAGGATGTTGAAAATCCTATTATTTTTATATTTCCATACCTTCGTCTTTAAATGCGTGCTGGAGTAAACTGCAAATGGTTATTAGCTTAGTGGTCTTACAAATAGGTAGTAGAATTTTTTCACTTCTTTTTTAACAGACATTTAAAAGTTTAAAAACAAAATTCTTCAATTAGTTATAACCTCAAAGATATATAATAAACTGAATAAACTTAAAGAGGTTTACAAATTAACTTATATAGTTGAAGGATATTTTAATTAAATAAACACAAAGTAATCAGACATGAATAACTTTCTTTTATAAATGAAACAGTGTAACGGAAGGGACCTCGATGACGTATCAATAGAATTGTATCCAATGGAGCCGAGATGAAGGTAAAGGGATATCTACAATTGTTTTATTAAACCAATCTTGGCTTTATAAAGAAAAAACAACAAATTGGAACTAATAAAATGTTATATTATAGAATAAAAATATATAAATCGAGAGAAACAGAGTCATATATAATATATATCATGAAAATTGTGTTTCACATATAACGGGCTTTTTAATATACATTGAATAAAATTCAATTGATATTGTCTGCAGCTCTGAAAACAGCTCTCACGATAAAAGGTAATTAAACTTTCAGTCCACTATAATTAGTTCAAAAGTCATTAGTACATTAATGACTTAATAAACGACATTTGAAGAATTAAAACTAAATTTGTGGCGAAACGAAACTATTGAAAATTATTTTAAAATAATTATATAATATGATGTAATACTAACATTATTGCAAAATGTTGTGTTTAAATCATTCATACATCGATAGTTCTAACAATACTATTACATTACCAAAGTACTCCATGAATAAGGCCAATAGAGTAATCAATAGTTCTATAAGAATCATAAAAGTAAAGCTAGAAACCAACGCGTTATCACGAGATATCACATGAAGAAATCATATTTAACTCATTTTGCTTAATTGATGACAACAACTACTATATGTTACTATGAAATATGTAATTTATTATCAGTACGTTTAGATTTTCTCATCTAAAGCTGGAGACACTCCAGCCATTGTCGTACAAGTGCCTGTATTATACGTGTATTAAATATTAAATGGTGCAATATATTTTAATACATAAATTCAACGCATTAGACATAACTTGGACACAAATCAGAATTTCCCAGTTGTAAATTGTACAGATGAGACCATTATTACATTGTATCTAAATCGAACTTGAAATGGGGCAATTTTAGCGATCTCTATACCATCGCGTTTCATATAGACCTCGTCGGCATCCTGAAATCCCCCGGGCCCTTCCGTAAAAGATATTTGAACGTAATAGAAAAGGATTGCGAAACTTATATCAAATCAATACATCTACTTGAAAGTAAGTCGTTGACCTATATTTACAATATTATTTTAATTACAACAAATATCTATAATATGCCTCAGAGTAAAGTTGTTGTAGGCTAAACTTAATGTGTATTAGTTTTTCTTTATATTAAATCTGTATACATGACGAATCCTGCTTCATTATCATCGCTACACTAAATTAATGTTCCACTAAATATTTAGGCCTAAATTACTAATTTAATATGCAATTAAGTTAGGCTGGTGTAATACATTAAAATTCACATAATATTTAAATTTCTACATTGTGTATAAAACCTTTTTTAAGACACAATTAATATCGACATAGGGTATGGTTACAATTAGCAGACCACTTCTTGGCAGTTTGCCCTTAATTATAGTTTCACTTGCCCGCTGCAGCTGACTACTCCTCTGTAACTTGCTATTACCTAATTGTGAAGTATAAACATTACCAGTATTATTGTCATGTGCCCGTAAGGTTTAGTGCTTTGAACTTCACATCTGTATATACAGATATAAAATATATGTTTTACGTTTTCATTAGTACGAAAATTATTTTAAAATCCTAAAATGTAAATTGAATAAAATAAAATATAATATTATTACTTTTCCCAATAACATACAATTATATTTTAATTTTACGGTTAATTTCTTACTTCATAATCATTCAATATTTTATTTTATGTCACAGATTTTTAAGTTAATGTTTAACTTAATTAAAAAGGACTTACTTAATTTAAAAGGATTTTTAAACAAAATGCGATATACGATTGTGTACAATAATTGAGGAGTCGATAACAAACTACGTATTTAAATTAATTACTAAGGTTTATATTTTAAAGATATCAAACCTAACCTTTTATGAAAGTATAATACAGTCAGTCATCTAAAAGAGGCATGTCGTTAGACTGTCATTATTGAGCTGAGCAGTTTATTATAACGCGGTGAAACAAACTCAGCTTTGGCATAAAGTAGTTTGAACTTCCTTTGTGAGACGCACTTTGACGATATCGGTTCACGATAGTATTATTTTCTCATTACCTCTTAAAAGAATGTGTATTCATTCTCCAGGGATTTCATTTGCATCCAAATAGCTTGTATAAATTCACTACCTGTTTTTTTCGTCGCCGCCTTCTCTTGCCTCATGCTCAGGCTTTGTACTATTAAAATAGTAATAGTATTAGTAGTAGTCTAGTTGATAATATTCATTATAAGTAAAAGTACAAAACAGCTTATTAATAAGGCAAAAGAAAAAAAAAGAAAAAATATGAGAATAGTAGCAAGAAAGTTAATATTATGTTATTAAAGTAATATTTAATATTTAGTACAAAATTGCTTTTTATTACAACCGTCTTTGTAATATGACGTTGATCTTTGCATTAAATTTAATATTCTCCTCATTAAATATTCTATTGTATAATATAACTAACTCAACATTTTATTATGTAGTAGGACTTCTATTAAATTTATATTAAACTTTATTGAATATTTGTAAAAAACAATAACTTTATAAATTTCGTAATTTCTCTTTTTTGCGAGAAAAATTTGAAAGTAGTAATGTAGTTAGTATTGAGTTACTGTTTTAATAGTCTTAACTTTAGCAATAAAATTTCACTTAGATATTTATAACTTTCTTTTATGAGGACTATTAAAATGTTAAGTTTCTCAAAAATTGATTAGTAAAGATAGATTTTAAAGAATTAATCTAACAGATTTATGCTTTGTTATAATAATTTTAATTTTCTCAATACAGATCTATACTGAACTTGAATATATAATACATAACACGAATAAAAATATTTAATCGTTGAGAAGGAAGAAGAAATATTACAAAAAGGAGTATTTTGAAGAAAAATATAGTTTTAGAATGCAATAAAAGGCCAATCTCCGTTCACAGCAGTGCCGGAAGAATGTTCAGCCTAGGTTACAGAACTTGAACTTAATTCTCTTTTCTTCTAATAGAAAAGAAGAAATTTTTTTGCTCATGATAACCAATCTGATGTTCATTTTTTGCAAAATGCAAAAATAAAATTTCCAAAATAAATATTTTGTTTTAAAATTCTTACGCAGCCAAAATTAGATGAAACCGACAGAGATCTCCAAGAGACTGAAACATATTACTATTTAATAAGTACTAGTGTTTAATATAACCTCGATACAAAAAAAATAATCTTGATATTTTACTTGGCCTTCTAAAATTAGTTTTTTATCCCTCCGGAGCCATTTTTTTGAGGATAGAAGGGACTGACGTACATAAACATTGACGATGTTTAGTCAAAATTTCATTTATTACATACCTAAGGCTTGAAATCATAACAAACAATTACACATTCAATTATAATATTTTAGTCAGACGTATTTAATTAATAGCCACTTAAATACAAGATCTATATTAAAACAATTTATTTAAATTGTTCAAGTGAAAGACTCTTATAGTAGGTTTAAGTTGTGCATATTTTATTCTTACAGGTTTTTGACAGCAACTATCTAAAGGCGTGAGTTATAAAGCGTAATCGTCTGTAAAACATCGTTAGTATAGTTGACAACTAACAAGACCGTTCTGTCTTATGTACATGTAAGTACCTACTGGAACTGCAGGTAATTATTGCATTGCATTGAAAGCCTTGAACTTTCTACTAAACGTGTTTATATATATATATAAATTTCTTTATCTATAATACATATGACATGTGTCGTAACTTTTCAGGTTATAAAAAAATTGCAGTTCCATTTTAAAAAAGCAATGTATTACCAATGTTTTAACTATCACATGTTATGTAATTATAATTTGTCAGAGAAATTCTAAAAGTTTTACTTTTAGCTTATGTAATATTTGTCCTTATTTATCAGCTCTTTGCACTGCTTGGCTTAGGTAACTCAAAATGTATATATTTTAATGTATGAAATTATTAAAAATACAGGGTGGGCCAAAAATTTTTGCACTTTTGAAACATGTCTAGAAATAAAAGTACAAATGTTATTTTGTTTATGATTTATTTAACGTAATTATCATTTATTAAAATTATTTTTTTAAAAATGACATCGTTGAGATGTGCTCCGTCTCGTCGTTGGCACTCCTGCAATCGACTACGTAAACTTTGGAAAACTCGTTGACACATGCTGCGAGGAATCGCGGCTATCTCCTCGTGGATGTTTTCTTTTAATTGGGATATGGTCGTCGGTTTATTAAGGTATACTCGACTCTTCAGATATCCCCACAAGAAAAAATCGCAAGGTGTAAGGTCCGGGCTTCTGGGAGGCCATGGGATATCACCTCTGCGAGAAATCAATTTGTTAGGAAACATTTCTTTGACCACCGGTAAAGTCACGTTTGATGTATGGCATGTTGCTCCATCTTGTTGCATCCAAGTCCGGCTATTGTATCCTTCAAATTCATGCAACTGTGGTGTCAAAAACTCTTGCAACATTTTCACGTATTCCACTGAGTTTACAGTTACGTTATTTCCTTGATTATTTTCAAAGAAGTATGGATCGATTATGCCCTTTGCGGATATGACAGCCCACACTGGCGTTTTTGGTGAATGAAGAGGCTTTTGGTGTTTATAGTGAGGGTTTTCCGTGCTCCAATATCGACAATTATGTTTATTTACTTGACCATTAATGTGAAAATGGGCCTCGTCCGTAAACAATACATTCTCAAGGCTTTTATCGGTTATATTTTATCGTTATAGGTAATCGTTTGGTTTCATCTCCTGTACAATTTGAAGCTTATAGGGTGCAGTTTAAGGTCCAAATGCAAGATTCGCCGCAGACTAGTTCTTGGTATAGCAAGAGCCGCCGACCGCTTACGCGTAGATGATTCTGGATCGTCCCTTACAGAAATTTCAACCTCCCGAATGTTCTCTTCGCTTCTTCTTGAACGTGATCGCCCAGTTTGTTTAATATTCGTTGTCGATCCCGTTTGCTCAAACTTTTTAACCCAAGCTTTAATTAAATTAACACTTGGACACTCACTTACACGTTGTAATCCGTATTCAACTCTAAAGAGGCGTCGTACAGTAACGTAGGAATCGTTGTTTTTGTAAAATTGTTTTACGCAAAAAAAGCACGCTGTTGTCCCGTGAAACGCTCCATTGTGACTAAAATTGCATTAAACGACGCACAATTCCCCGCCACCCACGCGCCCCTTGCTCTCACGGTTTTGGAGAAATCAAGTGTTGCTATTTGCAAAATTTTTTGGCCTACCCTGTATAATAAACAACAGAAAATGACGTCTCGCCTTAGTGAGTGATCATGAACATGGTCACTGAAGCTTAATAAATACATTGACACAGGCCGGGAGTAATGAAGAGAAAGACTGGTCAACCAACTATGATGACCTCTTTTGTAAAGACTTTATGGGTATAAATAGAGTATTTAGAATCAAACACGGGTTTATAAAATATTTATAGAATTATGTTGGACTTGTTTAAAGCCAGTAATACATTAACATGTATAATAATGGTAATAGACGTACATGATATTATTTTTAGCCACTGTATTACAATAGTTATTAACAATGTTTGGTTTGGTTTTATTAACATCTGGTTAGACTCAATCCAAGCCTGACAGATCCTATTCGATGATACATCTTGTTATTCTACATTTGATAATTCTGTGAGTTCTATCTATATATCAAATAAAATTAATTTTTAAATACTGCCTGTATTTGAAATTCTTCTGTTCCTATTAATTTTTATGCGTTAATATTACATGTTAATATTATACATGTATTATTTATTTATTTATTTATGTTCACACCATATCCCTTGCGGGGTAGCCAGAGACGACGGAGGACCAAACGCTACGGTCCCTGCACACCTTTTTCGCCGCGGTCACATACATCAACCTCTTCATACATGCCCTCCGGGGGATCCTCATGCTTTTTACGTGACCTTCCTCCAGTATCATAGATACTGTGTTTTCGAAGGTCACTTGAGGCCTCCCCCTGTCATCACTCATTCGATCGACGTGCCCAAACCACCTGAGCACGTTCTTTTTCATCCTCACCGTGACATCTTCGCTAGTACCTGCCATTCTGTGAATCTCTTCATGGCGGATTCGATCAACTAGACTGACTGCGCATATTTTGCGAAGAGAACGCATCTCCACAGCATTCATCTTTCTTACATTCTTCTTGTGTGTTACCCATGTTTGACTTATTTGTTATGTGCATGTATTATGCACATAACAAATAATATTATCACCTTTTATGGGAATAGAACATTTACGTATTTTTATCAATTCAAACTAAACAAAAGTGCACTGCATTCCTCTATAAACTCTACGCATCTTAAAGCAATATCATTTAATTAATGAATTAACTAACGAATAGTGTCAAAATGTTTACTGTCGTAAAACGAAAAACCATAAAATGAAACGAGAACGAGGGTGTCTAACACAAGTTTGAAATACAGGCAGTATTTGGAAGTTATATTAAAATTAAATTAAATTTAATTGATAGATAGAACTCATAGAATTAACAAATAACAAGTTATCGAATAGGATCTATCATGCATGGATTGAGTCTAACCATTTGTTAGTAAAACCATAGATTAATGATCCTAACTTGATATCGATGTCCAATAACTGAAATGAAATAGATTGGAGGCTTCAATTCCATTATCTCTTATTATTAACCCATTTGATTTACGAGTCTTTGGTATTTCTTTATATGTAAGATAAGAAAATATCATACAATTTGATAAGATATAATGTAACAAAGAATTAATTAAGAATTAGAACTTAAAGATGTAAGTAATTTCAGCAAAGCATCCTCTTACCTATATACATGTTTACAGTATTATAAAAAAACAGTGAAGGAACAATCATTGAAAAAAAACTCTGATAAATACAATCCACTATTTCTGTCCTAGATTTTATTATATTTTAGCTTAAAACAAAAGGTATTTTGCATTGATGCTAAAACTTTGGGCTAAATTTGGGTTAGGTTATAGTTTCTGAAAGCCATGAACAGCTTACCTTGTAGTTAATAATCGTGAAAAGAAGCGCTGCTCATTTTCTAACATAGACAGAGACGAAGCATATCAAGCATTAGCATTCTATGGACTCAACGTGCGGGTGCCGGGCCCATCGCGTTGCAGGTAAAGGAGCGCAAACAATGCCTGGGACTTGCGACCCAGGTGTAGGTTTAAGGGGCCCCTTTAGTATGCGCATACACGCTCACCTTCACTGTTCTCGCTCCTCTCCCTA
The DNA here is from genome assembly GCA_918358865.1 of Melinaea marsaeus rileyi. Taxonomy (NCBI): domain Eukaryota; kingdom Metazoa; phylum Arthropoda; class Insecta; order Lepidoptera; family Nymphalidae; genus Melinaea; species Melinaea marsaeus. The sequence goes on from OU911094.1 coordinate 9,301,951, forward strand.
CCTAACCAAATATCGTAAGAACCTACGAAAGCTGCCTTTGAAATACGTTCCAGAAATGAACTGATGATCGTTCTAGAAAGGCCGAGTACCTTAAATAAATTGTAGAGAGATTTTGCTGTTATACCTCTCGCTCCTACTTCTACAGCATACAAATTAACTATAAATTTATTCCTGATCAGTTCGTTACACTGTTCGTAATACTTGTTAAGCTTAAATGTATGATCTTTGGGTATGTTTGTTTCCCAGGGTACAGTAAGCTCCACAAGTATAACGCGCCTTAGTTGTTTTGAGTACATGAATAAGTCCGGCCTAGATGACAAAACTCAAACATCCCCGGGGACTTTGTATTGCCTTTCATACGTGTCCATCATGAGAGTCCAATCAGGAGACGCGTCCAAGATGGAATAAGGTTTTAATTTAGATTTTTTGGACGAACCTGCCTTTACGAACTCTACTGATTTTTTGGTGATTGTTATACCCCTCTGCGCTCTTGCTACAGAAAGACTAACCGCTTCTCATATGATTTCTAATACTTTATCATGGCGACGCGACCTCTATTTAAAAGTACCCCACACCCTAGCAAGTGTTTCGCGGTTCCTACTGCCTCCCCGCAGATGTTGCAAGATTTTTCGGTGGCTTTGCCCCATCTTACAAAATTACTTTGATCTGGGAGAGTCATTTGGTATGCATTAAGATAAAATACCATATACCAGGGATGTATATAACAAATAATACGTCTAATATAAGTATAATCTATAAATGAGTTAAACAAAGGATGAGGAAATACGATTTATTTAAATTAATACTAAACGAAAACTGTCTACAGTCCACGAGGATAACGTCGCAGATAATGGTAAGTCATGTAAGATGTTATGTAATACACAAATACCAAAGATGTCTTTGATTCCCGCGTGATTTCATAAAACGGGAGGCTCTTATCAGAATAGAGTCAATGCTAAACAGCTGCCGGGAAAACGAATTGCAAAGTAAACACAACTATTATATGGATACAGTAATGTATAGCTGCAGGCATTATATTTTAAATACCCGATTTTGATAGAAATTTCATTAAATGAAAGAGAAATATGTAGTTTTACACATAGATTATATTTTAATTAATACTTATCTACAATACTATCGCGTATCGAAAAGTCCTTTAAAAATTGAATTTAAACTTACTCATAGAGTATAGATAAACCTAAATTTTAAATGTTTTAAGGAACATATTATTCGAAAGGGAGAAGTTATTAATAACTTAACCTCCTAATTAACAAGTAATCAACAGAAGTAAAAATAAGTATGTAATGTCTAAGGAATTCTCTAAAATAAATTTTATAGCCTATAAAGTTAAACAACAGGACATAACAAAATTTCCAATACTTTCAAGAATATATTTGATCACAGATGATAGAATTTAAACCCGATGCAATACTTTGCACTCCTTGCCTCAACACGCCTCAGTCTAGATGCTGAAAGTGACGATATATAGCAATTCAATACTTCTCACCTGAGGATGCTAGGATGTCACGTTAGAACGTCTATTTAATATCTAGATATTAATGCGTATCAGTATTCTATGTAAACATATACAATGCATTTTATAGTTTGTCAATGATTATATTGTTTTAATTACTATTTATTACGTAATGTTTATTAATAACAAAACTTCTTTTTAAACTTATCAATGCGATTACTATTAAAATCAATTTTAAATTAATCATTTTTTTTTTTGCAGAACCATCTTTAGTAAAAGTTCTAGCAATGTGCGAAATTATAGAATTTTAGGTCAAATATTGGCTTTGTAGCAGTTGTCGCAGTCTATTTAGCACTCTCACTGATGCATACGCGTGACACATTTATAATAGGAAATCCTATAAACAAATTTCATTTTACTATAACTTTTTTTCTAGACTGAATTTTTTTTTTGTTTTTTGCAGAACCATCTTTAGTAAAAGATATAGCCATGTGCCAAATTAAAAAAAAAAATACATCTATAGGTTTTAAAATTACCGTTATCGTAAAACAGCAAAATTAATGGTTAAGACCTTTGCTAAAGTTCAGTTCAATACAAAAATGTAAAAAGAGTATATACAACATTTTTAGACATTAAAACATTAATCTGGTGATGTAGATGTAGGCAATAGATATTTAAACAACTTTTAATATTTTCATGTGGTGCGTCTCAGCTTATTATTGATATCAATTTATACCAAAATTTCATAGAAAATCTAAAGAATAGGTTTGGACTATTACGAAAATGAAATGCTTAATGATATTATTATATTATTAAAAGGCTAATAATTTAAATTTAAGAATGAGCAAAAAAGTCGCTGATAAGCAACACCAATTATTAACTGTATAGCGAATTTGGTTTATATTCATTACGACAAGGAAATTTTAAATGGTATCTTCTATTCCTTTATAACGTGGTGACTAAACAAACCATTGGTACATTTGATGGTAAATGGTTAGTGTCATCTCTACACACACTATGGTGAATTAGTATACAGATTACAAGAGGAATCAAGATAGGACTTCTCACTCTCTCACTGTAAACAACTTTAGGCAGGTAGTACTAGTTAAGAACCAGTCACTCAAATAGTTACAGTATGACTACGAGAACAAGACTCAGTAGTTTGACCTTGACTTGTCCATTAACATTAATGATTACAGTTCCTCTATGCAGTGATTGTTGTTCGAGAAGCGAATCATTGCTGCACAAGACCAGTCTCCAAACACAAATAGTTTATTTTGAGTCAATTTTCAATTCGATTATGGATTGTGATATATTGCCGCAGTGGTTTTGTCTATATTTCTTAGGCACTGAAAAGCTATGTTGTTCTATATGGCTTACTTTAATTTTCCTAAAAAGTAATATGCTAGACCTAGCTGAAGTTTTCATGCCATAACTACTATTCCCTATTAAATTATATTATATTTATTTGTACACAAATTATTTGCACTACTACTACTACTTGATACTAGATAATGTAGACAAACAAACAAAATGTTTATTATCTAGCTTAGTTTATTTCTAGTAATAAATTAGCCATTGTTTTGTACCAGAAATTTATCATTCTCTCTTTGATTTATTTCATAAAAATTTCAATATTTTATTTTTAACATATAGTAACCAAACTTTATAACTCACAATACCAAAGGTAGCTCAATAGCTTAGCTCAGCTAGATAGGTCATGTATTTACGCATTATTTTCTATAATTATCTTAGGAATTTATCAAAATAAATTAAAATATCATGAAATCCAAAGTTTCATATATCGCCTAAGAGCTGTCATACATTTTTCAGGGTATTTTCCCATCACTTACTGAAGGATCTACACGCCATCTTGAAATAGGGATTTTCATTTCATGTAGGTTTTTATATGACAGTTAAATGGAGAAAATAAAATTGTAACTGCTTTATCCGAACTAAAAAGGTTTAAAGTTTAATAATATTATTTGTTTAGTAATCATCTTTTATTACATCACAATTATATTTTTCTTCTTATTACATTATTCATTTGTATAATATCAATGGTTATTGCTACCATCTAAGTATGTTGAGTTTTATTGATTCTTTCTTTTATAAACCCACAAATGTTCATATTAGCTTCGTATTATAATTCCTACTTTACTCATTAAGATATTTTAAACTCCATCAAAACGCCAACTCTCGTCTTTTAAAGAATTACATACTTCGTGTAATAGAATTAATAATACAATCTTTCACATTATATGTATAAATAATAGGTGTCCTTATTTTATTGCTCTAAGATTAAAGTTATATAATTATATAAATTAGTTATTCGTGTGTTAACAATTATATAATATATAATAGTGTGTATTACTATTATATTGTATGTTATAAAGTAAGTTCAATGACCTTGATGAGTGTAAAGTGTTGTTTTATTCAATGTATAATGGTTTAATTAACCACAATATCGAGTAAACTTGACTGAACTCATAAATCTCTTAACTTAACTGTCGATAGTCGAAACTTATTGCAATTTATTGGTTGTGATACATTTTAACTGTGGTTATTGAGTATTTGCGGTATTTCCTTAAGAAATATGAGTTATTACATTTTTCAAGATAATAACATTATTACAAATATTAAAGTATATCTTATAATCTTACATTTATAAAAAAAGTATTCCACAAATAGAAAAATATAACCAATGTGAGTAATTTCTAAAAATAATATATTATCGCTATACATAAGAGGATAATTTACTAGTACTAATTTAACGATTTATAATGATAATACATTGCTGTATCACGTGTGTACATTCAATGTATACAAATTCAAGTAAAGGTTCAATTTATTGCTGTGTCTCACAGCTTGTACAGAGTCACACTTTAAGTAAATAAAACATTATATAGAATTGAACTAAAACTTTAAAGGATTTTGTTTGGATTTGATACATTTAAACTATAAACTTATAGTGAAAAGAATTGCAAAAAATCCGTGCCCGCAGGAGGACACGCGTGGGTAGACCTCGTGTGTAACTCGTTTAAAATATAACTCACTACCTAAGAATAATACATGATGCCGTTGTTTACATCAAACATTTTCAAGCAAAAAGCGGTTTTAATTTTTTTTTTCGGAAAAGGTATCTTTTTTGGAAATACTTTTAATACTTAAATTTAGAGTAAAAAATAACATTTCTATTAAAAATATTTGAATTGAGGGAATGTTACCAGAAAAAAGTTGACGTGGTTTTACCTACCTTAAATTTTCAAGCTAAAAGTGGTTTTTATTTTTTTTCTCGGAAACGGTACCTTTTACGGGCAAAACTTCTAGTACTTAAATTTAAAGTAAAAAATAACCTTTCTATTAAAAATACTTGTGATGTAAGAATATTTACCAAAAAAAAGTTATGAATTTTTTTCCAAAAAATTTCGGTTTTTTTACCCCCACCCCTAAGTTATTGAAGTTAGGTTTTCGGTTTATGTACATTAGTTATAGGTATTCATCAAAGACATCATATAATATGAACGCGATTGATTTTCTTTGTATAGGGAAAAAGTTATGGTCGAAAAACTGAAATCAGAAAAAGTGAGGCCCTAGCGCCCCCTGTGTCCGGATTTCTCTGGTTAACGAACTTGACCTTCATTTTTGGATGGTTGATTTTTGTGCAAAGTTTGAAAGCGATCCGAGCGAAACTGCGGCCGCTATCGTGCTGACAAAAGTCGAATCTGGACGCACGCACGCATATATATATATATATATATATATATATATATATATATATATAAACTTTTTGACCAATGGTCATTTCGGACTCAGGGGGTCATAAGAAGACCTCCTGTGAAGAAATTTTTCCAAAATTCGAAAGTAGGGGACAAATGAATGGGCAGACCGAATTCTTCGAGGTCTACCCAAAATCATATCATTAACTAATGATATGATTTTTGCAATTCTTTTGTCTATAGTTTTAAATTAATGTATTATGTTCAATTGACATAGATATAATTCAAAAAACTTGAGAGGAAAACCTTTGGTAAACCAGAATTATTTCAAAGACTGGGAAAAGCAATCTTGCTAATAAAATGCTTTTATCTTTAGCATGATAGCCGCTCTTGCCTTTTTTATTATAATAAACTAAATCTTTTAGATATTAAAAATAGTATTCTATAAAATATTTTAATACGATAATAATTTATTTCAATTCATAATATGTTATTTGTTATTATATACAGATGGTTTGTAAATTTTGATCCAATTTTTGTACATTAACTAGTAAATGTATAAATAACATAAAGATGTTGACATAACATTTATTTATTTATTTATTTATTTATTTATTTATTTATGTACCATTAACTTGCACAAAACAGAAAAATATACAATGACAAAAAAAAAGTGTACAAAGGTTTAACTTATCTCTTTAAGAGATCTCTGCCAGTTACACAGTGCCAGTCTTACAGTTACAGTTGACAATGCGGATTGGTACGTTAAAAACATAAAAAAAACCATGCAAAACAAAAAAAAAAAATATGAAGAAAATTTTGTATTATTAATATATACATATATATATAAATACATGTCATATAATACATAAATATTAATTAATACATACCATGAATATATATTTTTACACACTATAAATACATACTATATATTATATACCATATAAATATTGGCATACAAAATTACATACTAATTTACATATATTAATTATGATGAAGAGATGAGAGGTAGTGTTGTTTCAGTCTTAGCTTGAATGAGCTAAGGGTTGGATTTCCATAAAAGATATTATCCGGAAGAGAATTTCAAAGACGAGCCGCAACGACAGTAAAAGAATTTGAATAAAAAGAAAACTAGACTTTTATAAAAAGTGGTTCTGAAGCTAATGCCAAACTTCATAACTTCAATTTAGCAGCTAATTTTTCTAGAGATGTAAAACGTGGCGGTGTGTGTATTTTCACATGGACAAATTTAAAAACTAAAGAAATACAAGACGTAAAAAAATTCGCTCAAGTCTATACGTTTGAGTGCTGTGCCGTTGAACGAATTGAACTGCGTTGCATCATCCTATGTGTGTATCGTATTCCGAACTCTGACATAAATATATTATTTGAAAATTTGGACTTAACACTGAATGCATTCAAAAATACGAAAAAAAGTGTTATTATCGCCGGTGACTTGAATATTGACCTACTATCTGACAATAATGTGACAAAGAAATTAATAATGTTATTTTTTTTTTTTTTTTTTTTTTTTTTTTTTTATACCCTCTGGGTTAGTGCATTCCACCTGATGGAAAGTGGAAATGTAGTCATAGATGGTAAGGCGCATTAACCCAGTAACCTATTCACTCTTTTCTTGAAGACACCCACATCGTATTGGGACGGAAATACCGACGCAGGCAAGCTGTTCCAGTCCTTCGCTGTACGAACTAAAAAAGACGAAGCAAAGCGCTTTGTTCGGACAGGGGGAATGTCCACAACGTAAGGATGGATATCTGCCGTGCGTCGGAACGTCCTGTGATGGAAGGGGGATGGAGGAATTAAATCATGTAATTCCTGCGCACACTCACCAAAATGTATCCTATAGAATACTGAGAGGCTAGCAATTCTACGCCTGTGTTCAAGGCTGTGGAGGTTGGCTTCAACCAATTCAGGGTCGCCTATAAGCCTCTTTGCTCGCCTCTCAATTGAGTCCAGAACCGCAAGATGAGACTTAGCGGCACCAGCGAATATATGCCCACAGTACTCCACACACGACCGGATCTGTGCTTTGTATAATACAAGTAGCTGTCCCGGTGTAAAGTACTGACGGACCTTCGCAAGAACGGCAAGCTTTCCTGCAGCTGCTCTTGCTCTGGACTCAATACACCGACCAAAGTTGAGGTTCGAGGAAATCTCTAAGCCTAACAACTGAAGCCGGTCACTGTATTCCAAAGATGCACTCTGGAAAGTAGAAGCCAAGGTGAAAGGGCTCCTTTTGGCGGTGAACAGACACGTCTACGTTTTGGTGGCGTTGAATTTGACAAGATTGGCTTTGCCCCATGCGGAGACTGCCTGAAGTTTGTCATTCAAACGTTGCACCATGGCTTCTCTTTCAGACTGTACTTGATCTCTACTAGCCCGACTACTTGGCAGGTATCTTTCTACAACTGTGCTGTCGTCTGCATACCCATAGATACCGGGCTTCAGCAGATCGTTAATGTGCAGCAGAAATAGAGTTGCAGAAAGAACGAACCCCTGAGGCACTCCGGCATTTATTGTCAAGGGTTCCGAGAAACACCCGTCGACAACTACTCGGAGAGATCTTTGGTTCAGAAAGTCCGTTACCCAACCGATCAGACCAGGAGATATACCGTATGTTGAAAGCTTGCTTATAAGGCTCGCATGCCAGACCCTGTCAAATGCCTTCGAGACGTCAAGAGAGACGGCGACCGCTTCTCCGTTCTTCTCGATGGCCTCGCCTAAAATGTGCGTAGCGTACACTAGAAGGTCCCCAGTGGACCTATTTCGGCGAAATCCGTACTGTCGGTCACTGATGAGATCGTTACCTTCAAGGTACGCTAAAAGGCGCGAGTTCAATACACGCTCCATAATCTTGCAGAGTAAGGAGGTGATTGATATCGGTCTATAATTGGCAGGATCGGCACGACTGCCTTTTTTGGACTGGTTGCACGTTAGCAAGCTTCCAAGATTTCGGCACTATTCCAGACTTGAAAGAGAGACGATACAGACGTGTCAATACAGGAGACAACTCAGCTGCGCATGTCTTGAGCAGAATGGCTGGTATACCATCAGGGCCACTGGCTTTATTCACATCAAGACGACACAATGCTCTCCATACCTCTTTGTTAGTGATGCGGATTTCAGGCATCGAAATACCGCAGTGAGGAAGATGCGCTGGAGAAGCATTGCCAGTGTCTAGATATGAATTTTCAACGAACAGAGAAGCAAATACATTCGCTTTCTCTGTCGCTGTATGGGCCAGAGATCCATCCGGCTTCAGCAGAGCAGGTAGTGAGGGTCGGCAGAAGTTTGACTCGATCGCTTTGGCAAGAGACCAGAAAGCTCGACTGCCAGTAGGTCTGACAGAGAGCTTTTCGCCATTCTTAGCGATACGATCGCGACGAGCCTTCCGTAATGCCTTTTTATAGGACTTGGCAGCTTGGTTAAAGGCTCTCTTCTTTAAACTTACATCTGGAGCTTTGCAGCTTCGAGCATCAGCCCAAATTAGGTATGCCGAATGTTTTCGGTCTTCAGCATGACCACATTCGGCATTAAACCATGGGCGAGCTTTGCCACCGATGGGTACGTCAGCAAAAGGAATGAAGTACTCCATTGCCTGATGTACCACATCGGTTATAGCATCCGCGCAACTCGACGGATCCAAAGAAGAGAAGCAGACCTGCCGCCAAGGATAAGACGCAAAGAAGTGCCGCATCTCATCCCAATCTGCTGACTTGTATTTCCATACTCGCCTAACACCAGGTGGTTCGAAAGCTGGTGGGGAATATGTAAATACAGATTTCACCAAACAGTGATCGGAGGTTCCCAAGGGGGAGGTCACCTCAACACGATACCTGTCCGGATCAGTTGTCAGCAAAAGGTCCAGGCAATTGGCTGCATGGCCAACTACATCTGGTACCCTTGTCGCTTGCCTCACCAGCTGAAAGAGGTCGAAAGACAACGCAAAATTCCGCGCTTCTCTTCCAGCATGGTCGGTCTTCTGGTACGGGAACAGCCAGTCCTGATGACAGGCATTAAAGTCCCCCAGAAAGACGAGCTGCACTGAAGGGCACTGATGCAGAGCCATATCAGCAGCCTCACCGAGATACTCAAATAATTTAGTTGTCTCCTGATCACCGCTGTGCGAACGGTAGACACAGCAATACAGGATTTTTCCGTTTCCTGTGTCTACTAAAATCCATAAGGAAGAAAAAGTGGGGTCTTCAAGGTGACGGAGACGCAGGATACGGAGGTCGTTCCGTGCGTATACACAGACCCCGGCACGTGAGCGAAAGTTGTACTCTAACGAGTAACCGGGATGATCCAGGTACGCAACGCTTAAAGGATATTGTATCTGTGTCTCCGTCAAAAAGAGCAAGTGCGGTTGCTCTGTCTCCAGGTGGTGGTGGACAGGTAAGAGATTAGAGTGCAAGCCCCTGATGTTAGTGAGGTGCACTTTAAATGAGGAGGAGTGCAACCGCTGTAAAAACTTCTTCTTTTTAATGGACTTTTTCATAATAAAAAATAAAATAAAAGAGTGAATAGGATGAGAAATGGCAGTTGAACGAGGCGGTACGTATCAAACCCGGCGCTGAAATTTGTGATGTCATGCCACTGGGAGGCTAGTCTGGAGACTGCGGGGACGCCCGAACCCCCCCAGGGATCGCCATCGGGCCTCCTCATCTGGTCGCCAACCAGCACGATGGAGCCACCCTGGGATTTTACACGGCTGGCGGGGCAGCCTTTCGTGGGTGGCTGGCCCACTAATTGGGCCCCCAACTATCTGCGGGCGGCCAGCGGAAAGCCGTCGCTTCGGATCCCGCTACCCTCCTCGACTAGACACCCGACACAATAAGCACCAACTCAACGCCAAACCGGTTCGCCAACGCAACGCAACTGTTCAGACCCATTTCCCATATAGACGGCTTCATCGAACAACGTGCCGGAACACGACTAGGTCGCTTTGCGGCACGACTTTGCCCGATGGGTGGTAACCTTGCCGGCGACTCGATGTTATGGTCTACCACCGTGAAAATGTTATTAGATAATTATAATATTAAATGCCATATAAATAAACCCACTACACGTAACAAATGTATTGACCATATCGCGAGTACCATAGACGAAGTTACAGCAGGTGTGTTTCAATCAGAGTTGTCTGACCATAATACTTGTCAAATAACTTTTAATGTAAAATCGAAGCCACAACTTGTCATGTATTATTTTATTACTGTCAGAGATTATAGTAAGGATAACATAAAAAAAATTCAGGACTGCATGAAAGCTATTACATGGAAACAAATAACAGACATCACCGATCATGCTGATACTGACACTGTAAAACAAAATTACAATAAAATCTTCAACATATTTTTCAATGAACTTTTGTTATTCTATGAACTCTGTTTTCCTCAAATACAGATAAAAATACAAATCAACCCAAAACTATAAAATGGATAACAAGTGGATTAAAAAAATCAGCAAAAACAAAAAGAAAATTGCGATATAAGAGCTACAAAACGAATAAAATAGAAGATAAAGATAATTATTTGAAGTTCACTAAAATATTAAAATCTTGTATTAATCAAGCCCAAAAAAAGACAAACAGAAAATATATTGCTGCGTCAGTTAACAAATGCAAAGCTGCTTGGACTGTTATTAAAGGATGCGATCATAATTTCAATCAACTTAAAGATCTGGAAGAAATAGTGATTGATAGTATGAGTATTAAAAATCCTGTTGATGTTGCTAATAAGTTTAACGACCTCTTTGTCGACAAAAAAAATAAGTGTGACTTAATGAAACACAATAAAATGACCCTGACAGGATATGTAGTCAGCAAATCTATTTTCTTGGAGCCATGCAGCACACAAGAGGTTACTACTACTATAAAATCCTTAAAAAACACAAAATCGGTCGGACAGGACGGTATAAGTACTATGGTGCTAAAAGTAGCTGTTGAAGAGTTGTCGCCAATATTGTGCTATTTGATTAATTTGTCTTTTATCTGTGGCACTTTTCCGTCAAATTTAAAAACGTCCATTATAAAGCCAGTTCATAAAAAGGGTAATATTACTGACATCAATAATTATTTTCCTATATCACTTACCGCAGTTATCTCTAAAGTGTTTGAAAGAATTATGCACAATTATCACTTTCCTTACGAAATGCAAGACAATTAAAAATGAGCAAAATGGATTTCAAAAAGAGAAATCAACGACTTTGGCACTTTTTATGTTACTAAAAAACGTTATATCGTGTATTGACAGCGGTAGTCCAGCCTGTGTTATGTTCTGCGACATGACAAAGGCTTTTGATTATGTGTCGCATGACTTATTATTGAAAAAATGCGAATGCTATGGGCTTCGTGGAGTATGCAATAAATGGTTGGAAAGCTATCTTAAAAACAGAAAACAGTTTTTCAAATTTCGAAATTGAACGAGAAAAAGATATATAAATTAATGTAATATAAGTAACATATTAAATTAAGTCAAATAGTTATATGTCAAGTCTGAAAATTATTGTATATTATCAATATTAACCACTATTGAGACACATGAAGAAGAATTTCTGATAAGCAATCATTTTTTTAAATTCGTTATTTATATATATATATATTTACATCAAAATCACATATTACAAATTTCTTTTACTGAGTAAAAGCATTTCTCAACCAACCAGTCACGAAGTTTCAACTTAAATCTAAAGTATGGCAAATTTCTAATCGTAGAAGGCAATTTGTTATAGATAACTATCATCATGTGATAGCAGTTTTTAGAACCAAAAGCAGTCCTAATTTGAGGGTAATAGATTTTATTCTTATCCCTAGTATTAAATGCTATACTGCATAATGCGTTTCCACGAGCCTCGTAGTAGTTAGTCATGGCCAAATCTCTTCATAAAACACCCAAGTTCGTATATATGTATAATTTATTTAATTTTTGTTAGTTAATTAAATGTTATTTTATATAATACAATTTAATTTGATAATTTTATTTAATGTTATTTTTATGAAGTTAAAATAGTCTGTAATAAACTTTCGCATGTCACGCCGTTGACTAAACATGTACATATATATTAACAATATTGTGTTATGTATGCCATGTTTTCTGCAAATAAAAGATTTTAATAATTATTATTATTATTAATAAAAAGTTTACTAATACGAACTTAATAATCTATATTATCATTTTAGTAAATGTATGAAATTAATATTTCAATTTGAATACTTGTAATGTGTAAAATGTAAATCCTTTTTATGAGAAGTAATTTAATCATAGCATAAAATACAAAAATGACTACTGTAATATTCCAATTTCATTTATAACATTATTTTAACTGTCCATATTTTGTTTCAACACTGTCTTAATACCAGCATAACTAACTTCCTTTATTTTATATTTGAGGAATCTTAAGAAAAAGCAAATTGGATCTAAAATTAGAGATAAAGGGATAAAAATAAAGGAAGCTTCTCCTTCAAAGTTTGTAAAGCATCATTTTGATTTTCTTTGAATCTAAAAAAAAGCAAACATTTCAGAAGCTCGCTTTTGATCAGTAAAGGTATTATTCCTCTAGAGCAAGTTTAATAACAGCTTTTACTAAGTTGAATAATCTTTTAAATTATTTTTCATTTTAATTTACAATTTTTAGTTTAAGATTGTAGATGTTACTTACTTACATTTATATAACAATACTAAAAATGAGAAAGTCTGTAATTCTTTAAATACGACAGATTTTGTCAATGTGATAGATTTCAGCATGAAAAAGGGTAAACTATTTTATGGCAATAAAATAACCTAAAGGAGGAAGGAATTTATATAAGGGCATTTCGTTACGACAAACTATTCAAATTAGATAACCCAGCAGTAGATGGAATAGATTTCAAATGAATCCCCATGAAATGATCCCCATTTCAAATGAAATAAAATTTATAAAAATTCGGTACATATAAAAATCCATTGTAACCATATATTAAACAAAAAAAAATGTTTATCTGAAAATTAAACAAAAATCCCATTGAAAATCCTTGTAGATCATCTTATCAGCTTATTAATTAAGTCAACCCTCAATAGACAATCTGATAAGGGTCTACTTCTTTAAACTGAAGTACTTACAGGACACAGAGATTGCACTCCAAGAAATTATTTAGCTCACCGCCATTATAATTTATACATATAACTAGACGGAAACTGTTAGCATCTGACGGTAGTGAACACAAAAGATTTACATTTAATTAAGAAAATAACTTTTTGAAAAATAAAATGATATCCCATCAGTAAATCAAAGGACCTTTATAAGTGAAGTTGAAAAGAGTTTTACAACATGACAGGGTGTTACGTGGCAAAATTTATTCATACTAATTTAAAAATTAAATGAATGTTCATTAAAGTATCGTCGTTGGCAATGCGTAATAAAATAAAAAAAACTTGAATAATTTTCTATGGTATTACTACACACCACAAAAGATGAACTTTGAGGATCATAATGTAAAATTTTATATGAATAAGTAATTCGTTATAAAGGACCTTGTCTTCCCTTAGTCAGGTAGATAACATACATATTTATTACTTCTTAATAGGTGATTCAACTGTATAAAATGAATAAAGAGATTTTTGAGTTTTGGCACATATTAATAAAAATACATATTAAATAATTGGATCCATATATTGATGATAACAATGATTCTACAATTTATTATTTCAAGGTAGTTGATTTCAAATAACATGTCTACAATATTCATTGAAATTTTAGATCAATAAATACAAACTATTTTAAAGAAGTTATTCATATAAATTGTGTTATATTCAATAAACCTAGAACATTCAAGATGCATGAATAGTATTTGTCAAGTCCATGGAATTTAAATTCATAACGTTAATTAAATCTTTTTAATATATCTTTAAAATATTATGATAATACCTAATTCATAGATCTGACCGAGATAACAAAAACTTATTTGTTGCTTTGAGCAAGCGACCAACACTTTACTGTGACAAACGAATCAAAATTTAGGTTAACCTTTCAAGTGCTTTCAATAAGTATATATTTAAATGAAAATGCTAAATATTTTTAAAATCTGGGAAATGATAAAATTTAATAATAAATTAATAATCAAATACTCCTTATTAGATTTAGAAACCTTTCTAAAGATACAAAGCAGTAGTGCTATTGATTCAGTCTACAAATAGTATTTGTACAGTTACAGGTTTTATTTATTGTTTAACATACCCTCTAGGTATATTCTTTCCAATTCACCAGCTTTTATCAACTTAGAAAGCGGCCAGGATAGAATTACAAGTTGCACTAATTAAGGCAAGCTACCAAAAAACTACACTCTACTTAATTAAGCTCCATTCTGCTGTTCACTGATACGTGAGAAGATTTTAAAATAACATTAATAAAAAATGGAAAATAGACATTTCATTAACTACAATGTACATATATATTTTTTTAAATAATTAGTTATATTATTATTTCTTTTATAGATTTGTTAAGGATATAATGTATATATTAATTCTATGATGTACGTAGTAACGGTGCTTACTAAACCGCTGTAGTATATTGTATGTAACAAAATAATTTTGAGTGTCTGTTTAATATAGTTGTTTAATAATAGAGTTGTTTCGAGTAAGAAGGTAAGCGTAACAACTATACTCTAGCATTGATTTTACCGAGGGCCTTCATTTGGACAACTTAAATAATTTAAAATTGAATACTGATTTCTTTGGTATTATAAATAAAACGGATGACTTACACAATGAATTAATTAGATTTCCAAGTGTTATGATTCTTGATTGCAAAATGAAACTAATAAACTTGTTATATTAATCTATACAACTATGAATGAAATCTTTAATTTATTTATTTTTCGAAATCACATATAAAAAGTAATTTCAGTGCAGACGTAAAATATTGCCAAAATACCAACGAATGTACCGGTGGTATCGGAACACCAATGATTGTTACTTTTATGAGTTGCTTCGATTGCATTACAACTTATTTTACCTGGTTACAATATAAGGTTACTTGAAATTGGTTTTAGAAACTTTAATTTGTATTCAATTGAATCTACTGTTGTACTTTATATATTATTGATTTAATTAGTTAAAATATGTAGGATATTCTAATTTATTTTACAAAATTATGAAATTAAATAACTTTTAAATAATGTAAGTAACACAGAAAAAAATCAAAACACTTGCATTTATTAAGATAAAGAAATTTATAAAAATATTAAACAATACTAACTTTACAATTAAATATAAAATGACTCTGAGATATTGTATTAAGAAAGCATATTGACACTATTATAGTTTTCTTACGATATATATAGACTATACAACTCGTATTAAAATTAGTAACCAAAGTTAGAATTAGGCTATTAATAAAAAGTTGTTTCTATTAAGAGTGTAAGCATGCTTTTAAAATAAACGCTTAAAAGGAACTCTGAACTTAGAAAATTTCTGATATCATAAAAAATTTATTCACATAACTTTTAGCATAATATTACAAGAGATTTATGTAAATTTTTATTTGATTTTTGATTTGACTGTATAAATGTTTTTAATTTTACTATAAAAGAGTCTAGATGCTAATATAAAAAGTTACAAATATTTAAAATCTTTCTAATTATTGAAATTTGTAAATTGAATAGATACCTTTAAATTCAAATGATCACAAGACTGCAAAGGATTGGTACAATTATTGAAATAAAGGGATTAAAGGGAAGGGATCTGTATGTTGAAATAAAAGGTAAAATATTCGGTTCAGTCGGGGTTTCCGTGTTCTTTTCGGGGGTTCTCTTTCCGTGTTTCCCTCAGGTGTGATTTCTCATCCGTAACTCGTACGTGTCTGTTCTCTCTGTTCTGAATAACATTTTAACCTTTTCCACAATCATATGTCTACATCATTGTTATATCTTATTGCATAATAATCCTGGCTTATGGTTATGAATCCACTTACTAATTTGATTGGTGTTAAGTTCCAAAGCACTAATGCTTACGGGCACATGCAAGTAATACTGGTAATGGTTTTACTTCCCAATTAGGTAATAGCAAGTTAGAGAGGAGTGGTCAGCTGCAGCGGGCCAGTGAAACTATTATTAAAGGCAAACTGCCAAGAACAGTGCTCTGCTAAATATAACTATATCCCATGCCAAAATCATTTGCTCTTAAGGAGGGTTCCACATACACTGTAGAAAATTAGATATAATGGAAATTTAAATGTATTACATCTGCATACCTTACACGAAAATTAAATTAGGAACTTAATTCTAAATATTTAGATGAATATTAAGACCACTTATAAGGATGGATGATGTACAATAAATAATATATTCATATTGTTACAATAAAAATAATAATAATATATTTATGTACAATATTAAAATGACAAATGCAAGAATGTTTGTTATTTTAGTACAAACGTCAAGTTATACATTCCTTCAGACTATTTTGTTTCTTCTTAACATTAATATAAGTTGTGGAGTTTTATGAAAATAAAGAAAAAAAATCAAAGACAACAGACAAATTGCGACTTAGAGGACAAAAACGTAAATATTTAGGTTTAATAAGAAGGACGATGTGTTTGTATTTTATTATAGACTGAGATATCGCACACAGCATTTATTTTTGACCTGACACTTGGAGCGATTTGTCTTTATCAATGGAACGTTAGATTATGATAAACTAAGTGTATGTGCAGGATATCTACTTGAAATATGTACGATTTTTAGTAGAGTATTTGAATTTGTATTCAGAATTTTAGCTATAGTCTATTTAGAGGAATATGATCAATATTCTTCTGAATAGAATATATGGGCAAAGACAATAAATTTTCTCCACGTATTTCCGCATAAAATTATACCTACTGAATGAATTTAAATTACATTCCTAGGGCGAAGTTCATTATACTAGAAATTGGCTTGAGATTTGAGTTAAATAAGTTACTTTATTATTTTATTAAATCGATACTATAAAAAAAAAACTATAACTAATTATGCCCATAAAATCATATAACACTAATATCACTTCATATTTTTATTTCGGTGATAACAAAATGGGTGTTAGTGCCCTCTACGAGAATATCAAAACAATTTTATGGACGAGGGAAGCAAAAGAGACGATGACGAGATGACGATGACGATGACGAGATCTGATGGTTGAAAATACAATAATATATATAATATAAGAAGAGTCTTATATACTTAAACCATTTATTTTAAGAATATGATTTTAACCATTCTGGTACCGTGAAATACAGAAATAGAAACACCCAAAATGCTACTTTTGAACAACTTTATTATTATTGTTAGCAATCATAATCACTTACTACAACTTAAGGAAGTAATTGTAATATATTATACTATTAATATTTGATAATAAGCCATGGTGGTGGAATTTTGTTTCAATATACGTAATTCTATTACATATTTAGTTTTGAAATTTACAACATTAGACCAATATTTTGATTTTATATTTATGAATTTTTAATAATGTAATTAATACTTTTTAATGACACAAATTACTGCCTCACAAAAATAACATTCTATAATCATACATATTTTAGACACAGTCTCTGCACGTCTTAGTAAATTCTTAAAAATGATGTTTTGATTTGTATAACGGTCTTAAAATACATTATTTTGTATATTGTTTAAAGTTAAATAATCAATGTTATCCACATTATATCATATGTGAATTCTAGATTCTAAAAGAATGTGTAATTCTTTGCATGTCTATAATCGCAATATAAATCCTATCGCGGCACTCTCTAATGGCTCTGTCGGGTACAACACAGGAGCTATTTACTTTATTAAGAGCTTTTTAAGCCCTGGAAAAGTTATCAGAATGCTAGCGGGTTTGGTAGATTATATTTACCTAAGGATTTGGAACGAATTCCATTTTATCGATGATCATTATAATTGTAATGTTAAGCTGTACTCACATATAGTTTTTACTTACACTGAAATCACAAAACGGAAGGTATTAGCGGTGAAACTTTAGTAAGACGAGTAACAATATCAAAGAAACCGTTTCACACAAAGTTTTTTTTCTATAACTGTTACTATATCAGGGTTATTAAGATAACCCTCAAGTGTGTTTACTTTTACAAGGCTTATATTGAATAGTAATAGTAGCAGTAGTAGCAGTAATTTTTAAGACTTTTTCACTACATTCTGGTTTCATAATGACACAAATAAAACCTATTTTAATAATTGGAACAATAACAATATATTATTAAATAATTGAAACAATGATAATAAATTAAATAATGTAGTAATAAATTTTCGAAAAGAGATCGCAGTACAATGAGAATGGGAAGTGTTTAATTAACTATATTAGTTTTCTGTCCCCTGAATTAGTTTCAGAGTCATACCCGTAGTTAATTTTACACCTAGATTAATTAATAGAATTTTATTTAAAAGTAACTTGTTATATAAAGTCCCATTTTACTTATTTATGTAACTTTTTTCACATCGACTTTTTTGCTGTAATAATATTTTATAACTTGACCGTTATCCATCTATACTCGTACAGTTAATTCATCAGTAGACAATTTGAGTATTTTAAAAAACCTTACATAGAATGAGTCAAGTCTGTATAATTAATATAATAATGACATGTGAAATTTATGCTTGTTTTGGATGTAAAATGAAGCAACTATAAAACATAAAAACAATATTATAGTTGTTCTTATTATATTAGTTTTTTTTAATCCAATTCCGTAATATTCAGTATTAACTATGGAATACCTGATATATATCAAGTGATTTGATAAAAGTAATAACTACTTAACTGTTTTATTAACTCACTAACTGAGACAAACCTACATTTTATATTTCCGCGATTAGGACTGTTGCAAGGTATAAATAGTTTTGAGTTTGATATTATAAAAAACAACACATAAATGACAGTTAGTTATACACCTTCGCATTGTAACTTAGAAGTGGGCGTAATATTGGTGGTGGCTTATAATATTATTAAGATACTTTCACTTTTGTGAACAAGAGTTTATCTTGGGAACGAAGATGAGTATGTATTGTTTGATAGGACCGCACTTAGGCGTTGTGTACACAGAGATATTGTTTAATATCACGTACAATTAATCTCACTGGACTCTACGATAAAACATAAAAAAGATAATAAAGTTTTGTAAAATAATGCTAAAGAATAACATAAGGGAATGAACAATTAAAATATTAGGTCATAAGATTACATTTCATTGTTTACAAGAGTTATATGAGAGGTTGGTAATGGACTTTATGACTATTGTGGCCCGTGACATAAAAATTATTATTTATTGTAATTTTATAGAAATAACGGATAGAGACTTTTTATCTTTCTGATACACCTTTATACAAGACAATTCCAAGAAAAAATCACATCAGTTTATATTTCTAAAGTTAGGTTACGTATTAATTTATGGAATATTACAATAAAAAAAACTTAAAATATACCAATTAAATAATATTATCAAATGAAAACAAAACAGTTAAGAAAATAAATGAGAAGTATTATGTGTTATACATATTGTACACGTATACATCTGTATGTATGTATTGTACAAGTCAATCTCGCTAACTTTATGACGTCACGTTTCACGACTGCTTACAGATTATGAGTTATGTTTATTGACTTCCACATTTTGTTTATTAGGAAAATATGGTACCTTATTACTATACTTACTACTATATTTGAAAAAGTTATTTTCCATTTTATTAAAAATATAAGTAATGGCACGGAATATAAGTACTGAAACGGAACTAATGTTAATAAAAGACATGAATAATGAACAAATAGTTATTTATAGTACTATAATATAATAGTATTAAATGCTTAGAAAGTACCACCTCATAATATTAATTAAAGGTGATAGGAGGTATTAAGTTTCTAAAATCTTGGTATCTTAAGTTACTATATATACTATACCTATATACTCGTAGTATACCTAGTATCATTTATAAGGCGACAGTTAAAGAAGACGAATTATATATATCTCAAAGTAAAAACATCGCAAAAATAAAACCATTTTATAGTATTTACTTTTCTAACCGAAAATAATTTTTAATATACGATATCACTGTAACAAATCCAGTTTACATTACTATATACATTATAAAAAATATATGAAAATATATATTTAAAACGTTATAGACGATATTTTAGGAGAATTAAATGATATTATACTGAATAGAAGTGATAGTGATTGAAATGTATTACTCTAAGAAAAAAGGCTCGCTCGATACATTTTTATCTATTTCCGGCAGACCACATGTGAATCGTATTTCGGTATTCTTTATATCTTTTTGTGTGTGACCGGAACTAAAGTGACAGAGACACTTCACAGCTCATATATCACTTGAAGGTGTAACGGCCTGTTGACTCCAACTGATACTCCATTGACCCGTATATATTTATCTGATCAAAATATTTTTAACATGATCTCTTTCGATACTTTTTCTAATGGAATATCGCGATAATTCATTGTTATGTTGTGTTTACAGATTAAATTTATTATAAATCAACATGAATTATTAATACCAATGAAAACAATGTAATCGACAGACTATAATTTATATTGTATATATTTATATAAGGTACGAATATGCGGTTTTATATGCGATATTATAAACACACTTTACAAACTTGACATCCCACCGCCTGTGCGTAAGAAGTGGCAGTATAAACTGCCACTTTCGGCAACTTTACTTTATAATTTAAAGGAGTATCGAAGCAAGGCGTGAAAAGTATCGCACAGGGATCTTAAGTCCCACCATGTTTGATCAAATATATTCTTGAAAGTATACTTTGTGTAGGATATTTGGTTTTGCAAATTAATAAATTAATAAATTTAAATTTGTAGTTCACCCTTTCCAGTGTAGTGTTTTAGTAACCAGTGGGTCGCTTACAATCGAATATCCAATTTAAGACTCAATTTGTTAATACTAAATTTAAATTAGTACAAAAAATAATATGCCAGCTAGACTCAACGGTGGACCACTTCTTTAAAAAATTTAAATAATTATATTGAATAAGATCCTTAATATTAATGTAGATTTACGTACGTTAAATAGTATTCCTCACAAGATTATCTTACAAAAATCTATTGCCGAGCAGTTTAATTAGGCTAACTGTTGGATATTGATATATGTCATATGTGATAGTTGATTTGTAGAGAGTATCAGTTGCAGAAGTCTTAAACACACTGACATAACATAATTAAAGAGATTACTATTATTTAATATTTGGATGTATTTATATTTGTATACCCATAAGTGGTTAAATCTAGTACGAGTATATAAGAACCTTTTTATGTTATCAATAGTAAAAAAAATCCTGGTATTTTCTACAATCAGAATTTAATAAAATTATTGAACTGAGCGTAAGCGAAGCTCTTAACCGTTTGGGAAACCTTTTTTTGTGTTTAGTTGTCTCCAGAATGCGACGAGATAATTAGCTAAAAATTTTTTCATGTATGTTTCAGTCGAACGCGGATGTTATAGCGAAAACAGATTGAAAAAATGATTAGCCATTCAAAAGTTATCAAGAGAAGAAGAAAGGAGAGGGGCTCAGCTCAACCCGCCGCTAACGGTTAGCGGATCCTAGTAAGCTAACATATTTAACTCAAATCTGATGCCAATTTCTGGTATAATGACTTTTTTCCTTTGGAAAATAATTTAAATTCATTCAGTAGGTGCAACCTGATGCGCAAATATGAGGAGAAAATTGATTGTCTTTGCCCATATAACGACCGACCATAGTCTGGGAATTTCCTTTCATAGAAACATTGATTATATACCTTTGAATAGAGTATAGTTAGAATCCTGAATCGAGATTCAATATCTTCAGAGATTCGAGAAACTATAGCTAAGGTTCTGAATACAAAGTCCTTTACAGTATAAACCTGCATATCTTGAATTTTGGATACTAACACAGATATGTTATTATATTATCACCAGAAAGGGTTTTTGCCTGGCATTTCTGGATGCCTCGAACATAATACGTTACTATCGGAAAGCCTTAAAGATGCCAGAAATAGTGAAAGACAAATAACGGTATGTTGGATAGACTTAGAGAACGCTTTCGGGTCGGTACAACATGAACTGATGATGTTCGCGCTAAGATGGTATAACTTTCCTACGTTAGTAAGTGACATGATTGCATCATATTATTCAAAATTAAAATTTTCCATAATCACAAATGAAAATCATTCCAAACCATTAAATTACAACATAGATTTATTTCAAGGTTGTTGTATTTCTCCAATTATATTTAACATAGTGATCAATATTTTAATAGATAAATTAATTAAAAACGAAAAGAAATGGGGTTATCGGTTTAAGTTTAACAATAAATACACAGAATCCATACTAGCATTCGCAGACGATCTCGCGATACTGACACGTAATAAAAAACAATGTCAGCTACTTTTAAATGTTGTGGAGGATTTCTGTGCTTGGACGGACGGATTGAGGACAAAACCCAATAAATGCTACAGTCTGTGTCTGGGTAGGCGGAACACCAGATATACCTCTTACGATCCGGGCCTTATAATAGGCGGTAAGTGCGTTACTACTATTACCGACGCAGCTCCGTTCAAATTCTTAGGCAAAAAAAATCGATTACCAAGGGCGTACTCCATCTTTAGATTTAATAGTCGATAGCTTTTTGAATGATCTTAAAAAGGTAGACAATCAGCCCATAAGTAACATCAAAAAGGCTTGGATATACGATAATTATTTAACATCACGTTTAAATTGGCCTTTCCTCGTTTACGATATTAATAAGACCCTTTTGTTAAAGTTGCATCTAGCAAGCGTCATAAGGACATTGAAGTCATGGCTCGGGTTAGCGCATCCAGCGGACTCTTCTACCTTATTTAGAGACCGACATAATTTTGGGTTAAAATTAAAGAAACCATCGGAACTCTATAAACACCTAAGAGTGACCAAGAGACATATCATCTCAAAGTCGAATGATGATACTGTAACATCTCTCCCAAAAGATAAAATTGCCGCAGAGCTGGAGTCACGACTTCAATTCCATAAACAATTTATGATAGGTGCTCAAACAAATAAAGCAGGGCTAGGATCAAGTAGGAAAGAACCAGACATAGAAATAATAAAATCCTTTATTCGGCACGATGAAAATGATAATTACCGGTTGCACGCGATGAGCCTAGAATTGCAAAACGAATGGGTGACCATAGGAGATTTTTGTATTCCATTAGCTTTACGATGGCGCACCCTGCTTCATGATTGGTCCCCAGCATTATTAAATTTTATCTTAATGCATTCCAAATGACTCTCCCAGATCAAAGTAACTTAGTAAGATGGGGCAAAGCCACCGAAAAATCTTGCAACATCTGCGGGGAGGCAGTAGGAACCGCGAAACACTTGCTAGTAGGGTGTAGGGTACTATTAAATAGAGGTAAATACTCGCGTCGCCACGATAATGTATTAGAAATCATACGAGAAGCGGTTAGTCTTTCTGTAGCAAGAGCGCAGAGGGGTATAACAACCACCAAAAAATCAGTAGAGTTCGTAAAGGCGGGTTCGTCCAAAAAATCTAAATTAAAACCTTATTCCATCTTGGACGCGTCTCCTGATTGGACTCTCATGATGGACACGTATGAAAGGCAATACAAAATCCCCGGGGATGTTTGTGTTTCGTCATCTAGGCCGGACTTATTCCTGTATTCAAAACAACTAAGGCGCGTTATACTTGTGGAGCTTACTGTACCCTGGGAAACAAACATACCCAAAGATCATACATTTAAGCTTAACAAGTATTACGAACTATGTAACGAACTGATCAGGAATAGATATATAGTTAATTTGTACGCTGTAGAAGTAGGAGCGAGAGGTATAACAGCAAAATCTCTCTACAACTTATTTAAGGATCTCGGCCTTTCTAGAACGATCATCACTTCATTTCTGGAACGTATTTCAAAGGCGGCTTTAGTAGGTTCTTACGATATTTGGTTAGGTAGGGAGAGGAGCGTAAACAGTGAAGGTGAGCGTGTATGCGCATAGTAAAGGGGCCCCTTAAACCTACATCTGGGTCGCAAGTCCCAGGCATTGTTTGCGCTCCTCTTCTTGCAACGCGATGGGCCCGGCACCCGCACGGTGAATCCATGGAATGCTAAGAAGCTTCGTCTCATACCTTTATTTACAAAATTTATAAAATATTAATTAATAAATAGTAAAAGATAAGGTAAAGAGTTTTTTCTAACCAAATTCAGTAGCTTCATAAACAAGACGATGTAAATAAATTTTTAATAACATGTGAATTTGAAGGGACCGGAGATAAACACAACATCGGTCGGTACAAAAAATATTTATATAGGTTTTGATCCGTCTTTTATTATTATTTTGTGTGTATTTTGTTTTACATCTCCTGTTTGCCAAAATATTAAATAATATTTTTGGTAGTACCATATTTTTGGATCTAAAAGTCTTCAGCTACTTTTGATATTCCGATGTTTACATATTTCATTATTTTACGATCTTAATCCGATTTTTGCTTGTCTTTTTGAATACCTTAAGAATATAAACTTACTTGGTTATTTTACCCACAAAGAGATTTAATTTTCTATATAGGTTATATGTTACATTTTATGGTGAAACAATATTTTAGAGTCATATCGATATGTGTATTCATTATACTTTCTTGGCTGTTGAAAAAAGAAAGGAAAAAATACATTAATACAAAATAACATTATTCCTGGTTTTGTCTATCTTAATATATTGTCAAGAAATAATAAATAATACATTTAATTGTTTTGTACTTTGATAATTTACATAATTTACGTATTCATTTTACTATGTATATTTCATACATAATTGGCAACTGTGGCATTAATTTCAAATTCTTATTTTTATGTAGCAGTCAAGTATTTCCAAGATGAAAAGTATACATTTAAAGTCTTTACAAACTTATTTATGTGTTTGAGGTAATTCAAGTAATTCAATTCAAAGTAACTAGTCAAGTCAACTAAACAATAAAAATATATATTTGGGTTAATATCCTTCATAACTTCAGAAAAAACAGTAATTTCCTAACTTCAAACTTCTAAACATATTTAAAATTAATTTATATAACAAAATTAGGAAACTTTAAGCTCCCAATTACAAAGGGACGGAATGTCATATCTTTAATCATGTAATCATTTTGTTTCTTCACAAAACCTATCTGTGACAAGAAGATATCGGACATTTTTAAAGAAAATGTCTGATTCATCACTTTGTTAATAATTGCTGCTTTGACAATTCACAATAAAATTATTAAAACTCTTTGCCCTAAATAGGTAAATTTATTTATTTAATCCCTCCCAATAGTTTTACTGCTAGTAGGCAAATTTAATTTTAACTTTTCAGGCCATCGGTTAATCTTAGTAATCTTGAATAACTTGAAAATTAGGATTTATATGGTCTAATTACTAACAAGCCAGTAACTTCAATAATTAACAAATCTACCGATTAACAACAAAGTGCAGACGAAGAAAAAGAAAACGAAATTAAAGTCCAAAGCCATTTCATGAACGTTAGTACTGAAGTTAAAATTGTATTTGAAACTAATTAAATTGGTCTTTATTAATAAAAACGGTCAAACTTTTTTGTCTTTGCCTAATTAATGTTTTAATATGCAATCTAGTTCAATTAAACTGAGGTTATCTACTAAGGACAAACGATTTCCAAAATGTCAATAGAATTTCAATTATAATGCGAAGGTAGATAATTACATTTCTTATATTTCATAAGTGCATTGTCAGCCTCTTTGAAATACTTTGATATCTTTCTCGGGATGCTATGAAGTATATTACAACAGATGGAGTCAACGTAACAGCTAGTTTAAAAGAAAACGCATTGGAATAGTGTTCAAAACTTCCTGCTTTATTGATTAAAATTACCTTTATAGTTATCAACTATTGTCTTATAAAATGTCGTGATTCTTTTCTAGTGTATTTCGACACTCTAAGAGGTATGACCAAACTCCAAACCCATAAAGTTTTGTGAATACTAAAGAATTTTTTAAATAAGGACTATAATATGTAACAATTGTGTACAACCAAAAATTAAACAGTACCTCATATTGAGCATTTATTACTGTGTAATGAAATGAAAAGTACTCCAGATAGTTGGATTACGTCCAGCGAACTCACATTTGAAGTTGCAATGTTATTTCTTTCAGTGAATAAAATATATTTATCAAATGAGTATGCGTGAAAACATATTCTTATATTACTCTTATCTTACACAAATGGCACATTATTTGATATTTATTTTGTATGTGTGTGTAACTCACTAGAATGTATCAAACAAGTGTCATAGTCACAGTGAATAATGTGCTAAGATAACATCTCCGTCGATTTCTCTCGTTTTTGGTTCACAGACCATTATCCCTTATCTAAGTCCATTGCTTTGGATCTCATTAATCACATTAACATCCCTGTGTGAGCTTATTACCCTTTTAAGGCCATCTTTATATAGATAAAAGAAAATATATATACATGAAGGTTAAGAAGCCAGGTGGTTATTTTGACTGCATTTATCAGGTATATTATATTAAATTGAAACAATATAAAATATTTATACGAAATAATAAGACGACTGAAAAATAATAAATTCTCTTAAATGTATTTTTACGCTAGCAAATGTATTTGTCATTCTAGTCTATATGTCATCTTTTCTAAAGTATTTTTTTTTTAATTCGATTTGTATTTGTATTTATTATTTTTAACTTGGATTAAAGTAAAATATTAATACTCGAAGTAAAGATTTTGCATTTTACTTAGAATATTAATCTTATTAAAAGAAATCATATATATTTTTGTTCATATTCGAAAAAAAATCAGTAAAATTATAATTAATAACTATACTAGGATCCGCCAACCGTGCGCGGCGGGTGTTGGTTGACTCAGCGCAACTCCCCTGTCCTTTCTTCTTTTCTTGATAACTTTTGACTGGCTAAACATTTTTTCAATCTGTTTCCGCTATAACATCCGCGTTCGGCTCAAACATACATAAGAAAATTTTTAGCTAATTGTCTCGTCGCATTCTGAGACAGCCAAACACAAAAAAAGGTCTCCCAAACGGTTAACAGCTTGCTTACGCTCAGCTCAATCAAATATTTCCGATAATAACGTTTTTTAAAAATAATTATGTAATATTTTAGCTATTTGTATTAAAGTTACAGTAAGTAACTTACATCTTGCTAAACTTACTACCACGTGAGTTTTATCATTCTCTCAGTACTTAAGACTTTACCGCGATTTGAATTTAACTACCCATAAATTGGTTCTAGTTTGACTTAACTGGGAAGGCAATAAATAAAGGCTTATATCTCATGAATATATTTAAATTTCAGCTAAATTTCTGTCTTTGAATGTCTGGAGGGTGTTGAATATTGCGAAAGGAACGAGGTTATTTACATACGCAAGATTATACACATAGATTGGTTTGACTCCTAGAGTCAATACACATGACGATAACCGAAGTGGATGAGTTTCTTGCGTTGAATTTATACCTAATTTCCGTTTATACCTAAATCAACAAACTATATATATTTACACCAAATTCCTATCTTGTTTCTATTAACTGCTGGAAGGCTTCCGTCTCTTGCATCCGGATGCTCTTAAGTAAACAAACAAAACAAGGTCAAATGGAAGTTTGAATGAGTTTTCATTTTACATATAGTTATCTTAGTTCTTGTATTCGTCTCTGCTTGGGTGAAAACGAAACATCCACACGTCGTGTCCACATTTTTACTTTTTTTTGGTAATAAGCAAATATATATGTGGATGTTACCGCAGTTGTTCAAATTGTTAAGAATAACAATGTCGATTGTTCTGCGATAACTACTAGATAGTTCATATGTTAATAATAAATCGATGATAGGTTTCCCAGGTATTATATTCTTCATAAGGCTTCAGATCAAGTAACCTTTGTTAGATTTCAAGTTAGTGTTTCTATCAAAGTAACTTAATACCTTCAGGTATGGTTCAGCTATCGCGGCTGCCTATTGGTATAGATTGGTAAGTAAATTATCTTGATATAACAGTAATCAGGTGGTCTTTTTCTATATTTCGGAAACAATTAAAACTACTGATATATTTTTATATTTATATATTCGAACTTTTTGCTTCGATGTTTGGCTGTACACAAAGCGGTTTTGCTACCGACGCTGTTATACGGCAGCCAAACGTGTGTAACACAGAAGAAGAATGTAAGAAAGATGAATGCTGTGGAGATGCGATTTCTTCGCAGAATATGCGGAGTCAGCCTAGCTGACCGAATCCGTATTGAAGAGATCCACAGAATGGCAGGTACTAGTGAAGATGTTACAGTGAGAATGAAGAAGAACGTGCTCAGGTGGTTTGGGCACGTCGAACGAATGAGTGATGAAAGAATGGTAAAAAAGATTTATACAGGAAAAGTGAGTGGTAAGAGAGAAAGGAGGAGGCCTCGATTGACCTTCGAAAACACTGTATCTATGATACTGGAGGAAGGTCACATAAAAAGTATGAGGACCCCCCAGAGGGCATGTATGAAGAGGTTGATGTCTATGGCCGAGGCGAAAGAGGTATGCAGGGACCGTAGCGTTTGGGGCTCCGTCGTCTCTGGCTACCCCGTAAGGGATATGGCGTGAAGCTAAAAACGAAAATATCTGACAGAAATCCACAAATATATGATAAATCCTTAAACTAAACCAGTTTAATATAGTTAGTTATACACTTTCACATTGTAACATTGAAGTGGGTGTAATTTTATTGGATTATAACCTTATTAAGATTTTGTAAGTTTTGTGAATAAGAAAAGATATATAACTACCAAATCTATCCCACCGGAACTTTGGCAAAAAAATGGCCATACTTTTATGTAAAAGAATAAGAAGAAATAAACGTTGTTGGTGTAATACCTTATGTAGCTAATTTTTTATTTTAAATCAACAAGTTTTTACGTAAATTTATTTTATATTACACTTTCAGATTCGGACATAGTCAAGTTTTTATTTTCATTTTTAACCAAGTAACATACGTAAATTACATATAATAAAATAAATATAACATTTTTTAACGTTAAACATCATAAAAATAATTAATTAACAATTAAGTAATTAAGACTTAAGATTTAAGAAAAATATAGTTTAATGTTTTATACTTCAAGTCTTTTACCACGAACTTTATTTAAATAAGTATTAATATCAACCACGTTACATCTTTTTTGGACCAAATACTTTTATGCATAATATGCTGATAAACTACAATATTAGCATCTTAAAATATTAGATTTAAAATATTAAAAACTGTTTGTCAATTTAAAACTTTATTCTATCTGTTATAATAATAATAAACAAATATTTGTCTTTATTATGTAATTAAATACCAGAATAGCTTTATGTCAAAATTGCTAGTTAGGTAACGGTCTAATGGCGGTTATTAGAAATATTTCGGTAAATTCGCGGTCTTACCCGTTTGGCCGACGTGAGCAGAAATTTGAAGCAAACCGTGAAGCGAATGGATCTTTGAAACATTCACGGTTGTAAAGATACATATATCATACAGTCACTTTCTAAGTTTAAATTTTAAATTGTACAATTTTATTTTACAATTGTGAAACGATATTCGTAATCTTACATTGTAATACGATAAAGATTACAAATATTAATACCCTTAAGGATAATCTTTCAAATTTATTACATTATTACTTGATAATGTGGAATAAAGTTCTTTGAAAACCGCAGTAGTAGAACACTGGAGTCCGATAATTCCAACGGCTTTCTATTGTACTCCGGAGTGATCCCTGTATCCCTGAAGTCCCCGTATGTTGCACCGCAAAAGTATTGCAGAATAAAAAGTTAATAGATAAAACAGTCAGAAGAGAGCTTAATTCTGCGTCACCTCTTACTTTGTAGACAAACCTTGTCCAGTTGTAATATGAATTACAATTTTGAGTATGGAGAGTAAATATATAGTTTGTGTTGTAATTAGGGTAGTTTATTTCTCATAACATGCAATGAATAAGAATATTATAATGAATGAACTTAATAAAAGTAACAAAATATAAAAGTATGCATTGATGCAGTGCGCCGCGTATGATATGTAGTTCACAAAACATTGTATTTTATTGTGTTGGTAAATGTTTCACATTATATATGAGTATCTAACATTATATTTACAATGGCAATGTCATACCACTATCAAAGACAGTAAAAAACTTGGGGTTGTGCATTGACTGTAAGATGGATTGGCGCCAGCACATAAATGAAATATGCCGTAAAGTCACTGCCTCATTACAGTCCTTATATCGTACGAAACATTTCCTTCCCATTAAGACGAAAGTAATGCTAATCAATTCTCTTATCTTACCCCTTATTGATTACGCAGATGTCTCCTATCCAGACCTTAACAATGATCTTCTCAACAAGTTAGAGCGCCTCCTTAACAACTGTCTCCGCTACATCTTTGGTTGACGTAAGTATGATCATGTTTCTCAATTTCGCACTAAACTTAAATGGCTCACTATTCGACAGAGGCGTAGCTCTAGAATACTTAATCTCCTCTATTCAATCTTAAGTGATCCAAATGCGCCTCCATACCTAAAGGAGGAATTCCAATATCTTCACGCAACACATAACAAAATACTTCGATCATCTTCCAACCTTAAAATGGCCATTCTACCGCATAAAACTGTTTTTTTTCAGAAGTCTTTTAGAATTCAAGCTTTTATACTCTGGAACAATCTTCCTAAAAATATTAGCGCACCTACCAAAAGGTCTTTTAAAAATCTTGTTCGCAAATACTTCCTAGAATCTTCCTAATACACATTTCGTTCAGATATATATGCTATTTATTATATGTAAGTATACTTAATTAGATATTATGTGTTTATAATATATATATTATATATTTTTTTATAAATATATATATTAATAGTTATTATTTTTTATTTTTGCTTTTGTTACGCCTACCGCAATTTCTCACCATCCACAAAGGTTAGCTGGTAGAGAATGCCAACAGGCATTAAGTTCGCCTTTTGTAATTTACAATAAAGGGTAAATAAATA
This sequence comes from Melinaea marsaeus rileyi, assembly GCA_918358865.1. Taxonomy (NCBI): domain Eukaryota; kingdom Metazoa; phylum Arthropoda; class Insecta; order Lepidoptera; family Nymphalidae; genus Melinaea; species Melinaea marsaeus. The sequence goes on from OU911094.1 coordinate 9,333,215, forward strand.
AATAAATATATTTACAAGTTATATTCACTGATAGTTTTGATACAATAAATGATCCTATTTACAATTATTACTTATATACTGACTATTATAATTGTAATAGATGCTATATCACTTAGTAATATTAAAGAAGCAACAGATATGAATATATTAAACCTTTTCTTAGCCCAAAACTTTCCTATTGTTACATTAAAGCCATTGCGGTTGATCCATTGTTAGACTTGTATTGTAATAGTAGTTTTATTCTTATCCCAGAGGCTTATTGCAAAGTGTGGTCAAAAGTGTCTTAGTGAGGGATTACATATTGAACATTCCTACTGAGATATTTGAAGAGGTATTCTTTGTAGCGTCGGTTAATAATGTTTTTGATGTGAAGATAATAATAATTAGTAGATAGTAGTAGTTTGCAAAATAAAAAATTTACATTGAAATAAGCCAAATAGAGTATTAAAATATTATTTTAAACTATTCACCAATTACTTCTAGTATTATTCGCCTCATATTATAATCCTTGATTGCATTATTTAACATATTTTGTCATTTTTAAAAGTTTCTCAATAAAACTTAACAGTGTTGTTCTAGATCAATCATTTGGTTAAGTTTCAGTGGATACCTTACTACATACAACGCAGTGGAACTAACTACACGCCACTCTGAGTGTTGAACGATTTAGAAATATTAAATACTTTGTACTGAATGTTTTTAGACATTTTACTCCAACTTTAATAAATTATTTATGTACATTTTTTCTTGTGAAATTTAACATTCAGATAATAATGCAAACATTTTCAAACATAAATTGAAATCGGATTTAACAAATACTTATATTACTCATAATCAGACAAAGAGATTCAAATCAATCATTGTAAAAAGATATAGTTAAAAAAAAATATCACCTTGTACGTACAATATTTTATTGTATTAACATCTCAAAACAGTGACTGTTGAATCCAGTTAAAAGTGATTGCTGTGTTTATTAATATTGGTTGTAACTGAGTTTAATGATATCTAATAGTATTATATTATTATTAGTTTAGTTATCGTTAAAAAAAGTGGAATACAATAAGATCGGTTGAGTAATTATTATGAACTTGTCCACGTCCACTTTGAACAACACAACGAACTAACTGAGCTACTTAAATATCTTACATGTTGAAGCTTCCAAGATATCAATGTTGTAAAGTACAATAATGTGTAAAAAAACAATCATCGATTTACATTCTTGGAAGAAAATATTACATGTATTTCACTTTGATGATTAAACTTAAACGTGCAATGTAATGGCTTCATTGTGAGTATTTAGAAAAGACATAGGACTTAAAAATACATACATTGTTCATACAACATGATATATGTAAGGACATTAAATCAACTGCTTACAAAAACAACCTTACTTTAAATTTAATTCTCATACATACGAACAATTGTTTTAAGACTGCTGTCAAAATAAGTTTTATTTTATTTTTCTTTACACTATTTTTTAGAATACTGATGTTTATACAATAGCTTTGATTATATCGTAAAAAAATACGCAATCTTTCAGATATATCTCTATTACACCCCAACACTTGACCAGGCAGTAATCTAGGGACTAAAAGTGTATTTTCACTGTCTTGGTCTTGTAACTCTTAAACAGATAGAACTTGATTTCAAAACTAGATTTGCAATTTAGATAATACTCTGTCGTTTCGTATTGTATTATATGTTATATGTATTCATTAACCGATAATTTTCGTCATAAATCGATAAATATCCATACATCATCGTATTACGTTCAAACTAAATTAATTATTGTCTAACGAACATACACTGTAGTAAAACGACTATAAGTATTTATAAGTATTTTGATTATTTTTAGAAGTTATGTTATTGGCGTTATCAGAAGTGGATCATGTGATGTACTATTGTGTTGTGTTGTGTTATATCGATCTAAGAAGTTATTACTAATTTTAGGTCATTGTTTATTAAAAACGATTTTAAAATTATTGCCTAAACTAAATTCTATGAAAACACTTGTTATTGTTGTAAATGGATGACATTTTGATAACTGGCGATGAATCAATTGTCTTTATTACTATTTAATTTATAGATTTAGGTATTTTTTAAGAAATCAATTGTTCTTATTGCTGTTTAATTTATAGATTTAGGTGAATTTTCTTTGTAATTATTTAATCTCTGATTTATAATTGTTTAAACTAAAATGTGGGTAGACGTTACTTGCTCACTCTCCCCACTCGGCTGAGGCGCGTGGGGTGAACGTATTTATACAGCTCCACAGCCAAGTCTTACACATTTTCACCGGTGACGCTGCCATGGCCAGTAGGCTAGAAGAGACATTCACAAGAAGAAGTCTGACACACTTAAGCTCCAGCGGGGTTACTCTGTAAGTTTTTATTATTACTGCATGAAATAATGTTGGTACCACATTTTAGTTACTGGTTTTTGTTTAGATTTTATTTCTCATATAACCTAGTATTAATAAATACTAATTATTATATATTATATAAATAATTATTTTCTATTTTCGTTTAATTTATTTGTTATGGAAAAATCCAATGCCATTTCTGTCCTTTATGAGGTCATCAGTACTGGCTTTTTTAAGAATTTAATCAGCGTTTCAAATCCGATATACACTATTTTGTTTAGATTCAGTGTTTTTCTTATAAATTGATAGCAGACTGCTGAATATTATTTAAAAGTTATCATCGATTTTATGCTTAGATGCTACTTACGATGACTTTTTGATTTATCATTTAAGGATGCTTATTTGGTTTCCAAAGTAATTCAGTTTAGTTTAATACTACTAAATTATTTTTGTTTGAAAATATTTTTAATTTACCCGCATTTAGTCTCACGTTCTACATGTGTAGCAACACTATTTGCTTATTGGCATTTTTTAATTAAATGTGACCTTTCTAGTTCTTAGTATCGAAAGCACAATCGAGATTGACTTTTTAATTATCCTCCGCTGAGTGTTGCTGTAATAAGTGTTCTTAGTAATGTTTATAAGACGTTGGTCCTTATCTGTTATTGCAGGGTCGATTAAATATTATGGGTTAACCCTAATGCGTGTATTGCTGGCACAAGTTACATTGTCACTAAAATTAGATGTTCTTTATTTTTCATAATTTGCTTTATTGCTTTACGTTGCATGTCAGCATTTGTCATGTTTTGACAATTCGAGTCGCCGGCTATTGTATTGCTTGTGAGGTATTTGAATAGATTACGGAGTGATTAGTGCTATTTCTTTGATTTCAGGAGAATTTATAACGTGGAGTATTTTGATCGCGGGTATCTAAATCTGATCCTGAGAACTTAAAAAAAATAGTTTTTATATTTGACATTTATTCTTTGGAATATTTTAACAAATCTTAAGTTTTCTAATTTTCTAATTTTCTTTTTTTAATGAGATAATTGAAGGTAGTATGATTTTTAATTTAATATTATTTAGGGGCAAAATTATTTATTTAGTTGTAGTAGTAGTTGTTAGTAAAGAGTGTCCGATATGTTATGATCTGCTTCCAGAGGATGCGTTGTCACATGGGTTTGTAATGGGTGACACTGAGCCAAAGCACACATTGAAGCACATAATTATTGTACAATAATCTCACTGCATTTGAAAAGTAATGACGGATGAGTTGTTTTCCGGAACTAAACTTAAAATTATACCATAAGATCTAATAACTTTGATAAACCTTTATTTATATTAAAATATGAGGGTAGTACTGAAACATTTCAGTGATACCGCTTCAACGCTTCAAGTGTCTCTGGCGTCAGCGGTCTATAAATAGGTTGAGCGCCTGTCGATCAGACGTTTTCTGAACTCCGACACGGCACGACTTAATGCTCTTAACTATCTCCCGGGTCAGGTATGTGGTTTTTGTATTACTAAGGTATATTGTAATTATAATGTGTATTTAAACTGTATTGAGGTTATCTTGCTAGAATAACTTCTTGTAATTATGTGATTTATACCTTAGATGAAGTAATGTATTATAGTTAAATATAATATATCATTATGGTTTTGACATTTTAATGTTTTCTTAACCCTTCTGTCACATCAGAAGTGGGATTTGCTACCTGAACTACGCCTGTACAGCAATGAAGTGACTAAAACTGGTCTTATTGGAAACTTTTCAGATGAAGCGTGGTACTACGATCTGACTACTCATCGACTACTTCAGCGATCAGGCCAGCAACTTCGCCGAATATGCTACGAGAAAATAGGAGTTGGCCGAGAAGGTGATTCGCGAGGAGGTGATTAATCAACGATTGGATGAAGCAGAAATATAAGGTATGTCTGATTTTCTCATATTCGCTTCAATTTGTTTCGACTTAAAGGCATTAAGTTTGTCTTAGTTAATTCAAAGTTTGCCTTAGTTTATTACAATATATGTAAATAGTATATTACAATAGATGTAAATAGACACAAAATAAAGGTTCCGTAGTTAGTTTCGTTAAGTAATAACAATTACATAATCCTTGACCGAAGTCGCACAATGTTTTGTAAGCGGGGATCAGGCCGTCTGATGGGATTGCTTGTAACATTCTGTGGAAGAATGATTTCCTTTTAAATATAAAGAGATTTGATAGTATATTACTTATCGCAATATTTAGGTCGAGTATAATTAAAAACTTGTAATTGTATGTCGTGATGATAACTATTCTATGCATATAAGTAATTAATAGACGATATACTTATTTATTATTGTAATAAGATTGTTTTGTTATAGCTATAAGTTACGATATTAAGCCATGGGATGGGAAGTTTATAAATTATAAAGTATCAAAAATACCCGGTTAAAGTTTTGAATCTTCGGTCTCAAGTAACTTACACTGCAATGCGCAAACAGAAAAGAGGTATTTTTTTATGGTGCACGCAACCTTTTATTATTATTTTAACAATTAAGGCAATCTTTATTTTTAATCCTAAAAATAAGTCTTGTTATTTATTTTTATCTTAGTGCCTTACTGAACTAAGGCTTCAGTAAATATCTTAACGACCATAATTGTTTGTAAAATCCATAGGGCAACTAACGTGCGGCATCTGGATATTCTTCTATATTTATTAAAATAAACAAATATTTAACATATTTTACTTAATATACATATCAAAATATTTATGTTGTATTATAATCTAAAGAAGGGTTGACGGAACAACACGACATTGTAAAGGATTTTACTCTTTAATTTGTGTAACAAAAATGACAATAACATAAAAAAATTGGAATAAATTTGCTATCGCTATAACAAATAAAACTGAGTTTAGATTTTATCTGACTAAAATATAAAACTAAGGTTAGTAAGTTTATAATAATTAAATATATACTATATATACTTTTCTAATCCACAGATATGGGCAGACGTCTGTCTGGTAGGCTGGATAAAGTAATCGAGCTCAAGCGGAACAGCGAATACAGTGAGTGACTGCGTTAATTCAACGTCTTGCAAACAACACTACTCTACTACTTACAACATTACTACTCAACGGACGAATTGCAGTTCCCAGCAAGGAGACCGAACAGTACGACTGCAAGTTGAGAAATCACATCTCACGGGATTCGTGTAATTTCGTTTCCTTTAGCAGCATCCTTAAGAGTGATTCTGCGATCGTTACTGATGTTTGTTCTTCATAAAATATGGTATAATAATAACCTGTTGACCTAAGTACATAATAAATACATTGTATATATCTAGTAAATAACATTATTGTATTGTAAATTAGTTGTAGGTAGTAATATAATTAATTACCTTAAAATTTTAATAAAGCATAGGTTTGTCTTATGTTTTATTTGAAAAAAGATATATCCCTCATAATAATATTAATTTGTAATGGCAGTGCAATTGTGGACCTTATTTATACTGATTCTTTAATTGGCTGCCTGTTCTATATGGACATAGATTGTGCTGTTAATGAGACATATATAGGCTGTTAAGTCTGTATACAGGCAGTATAATTGACTTAATAGAGATCGTATAGTAATCGTATAAACAAATCCCAATGACAGAACAATCAACAGAACAAGGCACTAATTAATTTAAGTAATTCCTAGATTATATTACACAATAGTTTCTAATTTTATTGTTATACGTTAATTATATTATAGTTAGTATATAATACAAGTTTGCAATTTCGCTGACAGTTTAATAAGTGAGGTTTTGTCGGACTCAAGGTCTTTGGTTTTTATAAGTATGATATGATCTGTTGCCTGTATACGTTTTATGAATATTCAAATATAAAATATACATGGGAAACAAACATACCCAAAGAATTTACCTATTTAAACTTAACAAGTATTACGAACTATGCAACGAACTGATTGGGAATAAATTTATAGTTAATTTGTACGCTGTAGAAATAGGAGCAAGAGGTATAACAGCAAAATCCATCTACAACTTATTTAAGGATCCTCGGTCTTTCTAGAACGATCATCAGTTCATTTCTGGATTTCATTTCAAAGGCAGCTTTAGTAGGTTCTTACGATATTTGGTTAGGTAGAAAGAGGAGCGTGAACAGTGAAGGTGAGCGTGTATGCGCATAGTAAAGGTGCCCCTTAAACCTACACCTGAGTCGCAGGCATTGTTTGCGCTAACCCTTCTTGCAACGCGATGGGCTCGGCACCCGCACAGTGAATCCATGGAATATTAAGAAGCTTCGTCTCTTATATACAAGTCATTACTTAATAAGTAGTTGAAGTAATTGTTTTATATATGATAACTAATTACCCATATTTTATAACATGTACAATCACTATAGTTCTTAAAAATCTTCATGTTCTTTGTGAGTTACTGGTCGTACCACAGATAACATATATCATAACACTTATCAGAAACACTGACTTATAAGGGACGAAAAATTGTTACATTCTCTCGATAGAGCTTCAGACTCGCTTGTTAACAGAAATATTGTTTATCTCGTGTTGATCTTTCAATTATTATACACTTTGTATATAGTATTATATATAATTTATGTATTTCTTCATAACACGATTGAGCCAGACACCTTTGTCGACTTTTGTCATGAGAGTACATTAATGTTACTTTGTGAATTTGATTTCCTTTTAGTATTAAACCAATAAGATGTGGAATGCATAATATTATATTTTGTCTTTTAATAATAAACCATTAATATAGTTTTTGTTTCAGTATCCCTTCACACAAAACTTTAAAATTTACTACATATAATTCGTCTTTCATGAGCCATTAAGGAATAATAACATCTAAATTTTAAGGTTTTGTGTTGATATTATCATATACTTTATATAACAATCGAACCTTTCTCCCTTATTTTCTCTGTACCTTTAAAACGGATGTAGTCTTAACTTTCTTTGTACTTTAAAATTATTTCATGATTTCGGTTTTTTATACTTTAAAAAATCAATGAACCGCTCTATTTATTTATTTATTCTATTTTATAAACTTAAACATTTAAAGACCGATAAGATTCATAAATTATAATGTATATGGAATTTATATCATTTCAAGGTAATTTATTGTTTTTTTTTATAAATCTTTAAGACTAACTCCATGTTTTTAATATTATTAATGAAACCAATCAGTATGAGTTTATTAATAACACAAAAACAATCCTTTGAGAGAGTAGCCAAGTAAAATTTTAACCCGAGCTGCGAGGAGAGATAACAGAAAAGTTAAATCATTAGTTAAGATTATGATATGTTGGTTTAATAACTGACTAATAGTTTTTCACGCTCCACAATTACAGAGTTACATTTCTTAAGATTCATTTAATTTTATATACTTGCACAATGAGAAATAAATTAAAATTGTGTATATATTTACAATTAATCAAACCAATAATACATAATGTACTACAATAGGTTACTTTGAATGGAAATTAAATTATCTGGAACAATATTCAATTAAGCACAATATTGTTGTAACGAAATAAACTAAATTGTAATAGAACCAAAGCAATATATTAGCAGTCAACAACCATTGCTGTTCCGATACCATCGATTTATTCCTTTGTATATTGACCATACTTTACGTCTGCATTGAAATTGAAACAAATAAACGAAATAATTAATATTTGTATAGTTAATTATCATATGCATAAGTTTCATTTTGTAAGCATGTATCATGAAACATTGAAATATAATTAACTGATTATTCATTGTGTAAATCATCCGTATTCCTTATAATTCCAAAAATAATTGTATTAGAAATTGCTTATATCTCTGGTATTATATTATATTAGTATAATAAAATTCCTTATTAGAGAAACAGACGAAATTATCTTTTGTTACTTACAATATATTACAACAGTTTAGTCAGCACTTATGTAAATAAAATATTCATTATACCTTCGCTAAATTTACAAAAATTAAGTATAACAAAGAATTAATACAAAGTTCTTTGTACATAATAATTCGTATTTGATGAAATAAAAAAATATGTTTTGCATTTTTGTCAATGTTGTTTTTAAATCTCACGTATCAGTGAACAACAATTTGGAGCCAAATTAACCGGAGCGTAGTTATCTGGCAGCTTGCCCTTAATTACCGTGCAACTTGTACTAAGCAGGTGGTTTTCTAACTTGATAAAATCTAGTGAATTGGCAAGTGTATATTATAAAAAACAATAAAACATATACAAAACATTATGTATATGTTATTTATAAAGTTTTATTAAATAAATTATACATAAATCTTTTAAACAAATTGTAGACTTACTGAATGAAAGCACTTGTGCTTTGTTAAAAGAGGAAATAAAATATAATTAACGTGTATAAAGGTTGTTTCTACTTTAAGTAGTATTTGAATATTAATTTTATATTATACTTCAAAATATTATATTACTTTTATATTTGATATTCTAGCCCAGGCTTTGTTTAATTTTACAATTAAAATTTTGCTTCTGATTAACGTTTTCAAGAATATTTATACAATGTAAACATTAACGTACGATTGTTCGTTAATGTTTACTTCATACTTATTACTACAGGTACTTTATTTGATCAAACAAAGTCAATTAGATGCAGTTTGTTGATATCTGACAGAAACATTAAAGTCCCATCCTTATACCAGGAAATGACTTTAAGAAACTATAACAAAAACTCTGATGAAATAAAATAGTAAATATTTACCTAACTTCAAAATAGAAATGAATACACCTAAACTATAAAACACATTGAATATTAAGAATGTCAAAAAGCTACGTTGTTTACAATATCGTGCAACTTCAGTGTTACACTCGTATTCAAAGCACGTTTTCTTCCCTACTAGGATAGTACTAGTCACAAAGCTATAAAAGGAGCTCCAAATTACCTTTGAAACTTTAAAGAAGAACATAAACTCGACTTTCGAGCAAACAGTTTCTTAATACGAGGTAACTGTTCTTGTATAATATAACAAGTAAAACTATAACATTCAATTTTCATCCATCCAATCCGAAAATTACATTTCTATGGTAATTTAAATACATAGTAGTTCATTCTAATTTTAATGTTTTTCTGTGATAGGGTTGATTAATTATCTATTTATTTATTTATTTATTTACCTTCTCGCCATATCCCTTGCGGGGTAGCCAAAGACGACGGAGCGCCAAACGCTACGGTCTCTGCATACCTCTTTCGCCTCGGCCACAGACATCAACCTCTTCATACATGCCCTCCGGGGGGTCCTCATGCTTTTTACGTGACCTTCCTCCAGTATCGTAGCTACTGTGTTTTCGAAGGTCACTTAAATAACAATTAATATTTAATATTTAATATTTAATAATTATAATATTATTATTATAATTATAATTAATTATCTATTGATACGTAATTCAAAAGACATTAATAGTCTGTGGCATTTCGTACTGTTTTAGTAATTAGAAGTTACCGCTCGAGGATGCTTTGGATTCCTCGGAATCTCATACTATTTTATAACTTAGATTCAGTCTTACACTATAAATAAATATTCGAAGAATAAGTTTTCTTGTACTGACAAACAAGAGGGCTGTGTATATGTCTTCACTTGTCCATTGCCAGTGGCGCCTATGAATTTAATGTAAGAGATCATAGTATTAAAAATCTTATTTAATAAATGTAAGTATTTGAGTTGTCTACCTCAAGTGACTCACCGCTAAGTCTAGCTGGCATATTAACTATTGTATTAATTTAAATTGAAGTATTAATAATATGAAACAAATTAAATTACGCATTAAATTGTATATTTATAGGTGTATTAAATATTAAATGGTGCAATATATTTTATCAACTATGAATACATGTGTGCTATTTCTCATCGAAGTCTCTTAAGGTCTCTCGCAGACCTTAAGAGACCGTTTCCTTTTCGTTCAGAATATTTCATGTATAGAATAAAAGCCTTTTGGCTTTAGTATATTGTCAAGCAGATATTATTTTATGATATATTGACAAATATAGTACAACCTATTCAGTCAAATATTTACTAATAGTTATTAAGAATTACGCTCGCGAGAAATAATTTCTAATGTTATAAAAAGAAATGTCGCTCATAAACGGTTTTTGCTATAAATATATAGTTATTACTACACCAAAATATCAACAGCAAATTAATATTATATTCATACTACATAAAATAACAGAAATGTCAGAATAGGTCGTGGAAGTTTAGAAATTTATATAAATTGCGTCTTTGAAGATAACACCTGTTTAAATCTTATTGCAATACCCATGTCCTTCACATTGTTGGGATATTGTTGGATGAAACAAGTTTTTATACATACCTTAATATTTTTTATTATTAGAATATATTGTTTTTAGAAGTTATTACGTGTCTGGAATTTTTATTTATATATTCCTATTTATTAATGTAATAGCGGGATCACTTAACAAGGCTTCAAGAAGTAAAGTGATTTATGGATTGTATTCGGTATAATTCAGTACTTAATTGTCACCCAATACTCTGAGAGAGGTTGTATTTAAAATAATATTGTTATTAGAAGGTTAGTACATATTGATAAAATATAGTTTTGTTTACTTTATATCAGATTTTTTTCTAAGCTCCCTTCTGTTTCATGTAATTTAAATGTTAATAACACTGTTTAATATTTCGATAGTCATGTTTATATTTTCAATACAAGTTTATATAATCTTTTATATATAGGTACCTAATTTGTTTTATTTACTTGTTTAAAGTACTAATATCTATTTGTATATCCTTCAACAGTTATATATGTTTCTACAGTACAGTAACATATTATATATGTTTCTTTTTCTATTCATTCGTCAATTTTTATTCTTTACTTTATTATATTGTCACTTCAAATATGTTGTTTTTCTATATAAAGCCAAGATTGGTTTAGCAACCAATTGTAGATATCCCTCTACTTTCATCTCGGCTTCATTCGATACAATTGTATTGATGCGTCATCGAGGTCTCTTCCGTTACGGTTACGTACACTGTGTCATTTATAAAATAAAGCTATTTATATTTGATTACTTTGTGCTTATTGAATTGAGATATCCTTCTACTCATGTGTGTTTTGGAGATCAGATTACGTTTTAAATTGATTAATTATAACATGGAAAAGAAAATATTATTTTATACACACGGCATCACTGGAGGCTAAAACCGATAATGAGTTTGGTTTCAATATTACACGCTACATCGCCTGTGAATTGATTTCAATTAAGGGAATTAATTGAGAAAAACAATCCCGCAACACTTTTATAGAACGATTCCTATAAAAGCCCATAAAAGCTGAAAAAAAATGTAAACAAAGATTTGCAAAAACATGCCCGTAATTAAAAATCGGACAGGATTGTTTATATTATTCTACTAAGGTTTTATATTATTCGATCATTGCATACAATGAGGAAAATCCAAATTAGGTGATCAAGTTTTTTAACTTAATAAATAATCATCGATAGTCTTTTTGATCTTTCATTTACAGTAGTACCTCACTATCCCAATTGTCTGAGTGTAAAGTATCAGATTTTGTTCAGGTTTTATTGTTTTACTTGTACTGAACTATTAGCAATTGGCAATAAAGCATCTTTCTTATTGGATAGACGCCTTATTGCTGGGAAAAAACTTGATACACTAAAAATGGATAAATGTAATATGTCAGAATCGATATAATAATATGATATGGACTTAATACTGTATTACTACAATATACGAGGGCCAAACTGAAAGTTTTTAGAACTGGCCACTTAAAAGCATTATATTAAAAAAAATAGTTTAAATTTTGAAAATAGAACTCTTTACCAATATTATTGAGTGTACATTTCATTCATTTGTCATTTGTTTTACGATTTGGCGGCAAATTGAAAATTGTCTGTGCACGTCAGAATGAATTTAAGCCGAGAAAATTTTCGTGCAATGATTTTTTATGACTTTCGATGTCATTTAAGTCAACAAGAAAGTTATGATAGACTTCGATTGGCTTTTCACGATGAAGCCCCATCTCGTGCCACAGTTTACAACTGGTTTAATGAATTCAAACGTGGTCGAACTAATCTCACCGATGATTTGCGTGAGGGACGGCCTTCTACAGCGACGACTGAAGATAACATCAGTGTTGTGCGGCGTATGATAGAGACTGACAAAAGAGTGACCTATCAGCATATTCGGACAAGTCTAGGCATAGGTATGAGTCAAGTGCACAAAATCCTCCATGAACATTTAGCGGTCAGGAAGCTTTGTGCCCGCTGGATACCGCATAATTTGACCGAGGCTCAAAAACTCCGCCGTGTTGATTGGTGCCGAGAAATGATCCAAAAATTTAACGGAGGTGACTCAAATGCTGTGTTCGACATACTAACGGGTGACGAAAGCTGGATTTACTGTTATGATCCGGAAACCAAAAGACAGTCTGCTCAGTGGGTGTTTCCTTCCGAAGAGTTGCCAACTAAAGTGAAGAGAGGTCGAAGTATTGGAAAAAAGATGGTGGCCTCGTTCTTCGGAAAGACAGGTCATTACGCGACAGTAGTCTTAGAGGATCAGAAAACGGTTAATGCAGAGTGGTATACTAACAATTGTTTGCCACTTGTCTTGGAAAAAGTTCGAGAGAAACGACCTCGCAGCAGGATCCTCCTTCATCACGACAATGCCTCGTCGCACACCGCCAGGCAAACGATCGACTATTTGGTGACCTCAGACGTGGAATTACTGGGTCACCCGCCGTATAGCCCCGACCTCGCACCCTGCGATTTTTATTTATTTCTGAAAATAAAAGAAAAACTTCGAGGAAAACGTTTTATAGACGCCGAAGAAGCAGTGGCTGCGTTTCAAAACGCCGTCGAAGAGACCCCTAAGGCCGAGTGGGCAAGGTGCTTTTCTCAATGGTTCCATCGAATGCAGCGATGTATTGATGTAAATGGACGCTATTTTGAAAAGTTACAATAAAACTAATAACTTGCTAGAATGCTTAGTTTTTGATTTTCTAAGAACTTTCAGTTTGACCCTCGTATATATAATAATAATGTACTGTATTGATACTTAAGCCAAGATGCTGTACGTTTATGTCATAACTTGATCGTAGTTTCTATAATAGGAGTGCTGTTTTATTTGATTATTTGAACAAACAAACAAATTTATTCAACCAAAGTTGATGAACTGCTATTAATTTATGTAAGTGTTTTTGTTCAGTGAGCTGAAACTAAATTATTCTTGTATATGTTTACGAGCGGAAGGATTGATCCAAGCAAACTATAGACAGGCAGAGTACAACAACAACAACAACAACGGAAACAACGGAAATTAGCTGTCACCTTTAAGCACGGTAACTTGCCGTCATACATTATACGAAATAGTGTTAAGTGATAAAAAGTATTTAAGAAATGAATCAGGAGAAAATTACAAACGCTTATATGTAAGTCTTTTAATTGTATATATCTCATAGAAGGTCTTTTGCCAACATTAAAGTAAGCACAAGAGCGTTGTTGGCTTTTAAGGAACAGGTAGACACTTTTTATAAGGTATGTCCCATGTGAAATCTTTATTCTTTATATTTATTTAATTAGGTAACTTTATATTTTAGTTCATTTCAATTAAAATATATAATTTTCTTTGCGACAAGCCCTTATTTAATTAAATTAAGGCATTACCATAAAAGCTTACTAAATTGTACAATATTGTTTTTACATTTACAAAGCGCTCGTGATTTATTTCATCTCACAATATATTTAAAGAATACGATTCGCTCTTAAGGGAGGAACTTTATTTACCGAGGCCTAAATATTTTTAATTTTTTATGAATATCCTTATATCTTACATTTTCGATAGAGCTTCGGGCTCACTTTTAAACAGATATATTGTTTTTATCTGAAGTTGATCTTGTAATTATTACACACTTTGTTTCAAGTTACGCATTTTTTTTGTCTTATGTTATTTATCGTGTCAAAGATTCTCAACTTGGGAACTATTTTTGTGAAATTTTCGTAAGAAGTAATAAATTATTTGATCATAGTCTAAACAAAAAAAAAGTGCTTATTTGGACACAACACATATTACTTACAATATTATTATTTTTAATCCATTCATTTAAATGTCTTATTGCTTACTATTAATTAATATCTAAATCAATTTAGTGTCTATGTCTGAAACAATGTTAACACATCATTACATTTACTCACACTACCAGTAACACTAATGCGGCGCATTATTTTACTTCAAGGAAGTGTGCGATATATGGTCAGTTGTGTTGTTATACAAAATGTTACGCTCTTAGATCTCTAGTTCTAACAAGATGTAATAACTAATATACGCTTCGAAGTTTAACGCTGACGGAGAATATTTTGTTATAATACGTCTCTAGAGACAAAACATTTGCATGTATCATTACATTTTAGTTTGAGTTAATTGTTTATGACTAAATAAAAAAAACAAGGGGTTAAGAGATTTAAAATGTTTTTTTTTTACAGTAAAATGTACTAGGTCACGCAAGCGGGGTCGTGAGCTGAGCTAACTTTTGCTCGGCGCACGGCAGGCTATTTACTATGATGTTCTTTAGCTTAGTCCTTACAAACGCTACAAGAGTTAATTGGAAATGTATGATATCTATAATATAAAAATGAATCGCAAAATGTGTTGGTAAGCGCACAACTCAACAACGCATGGACCAATCTTAACAATTCTTTTTGTAAAATATTCCTTGAATCCCAAGGATGGTTCTTACGGCGAGAAAAATTCGAATAATTTCCAGGAAAACCCTTAAAAGAGCCCTTTTCTTTTTCTTATACAAATACTTTTTTAACTAAATGTAGAGTCAATTTGAACTGTATTGCTATACAATAAAGTTCATATTAAATTACAAGCACTCATTGTTGTCTAAACAATGGAGCAACACGCTTACTTTCAAGAGTCAATTCTCGCTTTATTGTCTCTGCACAAAGTTCAAATTCAATCAAATATATATGTGTGCGTGCTTACGCAAAAGTGATAATCATAGTGATATCGTGAACCCGACCAAATTGAAAAGTCAAAAAATTTAAGAGCTATAGATTTGATTGGCCTTGGAATATTCTTTGTTTTGTTTTAGTTTCGAAATGCGACATAAATTGTCATCAGTTTTCAAGACATTGCATCTGTCAAACAAACCGCGTTAAAAAGCGTTTATAATATTTAATAATTAATTTTCATTATTTTATATCGTGTTTTGTGCAAAGTGTTTTAATACTTGTGATTAATAATTATTGCATGTGACATAATTTACGTAAGTATATTCAATATGGCTCCTATAAGACGAAATAATTTAGGTAGAAGAACCCGAAATGCTACAACCTAAACTAATTACCGATCTTATCATACTGCACAAGAACGTGACGACCGAAATGAACGTGAAAGAATTCGTATATCACGAACGCGGGAAGCGAGAGCGAGATATTCAACTAATAATCGCGAAAGTTTGAATCGAGCTGCTTTTAATTACGATTTGTAAATTGACTACAGTAACCACCAATATGTCACTATTGGATCCATGAACTTGGTTTGCTCTCATTGTAAGGCATTGAAATACAAAAATGACGCCAATGGATTGTGTTGCGCAAATGGGAAACTGAAACTGATACCATTGGATCCACCACCAGAGACATTGTACTCATTGGTTTTACGAATTGAACCAGATTCCATACACTTTTTGTCAAATATCCAACAATATAACAATTGCTTTCAAATGACGTTATTTGGGGCAACAAACGTAGTTCGGGAAAATTTCATGCCAACTTTTAAGGTATGTATTATAGCAGTTAATCATTATTATTTTAATGAACAAAATTTCCTGTTAACTAAGTAAATATGTGTCATTAACCTTCAGTTCCCTTAACCCCAACACATATATTACTTAGTCATAATATTATTTGGTGATTCAGTATTAGCAACACTTTTATTATTTTGTAACACAATATAATTATTTGATGATAGACATTAGTTACAGCTAATTATTACATATTGACATACCTAAGCATATGAATTATTATTTGGTGATTCAAATTAGGAGACAGATATACTTTTTAGGAACAAATATTATTTATATTTGGCAAGAATTATTTTTTTTAATTTACAGATACAAGGCCAAATATATCATAGCGCAGGTTCACTGTTACCAGTGTCAGATAGCAATTACAAATTCCTGCAAATTTATTTCATTGGCGATTCACCACAAGAAATTGATATGCGTTGTTCACATAACAATTCACTAAAGAGGTCTACTGTAGAACAATTACAAACTTTATTTCATGAGTACAATCAATTGATTATATTGTTTAAAACTGCACTGGATCTGATGCCATCTGATAATCACTAAATAGTAATCAGAACTGATAAAACACCTGTTGGCCAACATGCGTTTAATGCATCAACTATTGATGAAGTTGCCATCGTTGTAGTTGGAGAAAACTTGAAATCCCGTGATATTGTTTTACATCGTCGGAATGATCAATTACAACGTATAAAGGAAACACACAGCTCATATGACGCACTGCAATATCCCATTATATTTTGGCAAGGTGAAGATGGCTATGATTTCTCAAACAAGGTGATAAATCCCATTACAGGTAATAAAAAATATTAGTTTAGCTATGGAGATATATTATCAGTTACTATATTATATTTTTTTTATTTTCAGTGTTATGAAAACCAAAATCTATTTTCAGGTTCTGAAACCAACAAAAAAGTCAGTTCAATGAACTATTATTCCTACCGCCTAATGATTCGTGAAAATGAAGAAAATCACATACTCAAATGTCGGCGATTATATAACAAGGATGTTGTAGACATGTATGTTAAAATTGAAACGGAGAGATTAACATTCATCAGGTTGAATCAGACCATACTCAAATCTGAAGAGTATATTCACCTTCGAGATGCCATTAATACTGATGGAAATGCACAGAATGTTGGTCGGATGACTATTCTTCCAGCAAGATACATCAGAAGCCCTCGACATATGCATGAATATGCTCAAGATGCCATGTCATATGTTCGTCATTATGGTACAGCAGATTTGTTCATCACATTTACATGTAATCCACACTGGATAGAAATCAAGCAGGAGTTATTCCCTGGGTAATCACCCATTGATCGTCATGATATTACAGCCAGAGTCTTTAGACAAAAGTTGGAATATTTAATGGATTTCATTGTGAAACTTTATGTGTTTGGAGAGACTCGCTGCTGGATGTATTCTGTGGAGTGGTAGAAACGGAGATTGCCACATGCACACATTTTGATTTGGTTAGTTCAAAAGATAAGGCCAAATGAAGTTGATGCAGTAATATCAGCTGAAGATTTCGATTTTCTTTGTATAATATAAAAAAGTGTGAACATATCATAATAAATTAATATAATATAACTTAATATCAAATAAGTTATTGCGTTTCATAAAAAATACCTAAAGATAACTCGAAGCTCGGACAATAGTACGTGATATCTTTAGAACAATTGTTTCGTTGATAGAGGGACCGTTATTTGGATTTGATAACTTTGTATTTATATTTTATATTTTGTGATTATTTGACTTGTTTTATTTAAGGTACGGTATATATATCGTGCTTAAATTTTTCTACTGCTATTATAAATGTGAAAATTTGTGGGGAAGTATGTAGGTTTATTACGCTTTTACTCAAAAACTACTGAATAGATTTCGATAAAACTTCACAGTATTATAGATTATACTTCAGAATTCCATAGCTTACGGGCTAGAATTTTGTCACGCAACATAAATTTTAGGGTAGTCAAAGCCGTGGGCAGAAGCTAGTATTACAAACATTTTTGTGGAATATATGGAAAGGCATGGATTAAGATGAATCCTACAGTAATCTAGCTTATATATCAGAATAACACATAGGCTGCAATTTATAAGGATTTGTATTATTTTGCCTTAACAACGATAAATATCACGTAAGTTAGAAAAATCCTGCCTGCTGATAGCTGTCTTGGCGGAGGCGGGAGGATGAAAAAAAAGATAAATGAGCTGATAGTTACATGATAATATAATACAGACATACACGTTTATAAAACGACAAACTGAAACCGTGGAATAGTAATAGTTGAAATTATTAGTATCTATAAATGTTATTAACTAAACTTGATGTAGTATGTAGTGTAGTAGTGATGTAATAGTTACGATATACTTCGAAATTCATCTACAACATTGAATAAATATTCATACCTACCTATTGTATCAATTTCAGGCATATATACGAAAAATTGTATTTGTTTCCCGGGTTCAATCTGTAGTTTCGAATATCAAACGCGTTTTGAAAATTAAGTATTAAGTAGTTAAGTATGAAGAAACAATAAAAAAAAATTAATAAGTAAGCAAAAGATTTATAACAATGCAGTTGAATTTTCCATATAGTATAAGCTCTAAAGTATTTATCATTTTGTCAATACAACGAACACAAAAGAAAAAAGCAAATGACGAAACATGATAAACTTTCTTACAAATTGAGGGGCAGACAGAAAATATGAAGACAGATGATATGATCTCTGATACTGACAGTTGAAACAATTTGTCTGTATCAATGAAACATTACATTATAATAAAGTAAGATATTTCACTGTCATTGTGTTTTTGATATTTTGTTAAATTAATCTAAGAAAATATGGTTTAGGTTTTTAATTTTGATAAATAGAATAGAAAGAATAACTTTAGAAAAAGTATATTATAATAATTGATATAGCCTTTCATGATTGTTACAATGTTCAGAATATTGTAAGTTAGAACAATATTTTAAAAGCTTACGATAAAGCTTTAAATGCCTATGTATACGTATGTACTATTTTTACACTTTGTATTAAATATAATAAAAAATATATAAATTGTAATAAATATTTTTGTCAAATTCTTGGATTCATAGAGCGGCTGTAACCTAACAAATACATGTTAATACCAAAGTTATATTGCTGGAAGTTAATCTCTTTAGAGTGAGTTTAAATTTATGCACATATATTCAAAGCGTGCCGTTGCAAAAATGAGCTTAAAATATATACTGAGTTACACCTAATTTGGGTAAGAGTCTAACATATATTTATATATTGTTTGTTCTGAGAATGAGTCAAAGAAATAAGAGATTTAATAATAAGATGCTAGATCTTACATAAATTTATATTGCCAATTATTCCTTTTATTAAAAACTATTTATATTTGTTAAGATATATAGTTCTACAGTTTTTCATTTTTATATATTGAAAATAAAATACAATACCTTATGGGTAACGTTTCGGCCTTTCTTATTGAATGAAAACATCACCTATAAATATACAAGTCACGGTCAGATAATACGTGTTCCCTCGTCTCTCAAGTACCAAGTCTCGTTTCATAAACGACTAAATATACTTTCAATAGGCGGAGCTTTTATCGCTAATATAATAACGTAATTGAGTCCGTAAAAGGGCTCTCTTAAAGCTTAAGCCATATTTTCGGTTTTTCAGAAATTCAGCATTTAGAAGAAATTGAGAGATTTTATGTAAAATCAGAATCGAAATATAACGTTTTAAATATACCATCCACATAGATATTGTATAATCCTTAAACTGCGTTTTAATTAATTGGCGACAATAGCAAAGGACAAATGGTAAAACAATGATGGCCTCAATTTTTACATACACCTTATTTAAATTCCATATTTTACTAGCTTTTACTGTCTCCAGTAAAAACTTAAACTTAAAAGTTAGTATTATCTTAAAACTGAATGATCAATGTAATATTCGACAAAGAATTTTATAGCATTATTATTTTTTTTAATTAAGTTATTATTAAGCTTGTAAAAATCCTAGAGAACAATGCCTGTGAGTATTAAAACTGTAACTCTAGCGTTAACCTTTTTATACATTATTCATATTTTTTATTCCTCTTTTAACACACAAAGCAGAAGTGCTTACATTTAGTAAGTCTACAATTTGTTATTAATTTATTTTAACGATTTATGTACAAGTTATTTAACAAAACCTTATAAATAACATATTCATAATGTTTTGTACATGTTTTATTTAATGTTAATTATAATATACACTTGCCAATTCACCATATCTTATCTTGCAAGTTGCACTGTAATTAAGGGCAAGCTGCCAAAAAACTATGCTCTGGTTAATTTGGCTCCATATTGCTATTTACTGATAGGTGAGAAGTTTTGAAAATAACATTAATAAAACATGGAAGAGATATTTCATTAATTATTATGTACATATAATGTTTTTAAAAATTTGTTAATGGTATAATGAATATATTAACCGTGCTTACAAAAAGTCTAAAAAGAACAAGTTCTAGTTACGTTATGTTTACTCTGAGACATTAATATAAATTGTGGAACTTAATATGCAAATAAAGAAAAGAAAAAAGAAACAAAAACAAGAGAAACGAAACGTGATATATTGACTTACAAATTGTGACAAAGGATACGAAAACGTGAACAT
The DNA here is from genome assembly GCA_918358865.1 of Melinaea marsaeus rileyi. Classification (NCBI taxonomy): domain Eukaryota; kingdom Metazoa; phylum Arthropoda; class Insecta; order Lepidoptera; family Nymphalidae; genus Melinaea; species Melinaea marsaeus. Next base: position 9,354,061 of record OU911094.1, read on the forward strand.
TTAAGATGAATAAGAACGTCGATGTTTTTGTGTTTTATTACACACTGAGATATCACACACCGCGTGTATCTTTGAGATGACGCTTAGAGCGATTTGTCTTTATCTATGGAACGTTATATTACTACGAACTAAGTGTATGTGTAGGTTATCTACTTGATGTATGTACGATGTTATAGTGGAGTATATGTTTGTCACAACAGTATTATATGGTCAGGGGTTATTATTATCTCAGTTCTCATCTTCTGAATATTTTACAAACAATTTTTTCCTTTATTTTTTTAGAAGTTTAATTAATATACATATCAAATTTAAATTTAAGACGAAGAGAAAAAGTACGAAGTAACAAATGATTTTCACATTCGAATAAATTGTTTCACTACAAAATGTTACCCACAATGGGATTTAATTTTTTGTGAGCAATAACTGAAATATTTTATTGTATTTCCTTCTTTTTGTGTAAGTATAAATATATAAGATATTCAAAAAGACAAGCAGAAATCGGATTGAGATCATAAAATAATGAAATATGTAAACATCATATTATCAAAAGTAGCTGAAGACTTTTAGATCCATAAATATGTTACCACCAAAAATAACAATTATATTCTATAACATTTACTCAAACAGATGTAAAATAAAATACACACTAACTAATTATAAAAGACGGAATAAAACCTTTACAAATATTTTTCGTACCGACCGATGTTGTGTTTGTCTCCGGACACTTCAAATTCACATGTTATTAAAAATGAGTTTACCTTGTCTTGTTTATGAAGCTACCGAATTCCGTTGGAAAAAACTCTGTTATTTATCTTTCACTATTTATTAATTCATTAATATTGTGACAGATGTTATAAGCAAATAAAGGTATATTTTTAACAATAAATGGTAATAAAAATATTATAGTGATAACATATATTTGTTAGCATCCAAAATTTCAGATAAGCATATGTATATTTTAAAGGACTTTACTGCTGCAACAATCCTCTTTAACAATGTTAATAATCTTAAAGCTTTCTCATATTTTAATACATGTATGTATAGATTATGGTTAACATGGTATCTACGTTAAGTCTCAACATATTTGTTTCATCAATATATACTTATTCTGCGGCTTATGATCTGTATAATGTTTATAATATATAATAAGAAGTGAACTTTATCGTTATTTATTCATTTTACTTTGAAAGGAGTAAGATAATATATGATCAGTATATGTACTCGTAAAACTTATAGTATATTATTCTAATACTCTATTATGAATGAAATTTGATTTATGAACAACTTTTGATATTTTTAATAATCCTTCTAGAATATTATAAGTCTAATAAAATAATACCTTAAAACTATATATTATTAACTTATAACACTAAAACTGTTAATTATTATTATTGACAATCCACTTCAAATCTCTGTAGATTCTGAGTTTGTATTCAGACTTTTAGCTATAGTTTCGCGACCTCTATAGATTTTGAATCTGGATTCAGGATTCTAACTATACTCTATTCAGAGAAATATGATGAATATTTCTCTGAATGGAAATTCACAGACTATGGTCGGTCGTTATATGGGTAAAGACAATAAATTTTGTCCATGTACTTCCGCATTAAATTACACCTACTGAATGAATGTAAATTACATTCCAAGGGTTTTCCCTTGGAATGTAATTTACATTATACCAAAAATTGCCTTGAGATTTGAGTTAAATATTTTAGTTTATTAATTTATTAAATAAAAATATCTATAAGTAATTATGCTCATAAAATCATATAATACTAATATCATTTCATATTTTCATTTTGATAATGACACAATGGACGTCAGTGACCTTATAATTTTTTTTTGTACCAGAGAACCAATAGAGACGTCTGACATCTGGTGGTTAATCACTTATTTTAAGAAAATTATTTTTACTATTCTGGTACAATAAAATATACAAATAGAAATACACCCAAATATCAAGTAAAAGTAATCTCTTTAATTATGTTATATCAGTGTGTTTAAGACTTATGTAACTGATACCAGCTACAAATTGACTATCATCTATATCTATAACATCAGGGTTTTCCCGCAGGCTCTATTCAGGAAATTGCCTTCTTAATCATTTTCGTAGCCTATTTAATAGCATATGAAACTTTTAGATATCGATTTTGCCATGAAAGTATTTAAAGTAGAACATGCGGATACAATAATATATACTTACGGATATGTTCACATTATTTTTCATCGGAATGCCGAGAAAAATTCAATGACCTTCATAAACTCAAAGTTAAATACACTCCTATAAAGAACGGAGACCTCTCACTTCCATCAATAGAAAGTAATCAAACTCAAATATTTTTTATCAATGAAACAATTTTTGACAACCTTCTGTACTACTGTTTTAGTTCGGGATGTACAGAAAGTGTCAAGATGTGATAAAATTATAGGTGCAATTTGTTAAGCTAATTCAATACTTGGATAAACAAAGTGTAAAGTGAAGTTAACCGTTATAAAAATATATCACTGTTGATATGTTTTATGATTAGCAACAAGATATGAGAAGATTTAAATACCACCTCTCACGATATAAATCTTTCTCGTACTATTTTGAATGCACCTTTCTAATAATATTCTGAAATTGCACTTGAACAGTAAAAGACTTATTATCAAGGAAAATTAATCCTGATTATTTCTCTATATAATTATGGTGGCAAATATATGTTCCATCTGATAGTTAGTGGTAGCTATTGACATTGTCCTTTGGTATTGAATTGGAGAAAACTAGATCATAAGGCCGGAAGATAAAAATATGGATATCCTGCTATCACCATCATCTCGAGAATCGCAGATGTAATAGACATTTCATGCCGGTAAAAATGCTTATTACCATGACTACACCGTATATCAGCCCAAATAATTTGGTTACAGCCAAGTGGCTGGTATATATATATATATATATATATATATAGAAAATTTTGCACTTTTTCATAAATTATAAGTTTTTTTTTCTATAATATAAACAATACAACAAATTATAAAAAGTCCATTTCATTCATTTTTTCCATTCATTGAGATCGGTTCAGTGGTTTCGGAGAGTAGCAGAAACGAACATCGTGACACGGGTTTTTCATATATTCAGATAAAGTAATGATCTTGAAAAGACCCAATATAAAAAACCTATGAACTTTGATTTTGAGAATTACAACTATAACTCTAGCATTAACTCATAAGTTTATAAGTTTGCATGACATAATATATTTATATTTACAAGGCAATACAAATATGTATTTTCAGACTCGACAGACTGCTTCCAGAGATTTATGCGTTTAACAAACAAACACTTAAACTTCAATATAAAATATTAACACGTCAACAATTTTGTTTTGGCGTCTGACAGTTAACCTAAACTATTTTGTATTATTCTAGGCCAAAACCGACCTTAGCATTATAATATAAGTTGAGGAAACTTTTAAGCGTTAAAGTTTGTAAGAGGTTTAAGGAGGAATAAGTGAATATATCCCGTTTTCCCAAAGCAAGAGGAGGAGTCCTGAAACGTTCCGGTTCTCTGAAACACATACAAATAGTTACAAATAGTTGTTGTTATAGTTATTTAAGGCATGTCCTTGTATAAGGACTCGACTTTTACGTTTCAGTGAGATATCAACAAACTGCATTTAATTAGCTCTAGTAAGTACATTACACTGCCTTTGTTTGATTACACTTAGTACTTATTACAGTACGTTTATATTAAAAATGGTTTGTTAAGCTGATTAATATTCTTGAATAAGATAATTAGAAGCAAAATTAAAAATGTAAAATTAAAGGAAAAAATATTAAGTAAACAAGTAATGTAATATTTTTAATTATAATATAAAATTAATATTCAAATACTACTTGAAGTAGGAACAAACTTTTACATGTTATTTGTATTTTTTTTTCTCTTTTAACACACAAAGCAGAAGTGCTTTCATTCAGTAAGCCTACAATTTATTTTCACGATTTCTTTATAATTTATTTACAAAACATTACTCGTATAAATAACATATTCATTATATTTTGTACCTGTTTTGTATATTGTTACTTATAATATACACTTACAAATTCACCAGATCTTATCAAGTTAGAAAACCACCAGCTTAGTACAAGTTACACGGTAAGTAAGGGCAAGCTGCCAGATAACTACGCCCTGGTTAATTTGTTAATTCGCAAAAATGCAAAACATATTTTTTTATTGAATTAAATAGCTAACGAATTATTATGTACAAATAACATTGTTTTAGTTCTTTGTTATCCTTATTTTTTGTAAATTTGTCAAAGGTATAGTGAATATTTTATTTATATAAGTGCTGACTATACCGATGTAATACTCGTATATTGTAAATAACAAAAGATAATTTCGTCTGTTTCTCTAATAAGGAATTTTATTATACTGATTTCTATTTTGTAATACGACGTAAAATACCAAAAAAAGAAGTCTAGTGTAGTCTAGGCCAAAGATTTTCTATTTTGAATTCAACATATTTTAAGAACTATTAAAAAGATATATATTGATTTTTAACTTAAATAAGATATAATGGGTGTAGGTACATTAAGACCATCGAATTATATTTTTATTTATGCTTTTCAAATTCACTAAAGTAAGTAAAATTAAATTACTAAATTTACTGTGACAAAAACCTTATTTGATGCATTTATAACTTTTCTGCCAATATTTTAACAAGATAGCTCTAAATGGAATTCTTTGAATGAATTTCTCTTTACTACTAGGCTACATTTTCTATCAAAACATCTCGAACCAGTTGCCTTTTAATTCATTGTAGCAATGTCTACGTCACGTTCAAACATAGTGTAATCAACTGATTGCATGCATCCTTTGTCACATAAATTGTACTTGAAGACTGCAGTGACAGTGAAAGAAAAGATAAATTAAAATTGTACCTACCCTTTTTTCTGCGGAAGCATTTTCCCCAGATTAATAATATTGGATACAAGTATTTGGAAGATTTCTTTAAATCTTATTTCCTTCGTATGAATTTTTTTTTTTGCTCGCTTTAGAAAAACAATTATAATCATTATTGAAATTATAAGAAGTCGACAACAAAATGCTGTTCTGTAATTAGTTTCAATACTAAATATGTATAAAAGTTCAATTATTATTTATTATTTGCATATTTTCTTTGTTTATTTTATTTCACTTGAACAATTTCACAAAACACAACATTTATTCATTATACTATATTTAACTAATATCCAAGTTAGTTCTCACCAGTTTCATTGATTATTTCAATGATTAGTCTTTTACTGAGATTTTATTTCCAGTAGAATTTCTCACTATTGCAAAATGTAGACAATCTACTATTTTAAAATCAGTCTGTGAAAAAATATACCACAAGGTATCCAGAACAGAGAGAATAGACACGTACTAGTTACGGATGAGAAATCACACCCGAGGGAAACATAGAAAGAGGAAACCTCCTTTGAACTTAGTATTTTACATTTTATTTCAACATACAGATTTCAATCCCTTTATTTCAATACGTGTAACAATCCTTTGTAGGTTTTGTTCGTTTTAATATAAAGATATGTAAATATAAATCATTTTTAATGTAGATTTAATTAATAAGAAAATATTTCATTATTGTCAACAACTAGATATATATTAATGAAATGAAAATAAAAGTATTGAAAAATGATAGATATTTCTAGGCACCACAATTTATATTTCTTTATTATATTACTATAATATAAACCAAGAATCATTAGTAAATATTTATATGGCGTTTACTTGCTATACTCGTATGACTAAACGCACATTTTTGTTTATATTTTTAAAACGTTGATTGCAAATTTGATGAAAGAACAACTTAAAAACATATTTCAATTCATCCTTTGTTTTCAGCATACATGCGTGCATGCTTGATTTACGTGTAAAATGATAATTAAATAAGCTCCGCTTGTATACCATGTATACAAGGAATGGTATACACTTGGTAGTATTTCAGCCGTGCAGTGTTCTGAAGTACACTAATTACACAATGTTCACAAGCGAGTGGAACGTGGAAAAAAGGACCTTGAGAACCGCACAGTGGAGGATCACCACGCATCCAGGTGGTAGGGATGGTAAACAAGTCGATGGCGCGCTGTGCGGTGATGAAATTCGGCGGAACAGTTCTTCGGAACACTCCCCGTTGTAAATGCGGTAGAAGACGCACAGAGAAGCCACGTCTCTACGCAATGCCAAAGTCCAGCCGTTCGCAGAGCACCGGGTCCCCGACAATCCGAACGGCTCTCTGTTGTACGCGGTCAAATGGTAGAAGCTGATATTGGGGTGATCCGGACCAGAGATGAGAACAGTACTCCATATGTGGCCGGACCTGCGCCTTATAGAGCGCAAGTCTTTGGCGAGGTTTGAAATACTGCCTCGCTCTATTAATCACTCCCAATTTCTTCGAGGCCAACTTGGCCTTGCTCTCCAGATGACCACGAAACTGACAATCGGTCGAAATGTCGAGACCCAGTATTCTGATACTTGGCGAGGCATTAAGAGGAGTGCTCTCGAAGAGCGGTGATACGACAAATGGGGTTTTCTTAGTGGTAAACGCGCAAACTTGTGTCTTTAGGGGATTGAACTGAACGTGGTTCAGTTCACCCCACTCAGAGACCATTCCTAAGGAAGTCTTTATAGAAGAAACAAGTTTCTTTCGGCACTCGTCGACGTTTTCCCGAGAGAAACCTGCACGGCCGGAATATACCGCATCCCCAGTGCTGTCATCCGCATAACAATGTATGTTGGAGATATCCAACATATCATTGATGTGCAGGAGGTACAGAGTTGGGGATAGCACGCAGCCTTGGGGTACACCAGCGTTCACGGGCTTGGGGTCCGAGCAGTAACCGTCGAGAAAGACCTGCATGCTCCGCCCAGTGAGGAAGCTGGTGATCCACTTACATAAACTCTCGGGAATCCCATAGGAAGGTAGTTTCGAAAGAAGCCCCTTGTGCCATACACGATCGAAGGCTTTCGCCATATCCAGAATAACTGCCAGTCCCTCTCCCTTGCTTTCAATAAAAGCTGCCCAACGGTGCGTAAGATATAACAGAAGATCACCAGCCGATCGACCATGGCGAAAGCCATATTGCCTGTCATTGACCAACTGGTGATCCTCGAGGTAGGTCAGGAGCTGTTTATTGATAATGCTCTCCATTACTTTGGAGAGCAGAGAGGTAATGGTGATAGGTCTGTAATTAGCTGGGTCCGAGCTATCACCTTTTTTAGGGATCGGATGGACAAGGACACGCTTCCATGAGACCGGGACTACGCCTTTAAGGTCGGAGTACCGAAATAGACGCGTTAGCACTGGAGTCAACTCAGGGGCACACGTTCGTAGCACCAATGGAGAAATGCCATCCGGCCCACTCGACTTATGAACGTCCAAGGAAAATAGAGACTGCATTATAGTTTTCTGCCGAAAAACTATTTCCGGCATTGAGCTCTGACACCGCGGGATGATAGGCGGTGTCTTCCCTTGGTCGTCCAAAGTCGAGTTGGAGGCAAAAAGAGTGCCCAAGAGATCGGCTTTCTCTTTTGCCGTGTGGGCCAGAGAATCATTCCCCATGTGCAACGGCGGTAGGGACGGCTGGCTAAAGTTGCCCAGAGTGGCCTTCGAAAGTGCCCAAAATTTGCGCGTGCCAGGCGGGTGGAATCTGGAGGCACGATTATATTTCCTCTTCAGAACTCTAGAGTTCGGATCCTTAGTGACTAACGCATTGGCCCAAGCTTGATAAGCCTGCCGTTTGCCAGCTGCTGCAGCCCTGACAGACGCATCAAACCAAGGCCGCGATCTGCCACCAAGTGGTACCACAGAGCTTGGTACAAATAGTTCCATGCCCTGTAGTATCACATCAGCTACAGCCGCAGCGCAGCCACTAGGATCATCGAAAACAAATCGGCCCCCATGGGTAGGATGCAAAAAAGGACCGCATTCCATCCCAATCCGCTAACTTGTAGTGCCAAACGCGTCGAGTAGCAGTTGTTGTGCGAGCCGAACGTTGAATGGGCACTACACTCCGTACCAGACAATGATCAGAGGACCCTAACGGACCCTCGACAGTGACCTGATATTTTCCGGGATGTGTAGTCAGCAGAAGATCCAACAAAGAGGGCATATGGCTGTCCACGTCCGGTAGACGAGTGTGCGTCTTGACCAATTGGGACAGACCATTTGCCAGAGCAAAGTCAAACACAGATCTCCCCACGTAGTCGGTGGCACGTGAACCTAACCAATCGGCATGGTGCGCATTGAAGTCCCCGAGGACTACGACTTCAGCGGAGGGAGTCTGTGAAAGCAGAACGTCAATCTTCACCTGAACATGGCCCAAGAGTTGATCCGTTTCTGCATTACCACTATGGGACCTGTAGAGGCACGCGTAGACTCTGACATAGTCGTCCATGTCCACGCGCAGCCAGAGTACAGACAAGTCCCGACCTTCAAAAACCTGAAGGCGACGGTAGCAGATATCCTCCCTTACGAACACAGATACCCCGGCGTGTGGTACAAAATGGTGTTCTAGTTTATACCCGGGGTATGAAAGGTACGCTGTGTCGCTAGGTTGAGATATCTTCTCTCCGTCAGAAACAACAAGGCCGGCTGCCACTATGATAGTGGACGGCGTCCAAGTTGGAATGAGCTCCCCGGATGTTGCAAAAGTTCACATTTAAAGTGGGTCGGGGTGCCGCTGCGTTGACTCGTCGTTTGCCCCCAAAAACACAAAAGGCGATACTTTGCCCGCCCCAGATACGACGGGCAGCCCGAGCAAAATCCGAGAATCATTTCCTCGATTTTACTCGGGGTGGGGGTTCCGGCATCATCAAAGCCGGTACCCTCCTGGGGTATTTTTCTTTTGGGCATCGCTTTCATGTTTGGCGGGGGGGGAGGAGGTTGGGCTTCCGGATTCTCTCACTCACCGACGAAACGTAACCAAATGAATTTGGTTATTATGCGTCGGTCTTCTGTGAGAGGGCGGTCCTTCCCCGGTCGAGCCAGCCCAATACGAGCTGCAGTTAGATAACTACAGCTAGGCTCTACCACCTTAGCAATCACAAGAAACTTTTGAAAAGTCTCTAAAGCATGGAAATCTATAATTAAAATGATGTATTTGTGAATTCAGTTCATTACTCAAATAAATTAGTAAAACAAAAAGATTGTAAAAGTATAAACAATAAAAAAGTTACATAAATATATCAAATGTAAAAAATAAAATTAAACTATAGAAAAACAAGTAAGACTAGAAACTTTTAGATAAGGAAAACATAAATAAATTGTACCGTTATTTCTTCTTACTTCTAATAACTCTTTTAGTGCGACCGGGCTCAAAAGTGGATACTGATACTGAAACATTTTGCGATGACTTTTCAGGTTCTGATTGTGTAATAGGATATTCAAACATTACAGCATCTAACTCATCTTGATTGAGGATCCTCTGCAGTTGGCCAGTTGGCAACGTTAAGATAACACTGCCATTGTGTGTCCACACATTTCTCATGCCAAGATGCTTACGAGGTGATTAAAACAAAGTCTGCCTATGTCTTGGCAATATATTCACTCAAGACATGGGGGGAGCCTTTTAAATAAGACTTCTTACTCCACACTAAAGACCTAGTTTACAAATCACAAAATTTAATTAAAACAGGTCTACATTTATTGTTTGTCGACATTCTGCCTAAGCGGCTACAAGATTTTAAAGAGGAAGATACAAAATTATTGATTTTTAATTTATCATGCAAGATAAATATTAGACAGTCATTTAAATCCTCACTAGGATTTTCAGGGACACCAGACAATAAAAGAAACTAATTGAGATATCTCGTCTCAGTAGCGTCAACAGATTTAAAAATTTCTTCAACTTGACGTTGTAGAATTGATAAAATATCCCAAACATGCTGTTTAAAGGAATGAAACTCCTCACTCAGACGAGAAACAGGATCACGACTAGTTGCCACTTTAACAACCAACTGTTTTTCAAAGTCAGCCATTCGAGCCATGAGTTGTGAACTCAATGACTTCTGTGCCTCAGCAATTGATTGGATGGTTGTCATATTCACTATTTAGGTGCACTTAATCAGTTTTTTTCTTGATTAGTTTCTTCAGAAATGTTATGTCACAGGCAGGTGTGTGTGGTGCACTTTCAAAGAAAACACGCACTCATAAACGAGTAAGATTAACTATTATACATACTTTAATTATAGGTGTAAATAAACATGAATAATAAATTGAATTTAAAAATAATTTTAAAATAGAAGTAAAATAAATTTAAAGCACAGATGTTGATGAACACCTTCAAAAAAAAAAAAAATTAAATTAATTAACGAAATTTAACGAAAATTACCTGTGAGGTCACTTTTACAACAAAATATAATCACTGGATCAAGTCCCTTAAAAGAATTAATCTATTGTTTTGAAGGTTACTTTATGGTTTACATTGACCTAAAAATATTAAATAATTTTATCAGTACCTTTCAGTTATCATAGAAACTGAATAATATCTAATACGGAATATTTGTAATACAGATTTTTGTACCTATGCGAAAGAAGTGTGTTAATTGTTGCTAGATGTAATTGTTCATATACAATCAATTAAAATTATAATAATCCTAATTAATCACTGACTGGTCTAAAGAGCAGTAGATTCATGAACATCTATTACATCACAGAGTGGTGATGACTCTGAGACAAACTAATTACTAACGATACAAAGGAAAGTTGTAACTCTTCCGTTCACATTATTTTATTACCTGTACAGATTGGTGTTGTCTGAGTGTTATATATGTAACATTACTATTGATCAGCTTTACTTACTGAAGCACTGGCTGAAGTAACCGATATATAAATTTATTATCATACTACAGTATACTATGTAAAAAGAAACAAAATCATATTTTTAATATAACATTTTTAATTCAACTCAGTGGCTTCAACAAATACATCACAGCACTCTGTTACAGGTGTACGGCATTATGGCTTCATATTGTAGGTACAAAGCTTTCTACATCGTGCATCTTTATATCAAACGTGCATTTTTATATAATTCTTAGAAACATTATATCAGTAAATATGATATCGATAAAATATAGTTTTTTTTATTTGCTCTAATAGGTTTTATTCAGAGATCCTCATTCGATAATTCCAAATCAATCTGAAAATTGAAACCGTTAAAAATGCAATTAGTAATACAATGAAAATTATTTATCTCTTAGTATTAGTTTATATTACTTAATACCTACCTAATTACCTTTAATATTAATTAATAATATTGTCAAAATACCTTTCCGCGAGTACAATGGCCACTGCCACTAAGTATCCCCCGAGCAGTACGATGAACGCCGGCGCAGCGCCGCCCAGCGCCAGCGCCCGCGGGGAGCTTCCTTCGCATCGATTAGCGTGACCCCAAGTTCTTAATTGTACACGCTTTAGTACACCCGCTTCTAGTAATCGCAGAGGACTAAAATTATAACGACATTAAATAAATTAAATAAATGTTATCTCTTCTTATTTAAATTATTCACAGAATTGAACCTCTAATTAATACAACCAAATCAAATGAGTTTCAAGAAAACTCTAAGCTTTCCCACATTTACATTCTTCAAGAAAGAAATGAACTCGGAAGAAAAGTGATTCTTTGAAGAGATTAACATAAAACCAGAAAAACCCACAGATACTGCTACACCTGTTCATTATTAACTTCTTATCTTTTGTTATTGATTTGGGCTTTATCTTTGGGCTCTCAACGTTTCTGTTTCAATAATAGATTTCTCTCAGCTGTTAGATAAAATGATAATTGTTATCAAATTATATGAAATCAATGTCTACAAGTACTTTTAGGTTATGAGGCCTTTATACCTACTAAAATAGACGTTAAACAGTGCAGAGGTATACTTTTAAAACCAGAAATGTTACATATTTATCATCATCATCATCATTATCAGCTGTCGTGCGTCCACTGCTGGACGTAAGCCTTCCCCATTGACTTCCACCGCGATCGGTCCAAAGCGGCCCGCATCCATTGGTTTCCAGCTGCTCTTTTTATGTCGTCTGTCCACCTAGTTGGCGGTCGTCCTCTACTTCGCTTTCCAGTAATTGGCCTCCACTCAAGGACCCTTTTTCCCCATCGGCCGTCACTTGAGCGGGCTATATGCCCAGCCCATTGCCACTTCAGCTTACAAATCCGTTGGGCTATGTCGCTTACTTTTGTTCGTCTGCGAATCTCCTCGTTTCTGACTCTATCTCGCAGCGAAATTCCCAGCATAGCCCTCTCCATCGCACGCTGAGTGACTTTAAGCCTCTCTAAGAGTCCCTTTGTAAGAGGCCACGTCTCGGTTCCATAGGTCATCGCTGGTAACACACACTGGTCGAAGACTTTCGACTTAAGGCACTGCGGTATTCCGGACGAAAATACGCTCCTTAAGTTCCCGAACGCTGCCCATCCTAGTTGGATTCGTCGATTGACCTCTCCCTCGAAGTTGGACCTGCCCAATCGGACTTTTTGTCCCAGGTAGACATATTCGTCGACAACTTCGAGAATGAAGCTCCCAACGGATACCGGGATAGGCGCGACATGGACATTCGACATAATTTTCGTCTTGTCCATATTCATTTTAAGGCCCACCTGTTGAGAAACTCTATTAAGATCGCCGAGCATAATGCTGAGGTCTTCCAGGGATTCTGCCATTACTACTATATCGTCGGCAAATCGAAGGTGAGTTAGGTACTCGCCGTTTATATTGATGCCGAGTCCATGCCATTCCAGGAGCTTGAAAGCGTCTTCCAGTGCAGTGGTAAATAGTCTCGGAGATATAACGTCTCCCTGTCTCATATTTATAGATCATATTTATAGATCATATTTATAGATCTTCATAAATTTCTAATCTTAACAAACGATTAGCAAGACAGAACCAAATTGCGTAACAGTATCTTGATGACCTAAGAAGGGCGTGACAAAAGTATAGCATAAGGATAATATGAAACATAATTAAATCATGTATATGCTGTTTATTTTCGTCTTCCTTTATTTTATTCTCGTATCTTGTTTACAAAATAAGCTAGTTTATCTTCCATAACACATTACAAGTGCAACCTGGTTCCAAAGAAATCTATTGTCACATCTGATGACATCACTATTCAAGGTTGAGTTCATTGCCATTTATTTATTTTTTTCTAAACCCATTTACATTGTCACAATAATACCTAAAATGTATAATATATATATGAAAAAACCTTCGCTTTTATAAAAAGTATAAATTTATTTTGTACTCCTTAACGCACTTTGAAGACTAGTTCGAGATAGATAGATAGTTATTATTTTCTTGTTTCCTTTCAAAAGATTCCGTGTTCATTCTCCAGAGATTTAGTGAGATTCATTATTTGCATCCAAATGGCCTTTATAAATCCTATACCTGAGTTTTTGGCCTTAACGAGTCTTGTTTAACTCAAAACTGTGCAAATATTTTGTAAAGGTTTTATTTCTATGGATTATTTCTATCGAATTATTTGAATACAAAGGATTTAATGATATAATTATTGGTAAATTACTGTACTGGTAGATAAAACATATACTCCGTAAATGTTCCTAAATTCCGTTAATTATTATACTTTTATTATTAAGAGCAAATTAAAATCTTTTAAATGTTATAATAGTGAACATACGCTTCCTTTTTTGTTATAGAAACGTGGAGCTTGACTCACTACTTTGCGGTTGTCATACCCAGAAATTGTGACCGGGATCCGTTAATACAAAAGCCAACATTGAAAATGTCTGGCAGCTATATCTTATATGAGATAACATTAGAATTCAAGGTTCACAGCTACAACTTTTGTTACTATATGTTTGTTTTTTCTCATTACTATCAAAACATAACAAAAAAAACTGAATACCATTTGAAAGTTAAATTATATATATCTAACTATATTTAGTAGATTAAATTTAGCTAACTATATTGTTAAATAGTATATGTCGTATTTTAAAAAAAAACGACTTTAAATATTTAACTTGAATATATTAGTGACATTTAAATTTTAACTCGACATTTCAAATGCATTGTACGTGTCTGATGTGCATCTTTGAAGTACGTGTCTCTTTGTAAATTAGTTAATTTGTCATCTACCTCCTACGGTTTTTTAGTTACTGAATACAGAGTTCAGGATGCACACAAAATGCACTAATAGTATCTTTTAGGTCTTGGAATGGTAATATTTTTCATGACAGGATCCCAAATGTTAGGTAGATTCAAACTATTCTCTCTATTGAAATTAGGATGATTTTTATTCTCCAAAAAATCTTATGAATTAATGTATTTAGCAATATATCTGTCGTCACGAGCAAGGATTATTAGATTATAAAATCGGAGATAATTGTTAGCCTTGTTTATTATGTAATAGATATCAAAGTATGCAGTGAAAAAAAGTCTTTACACTATCAATTTTGATATCTGAGTTATATTCCCAAAATCTAAATTTTTACTTTTACTTTTTTACCGATGCTCCTATTTGTTATAGAAGACTGTTAGAGAGACTGGAGAGGAGATTGTTACGTCAATGCTTAATATCCTTAATTTAATTGCCGTTGGTTGAATATCGTTTCAATAATACTTTTAATCTAACATATAAATAATAATCATATATAAGTTTGATACTGTATATTGACCTCAGTATATTATGTATATTCATTACATTGTATTAATAATCACTTTAAGTACAAAAGTATTATAAAAAATTGGATTATCCTAATGTCGATGATAGACTTTCGTAAAATGTAGAAATAATAAACATATTTTTGTTTGTTTACAATAATAATGTATTAATGTAATAAAAATCACGTTTTTAATACAAAAAAAAATATAAAAAATTGTGAAATAATTATAACAAAACAACAATAATTTATTAAATTTCAATAACAAAAGTCTAAACTGCGGTGAGACAGGACGGGTCACACATTGTGACGTCTGTGTAATCAGAAGCAGAAGGCAGATGTTAGCAATCTCATCTGTAAGAAATACAATATACACATTGTCATATACTAAAGTTATCTTTAAGAAGTGTTTTTGTTTTAATAACTTAAATAATTATAACTTTTTTGCGGGTAGGTGTGAGTACATGAACATCAAAATTTTTAGCTATCTTTACTTAATTATTAAAAATTCGTTTATTTATGATTAACAGTCTCTTTATGTATTATTATTAAATATTAAACTAATTCTACACTACCTGGCAATAAAACACAACTTTCTCCCAGTAATCTTCTTTATTAACTAAAACTAAAATGGATCTACATAGTCAAGTGACAAAGAACATGGATGACATAATAAAAATGTTTGAGTCCAGAATGGATAGCTTTGATAAAGCACTCACACAATCACTTGTCACTAATAAACAGCAACCTCAGAACAACACTTTTAGTGATATTTCTGCACTGGCCCATGACTATTCCATCTTTAAAGACCTGGTTTGGAAGGCGCTCTCCATGTTACAAAACCAATTACAGCTGCTCTCTGCCGGTTTTGATAGGCATGAGGTATTCTATCGCCGAAAGGTTCTCCTATTTCATGGCATCACTGAAACCACTAATGAGAACTCTGTGATGGCCGTCAATGATGTCATAAAAAACTTAAATTTGAGTTGCTTTAAAATCTCCCACATTGATATTTGTCATCGTCTGGGTGTGAAGAAAGAAAAACCCAGGCCAATACTTGTACGGTTCACTACCTTAAAGCAGAGATCTGAAGTCTGGAATTCAAAAACTTCTCTAAAAGGTTCCGGAGTTACAATTTCTGAGTTTTTAACAAAACCCAGACAGGAGGTCTTTGCGGAAGCAAGACGGCACTTCGGTATTAGAAGCTGTTGGACTGCTGACGGTATCATCATTGTTTCCTTGCCAGACAAGAGCCGCAAGAGAATCCAAAATATGAAGGAGCTGCAAACTCTAATGGCTACTTCTTCTTCACTTGATACCGCGCAGGAACATAAGACGAGACCCCGACGTGTGCCCAAAAAGTAATTAAGTAGTTTTATTGTTTTAAATTTTTTTTACATAATTTTGTATACATTTTCATTACTTTTCTTAATGATTTTAAATATTTCATGGTGTTGGCCGGTATGCAGTTAATTTATTTTCCTTTTATTTTATCTAATATTAATTGTCAATCTTAAAGTTCACTTTTTAATTTTAAGTTGGGTATTCTTTTATTAATTGTACTTGAAACTTTTAGTTAATATTTGTAAATATACTTTAATGTCAACTTGACAATACTATATTTAGACTTGACAGTTATGTTATACGAGATCTGTCACTCGTTTAAAAACCGGTTCAGTGTTACCATTTATTATTATTATATTTATGTTTTTTTTTTTTTTGATTACTTTTTGTAAAAATATTTTATTACTATGCCAGTGAGTGTGGGATTTTAATAGTTAGTCTTTTTATATTTTATATAATTATATTATATTAATAAATTGAATCTATTAATTATATTATTTGCATATATATCTTTATATATATATATATATTTTTTTTTGTTATTGTTATTATTATTTTTTTTATTGTATATATTCTACTATGACAGACGCGATTTTTGATTTTAATAATATTTGTTTGCCTTCATCTTCCTCTGATGAATTTTACAGGGCTTCAAGTAACCCTTCATCTGACGATGAATTCATTCCATTAGATGCCAGACTTCAGTCTATCTTCTCTGACGGAACTAGCTTTAATATTGTTCATATTAATGCTCAAAGCATACCGGCTCATTACTCTGATTTACTTGCAACATTTAGTAACGTCCAAGTCGATTGTATTCTTGTTTCCGAATCATGGCTAAAACCTTCCCTTTCTTCCTCTCTTTACAGTTTACCTAATTTCACATTGGTACGCAGTGATCGCCTAGAAAAGCGTGGTGGTGGCGTGTGCATATACTTGAAAAATCACATTTCCTTTAAAACTATTAGCTCATCACCTACCTCAAATTCCACACAATTAGAATACCTTCTCATTGAAGTAGTACTTCATCACTCAAGATTACTTCTTGGCGTTATGTACAGCCCCTCCTCCACTATTGACTACTTCAATGACCTTGAATTACTATTGTATAATTTCTTACCTTCTTATGAGCATGCTGTTATCATGGGTGACCTAAATACATGTCTTGTTAAAAATAACTATAGATCTAATAAACTCAAATCTTTACTTGACTCCTTCAATATTTCTATTCTTCCTCTTTCTGAAACACATTTTTCACCGCACTCTGAACCATCTCTTCTCGACTTAATTATGGTCTTTACATCCAACAACGTGCTATCTCACGGGCAACTAAATGCTCCTTTCTCATATCTTTCTACTCCCAAACGCAAAGGTAAGGTTATTCTGAGGCGTAATTTCAAATCGATAAATTGGGCCATTTTACTTTCTGACGCTAGAAACATTGATTGGTCCAGTGTATTTAACGCTCCTACAATAGACTTAAAAGTAGAATTATTTAACTCTTTTATCACGTGCTTATATGATTCCCATGCCCCATCAAAAAGATCAAAGTTAAGCACTATCCTGCACCGTGGCTAACCGCCGATATAAAGAGCGAGATGAACAAACGCAATAAAGCCAAGTCACGTTACAAGAAGTTCCCAAATAATGATAACTTTGCTACTTATAAAAAGTTGCGCAATCGTTGCAATAGACTGTGTAGAGACGCCAAACGCCGTTATATTTTCTCTTGTGCTAATAAGTCTACTCCTCCACAATTGTGGAGATTTTTTCAGTCACTAGGTGTGGGTAAATCTCGGCCTTCTTCAAATACTTATATTAATTCTCTTAATAATTATTTTTCGACACCGCCACTTATTATAGATAATGTAAAAAAAACCTCAGTTCTTACTAAATTAAATAATATCACTCCACCTATCTGTGACAGTTTTACCTTCGCTGAAGTTACGGAGTGTGATGTTAAGACAGCTATAGTTAGTATCAGTTCCCGAGCAGTGGGTGAGGACAACATTAGTCGAGACATGTTAATTCCGCTTCTTGACATTATATTGGCTGTTATAACACACATTTTAAACTTTTCGTTAACAACCAATTCCTTTCCTTCTCCTTGGAAATTAGCACATATACTTCCTCTACCTAAAAACAATAATCCAAGTTCTCCCTCCCACTTTCGTCCGATATCTATACTTCCTTTCTTATCCAAAGTCCTAGAAAGCGTTATATCCAAACAACTAACATCTTTTTTAAACACTAACAAGCTCCTTAGTCCTTTCCAATCCGGTTTTCGTACTGCACACAGCACATCCTCCGCCTTGCTTAAGGTTACAGAGGATATCAGATACGCTATGGACAACCAAAACCTTACTATCCTTGTTCTATTAGATTTTAGTAATGCTTTCAACACTGTGGATTTTGATATATTGCTAGGGATCATGCGCAGTCTTAACATATCTCCACCCGTAATTGAATGGTTTCGTACTTACCTGTATGGACGTCGACAGATTACCTGTTCTGATGATTCGTCTTCTGAATGGGCTGAACTCTCTGCTGGCGTTCCTCAGGGCGGCGTTTTATCTCCTCTACTTTTCTCCATTTTTATTAATGAAATCACAAAAATTCTTTCATGTTCCTACCATCTATATGCTGACGATTTGCAACTTTATAGACATTCATCATTTGAAGATTTGAATATAAATATTAATCAGATTAATTATAACTTAAATTTAATAAAGGAATGGACTGCGTCTTTTGGGCTTCTTGTGAATCCCAAGAAATCGCAAGCCATTATTATAGGTAGTAGATATTTTAGAAATAAGATTATTATTAATAACCTCACTAATATTTTATACGATGAATCAATTATACCTTTTTCTGATGAAGTTAAGAATTTAGGATTGACAATTGACAAATTTTTATCGTGGACTGCGCAAGTTAATGATATCAGCAAGCGCATTTACATGTCTATTCACTCTCTTAAACGTTTACAGAATTTCCTACCAATGCGTACTAAAATCCTCCTAGCGCAATCTCTTTTATTACCCCTTCTCGACTATGCTGACGTTTGCTATCTGGATTTATCTGAGGAGCTGCTTAACAAATTAGATCGCCTTCAAAACTTGTGTATCCGCTTTATTTTTGGATTACGCAAGTTTGACCATGTTTCAGTCTTCCGACATCAGCTTAAGTGGCTCCCAATCCGCCTTCGCCGGAATATGCACGTCCTAACCGCGCTGTATAATCTCTTTTCCAACTCAGCTGCCTCCTATCTTCATCAACGGTTCCATCTTGCAATTCCTAGTAGTCGTCCTAAACGCTCCTGTGTTATAGTAAAAACCTTTGATATTCCCTCTTATAAATCGCACTTTTATTCCAAATCTTTTACTATACAAGCAGCGCGGTTATGGAATTCCTTACCAACCAGTATAACATCCAGTCGTTCTGTCTTGGCATTTAAACGTAAATTAAATCACTACTATCTCTCACACGATTAAATTATAATGTACAATAGATATATGTATTTCTATATGTTATTATTATATGTATGTACTTCTTAATTTATGTAGGTATAAATGTATATGTACGAGGGCCAAACTGAAAGTTTTTAGAACTGGCCACTTAAAAGCATTATATTAAAAAAAATAGTTTAAATTTTGAAAATAGAACTCTTTACCAATATTATTGAGTGTACATTTCATTCATTTGTCATTTGTTTTACGATTTGGCGGCAAATTGAAAATTGTCTGTGCACGTCAGAATGAATTTAAGCCGAGAAAATTTTCGTGCAATGATTTTTTATGACTTTCGATGTCATTTAAGTCAACAAGAAAGTTATGATAGACTTCGATTGGCTTTTCACGATGAAGCCCCATCTCGTGCCACAGTTTACAACTGGTTTAATGAATTCAAACGTGGTCGAACTAATCTCACCGATGATTTGCGTGAGGGACGGCCTTCTACAGCGACGACTGAAGATAACATCAGTGTTGTGCGGCGTATGATAGAGACTGACAAAAGAGTGACCTATCAGCATATTCGGACAAGTCTAGGCATAGGTATGAGTCAAGTGCACAAAATCCTCCATGAACATTTAGCGGTCAGGAAGCTTTGTGCCCGCTGGATACCGCATAATTTGACCGAGGCTCAAAAACTCCGCCGTGTTGATTGGTGCCGAGAAATGATCCAAAAATTTAACGGAGGTGACTCAAATGCTGTGTTCGACATACTAACGGGTGACGAAAGCTGGATTTACTGTTATGATCCGGAGACCAAAAGACAGTCTGCTCAGTGGGTGTTTCCTTCCGAAGAGTTGCCAACTAAAGTGAAGAGAGGTCGAAGTGTTGGAAAAAAGATGGTGGCCTCGTTCTTCGGAAAGACAGGTCATTACGCGACAGTAGTCTTAGAGGATCAGAAAACGGTTAATGCAGAGTGGTATACTAACAATTGTTTGCCACTTGTCTTGGAAAAAGTTCGAGAGAAACGACCTCGCAGCAGGATCCTCCTTCATCACGACAATGCCTCGTCGCACACCGCCAGGCAAACGATCGACTATTTGGTGACCTCAGACGTGGAATTACTGGGTCACCCGCTGTATAGCCCCGACCTCGCACCCTGCGATTTTTATTTATTTCCGAAAATAAAAGAAAAACTTCGAGGAAAACGTTTTATAGACGCCGAAGAAGCAGTGGCTGCGTTTCAAAACGCCGTCGAAGAGACCCCTAAGGCCGAGTGGGCAAGGTGCTTTTCTCAATGGTTCCATCGAATGCAGCGATGTATTGATGTAGATAGACGCTATTTTGAAAAGTTACAATAAAATTAATAACTTGCTAGAATGCTTAGTTTTTGATTTTCTAAGAACTTTCAGTTTGACCCTCGTATGTATCTAATTTTATATAGTATTATTATATGTATGTTCTTTTTAATTTATGTAGGCATAAATGTATATGTATGTATCATATTTTATATAGTATTATTATTATGTATATTATTATAACATACCTATGTACCATTCTCTGCCCTCTTAAACCTTCTGTCCAACACTCTAAGGGTAGCTGGAAGAGATCTCTTTGTAGAGATAAGTTAATCCTATGTGTATGTCTTTTATAATTGTCTTTTTTTCTTGTAATTTTTTTTATGGTGCATAAATAAATTAATAAATAAATAAATAAATAAATAAATAAATAAATAAATAAATAAATAAATAAATAAATAAATAAATAAATAAATAAATAAATAAATAAATAAATAAATAAATAAATAAATAAATAAATAAATAAATAAATAAAGTTTTTCAGAAAATCATAAAAATGTATACATGCGAAATTAAATAATGGAGAAAATTTTCAAAAAAGATGTTGTATGAAATATTTTATACCTAGTTTTTTGAACTGCTACTAAAATTGTAACTTCTTTGTCTGACTGAATTTAGTATACAGTCTTAAGTTTTTTCTAACAAAACAATAGAGTGAGAAAAAGTCTTCGCCTCTTCGGATTCAATCAAGGACAATAAATTGACAATAGAAGGGTGACTAGATAGATAGATTTTGACTGGGAATTTAATTTTTGTTTTGGTAAAATAAAATGTTTTTTATTGAACATATTTGCTACAGAAGAAATGAAAACATTCGGCAAATTATGTTTCTCTTGTTTTACTTTTGTATCGAATATAAGTAGACACTTCACATAAGAGTAAAATACATCGTGGTATATACATTCACAATTGAACTTCTTATTCGCTGCATTATTAACATGTATGCAGATTTTTTCTATAATCTCATACAAAAATTTGGAAATAATAATGCAAAGAAATCGTAATTAGGTTTGAATAATAAGTTAAAATTATCATTATTTTGATTAGGTTTCGATGGACAATTGATTTTATAGTGATTTCGTTTTATCAGAGCCCCAAAGCAACTTTTAATTTAAATTTGGCATAAAAGAAATAGGAACCAGCAAGGGCTTCACGGCCTTCATGAGTGTATTTATTTCAAGAGTGTATTTATTTAAATTTCTTACTCTACCTGGCTCTAATATATAACTTGCTTACCACTAGTAGAATAGTATCAAATATAGATTACCTTATATTCTATATAAAATTTAACCAATTCAAATATATTTTATTTATATAAAAGTTCTCTACTATAATGTCCTTTCATGGAATAAGTAATTAACCCCTTGAATGCAATTATTTTTCTTTTTTTTCTTTGAATGCAATTATTTTGAGAACTTTGTATCAAACGTATATATTCATTAAAATTAACTTTATTAAATAAATATTATATATTTTCTTAATAATAATGTGACTTATTTTTAAATATTTCAGTTATTATTTTCTTGTATCGGATGTTCTGATGCTAGTGTTAAGGTGTTGTATTATTAAATATATAATTTATTGTGTAAGTACTTTACTCTAAAGGAAAAATATTTTAAAAAAAAATTTAAGTAAAATGAACGCTCCAAAATAATAAAGCTACTTCACAACAATGTAATAACGCTGTTAACTTTTACAGACTTTTGACCTCAATTAGCCAAAGGAATGAAATTTAAATGATTGTCGTCTGTGTAACATAGTTAGAGTACCCAACAACAAATACTCGCAGTATCGTGAAGTGCAACTTCCTGTCAGTGAGTTATATCGTATTGTGGCGGTTCTAGCATTCTCGATGTATAGAAACCATATCACAAACAATTCAGAACTACAATTGCGTGCCGTATATCAAATATTCCTGTAATATCATAGCAGCGAGTCGCATAAGATTTTTATTCGTTTCGTTAACTTTAAAAGCCTTTTTAGATATTCTATCTTTCCATGCTCTTACTAAAATGTAAATGTAATAATATCTGTACCTTATTAACAGATATTAATATATTATTTCAAATAAAACATGCAGTAGAACAATCGTTCGATATAAATCAGTAATTCCATCAACTTTCAATTTTAACAGTGTTGGGTTGTTTGTTTCACTTATCAATTTTATTAAGTATTAAGATTCTTTGTTCTTCTACTAACAAAACAGTCTAGTGACTATCATGCGTGAATTGTTAATCAGTAATCTAACTACATTACTATCAAACCATACTATCCATAAAAGCTATATTGATTAGCAAAGAGTATGTATATGAAGAGAACTACAACACGCACTATATACTAAACCATGCACAATAAGATCAATCAATAGGATTACTAAGGTTAACATGGACAAAAAAGCCCCGATGTTCTTAGTTCTTATGTCGTAAAGCGTCTTTATAACATTTATGAGGAAAATGATTTAGTAGTAAAATTATTTTTCTTATCAGTATATTTTTGTCTGTTTCTTGTTCCGAGTTTTGAGAATTTAGAATGCTTAGCTTTTTAAAATCTTTGAATTATATAAAATTTATTAAATTTTACGTAAAAGCTTTGACGTCTTGTGTCAACAGAGTTCACTTTAGCCGTTATTATTACTGCGAGACGAGAGGCTGGTTATATTTTTGTTCTGGGGATGAGACACATTTATATTGTATAGTGGATTGATTATGTTTTTATTATGTTTCAACTTTGAAATAAAAAATACCGATACACGGTATTAAAACGAAATTAAAGAAACATACATATTATTGCGACTGTTTCTGTCTATGTGTTATCAAGTGCAAATGTAGGTCGATACCATTTAAAATAGTTTCTTCAATAGTGCAACGTAATTATGGCTTGTAATCAAATATTAATAATATCTTGTAGTTAATACAGATGTAATTATATATATAAGAGACGAGATGCCAAGTAATATTTATTTTTCAGCATTTATTTGAATGTCAAACCCATGAAACGGTTTTAACTCTTTCTATCCATATAATATAAAAAACGTTGAAATAATGTGAGCTAAGGAACGTCTAACATTTAAGTCGAAGAGTCGGAAGAAGATAACTCAGATAGAGGATTCCTAATAATGTCTGTAGATATTTGTGTTCTCTGTTTCACCCATTCCTTCTTCATATTAAATTCTACGGACCGCATTGTTTTCTCCTGCCTTTTCTGCTACATTTATTTTTAAAATATGGTTTTAAGCCACTAAGTTCTCTATACTTGTATATAAACATATATATATATATATATATATATATATATATATATATATATATAAATAAAATTGAAGTGTTAGTTCGTTATTCCAAAGTTCGAGCTCTTCATTAAATGCATATGATAGTATAAACGGTACTAACATAAAAAAATTTAAGTTTTCAGTTTTTAAAAGTCTTAAATTTCATGTTAAAAAATGTATTATACCATATTTTACATAAAATATTGAAACACCAATAGTAAGAAATTCGATAAAATAAATCCTAAAATATAAGATTTTTAAGGTTTTATTTGAACGAAAATTCTCAAATTTTATGTAAAAAAATATATTTTAATTCCATATTTATGTCAAATGTGGGAAGTAAGGATGTTGAATCACTGCTCAGGTCAAGTGTGACTTATGACTTTTGATATAGACATGTTGCTGGGGAGTAAGTATTGTTTGAATTACAAAACCAAAATTTGTATTCTGATATAAACGCAATGTTTCCATGCTCTTTCGAGTAGACGCTGTAGCGACAAGTGTAAAGAGGTAATTATGTATGCACTACCCTACATAATTTTAATGAGGAAATTGATTTCTTTCAATATCAATAGTTTTTGATATAGTTATAAGTTCAATTTAAAATATTTTTATCTCTAACACATATAGAGGTATAAAAAAAATCATATTAATATTTAATTCATTTAATCTTAAATTCGTTTTTTTTTTCATTTGATCTTATCAACAAGCGAACTAAATCAAAATGCTAAATATCACCAGAGATGAAATTAAATTAAAAAAGAGTTTTCATAGTTTTGAAATGTTCCCTATATAATAATTTTAATAACCTGTCATAATAAATGAGATATACCTTATATTTAATATTGCATTCTTGTTTTTTTTGTTTTTTTTTTATCAATTATTTTTAATATGAATTATGAATTACTAAATATAAATTATGAATTAAACTTTGAGACACTTTCTTTTAATTTTATAACAGAACACTTTAGTTAGACGACATATTTTCAAATTATAGAAATCATCGTTAATATTGAATTTCCGGAATAAATTCTGTAATTAATTTGTCTGCGAAAATAATCAAAGTGATTAACTTAATATTTGTGAGAGATATAAGATAATATGATCTGTTATATAAGATTTTTTGGAATTTACTGTCTTAGTTTTTCAGAATGTGTTTGAATAATTTCCAACCATTCAAGGTCTTTATATAACTAAATTCAGAGCATGACACAGCGGAGTGAACTCCAACTATTATTGGGGCAATTTTTAGAAAAAAATATGTCACTTCAGGCGTGTAAAGAAATATAATATACACTAAAGTTAACAATATTTTTTTAATATAAAATTGTACTTAAATGTACTTATATCTTTTCCCTCTGACTGACCATATACCAGTCTATTAATAACATTACTTAGGAGTCATTTATCACTGTTGGTGGTAATTAGATTTACAACACAAAGGTCGGGTGCATTAAGTAATGTCTTGTGGTTTTCAGAGGTTTCTTGTAAGATTTGTTTTTGCTTCTATATTTATATTTCGTGCAGATTCATATTTGTTTCATAGTTTTTATATTGGATTTATTGTAAAAACTAATTATCGTTTTAAATCAATATTTTTAAAAATAATACTTAATTTTTGTAACTTCAAGAATATGCATGTTATTTTTTGTAATTTCTCTTTATCCTTTGAATAGAGCAAGATTAGCAAAAAAAATATTTATTTTGTTCTCACCTCCTTGTTTATTTAAATAAAAAATTTAAATGAAATTCTAGATTATTCATAACTCCTAATAATAAAAACCTATACCTACCTACACCTATACCTATTAATAAAGACAAAACGAGAAACTAATTATATTATATGTTTCAGTATTATAATACTAAAATATATGTAAAGAATTTACCCTAAATTTCATTAATGCAAAAACAATAAAAAAGATCAAATGTTTATTTTGCCGTAACTTTTTTACTCTTAAATTGGATTCCTGTCTTCTTCGATCACCAAATAACAAATTTGTCATTATAGTAGGCACAAAATCCTTTTATACTGAGTTATTTATCGAATTCCAATATTTGTTATTTTGTATTCCATCACGAAGAGTTTCCTGTACTTTGAATTAATATAATATGAAAATATATATTTTTAAAGTAACTGCCTAATAAAGGTAGTGTCAAACAATCTTCATACATAGAGAAACACAAGAAATTATTATATAATCTTAAACACCTATCACGTAATTTCAGTGCTTTCCTCAGAACTGAGCAGATAGTGTACCTAATAACAATTGTAGAGTGAACTCCCTGCTATGGAAATGGTTTTCAGAATGGAGTTAAATTGCATCATTATCTTCAAAATGCAGTCGAGTCCGCTTTAACTAACTTTTATTACCTTTTCTGCAATTTCCTCATCGTAAACTAATGTAAATTTTCTGTCTACGATCATCGGATATCTGATTTATTTAAACATTAAATCTCTTTTTTCTGTATACTCTTGTCATATTTGTCATTTGTTTTTAATATTGACTCTTGTTGCAGCTCTCAGAAATTTCAAAAGTTTAGAAAAATATTAAAACTTAAAAAAAATGTATAGAAAAAATCAATGTATATGGACATAACAAAGAGTGAGAGGTAAATATTTCTATTTATTTAGGAAAGTTAATTTCGTTAAGTAATATTCGAACATTGTAATTTATTACATTTTGTTAACAGTAAAATACTAATAAATATTATACACAAAAAACGTTACACATATTTAACACTAGGAATTTACAAAAAAGAACATAAATTAATAAAATGTGTCCAATTTTCTGCACAATAACATACTGTCGTTATAAGGCACATAAAGGCTATGTTATCACTATTAGCTGTCAGTCTGATAGTTTATGATCGTATTATTTGAGTGGTAAAGCCGAACGTTTATGAGGATCATTATCATGAAATTTTGGCTGAGCTTCTCAATTTTCGTAAAACCCTGGTTGTGAAATATTTAAAATATTAAAATGTTTTATTAAACCAAATGGGCATGGCTTATACAAGATTTCACCGAGTATGAGAATGCATTTATATAGTATTTCATAATTAAACTACGTCTTCAAGATGATTTTTAGTTTGTAAAACAAATAATATATGGTTGTAATATGCATTGAGTAGTATTCTATATTCCGTAAAGACTAGTTAGCCGTTAGATAGGTGACATTGAAATGAAACAGATACAGTCAAAATCTATATAATATATATTGTTGCTGAATTTAAAATAATATAATATATAACTTATAATAATATAATATATAATAGAGCATATGGTTTATCTCTTTATTTTGGTCAATTTCTTAATAATTGTTAAAAAAATTTGCATTATAAAAAAAAAATAACAATTGCCGTTGTTAATAAATGTTTTTTTTATTAGCTTACATCCGTGTCTACGGAATCATTTTTTTTTCGTAGATACAGGTTGGATTCGAACCTGCGACCTCAGACACACTTGAGCTCACTTCAGCTCAATTGTCAATGTCGGTTTCGATATTTTTTTAAATATATATTTAAATAATTTAAATTTTAATATTGTAAGAAGTATATGTTATAAGGGTATCATACACCTTGAATAAACATAACTTTTAGCGTTATAATAGATAATTCTTTTTTCGAACGGAAACAAGTCGTTCTGTTTACATAAATCGTATTCATATGGGAAAAGAAACGGAAATGTAACAGACTCCCTGGATTTATTTATAGCTATCTGCTCTATTTTAACAATGGAGGTACTTTTAAATATTGTGCCGTGAGGAGGTAACTCAAAGTATGTATCAATGAATTTTAAATAAAATAATATTTTTCACTATTCTTTGAATCTTTGTTTATAAATTAAGTAAGTATGAAGATAATATTTCAGCATGGTTTGTTCTGCTTCTATTTATAATTATTCAAATGAGTTGTAAACTTTGTTTACGGATGCTTGTATACTGTATACGTTTTATGAATATTCAAATACCAAGTATACATAGTATTTATATACAAGTAATTACTTAATAAGTAGTTGAGGTAAATGTTTTATATAAGATAACTAGTTTCCTATACTTTATAACATGTAAAATCACTATCGTTCTTAATAATCTTCATGTTCTTTGCAAGTTACTGGTCGTACTCCAGAGACCATATATCATGGCCATTATAAATAGCTCGTATCAAAAACACTGATTTATAAGGGGTGAAAAATTATTACATCTTCTCGATAGAGCTTCAAGGTCATTTGTTAGGAGATGTATTTGTTTTTATCTCGTGTTGATCTTTCAACTATTATACACTTTGTTTTTGTACACGTATTTTTTTTCTTGTGTCACCTATCTTGTCAGGGAGTTTTAACTCGGGAACCATTTTTATGAACTGTTCGTAAGAAGCAATTATTTGATCCTACTCTAAATAAATTAAGTGCTTATTTGAACTAAACAATATTAGATAATTATAAAATATGTTATAAGATATTACTTATAATATAATAACTCGATGTGTCGGTAATATAATAGTCTTATATAATCTTATATAATCCTTATCAAAAGTCAGCCTCTAGTTACATTGCTATAAATAATTAATGAAAGTACAATTCAATCACTTAAATTTAAGAAAGAATTTTTGTATCTTGATTTACTATCAACTTTAATTATTTAATTCATTATTATCTTATTATTGTTAACTAATATATAAATCAATTTGACGTTTATGTGTGAGACAATGTTAACACATTATTACATTTACTCACACTACCGATCTATTTAATCACTGTAAGTGAGACTAATGTGGTTCATTATATCACACTGAGATGTTGTTATAGAAAATGTTACGCTGTTGGATCTCTTGTTGGCATATCTCTATATCATTGATGTTTAATACAGATAATACTTTGATACACACCATAAAGTTATTTTTGTATATGGCAACCCAAAAGTGCATTGTGAAAAGGGGAAATGGTGATTGTCTACAAAATGTAAAATACGGTAATTGTGTCATTAAGAATAGGTTCGTTGAATTGTGAATACAAATTAGAGTGAATTTATTATTAGTAGGTGAATAAATAAGTGAATAATAATATAAATACTTGATTCTTGTTATGTGTTGTTGCTGAATACAAACCGAGTTGAGCTATTATTATTATATAACTCTGATTATATTTTGACTAAAAAAATAATTATGGTAGAAAAAATTGTTTAGACCATATATAGATAAATACCAACGTTTGTGACTAAAATTGTATTTTTACTGTATAATTATTTAATTAAAATTCTTGAAGTTACATTTTCATAAGAATTTTAATAGAAGATTTTTGTAATGCTCAGACAAATTCATTAAAAATACGCTTACAAAAACGTAGGACGTGAAGTGTAATAATTTCTTTACACCTTTAATAAATATCATCAAAGGTAATAAACTCACTCGCCTGTGAGTTCACTCACGCACTTGACCCGAACATTACCGATAGGTGAAGAGCAGTCAATGGATATGACTTACGAGTGTAAATAAGTATGGTGGAGTTATTTTAGTGTGCATTTGCGGATTAGAATAATTTGGTAGTAATCGGCATGTTTCACTGGGTATCAGCAGAGCATACGACACTATTGTCACATACAAACACACACAGCCCACATACGAGTTAGCAGAGGCTGAATTTGTTTTAATATAGTATATTTTAAACTGGCGCTCCGTCGTCTCTTGCTTCCTCTCAAGGGATATGGCGTTAAGACAAAATAAATAAATAAATATTAGTGGAATAGAAAAATATATATCGCAAAGAAAAGGTTATTAAAAAATTATATATCTAATTTAAGGAAAAGGCATAGTTTCGCTCCTCAGGGTTTTTCCACGATGACATTTCTTTTTTTTCATCTTAATTATTTTGTACAGTAATTAGCGATGACGTGAATCATTTAGTCAGTTAGATAGATATCTAGTTTTCTTTCTTTGTTTTTTTAGGTATAAATCTACTGCCTTATTAAGAACGTAAATTAATTTATGAATCATGTTTTTTTATTATTTTATTGAAATATTACGATTTATTTGTAGCTTGAATATACATATCTGAAAATATCTGCTTATAGTCAAAAATAATTAAATTAAATGCTCCTTGATAATGTATATTTATTACAAGAAAAAGCAGGAGTTTATCCTACATTCTTTTAAATCTAGAGCCAATTTTAAAATAACATAAGAAAGGTGCATTAAAAAGAGAGTTAGAGGAAAAGATTTATATCGAGAGAGACGAAGGACGCTGTACCGAGATAATTCATTAAGTGTCCAGTATTATAAAAGCAGTTTGCTTTGTAATAAAGCTCCTCGTACCTCGTACTTTACATTGTTTTACCTATATATAAAATATATTTATAATTTATAACATTGAATTGCGGATTGAGATATTTTATATGCTTACAAAATCCCATGATTGATAAAAAAGAAATATATGTTTTTATGAGAATCAATTTATTTTATATTTTTTTAAAGAAAAAAATTAATGAGTGTTTTGCACAGAGATAACGCCGCGTGAACAGATAGTTTTAAAATGTATCTTATAATATTCGATAACAAAAGCCGGATATCGGTTGAAACAACGTGACTAATTCTTGACAGAATAATTTTCATAACTTAACATTATTTCTATAAATAATTTATATTCTCTTTTTATGTTTAATACTAATGAATTTAAGCTACTAATATGAACAAATATGTTTTGGTAATAAATAACATGTTTATAAATAAACATTGTCATTATGGAATATTTTAAATTAAAGTATAAAAAAATTGTCTCCTTGAAAAAGCAAATGAGTTACTTGTAACTGTTATCTGCGATTTATTTAAGTCATTGTTGATGGAAAAATAAATTAATACAAAATTACTTCATCGTGTCAGAGTGAGTACACGTGTAAAAAACAATCATATAACAAAACTTACAATATATGTATATATGTATGTATAGTAAATGAATATATTAATACTAATTTTATTGTAGAATGAAAAAAAACACTAAGTATTTATATTTTTTATTTACATCGATTATTTTAACCCAAACTAGCTATTTATTATTTTTTTTTTCTGGAACATGGATCTGGAAATACCGCCGCAGGGAGTTCGTTCCACAAGAGAGTGGAACGTAGAAAAAAGGTCCTTGAATGTGACCGCACAGTGAAAGATCGCCACGCATCTAGGTGGTTGGGATGGTAAAGGCGTCGATGGCGCGCTGTGCGGTGATGAAATTCGGCGGTAGGCATCAGATCAAATAGCTCATCGGAACACTCCCTGTGGTAAATGCGGTAGAAGACGCACAGAGAAGCAACGTCTTTACGCAATGCCAAAGAGTTCAGCTCGTTCGCAGAGCACTGGGTTCCCAAAAATCCGAACGGCTCTCCGTTGGACGCGGTCAAATGGTACCCGGTCAAATACGTAGTTTTTTATTGCGAAGAAAAATACCCTTTTCGTTGGCAATTTTTTTATACTTAATAATTTAGGTTTTCTTGTGAAAATGTTAAAATCTACATTTACGGAGTATAAAATATGTGTTGACTGCAACAATAAACCAATAAGTAAACAAAAACGAACGGACAAACAGTTCTGTATTGAACACTTAAAATTAGCAAAAGAAAAAAGTAGTAAGTTTTAATTATATTCAAAATGAAGATTTTTCTCTAATTACTATTTTATTATATTTAAAGATTTGTAATTCGACTATGTTGTATCGATTAAAGTTAATTGAATAGAATACGCTTAAAATTCGGAACGCTAAGGTAAGAATTCGAATATAAAAGAAAAAGTTTTTCCTTTTCCATTTTAAGGCATCCTTAGTGACTCTCTAGACGTTGTGTAAAGCTGAAAAATCATTATTTGCATCCAAAGGTATTCTGAAAATTCATCTCAGCGCTCATAAAGCAATTGTTTATACAAATGAGATCAAGTATCGGTTTGTAGATTTATTAAAGTATGGAAACAAAAACCTTTAAATAAATCATTATTATTATTACACTCTTTCTTTGGGTCTTACTTAGACTATTTATATCTAACTCACCAAACTGTATATAAGTAGGGGAAGGGGGGGCATAGCGGGGCCACGGGGCAAAGCGGGGCGCGCTATACATAGCTTGAAGTAAACGCTGTACGAACTGTCAGATGCGTCGCTATGATTGATCTTTAGACAGCATGGGACCTTCATAAGCTAGCTATGCCCTTTCGGCAAGTGTTCGTGTGATATAAACAAAAATATCAAAAATAGTGTTTTTCTTAAAATTTTTAGTGAAATTGAATATCAATTCTTTCTAAAACGTATTTATGTACTGTGGTGGTATTTATGTTATTAGGAATCAAATTCTCTGCTGATTTTTTAATCAAAAAGCACACGGTGATTGAATGAAAGGTAAGATGGCATCAGTTTCTCTTTAATTTTGGCCAAGCCGGTGGGGCATAGTGGGGTATGCTGCCCGGGGCAAAGCGGGGTACTCACACAAAAGCCCCACTTTGCCCCGTTTTAAAGACTTCTAAGTAGTAATATTTTTTTTTTACGTGTTTAGCTAATATGGTGCGCACATATAAGAGGAAAACTGAACAACATTCCTGGTCTATGCAAGCTATGAAACAAGCTGTACAATTTTGACCCGTAACATTACACAACCATTGCAAAAATAACACAATTGGATATGAATATGCAAACTCCTCCTAGGCAGCCTTCTCCACAACCAGGTTGTTCGTGGATGGTCCAGACAAACAGACTACAGAACAAATAATGGCGGTGAAGAATGAAAAAAGAAAAAATAAAACTATTTAGTTTCGAAATTGTGTTTCGTTATGACCACCCCACAATGCCCCATAGGCAACCCCACTTTACCCCTATGCACGGGGCATAGTGGGTCAAATGCCTTTATTTACTTAAGTGTTCACATCTCTTAGATTAATTATGTTATCAACATAAATGTCTCCATAGTCATTCGAAATGAATTAGGCTATGATTTAAAGTTAACACCTTTAATTTAATCACATTATTTTTTTTTTTAGAAATGTTTAAACATTAAGTACCCCACTCTGCCCCCTCTTCCCCTACATCAAATTTCTAAATTGTTTGTATTAACTGCTGGAAGGTTTCTGTTTCTTGCATCCGGACGCTTTAAAATAAACACAAAGGTTTTAAAAACAAACATAAGTATAAATGAGTTTTCATTCTCCATAAAGATAACCTAGCTCTTGCATTCGGCTTTGCCCGCGGAATGATAAATATTAATCACTTAACCACAACCTCCTTCCAGTCGATTGCTTTGTGATAAGTACTAGATAGTAAGTAATTGAATACCTTCAGGTATCACTGCTGTCAAAAACTGATAAGTACATTATCTTGATATAATAGTGATTTGGTGGTCTTTTCGTATATTTAGGAAACAAACAATTTCGTTAGCAATTAGTGTTTGTTAGAAAAGATATAAAAAAAAAATATCCTAAAACAAACATATAGGACAGGTAATTACGTAAACCAGTTCAATACAGTTAGTTGTACACTTTCACATTGTAACGTAAAAATTTATATAATTTTGGTGGATTGTTTTAGTTTTGTGAACAAAAACTTATCTTGGGGAGGATTGTGGATTGTTTTTTTTTTTTTTTTTTATGTTAGAGGAGGGCAAACGAGCTTGCGGGTCACCGTTGGTATGTGATCACCGCCGCCCATGAACTCTTGCAACATCCGAGGATACACAAGAGCGTTGCCGGCCTTGATTGTGTGATAGGACCGCTCGACTCTTAGCGTTGTGTACACAGAGACTTTATTTAACATCACGTACAACTAATCTCACTGGACTCGATCGTAACACATAAAAAAGACAATAAAATTTAGCAAAAGAAAGTCACAGTATAATATAAAGGAGTGAACAATAAAAATATGAAGTCATAAGGTTTTTTTTCATTGTTATTATGTTGTTGTCATATAATACAAGAGTTATATGACAATTTGGTAATGAACTTTACGACTATTGTGGTCCGTGACTTGAAAATCAACAGACTTGTTGTAATTTTACAGAAATAACGGCCAGGACCTTTTTATTTTTTATTATACGGCTTTACATAAGACGATTCCTAGAACAAATCATATTATCATATATCTAACGTTAAGTTACGTAATAATCGATGTAATATTATAATAAAAAAATACTTAACATATACCAATTACATAAAAACATTGTCAAATTAAAACAAAACCTTTAAAGGAACAAATGAGAAACATTATGTATTGTATATATTGTAGACGTATACGTCTGTACGTGTGTATTGTCCAAGTACATCTTGCTCACTTTATGACGTCATGTTTTACGACTGCTTCCAGATTATGAGTTCTGTTTATTGAGTTACACAATTCGTTAATCAGAGAAATATGCTACTACGAGTATATGGAACTATATTTGAAAATGTTAATTTTCCATTTCATTAAAAATATAAGTAATGAAACAGAACTAATATTAATAAAAGACATCTGAATGATAAACAAACAGTTATCCATAGTACTGTAACATAATAGTATTAAATGTTTAGAAAGTACCACCTCATAATATTAATTAATGGTCATAGAGGGTGGGATCGGTCGAGATCTAATGTCAAGTGTCAGGGTGAGGTCGGTCACGCAGACGAAGCACTTGGAATGAGTATTACTTGGTATTAACGATCTGATTAATAACATTTATTATAATATATATTTTCGTCTCGATAGTTAGATAATAAATTATAAATAACATATTTGGAACTTTCTCATCATACTCATATAAACTGCTTTGCTCAAACTTTTAGAATAATGAATTTAATATGTCATAAAGTAAAGTTTCTAAAATCTTGGTACCTTAAGTCACTGTCTTTACTACACCTATATATACTAGGTATACCTGTATAGTTTACCTAGTATCACTTATAGGGTGACAAGTAGGATGACGAATTATATATATCTCAAAGTAAGAAACATCGCAAGGCTAAAACCATTTTATAGAAAATATTTTTTCTTACAATAAATATATATATATATATATATATATTTCTTACAATAAATATATATATATATATATATATATAAACAAAATTTTGTTTATATTAAAATACACATTATAAAAAATATTTTAAAATATTTATTCAGAACATACATACAAACGATATTTTAGGAGCATTTAACGATATTATAGAAGTGCTATTGGTTGTAATCTATTACTCTAATAACATAAAAAGGGTCGCTCGATACATTTTTATCCATTTCTGGCAGACTTCTCGTAAAGGATATTTCCGTATTATTTTTATCTTTCTTCCTTTTTGTGTGGTACCGGAACTAAAATGACAAAGACACTTCGCAGATCATATACCTATAACTTGAAGCTGTAATGGTCCTTTTAACTGATGCTCCAATGACCCGTATATTTATATCTAATAATTCGCTAAAATATTTTTAACATAATCTCTTTCGATATTTGAGTTTTTCTAATGGAATATCGCGAGAATTCATAACATAACAATGTTGTATTTACAGAGTAATTCTATTATACATGAGTTATTAAATAGCAATTAAAACAATGTAATAGACAGACTGTAATATATATTCTATATATTTATATAAAATACGGACGTGCGTAATTAAGCGATCATAATAAGACACATTACAAACGTGACATCCCATCGCCTGTAAGTGAGAAGTATTGAACTTGTATTATAAACTGCCACTTTCAGCAGCTAGACTCAGTAAGTCTGTATACTTTATAAATTCAAAGCGTGTTGAGGCGTGGAGTGGAAAGTATCGCACGGGGGTTTTAAGTTTCACGTTTGATCAAATATATTTTTTACATTTTATATAAATTTTTAGTTCGAATATATTTATGTTATGATATTTATTTAAAAAAATCACAAAATCTGTATCAAATTATTAATAACTGGCTACTGCCGGATTTGGTCTACTACGCCCTTTAGTTCTAATAAATTATCCTTATCCTTAAAATATCTACAGATATCTCTATATAATCTAAGTAAATTTATTTGAAGGTAAGTTTTAAGAAAGCTAATTCATTATTTTATTAAATACTATATATTCTTTGTTTAAATCTACAAATTCCTATTAAAATCGATTAAACCGTTGTTTTTGTCTCATTAGCTTGTAAAAATATTAATAATTAAATTTATAATTTTTTTAGATTTAAAAATTAGAACTAAATAAAAGAATAGTCTCAGTAAACTTAATCATTTAAATAATCAGTTGAACTTGTGAAAATTAATTTGTATAGTTAAATATTATAGATGCAATTTTGTTTTGCCACATTGCGCAAATGAAATAAAATTAACGAAGATATGTAAAGAAGAAATAATTATTGAACTTTTGTATATTATTTAAATTTAACTATTTCAAAAACTTTAATTCCCATTATTTTAATAATCTTTATTGAATCATCATTTCTATAATGCGAACAATTTAAATAAATTTAATATCAAAGAGACACGATTTAAAGGGGTCTTACAAGTATTTATAAGATTCTATCCAATATTGTTAATATTGAGATAAAGCTCTCAGCCGAAAAAGGGATAGGCACTAAGGGCAATGTTATGTGAAATTAACTTTTATTGAATACAGTATTTCTTCGGGACGTAAATCCAACGATTTAGTCTACTGAAATTAATCTAAAAGGTTTTCCAATATATACCTAAAGATCAAGTGGAAAGAAGATTGAACAAGCTTTTAAGTTTATTTAACATTCAAGCAAATTTAAGAACAACACATTATATTATGGCACATTATTTTTATATTACATATGGATTACAAAGGCTCATCATTACTCTTATAAATACAATATTATTGAATGATTTGCTTTATTTAAACGTTTAGTTTTATAAATAACGTGATATACAATATATCTCTTAACAGTTGTATGAAAACACATTCGCTTGAAGAGATCTCGATAGTAATTGGTTTATTTAAATTATAATAATAATGAAATGTCTTAATTATTTTTATCATTTTTAACTATTTTGTAGTTGTAAACTATTCCTTTTTTTTTATTGAATACGTAAAAAAATTGTAATATTAAATTATATTTCCCGCAAAAATATTTTGTAAGCTGAGCTGTAAAGATATAATAAGATTGTTAAAGAAACATACGATAAATACATAGTACGCTTCAATGCAGTCTGTTTTATTTGACAAGACCGTTATGAATAGAGTTCAAAGGTTTTGTAAGAGATAATGCATGCACATCTTGAATGCTCTAGTTTTATTGAATGTGACACAATTTATATGAATACCTGCGTTCCCTCTTCTACTGAAATACTTCAATATTGTCTACTTGTGTACGAGCGCACTATATTGTAATTAATATCGCAGCTGAAGGCACTATGAGGTAAAAAGGAAAAAGAAAGCTTTCATATGTTGAACTCTTTATAAATTTGTGTGTGATGTGAGAGGATAGAAAACTAGTATCCATGTTATTAATATGAATTTAAATATTTATTCATCAATCAACAAAAATCACAAAGCTACCTGAGCTTATATTCAACAATTTCACATAAATGGGATTTCAAAAGGTTTAGTGGCCATTGTGTGTTTTTACGAAAATGATAACAGATCATTTGATATTCTTTAAGTGTTAAATGTTGACTATAAGTATTACAAATAAAAAACAATTCTTTTAACTACAAACTCTATTTTTCCTTTCCTTTCACTGTCACCGCAGAATCTTAAAGTAAAATTTATGTTTCAAAGGATGCATACAATCAGTTGAAAACACTATCTGTAAACGTGACGTAGACATTCCTACAATAAAGTAAAAAGCAACTAGTTTGAGATGTGTTCAAAAGAAAATGTATTCATCTTTGTTCATCTTGTATTCAACTCCTAATACCAAGGAAAAATTCCTGGTTATAAATGCATATTCTATATATAGAGAATTAAATAAATTTAAAATTCGCAATAATTTTTAACAGACCTCCTAAATTTTAATTACGTATAGATTTATATTACAAGGAAATAAGTTATTTCAGTCGCTTTCATATATGATATAATGTATTTAAAAAATATATATATATCAATAAAACGATAACTTGCGGTCTTGCGGTAAGCTGTCTCTTAAATGGCTGACTAGAGCATTAACGGAGCGTGAAGGAGATTATGTGTCCCAAAGCTCAGCGTAATTTGTTTTAAAGTACCGGGAACTTGTGAGGAGTTCAGAGATATTACAGGTATAATAAGAGTATCTAACGTTTAACTTTTTAGAAGAAACTCTTATATTTGATATACATAGAGTATTTTTTCAATACACTAAACGTAAAAAAAATGTAAAGTAGGAAACCAATTTGTTGAATACCAAAATAAAACAAATCGAAACAAATTTAATATTTTTTTTAATGCATAAAAAACTTTTAAAATAAAATGATTAATTATTAGTCACATAACTAATTATTTTCTAATTAGTTATGTGACTAAAAATTTGCTCTAAAATTATTCAAATAAAGGAACAATGCTTTCATCTAAGTTTTGAAGTGAATTCATATATTCATATTCATTCATGCGTTGTTGATTTAGAATCTATATAGTAAGCTAAGGCTTCGTCACTACTTTACTTTACTTTACTAGGAATAACAGAACTGGTATTTTTAGACTTCTTAATATTATCTGGGTTCTCACTAATGTCTCTAATCACGTTGGCAATTTTTCTTTGGCCTGTTGAACGCACAGCAATTTCGGCAGCAGTCACTAACACAGAGGTGTTAAAAAAGTCAACAACAGTTTTTAGTTGCTCTATTAATTTAATATATATAAATAGTAATTTTGTAGTTAACAGTGTTTAAATTCTTAAAATTTAGTTTATTACAATAATTCGGGATATTAATATTAATGTTATAATATAAATTATAACTTTTCTTACATCAATCCCAACAGCTTATCATAAAACAGTATATTTTGAACATAAAGCACTATTTTCTCTGTTTTATTGAACACTCACATCACAATGGCTAATATTACTGAACTTGAAGCATGCTGGACACAACGGATGGCTGATTTTAATAAACGCCTTGAAGCTGCGACAACTCCATCGAAACCAACACTACAGCAACTGGCTGATGAATTTAAAGCTTTTAGAGAGATTGTGCATAACATGCTCAATTTGCTGCATCAGCAAGCTCGTGATTGTGCTAAAATGGTTGATGCCTTAGATATGAGACAGAGGCAAAAGGTTCTGCTAATTAATGGCATCACTGAAGATAAAAATACAGATATTGAACAGGAAGTTCTAAATCTAATCCATGAAAAATTAGGCCTCTCGCATGTCTCTAAAGATTGCATCAAGCGTTGTCATAGACTGGGTGTCCAAAGTGGTGAGCATATCAGACCCGTACTTGTTCACTTTAGGTATCACAACACCAAGGCTGAGTTATGGAGGTCCAAATCCAAGTTAAAGGGCACAGGATATACGGTGACTGAGTTCCTCACTAAAGTTCACCTGGCGATTCACAAGAGAGCCAGGCGGCATTTCAATATGAAGAATGTCTGGACTCTTGATGGAGTAATACATATCAAGGTACCCGGTGGAGACCATGTGAAAATCGTTACTGAGGAGGAACTCGATCGGCTGATCTCGGAATATCCCGACACTATAACCACTACAGAACCATTGGCTACTTCGAGCGGTGCCCAGCAGCAGGCTGTTCGTCATCAAGCGCCTCGTCGCAAGCCAAACATCGCAGGGGTTCAAGGTGAAGATCTCAAAAAATCTCGGCGTATGGGTGTGAAGAAATAATTCATTCACAGTATGTAATAACCTCTTGGTCTGTCATTAATATACTCGTATAACAGAATACTTCTCCACAATTAACATTTTGTATAATATTAATAATTTGATAAATCATATTTCTAAATCTAAACTCATTTTAAAACTGTTGTTGTTAATATTTACTAATAATATTATTAATTATGGGTATATCTAATTTAACATTACTTAATATTATTTTATTAATTCTCTGAACTGACAAGTTGTCAGTGACAGTGATTGACTGTCAGTCAATGTGACGTTTATGTTTCCGCACAGAACCAAGTAATGTTCATTCAATTTTAATTCACTTTTTTAATTTTTCTTTGTTAGTTTTATGTTTCATATAATTAAGTCTTTTTATTATATTACATGTACTGTTTATCAAAACCTAATAATCGTGTAAACAGTAAACTGTTGGGTTGGTGATAAATAGGGTACTTTAATTATTATTATTATTATTTTTTTTTTTTTTTTACAGCACAAGTTTAGTTGCGCTTTTAATAATAATAATTATTATTTTATTTTATTTTATTATTCTTATTTTATTGTTTATTTATACTCCTATTTCATAGTTTATTTATTTAATATATATTATGTCTTATAATGAATCTTCTCACAGTATTGATGACACATTTTACTCATTGCACGACTCCAGTGGCTCCTTTGATAGTTGTGACGATTCAATAAACAATAGCTTAACTTCTCTAAGTGGACATTTGGAACGCATATTTCTTGATAATCGTAACTTTTTCAATATTTGTCATTTAAATTCTCAAAGTATACCGAGCCACTATGCTGATCTAGAGGCCACTTTTTCAAAGAATAATGCAATCCACGCAGTACTTATCTCCGAGAGCTGGCTAAAACCACAATTGCACTCTGCACTTTACCCATTACCCGGGTTTGTGCTACTAAGGAATGATCGGACAGACAGAAGGGCGGGTGGTGTAGCTGTATATTTAAAAGCCTCTATTGCTCATAAAATAATTTTAATGTCTCCCTCTCGATATTCAGCCTCCTGTGAGTATTTGTTTTTAGAGCTGGACTTTAAAGGTGTCAAGGCACTCTTAGGCGTTATATATTGTCCTCCCTCGACTGATTACTTTGCAGACTTAGAAGACGCCCTAGATAATATATCATCTAATTATAAACATTTTATAATTATGGGTGACTTTAATACTAATCTCCTAAAATCTTCCTCACGATCCCTTAGACTTCGATCTATCATTGAGTCAGTTAATCTCTCAATTCTCCCTTTGAAGGCAGCTCATCACAATTTAGACAGTGATGATTCATGGATAGATCTCATAATTACTGGAGCCCCTGAATTGTCAAAAGATTTTGGACAGCTATCTGCTCCTGGCTTTTCACGACACGATCTGATCTACTTGTCGTACAAATTAAGACCCCCTAAACAGAAACCTAAGATCTTGAAAATTAGAAATTTGTCACATATAAACTTAAATGATTTAATGCGGGATACTTACAACGTTGATTTTTCGATAATAAATACAGCGTCAACAATTGAAGACAAAGTTAATTATCTTAACACTACCATTTTAACATTGTATGACACTCACGCACCAGTACATCAAGTAAAATTAAAGCGACCTGCAGCGCCGTGGATGACTGCCTCTATTCGGGCTGCTATGACTAAACGGGATCGATTATTTATAGCATTTAAAAAAGACCGTAATGCGCAAAATTGGTCAATTTACAAGCGTGCGAGGAATCGGTGCAATCAAGTGATACGAATAGCTAAACGCCGTTATATTCATGACAATATAAGTAATTCTTCATCTTCTGATACATGGAAGTTTCTAAATTCTATTGGTGTTTGCACGTCACCTTCCGTTGATCCTTGCTCTCCTCTGCCATTAGATGAGATAAATAATTATTTTGTCTCTATTCCTCAATTAGATCATATAATCCTTTCTCAAACACTTGATTGCATTTCATCAATGCAGAGTCCTGATATCCCACCTTTTTATTTCACAACTGTACCTCAGGATGAAATTAAAACAACCATTTTTTCTATAAAATCTAAGGCAATGGGCTGTGACAATATTAGCAGATCTATGATTCTTAATATTTTGGATCCTCTCTTACCTTTAATGTTTCATATTATTAACTTTTCTTTAACATCTGGTGAATATCCCAATATTTGGAAAAAAGCTTTGTTGCGTCCTTTACCTAAAATTCCTCAACCTACTCTCCCAAATCACTATAGACCCATCTCCATATTGCCATTCCTATCAAAAGTTCTAGAAGCCTGTGTTTATAAGCAAATATCTTCTCATATTTTCAAGTACAACCTGCTGAGTATTTACCAGTCTGGGTTTCGTCCAGGTCACAGCACCAATACCGCTCTCATAAAAGTAACCGACGATATTCGACTTGGTATGGACAAAAAACTATTAACAGTGTTGGTGCTTGTAGACTTTTCAAATGCTTTCAACACAGTTAACCACGAAATCCTCCTTGCCATTTTATCTTTAGTCAAGTTTAGCCCATCTGCAGTTAAATGGTTCTCATCTTATCTTCGTGACCGCCAACAGTCAGTTAGCATGGGTGGCTCATCCTCCATATGGGCCAACATAGACACTGGTGTGCCACAAGGCGGAATTCTTTCTCCCATTTTATTTTCTTTATTTATTAATACATTAGTTCCCAACTTCGACTGTTCGTATCACTTATACGCTGATGACCTTCAGCTCTATGTGCAAACTGGGATAAATGACCTTTCAAATGCAATTGATAACATTAATCGCAACTTGAATCAATTGAGTTTATGGTCCTCCAGATTTGGTGTTTCTGTTAATCCTAACAAATGTACAGCTATAGTTATTGGAAGCTCAAGATTTCTAGACAGAACGGATTTTGACAGCATGCCAGCCGTCACATATAATGGCAATGTCATACCACTATCAAAGACAGTAAAAAACCTGGGGTTGTGCATTGACTGTAAGATGGATTGGCGCCAGCAGATAAATGAAATATGCCGTAAAGTCACTGCCTCATTACAGTCCTTATATCGTACTAAACATTTCCTCCCCATTAAGACGAAAGTAATGCTAATCAATTCTCTTATCTTACCCCTTATTGATTACGCAGATGTCTCCTATCCAGACCTTAACAATGATCTTCTCAACAAGTTAGAGCGCCTCCTTAACAACTGTCTCCGCTACATCTTCGGTTTACGTAAGTATGATCATGTTTCTCAATTTCGCACTAAACTTAAATGGCTCACTATTCGACAGAGGCGTAGCTCTAGAATACTTAATCTCCTCTATTCAATCTTAAATGATCCAAATGCGCCTCCATACCTAAAGGAGGAATTCCAATATCTTCACGCAACACATAACAAAATGCTCCGATCATCTTCCAACCTTAAAATGGCCATTCTACCGCATAAAACTGATTTTTTTCAGAAGTATTTTAGAATTCAAGCTTCTGTACTCTGGAACAATCCTTCTGAAAATATTAGGAGGGCACCTACCAAAAGGTCTTTTAAAAATCTTATTCGCAAGTACTTCCTTGAATCTTCCTAATACACATTTCATTCAGATAAATATGCTATTTATTATATGTAAGTATACTTAATTAGATATTATATGTGTTTATAATATGTATAAATAAATATATTTATATTATATATATATATATATATATATATATATATATATATATATATT
Organism: Melinaea marsaeus rileyi; assembly: GCA_918358865.1. Taxonomy (NCBI): domain Eukaryota; kingdom Metazoa; phylum Arthropoda; class Insecta; order Lepidoptera; family Nymphalidae; genus Melinaea; species Melinaea marsaeus. Next base: position 9,397,597 of record OU911094.1, read on the forward strand.
TTGTTTTAATATATATAATATTATATTTTATTTATTATTATTATTATTATTATTATATATATTTTTTTTTTTTTTAAATTTTACTCAGTACTAGTTTTTTTAATTTTTTTTTTTTTTTTAATTTTTGCTTTTGTTACGCCTACCGCAATTTCTCACCATCCACAAAGGTTAGCTGGTAGAGAATGCCAACAGGCATTAAGTTCGCCTTTTGTAATTTACAATAAAGGGTAAATAAATAAATAAATAAATAAATAATTCACTGACACTTCGCGATTCTACGAAATCCACAACGCGACGTTTCTTCGTCTTAAACGATGATTCTTCGAAATCTTTGCGAGGTCTTCCTGCAGGAGTCACAGCCCCACTCGATGTCGAAGGTTGTGACGCAGAAGAACTCGCGGTGAACTGTATGTCTGCTTCATCCAGCCACGTCTTGTTTTTAATTAAAAAACGCTCCTTCGACTTTCCTGAAGCCAACCATTTGGTACCAATCTTATTTGAAAAGTTGGATATTTTCAAATTTATTTCTTTTCGGCTACTTTCAGTAATGTCACCAAAGTGAAATTTTGAAGAAAGGTAGACATATACACGCGAATTTTTTTCATTCTTCGTGTGTTTCAACCATTCTTCGAAAAAGTCTATCCTTGAAATGGAGTAAACGTGTTCTGAAAAAAAAAGAAAAAAACATGTTGTACTCAAGTGTGCTAAATAATATGTGTATTTTTATATAGAATAAAGTTATTCCTATGATATATCTAAGAATTAGCCCGGATAGAGGTGAATGTCTGTAAATTTAGCTCTGTCAAAGTTTTTTTTTTGAAAAAATATACGCTAAAATATGTAATGTATGTTAAAATTACACTAAAAATACATTTCAATAGATTTTATTTTAAATAAATACTTATTAAAAAATAGGACTTACCCTCAGTATTAATATCCATCACAAACACTCACAATATTACTATAATCCACTATGAGACGTGCACGAAAGTGTCGCTAAATTGCAACTGATTGATTGGAAAGGTTGCATTAAACTCATTACCTGCCTTCTGACCCCTATGACTCATCAGTTAAACATGTGACAAACAACAGATTCTCGGAATTGGAGTTTAGGGATGTTGTTTACGTTTTGTAATTAAGATTACCTGGAAATGATAACATGAATATTGTCCACCTAGCATGTTCTAGGCGAAATACTGTGCGATGTAGCGATGTTAGCAAAATGAACGGTTAAGAGCTTCGCTTTCGCTCAGCTCAATAAATACAAAACATATATGTTTATGAAACACTACTCAAATAAAATTAGACTTTTCGGGACCAGAAAAAGTATTTTCATACAATAATATATGAAATAAAACACAATAATTATTTTAACGAAATTAAAAAGGTAAACAAGTACCTACTTAGCTTGTACAACTGCTATATTTTTGGCACTGGCCATTGCAATTAAACATTTGGCCAAATTTTTATGATTTAATAATCGTTGTATATTTAAACAATATACGAGTATATGGAAATTAGTATCAAAGTAATAAAACAAAAATTTTCTTCTAAAGATCTCTTCTATCTTTGTCACGTAAAGTGGATTGCGAATCTTCAATATTGTCTTTGTCATGTCTCACTTATAATAGCATTTGGTACGAGTATATAACTAACAACACTTATTTAATATAGTGGATAAGATATTAAAACCGTCCACGATTCATCCCTGGCCTTGTAACTGTCTGAGATAGAAAATACAGTTCATTTGATTTATTAATCAGAATCAATTTCTGGAATATATTTAGACAAAACTATCACACTACGGCGTTAGATTATATACAGATATAACATACGTTTATATTTTTTAATATTTTTTAAAGCCCAGATTGATAAATATTTGTATCGAGCGTAACAAGGAATCATTAAATTATAAGCGATAGCCCAGGAAGAATTTTTTATATAGAATTATAAAGATATATTCTTTGCAAAACATATGTATGTATGGGTAATTATATATTTGAGTTAATATTCGCAGGGAATGACGAACGTCAGAAAGAGACAGTAAAAAATACTTCTCAAAAATACTTTAGATTCATTTATTTATCAAAACTATGAAAGTTTAATCTTCCAATTATTATTATATTAAAGCTGTAAGATAATTGAACATGTCCTCTCGTTAATTAATATCAACAATAAATTTTATTTCTCTGGAGGATAAAAACTGACAACGGACACTGATCCACTTTATAGAGTTTATTTGGTTGCCTTTATATATTTCCATGTAATTTAAAATTGGTGTAATTAAATATTTGTAACTATATAATAATAAGTCTATATAATAAAGGTAAAAATTATTTAATTGAAAGTATATTCTAATCAAATATAATTTAAAGATATAATTTATATATATAGATTAACTTCCTGGACTGTCTCCTATACTTTAACGAATCCTTGCTTATACTGCACACAAATAATTAAAGGCTAGGCTTTAAGGGAATGATAAACAAAATATAAACGTATATCTATATATAACTTAATGTCATGGTGTGATAGTATTGTCAAAATATATTCTAGACATTGATTCTTAGTAAATGATCAAGTAAACTGTAACTATTTTCTGTCTTACACATACTAGTCCTGGGGTGAATTGTGGACGGTTTTAATATCTTATCCACTATATTAAATAAGTATAGTTAGTTATATAATTGTATCAAATGCGATTATAAGTGAGACATGACAAAGATATCTAGTATCAAAGACAGTCTTCACCTCTAACCGTTGTTTGTAAATTGAACGACCGATGTGATGTAAAGATGCTATTAATGTTATAAAGCCTAAGTATAACTGAACGTGTTACAATATTGATCTTTTGTGGATATTTAAAATTATTAAGGCTCAAATATAATTACCAATTTATTAAATATTTTATTTTAGTATAGTGGGATGAAAGAACTAGTTAGCTGACTAAAAATATTAATTTCATTTTAGAACTGCTTAATACATTTCATTATAAACTGATGATTCGAACAACTAACACTGAGCTTTGGGACACATAATTCCCTTGACGCAGTTGGCTGTTAAGGCTCTAGTGAGACATTCAAGAGACAGATATAAAAAACAAAATTAACAGAAATACTTTTAAATAATTAATATTATATCATATATTATTGTGACTTTAATAACATGTTTATTTGTTATATAAATGTTATGTAATATACGTAACGAGGTCGGTAAAAAAATATTGTAAATTTTAAATTTATTTAATCCTCCAGATTAGGTTAAAATCCAAGACGAGCCGAAAGACGGTAAATCAAGACATCGGTTAAAATGTAACTGATCATTAAAATAAACAAACATGTCGATTTAATTGAAGGACAATACTTACATGCAACAAAAAATCAAAATCGGATACAAATAACTTCCGGGATTTTTGAATTTTGCTACATTTTTAACATATCTCGTATACTATATTGTATCGATTTAACAATTAAAACAACAATTCCATAAATAATCGTATAAATATGCAATAAAAATAAACGAGGTAAACATCAATGTATCATGATTTTAGGTAATTTAACTGAAACTTCATTACATGTTTTAAATCTCTTTGAACATTGTATTCAAAGTTTAACTAGAGAAGTTTAATTGTCTCGTAAATAGTCAGTTTGCAAAGTAAGTAACGGTTGCGATTTGTTCCTGGTATTAACATATCTAAGAAAATAAAAGTTTTGTAATAAAACCTACTTTCCTTAATATATTTGTATGTAAGGATATTTTTCACTTGGGGAAAAAAATAAACTTATCGCTTTCACGTCCTAGGATCATTAACAATTAACTAACGCGTGCTCAAGTGACTTTTGTTTCTCTTTTAGTTTTTAATTTGACAATGTATTTATTTACTTTACTAAATGTATAAAATATTAAAAACAAATCCGTAATTTACCGTATTTTAACCGTAATTTTGACGTGACAATTACTACTAATTTATTTATGAAATTGCTTAAAATTCATCTCATTTAAAGATAATAAATATTTAATTATTTACACTACGTATACAATTATGTGTACTTGGATTTGTTCTCTATAAGTGTAATATGGTTATCATTAAATATGAAATATACCTCAACAAATAATATTGTGACGACAATCACGACCAACTATACTTATGTGTACTTTACTACAAAATCGTGTGCACTTCAAGTAGATGTCCTACACATACACTTAGTTAGTAATAATGTATCGTTCCATTGATAGAGACAAATCGCTCCAAGTGTCATCTCAAAGACACACGCGGTGTGTGATATCTCAGTATATAATTAAACACACACACAGCGCCGTTCTTATTCATCTTACATGTTTACGATTTTCTCCTTTACGTGTTTCTTTCTTTCTTTCCTTCTTTTCAAATAACTTTGCTAGTTAAATTGAATCACCATCGCCGTCTCGTAATGTAACAAGTCACCTCGGTGCAACGAAATTAAAGCACTTTTCAGACGCTATTTTTACACTGCAGCGCTGTAGATATAAAATCATATTTTAATTTAACATAATGGAACTAGATAGATATTTATAAACTCTTATATATAACTAACTATAACTTGGCGTTAAATAGCAATATACCTTTATTAAGTGCCAGTTATTTTTGAATAACAAGTAATATCTAACTACGAGTAGGTAAAGTAGCTAAAGAAAATTAACAACACTTTTTATAATATATATCTTGAGTTATCCTCCAGCGTCCTCCGCTTTATAGTAATATAGATGAATATATTTTTTCTTTTAATAAAATTCTAGTCATAAACTAAAAACATATAACACTTTATGTTTGTTATTTTGCAAATAAAGAAACTGCCATTCAAACTTACAGATTTTGTTTTAAATCCTTAGTACCCAAAGATTCTAACACAAAATTACTTTATTTTCGTTTCTAAGAATAAATTATTTTTACTTGTTGTATAATCTTATGATTGTTTAGTTTATTAATACATAGAACATTTGCTTAGCTTTTCTGTATCGGACAATTTATGAATGTTTCTTTTTCATTAAGCTTCCACACAATATTGTAGGTCGATCGTAAATGGAAGAAAATCACTTCCACCTGCTGTAACAAAGTAATTGAATTATTTGATAAGTAATGTTGTTTAAGTGAAATGTGTAATAGGGTCGCTGTCTTAATAGATACTTAGATATATTTATATACATTAACGTTATCACAAACGCTGTTTCAATATTATTGAATTAATATACAAAATGATACTTTTTTTTACCAAATTTATTAGCTTCCTAAAACAGACAAAGTAAACAAATTTTTAATAACATGTGAATTTAGAAGGTTTCGGAGACAAACACAAAATTGGTGGGTACGAAAAATAGTTTTAAAAGTTTTGTTCAGCTCTGTTGTGATATAGTTAGTGAAGCTGTATTTTCAGTTTACATTTTTAGATGAAAAATACATTATTTTTATTTTTGGTGTCGTGTGATGGATAATATGAAACTAAAAGTTTCTGAAAATTTTATGATCTCAATCCAATTCTTGTGGTTGTCTTTTTAATTAACTTTTATATATGAAGAAAAATAGAAGTGATATATGGATAATAAATATCAATATTTTAGCTCATATAGAAATATTTTGTGTGTAGAATTTTGTAGTAAAAAGATATTTTTTTAAGTGAAAATAATTTGTAATTTAGTACTTCAACTTCAACTTCACTTTACAAATAAAACGTTAATTTAAAATTTGTATATTTATATATTTTTTGACGTTTATTTAATGGGTTCGAATCTTAAGATTTCAGTTAATTTTGTTCAGTTTTGTTTTGCTCTTAGGTTTTCAATATTAAGTGTTTACTGGGTGGTAAAATTGTACTAAGTATAACGGTTTGCATTTAAATGTGTAATTTATCTTGTGACACAAAATATAAAAAAAAACATTAAAATATAACATATTTAAATTAATTTGTAGAATAAAGTCTTAAAGGTTGTATATATTCTTAAAATTTGTTATATAGAAGTATATTTTTTAAAGTTGTTCAAATTATTTTTTTGATATTTATTTTTTTTATTAAAAAAATTCAATAATACCTTAATATTAAAATAATGTGACTTATTACATTTGAAAGCAAAATATAAACGGCAGCAAGATGATTAATTGTTTAAAGTTTTAAAAAATCTGAGCTGATATAACAGTGAAAAGAGAGTATAGGGTACTTACAAGTGGCACCAAGGAAGAGTTACGAAAGATCTTGGAAATATAGAATAGTTCAACGGTACATTAAATGAACCATATTATATTTTGTCTTTTTAGAGGGATAAAATACTGTTGGAATGAAAGGAATAATTTAAATTTTGACATAAAATTTTGACTGAACCTAAAAAAAAAAACGAACAAGTTATTCATTTTGTGAAAACAGAGCAAGAAGTCTGATTGATACAAGCATCAATAAATTATATGACTTTCAAATTACAAACTTATTCATGTATATATCTTTCTAAAAGTGTATTTTTATTGATATTGACGTCTTGTAACTCTTCAAAACCAAATTTATTTGAACGTAGATTTATTACCTTCATAACTGCTAAAAGTTCTATTTTACTTTGTAGATTTGCAATAAGAAATGAATTTCATAACTTTAAACAAGGTGGAAATTATTTCAGTAATGAGAATTTGCATAAACCATTATTGCTATTTGATCCTTATCTAACTTGGTCATAAATTCAACGCGTAAAAGTCAAAGTATCTTTGGTAATATATTCCCATACATGTCACTTATGACACGTCACACTCGACGTCCGGTTCCATGGGAGTAGTTCCGTGCATAAGAGCCGACAAAAAACTGCCAGACATACTTTTAACTTATTTACCACACATGGTTGATATATATTCAGATGGCGTATTAAACTATTGGCTAGTAAATCTGAGTCATGATTTCAGAAGTATAACACAAGAATGTCAATATATGAATAACGATTAGTTACAATTTAAAACGAAACTTATAATCAAATGTAAATATTGTTCACTTCCAAAAGATATAACTTAATCTGTATCGATAATAATATATGATACATTTGTGAAAAATATTGCCCGTAGTTATAATTTAAAATAAGAAATAAATTCCAGAACTCATTTGAACTCAAACCGAGACATCAATGATTATTTATATCCAGAACGTTAAGCAGGAGAAGACAGTTATTGCTAGTTTGATGGCATCTAATATTTATTTTACGAATCAAAACCAAGCAATAACCAACATTGATCGATTGATTGGTTTTAGACGAGAAGACAACATTGCGATATTGATATAGAACAGATATGTAACCATTTATGCTCCAATGAATATGAGTGAGTTTTAAGTATGTAAGTCCAGTTTGAGAAACTAGAAGCCTTTGTTAAAGATTTTCTAATTTTATCAATTATTATAAATATATATTTGTTTTAATATAGATAAAGTAATAAACAATCGTGAATTGTAAAGGACCTCCACAACAGTCACAATGCAACTCATAGATAATGAGTATCACGCAGACTCAGTTCAATCAGTGCAGCTATCATTGAGATTTATTAATTTGCTCTCAACGTCTGATGTGATTTATTCGGGACGTTTCAACTTCAAATTCAACCTTCAAAAACCTCCCTTTATTTGTTAGAATTATTTGGTTGGATAAAAATTTTATTTTCATTTAGTATTAATAAATAAATTACAAATTAATATATTAGGAACTCGAGTAGTTATTAGGGAATATTTATAGGTTATTTTAAAAAGTTTATTGACACATATCGAAGACGTTGATTTAATTCCTCACGTCATAATATTTAAAAGTACCTCCAATGTAGAGCAAATGGATATAAATAAAGCCGTGAAGTTCTTTGTGACATTTCCGTTTCTTTTCCAATGACAATACGATTTATGTCAACAGGACGACTTGTTTCCGTTCGAATAAAGAATTGTCTATTACAAAGGCGAAAGTTATGTGATAAAAGTCATGTATATGATGTAAATATAACATGAACTATCTTACTATAATATTAAAATTTACAAATTTCAAATATATATAAAAAGTTTATCGACACCGACATTATCAATTGAGCTACTGTGTAAATATAAAAGTTACAGTAGGCAGGGCGAGAGAACGTTTTTCAAGACGTCGCAGGTTCGAGTCCAACTCAGGTATTTTTAATAAAACATGTATTTTTTTATATATTCATTGATGAAGGAAAATGAAGTCTAATAAGTTACAATCTTACTTAACTAATGTTACTTATTGTATCAGAACATCATAGTTTTATATTTTGAAAAATAAAGAAATATTTACCTCTCACTTCTTCTGATGTCTATCAATGTACATCTTTTTCTTTAGTTAAAATTTTTGAACTAATTGAAGCCGTTAGCAAGCGTCATTATTAAAACCGAATTCCACACACAGGTTTAAATCAGTGAAAATAAGACAGAGAGCTTCATATACCGTCATTATTCACATAAATCAGATGTCCGTTGATAGTGGATGAAAAATTTACATTAGTTTACCTAAAGTTTATACTCGTATGAAATATTAAACTTTACGATGAGGAAATTGCATTTTCTGAATCAAAATTACCCTTTGATCTCTTTGATTGTATTTGATTTAATGAAATTTAAAGATTAATTCTTTAAATATATTTTAGTAATATTATACTAAACCGTTTAATGTAATATCATATGATATGTGTATATACACGTTGGCTAATTCATAATTTTTTATTAATACATATTGAAGACTTAAGAGTTGTTACTCTAGGATTTTACCTTTATTCTAAGACAAAAACGTGGAAAAATAAATAAACTAATTTAATTTTATTTCCAACAAATTTGTTGAAGATTTTAGTGGAAATGTATTCAAAGGCAAGGTCTTACCAAAAATATAGGCAAATATAAGAGTAATACATAAAATTAAGTTATGTGCTCTTCTGCTCTAAGATTTTCGTATCATGTTGCTCAATATTAAGACATTTTAGTGACGGGGGATTTTCTTGTCGTGTTTTTTAATATTAAAAGTTGAGACAATTTACTAAATTACTTTTAAATAACGGTAATAGGAGCATCATAAATTTTGATGATAAAAAGAACTGAGTGGTTTAGTTATTAATAGTTACATTATTTGATTCATTACGTTACGATATTATTATTGTATGAATTCATTACTCATTGAATTTTTTTACTTAATATTCTGATAATTATTTTTATTTTCTTACTGTATAACATTAATTTATTTTAATCGTTATATTTTATTGTGATATTTTAAGTTTTGAACTTTATGGCTCTCACATCCTTTTCTGAAATAAGATGTTATTGAAATTTATTTACCTCATGTGGTTTAGACACAAAATAAATTATATTATATATGATATGATATTCTTTATTGTACTAAAACAAGAGGCATGATTTTCATAAGTTATTAATAGTTTACTAGTTTAGTTACTTTATGTACTAACATAAATGCATTTTTATTAAAGTTTTGACTGTTTTATGGGTACATCAATACTTTAACAAATAAAGCATTTCGTTTTAAACAAACAACTATATTAAAGCTTTAACATACATTTGAATATCGACATTTGAATATCGACTGATTCCATACATTCCAACGAATTTTTAAAACTAGTAAATAAATTAAAATTTAGTTAAAACATTTTATAATACCACTGCAGCTTAATGCAACAAACTAATTTACAGCTAACTTAAAGTTACGCTAAAATTAACTTTAGTACCGCGAGGCTAAATAAACGGTATCAAGACTCAGGATAAAGGTTTAGACAAATAAATAATTTTGAAACACGATAACTATTAAAATATTTAAATATTCACATAACCTAATAGTTATTTATTTATTATCGAATAGGCTACTTACTTTATATATTTATGTGTATTATTATACATAGTTATTAAAAGAGCTTTTGAATTGTGGGATCTTTTACATTATTGTTCTGTTGATAAACATGGCTATTTGGAATTTATTATATAAGTTTCCAATATCACTCCTAATACGAATTCCCGATGAGATAGACGGATAATAGTGGTTATGTAAAAGTGTACATTTAAAATAAGTAACGCTTTTATGTGTCTTTTCTAAAACAAACAAAAATCCTTATAAGCAATCGGTATTCACTCTTCAAGAGTTCGTGATTTTTATTCAAATGGCTTCTATAAATTGACTTTTCGAATCCAACATCCTTCCGGCTTTTAAGACAATTATTCTTGAATTTTATATTAAATTTATTAATACGAATAATACAAAATGCATGAAACATAATAAAATATTTTTTTTTTATTATTTTCTTCTTGTTTTGAAGCTAGTTTTAAAATGTTATATTATAATTATTATTTTTAGTGTGTCAGGTACTTTAGTCTAAAGGATATGTTTATATCTACAAAAGACAAATGTATATACGATGGCAATAACACCCGGAATGAAGATTAAAATATTATTTTAAGTAAAATGTACACTCCAAAATAATAAAGCTGCTTCACAACAATGTAATAACGTTGTTGACTTTGAAAAGATTTAAACACGCAAAAATTAATACCTAATAATTAGTACCGAATATTAGTTTATTATTAATTCTCGAGTATAAGTATATTAAGTAAGTTCAACTAAGGATTAAGTCGATACAACGTAAAAATGCATTGTACTTCAGTAGTAGAAGCACATAGTTGGTTGGTTTATTGTTTAGTGACTTTAGCAGCTCAGCGCAAGGCCGGGTATGTAATACAATTGTTTCATTACAGAGAACTTCCACAAATATATAAAGCAAAAATATATAAAATAAATATTGCAACACCACTAAAGAATAATAAGTTTCATTATAATACTTATTAATATTTTCATATGTAAATGTGTATTAATAAACTAGTGTTCCATTAATTTAAATAGTTAATGTAACGAATGTTCAAATCTGAAATTAAAAACACCAAATAAAAATAAGAAATAATGTAAACCAAAAACAGATATTGCATACTCACCATTGCATATATTTTACGTTTTCATTATCATAAAACTATAATAATGCAGAACATACAGCACTAATTATTACTCTTTTATTATTATTTTTGATGATTTCAAAGAATAAAAGATATTCATATTGATTTAGCAGCTTTAGTCAAAGAGAATTTTAAATTGCTATTTCTGTTGTTAAAATATTTGAATGTATATTATTTTTCTATGAATATTATTTAACAAAAATGAAGCAATTTTTATAAAAAACTATCAGCACTTTTTGTCTTGTAATTGTATACCCATATACGTGGTTATTCAGACCTTATGATAAATGAATTGCGACTCATAGCCTTTTAAAATTAACATTAACTAAAATTGACCTAATGTCATGGAAAAAAGTATAGAAAAGATTCACATAAAGCCCGTGAAATCTTAAACCTCTATATTTATCATCTATTTCGAAATTTATTACATTATTGATACGTTTCTCTGTCAATAACACAAAGCCATAAACTATTAAATAAAATTATATAACATCTTTGAATGCAACACACAATTATATTTTTATTTTATGGTTATTGCTTTCTTACTAGTCCATTATTTCATATTGTCTTATTTAACGGGAAATAACAAACTGTATATTTAATTAAATTACTAAGATTTTCTATTTCAAAGAAAACAAACCTAACCTTTTTATGAAATCATAGATACAGACAATAATCTAAAAGAGGCATGTCGCTAGACTGTCATTATTCAACTGAGCAGTTTATTGTAACGCACAGTGAAACAACCTCAGCTTTGGTATAAAGTAGATTGAACTTCCTTTGTGAGACGTACTTTGACGATATCCGTCCACGGTAGTATTATTTTCTCTGTACCTTATTAGAACTTGTATTCGTTCTCCAAGGATTTCACGAAGCAAAAGACTCATCATTTGCATCCAACTGATGAGATGAGATAACTTGTATAAACTCACTACCTGTTTTTTTCGCCTACACCTCCTCTTGCCTCTTGCTCAGGTTTTCTTCTATTAAAATAGTATCAGTAAGCATTGCTTACAATGAATGCTCTAGTTAATTACATTTGTTATAAGTAAAAGTACAAAACGGCTTATTAATAAGCCAAATGAAAAAAAATACAGAAGGAAATATGAGAATAGTAGCAATAAAAATAATATTATTTGATTAAAGGAATATTTTTGTACAAAAATATTTTTTATTAGAACAGTCTTTGTAATATGGCGTTGATCTTTACATTAAATTTAACATTCTCCTCATTAAATATTATAATATAACTTATTAAACATTTTATTATGTAATAAGACTTCTTCAACACATTAATAAATGATACTTAAATTTATATTAAACTTTATTGAATATTAGTAAAAAACAATAACTATATACATTTCTTTATTTTTCTTTCTTGCGATCAAAACTTCAAAGTTATGTAGTTAGTATTGAGTTACTGTTTTAATAGTCTTAACTTTAGCAATCAAATTACATTTAGATATTTATAGCTTTCTATTACGAGTACTATTGTAATATTAAGTGTCTCAAGGATTGCTTAGTAGAGATAGATTTATTGAAATAATCTTTTATAATAATCCAGATTTATTCTTTGCTACGTTTTGTTATAATTATAATTTTCTCAATACGCAGATCTACATTTAACCTGAATATATAACTCGAAAAAAGATTACATAACACGAAAAAATATCTTTTAAAGTATTTATATGATTAATATAGTGTAAAGGATATTTTTGATATATATTAAATGCTAAAGCTAAGAAATGCATTTATTTAGATAGGAATTAATAATGAACAGAAAAAATAGCCTAAAAATAACGTAATATTTTTAATTTAAATTTTGAACATAAAAGTAGTTATTGTGGGTTAGCCAGAAGAGATAGAAACGTGCCATCCATGACTTCATTGTAGTATTTTTATATATCTACAATTCTTTACTTTAATGTTTCTCTTCGCGATCTCTGTTACGGTAATCCATTTTAGTCAATTTATATAACACCTTCTTCAAGAATTGCATTTTTTAGTAAAAACTGTACAAAAATCCGTTCAACAGTTTACGTGAAAATGAAATACCTACAGACAGACAGCTTTTAATTCTGGCAAGATATTGTTTTATAATATGTAAAGATAAATTCTTCTTCTCTAATACTTTAAGACTAGAGTTTCAATGCTACTATACGCTACTACAGTGTCTTTTTCACAAAAAAAAACTTATTTCTTATAAATATGTTCAACATAAAATTTTTAATGTAAGCTTAACATAAGCTTATTTTTACTTTTTTCTTAAATATATAATACAAAATCAGTACATTCTGTAACCGTCCTATCGCTCTGCCAATTGTACCTTGTATATTTACACGGCAACTCAGTCGTGTATGTCGATGTCGGTGTCGATGTATTTTTTAAGAATTGTATCACGTAACTTTCAGCGTTCACTATTCGAAAAGAAACAAGTCGTTTTGTTGAGATAAATTAATATCATGGCCGTTATAAATAACATATCAGAAACACTGAAGGAAACACAGAAACTTTTCGTAAGGAGCAATGAATTATTTGATCCTTCTCTAAATTAATTGCTTATTTAAACAAAATAATATTAGACAATTATAAAATATGATATAAGATATCACTTATAATATAATGACTTTATCTTATGTACATGTATGTTAAAAATACAATTCAATTACTCAAATTAAGAAATAATTATTATATCATGATTTACTATCAATTTTAATTAAATCACTCATTTATTGTATTACTATTGTCAATTAATCTATAATATAAAAATGAACCGCAAAATGCGTTGGTAAGCGCATAACTCAACAACTCAAGGACCAATCTTAACAATTCTTTTTTAAAAATGTTCCTTGAAGTTCAAGGAAGGTTTTTATGGCGAGAAAAAATCGAATAATTTCCAGGAAAACCCTAAAAGAGCCCTTTTCTTTTTCCTATACATATATTTTCTAACTAAATGTAGAGTCAATTTGAACTGTATTGCTATTCAATAAAGTTCATATTAAATTACAAGCACTCATTGTTGTCTAAACAATGTAGGTGTGTTGCTAACGTCAAAGAGTCAATTCGCGCTTTATTGTCGCTGCACAAAGTTCAAATTCAATCAAATATATGTGTGCGCGCGTTCAGGCAAAAGTGATAATATCGTGAATCCGACCAAGTTAAAAAGCTAAAAATGTAAGAGCTATAGATTTGATTGGCCTTGCAATAAATATTCTCTCTTTTGTTTTAGTTTCGGAATGCGACATAAATTGTCATCAGTTTTCACGTCATTGCATCTGTCAAACAAACCGCGTTAAAAAGCGTTTATAATATTTAATAATTAATTTTGATTGTTTTATATCGTGTTTTGTGCAAAGTGTTTTAATACCTGTGAATAATAATTATTGCATGTGACATAATTTAGGTAAGTATATTCGATATGCCTCCTACAAGACGAAGTAATTTAGGTAGAAGAACGCGAAATGCTACAAACCAAACTAATTACCGATCTTATCATACTGCACAAGAACGTGACCACCGAAATGAACGTGAGAGAATTCGTATATCGAGAACGCGGGAAGCGAGAGCGAGATATTCAACTAATAATCGCGAAAGTTTGAATCGAGCTGCTTTCAATTATGATTTGTCAATTGACTACAGTAACCACCAATGTGTTACTATTGGATCTATGAACTTGGTTTGCTCTCATTGTAAGGCATTGAAATACAAAAAAGAAGCCAATGGATTGTGTTGTGCAAATGAGAAAGTGAAATTGATACCATTGGATCCAATACCAGAGCCATTGTACTCATTGGTTTCAGGAATAGAACCAGATTCCATACACTTTTTGTCAAATATAAAACAATGTAACAATTGCTTTCAAATGACGTCATTTATGACAACAAACGTAGTTCAGGAAAATTTCCTGCCAAATTTTAAGGTAGGTATTATAGCAGTTAATCATTATTATTTTAGTGAACAAAATTTTGGGTTACCTAAGTAAATATGTGTCATTAACCTTCAGTTCCCTAATCCCCAAGAAATATATTACTTAGTCATAATATTATTTGATGATTCAGTATTAGCAACATTTTTTTTTATTTTGAAACTCAATATAATTATTTGATGATGATTATTAGTTATAACTAATTATCCCTTATTGACATACCTAAGTATATCAATTATTATTTGGTGATTCAAAGTAGGAGACAGATATACTTTTTAGGAACAAATATTATTTATATTTGGTCAAATATTTTTTTTATATTTACAGATACAAGGCTAAATATATCATAGAGCAGGTTTACTGTTACCAGTGTCAGATAGCAATTACAAATTCCTGCAAATTTATTTTATGGACTAATCACCACAAGAAATTGATATGCGTTGTTCACATAACAATTCACTATAGACCTCTATTGTAGAACAATAACAAACTATATTTCATGAGCACAATGAATTGATTATGTTGTTTAAAACTGCACTGGATCTGATGCCATATGATAATCACAAAATTGTAATAAGAGCTGATATAACACCTGTTGGCCAACATGCAAGACGATTTAATGCACCAACTATTGATGAAGTTGCCATCGTTGTAGTTGGAGACAACTTGGAATCCCGTGATAATGTTTTACATCGTCGGAATGATCAATTACAACGTATAAAGGAAACACACCGCTCATATGACGCACTGTAATATCCCATTATATTTTGGCAAGGTGAAGATAGCTATGATTTCTCAAATAAGATGATAAATCCCATTACAGGTAACTGAAACATTAGTTTAGCTATGAAGATATATTATCACATTTTAATTTGGCTTCAAGATAAAATCCGTCCAAAAGAAATTGATCAAATAATTTCAGCCGAAATTCCAGACCCATCAATTGATCAAGGATTGTTTGATATTGTTACCAAACACATGATCCACGGGCCGTGCGGTGCATTTAACATGACATCACTATGCATGGAAAATGGAAAATGTAAGAAAAAAATCCCAAAACCGCATACGAATGACACTATCACGAATATTGACGGTTGTCCATGTATCGCGGCAGAAATGCTAAAAATGGTGACCACACATTCACAATGCGACTGCTAAATTCTACAAATCAAGTATAATTTGATTTTCAGTGGGTGGTACCATACTCACCATTACTTTTAAAAACTTATGAGGCTCATAACAATGTTGAGTTTTTCAGTTCTGTAAAATCAATTAAATATTATACATTTGTAAATATGTAAATAAGGGCAGTAATTTGGTCATATTTGAACTGCAAAATATTGATAAAAATGATGAAATAATACGACAACAAATGGGTAGATACATCAGCTGCAACGAAGCTATTTGCCATATTCTTAGTTTTCCTATACACGAAAGAGATCCTTCTGTCTAGCATCTAGCAGTACATCTTGAAAATGGTCAACGCGTATACTTTACTGAAGAAAATGTTTTCCAAAGAGCACTTAAGCTTCCAAAAACGACACGAACATTATTTTTTACATTGTGTCAAAATTCTGTCATTTTTGGCCAGTTCGCAAAGATATTGATATATACTTATGTTCCACGTTATTTCACATGGAACAAATCCGGTGGAAAAAATGGAGGTACGAAGACAAGGAAAGATACGTCATTCCATTAGAGGCATATTCAAAGCTAAGACACTGCAGCGACTTTACTTTGGAGCGGTACACCCAAAGCAACGTGAGTGCTTCTTCTATTTACGTTTGTTATTAGTGATTGGTCCTGGACCAACGTCTTTTGAATTTTTGCGAACAATTAATGACAGAGTATTCACTATATACCGAGATGCATGTCGTGAACTACGATTTTTAGACAACGATAATCATTGGGTTAAGCCCCAATGATTATCGCTTGCTGATGCTGCGTTGACATCAACGCCCAATAACATTCATCAGCTGTTTGCAATTATTTTGACGACCTGTTTTCCATCGCAAGCATACTCTTTGTGGAAAAAATATAGAAATTGTATGACAAAAGACATATTGCACTGATTTATACAAATAAATCAATGCCAAAACACAGATTACACGCCAGAGATGTATAACGAAGCGTTAGTGCTGATTGAATATTTATGAGTTTAATGTCAAATCTACCACTTCATCATTATGGTATGCCTTCACCTGATCGCCCAGCAACCGACTTAGTCAACACCGAATTACAACGAGAAAACGAATACGGCCCTGGCACTTTAGTAACGATTATTGCTAATAGTGAGCCACTACTGACAGCAGAACAAAAAAAATATTTCTGATTGGATTATGCTGGCTGTTGCTGCCGAACAAGGCGGTTTTTTTTGGACGTACCAGGTGGAACCGGTAAGACATATTTGATATCGTTGGTTCTTGCCAAGAAACGCTAAAAACAGAAAATTGCATTGGCAGTTGCATCGTCAGTCATTGCGGCAACTTTGCTAGATGGTGGGCGAACGGCACATTCGACATTCTTTTTTTTTTTTTTTTTTTAATTTATTATAAAAAAATTTAATACATAAAACAAATATACACATAATTTCTTGCCAAACTCGAGAGTTTGACGGCAAGAAGCGCTCATTAAATACTTAAACTAACACTATACACTACTACTACACAAACATTATCATTTACAATAAACTTAGAACAATAAAAAAATAAACAATATTTAAAAAAAAAAAAAAAACCTTACATTTACATTTACATTTTTTTTAAATAGAGATCCCTTAGTTTTATTTTCAATACTTTTTTACTAATATGACTATTTAGGTTAATTTTGTTACGGGCAATGTTATTCAAAATTTTGGGTACCATACACCTTGATGTTCTTTTTCCATAATATTTTTTTGCAGTGGGCTCAATTAATTCTTTTTTCCTGACTCTTTTTGTATTGTACTTATTCTTGACTGTTTCTTTATATTTAGTTAATTGAAAATTTTCGATACATATTAAGTAGTCCACTTTGATATCTACTGGCAAAATTTTACATATTGGGAATAGTTTTTCATAGTCTCCACAACACTTTTTTTTTGTTTTTTTACTGACTAGAAATTTTATCAAGCGTATTTGTAGTTGTTTTATATCCTTTAAGTAAGTTATAAACGTTCGGCCATACACACTAAGACCATAACTAAGTAAGGAGTCAGCGAGGGCATAATATACGGTTCGTAACGTTTCTTTATTTAGTACTCTACTCAATTGGTAAAATTTTCCCAGCACACATCTTAGCCTATTGCAAGTATCTATTACATGGGGTTTCCAGTTAAAATGTTTATCTATCTTTAAACCTAAGTATTTATATGTATTAACATATTTTAATTTATTACAATTACAATTTTTTTTATTACTATGTAGGCAATTATAAGTATGTCCTATTATTTCGAGATCTTTGTTACAAATACTTTTTGATTTTTTGTTATATGGCGAGTGTATATGCATACATTTAGTTTTTCTAAAGTTAATAATTATCCCGTTATCATGTGCCCATTTAGTAACGTTTTCGAAATCCTCTTGTATGTGGTTTTGTACAACAGATATGTCTTTTGAGGCATAGGTCAAACACATGTCATCCGCATACATATACACCCGACATTTGTTTACGACGTTAGATACGCTATTTACGTGCATCAAGTACCCCACTGGTCCATAGACTGATCCGGTCGGCACACCTAGTTTTAAATCCATTTCTTCACCGGCTACACCAGCAATAACAGTTTGTATCTTTCTATTACTTAGGTAATTTTTGAACCATTTATTCGTGGGACCTCTTATCCCGCATTCATCCATCGCATTCAGCAAAGTATCGTGATCCAATGTGTCAAATGCCTTTATAGTCAATATAAACCACTATCACCTGTTCACCTGAATCTAAACAGTTGTTTATATAATCAGCAAAGCCCGTTAGGGCTGTCACAGTGCTACGCCCTTTTCGAAAACCGTGTTGAGCATCCGACAATATATTAGAACATTGCAAAAAATTACTAATTTCACCTACAATAATTTTTTCTACAATTTTGTCAACAGCTGACAATATGGCTATTGGCCTGTAATTACAATATTCTAAGTGATTTCCCGATTTATAAATGGGGCGTATGATGGCTTTTTTCAGCTGATCGGGATAAACACCCGTGGTTAAACTCAAATTTATGAACCTAGCAATAACACCGCTTATCTGTTTACAGACATATTTAATATCTTTTACCCTGATCATATCCGAACCCGGAGCCTTTTCGCACGACAACTGGTCTATACACTTTTTTACTTGAAATGAGTTGACTTTACTGTATCTAAAACTCACTAAATTCGGCTGCACGTAATTGTCCCTATCAAAGAATTTTACATTACATAGATGCTTAATTCCTTCAATTTCCTCCGTAAAAGCTTTTCCAAAATTAGTACAGATTTGACTTATATTTTCAGTTTTGCCTAAATGTTTTATTATAACATCGTCGATACTAGCTTTCTCCCTTCCGAGCCAACAATTAATATTTAACCATATTTTCCTAAAATCCCCGTTACATTTTATTATTTCTAGCTGCCTATATTTATTTTTTGTTTTATTTATAAGTTTATTAACTTTGTTTCTAAATTTAGTGTAATCTAACCGCTTATTCATATTTTTCGGATCCGCTTTCCATATCTTAAATAAGTAAGCCCTACGCTTTATCATTGCACTTAAATATTTATCAATCCAAGGCTGTGTCTTTCTTTTATTACGTCTAGGAAAAATAATTACGGTACTTTCTTTGTAAATCCGTTCAAATACTGTATAAATCGTTTCATATAACTGTAACTGTAACTGTATATTCAAGTAATTTCGTCCAATCGTAATCATTAAGTTTTTGCTTAACTAACTTATCACTAATAACTTCACGCACACTATTGTCATTGTTTAAATGTAAACTCCCGCTGTCACTAGACGTACACTCACTCACACGCACGTTTAACACCAGTCCAATGGCATGATGATCGGATAGATTAGCCTCGAGTACGTACGACAAAGGAATCGACTCATTCCGTCTCGCTCGCACCCACACGTGGTCCAGGCACGAAGTGTCGACTCGCCCAGCGACGATCGCCTCGCGCGTTATCTCTGCACTCGGTATGACGCACTGCAGCCCCAGCTCACACAAGGTGTTTCTGTATTTTGTAGTAATCGAGTTTAATTTATCCTTAAAAATGTCTATGTTAGTGTCACCAATTACCACAACATTTTCAGCTTCCGGAATTAATTTTATCATGTTCGACAGCTGTTCCACAAATAGTGACTTATTTTTATTTGGTGGTCTATAAATAGCAAAAATGTGCATAATGCTTATTCCTGCTTTCAGCTGGCCATGAATCACCTCTAGCTCTGAGGTTTTCTCTTTTCTGGTGTTTAAATAAATTTCATCCTTCGCATAAATTAGTATACCTCCTCCTCGGATAGTTTCCCTCGTGTATATATATGTATTATATCCCAAAATTTTATAAAAAGTTAGTTCTTCTTCCTTTATATTTATTTCGCTTAATATAATTATATCTACCTTCTGTTTATAATTTTCTAACAAAACTTGTAATTCATTAAAATTTTTTCGTAGTGATCTGATGTTCAGATGCAATATGTGTAGGGAGTTCTTATTTAAAATCAGATCATTATTTAACATTTCTATGTCACAATAACGTTTGCACACGTAATCAGCTGTAATAACATTTTTTGGATCGAATGTTACGGAGCAAAATCACCTAGTGTGTAACAACAGCGCTAAGTGCACTTATTTGCTACCTTCGAAGTTACTTAAATCTTGTTCCGATTTTATATTAAAGATTTTTTTTTCTTCATTATTTTTTTTTACTAATATATTACCATTTTGAATCCAAATATATTGGTAGCCCATTGGTTTTAACATGTTTCTCACCGTCCATAACAGCTGGCGCTTGTATTTCGGCAAGCTTTCATTAATAAATATTCTTTTGTCACTACCGTTGCTATATAATATGCTATTAGTTATTTTGTGTTCCTTTTTTAGTGCTGTCCATTTGTTACGAGCATATTTAGATCTTAGCGTAACCAGTACGATTTTAGGTCTGCTATCGTTTGGTTTTTCATAACCTACCCTCTGAGCATATTCAATATCGTTCGGGTTTAATTTTAATTTTTGAGCTAGATCTTTGACCACCGTTATTGTATTTTCGTCTTTCCTGTTCTCAAGTCCATGTATTTCTATGCTTTTTTCTTTTTCTCGAACTTCCAGCTCCTGAATCCTTTCTTCGAGGGCCGTATTACATTTTTCTAAGTATATGTTTTTATGTTCTAGGGATCTTATCTTCTTCTGTGCTTCTTCTTTAAACTCAATTAAGTGTTGGTACATTTCGGCGTAGAATTAGATACTAGTAGTTAGATCTTGAATTTTTTTTTCCACGTTATAGATAACCTCGAGTTTTTTATTGATGTCTTCTAACACATTCTCGTTTGTAAGGTCATTGGATACGGTCCCACTCGGATCTCTTGATATTAGAGGACTAGTTCTTGTTTTTTGACATTCATCACAACTACCCGTCTGTGCGAACTGTTTTATATTTGGTGCACATTTTTTATGGTAGATGGATTCACATCCACCTTTACACTTTATAGTATCGTCTTTATTTGTAGACACAAAAAGTTTGCATTTCTTACACTGTACCATTTTTTTTTTTTTAATATATTACATATATTTAGAGAGAGAACAAATCTTTTACACACGACCGTACGATGAGCGCGTTCGGACGGTAATCAGCTACCATAATTCAAGCAATATTCAATAATTCAAGCTACCATTAGACATTCATAATAAACCAAACACTATGTGTAACATAAAAAAAGAATAGTGGAATACCTGCATTGTTACGGAAGAGTTCAATCATAATTTGGGATGAGTGCACAATAGCTCATAAACATTCATTCAGAAGCATTGAATAGAACTATGCAAGATTTAAGCCGCAACGATAATCTTTTCGGTGGTGCTATTTTACTTTTTTCTGGTGATTTCCGACAGACCTTACCGATCATATCTCGCTCTACTTTCGCAGATGAGATAAATGCATGTTTAAAAAAATCAATCTTATGGCGAAATGTTAAAAATATTTCGATTAACTATAAACATGCGCGTACAATTGCAAAATGATCCATCAGTATAAATATTTTCCGAACAAACACTAAATATTGGAAGCGGTAAAATAGACCTGCAACCAAATACGCAATGCATTAAACTACCAGACCATTTCTGCACTATTCCACACGGACAAGATGAATTAATTCAAAGAATTTTCCCAGACATAGGAAGCTATTACTTGAACCATAACTGGTTTAGCGATCGGGCTATTTTGGCAGCCAAGAATGTTGATGTTGACGAAATAAACTTCCAGATACAACCATTGTTACCAGGTGATCTGATGTCTTTTAAATCAATCGATTCGATTGAAGAAGATCAAAGTTTGAATTTTCCAGTTGAATTCTTAAATTCACTTGATACACCTGGAATGCCACCACATAATCTTCGATTAAAGATGGGTTCATATATTATTCTCTTGCGTAATTTGAATCCACGATTATGTAACAGTACGCGTTTAGTAATCAGAAAAATCACCGGAAATGTTCTTGAAGCAACCATTTAAACTGGAAAGTTTAAAGGAGAAGTGGTCCTGTGGCCGCGTATTCCAATTTTACCATCCGACTCTACGATACCCTTCAAAAGGCTACAGTTTCAAATTCGTTTAACTTTCGCCATGTCTATAAATAGGTCTCAAGGCCAAACAATGTCTATTTGTGGTTTGGATTTAGGTTTTTGTCATGGGCTAATATATGATGCATGTTCACGTGTAGCAAAACCAACGAATCTATTTGTGTTAACTAAGCTAAGATAGGTTAATCAAAGATATTGTTCTCCGATTACTGCTAAATTAATTTATATACTTATAATATAAATTCATAATATTTAAATTAATTATTAATAAATATTTAAATTAATTAATTAGTATTATTATTAAAAATTTTGAACTATCTGCCCCTATATACCTAATTCGTAAATTTATGTGTTCCATGTTATTTACTAAAAACTTTGTATAGTTATTTATAAACTTATTTGTTTCAAACTTGAATAAAAAACAAAATAAAATTGATTTTTTTTATTTTTGTTTAATATCGACTTAAAGAAAACACGGTGGTTCTCATAACAGATATTCTCTTACCCCTTAAATAGTTTGCTACAATGTAATATAGCAAAAACTATAGTCACAGCAACGCGTGACTGGGTCTGCTAGTACATATATATATCGGGATATATAATTTATTTTTTTGACGGATTCTCAATTTCCACTACATAAACGGCGTAGCGCCCCTATTTTGGGGTCTGGGTCCCGTCATCGCATCGATTGCAATAGGTAGATTCATCTATGGAATCTACCTAAAAGATGATAGGTTTCCAAGGCATATCCTTCGTTTGGCATCATATTAAATAACGTTTGTTAGATTTGGAGAGAGTAGTTCTATCAAAGTAACTTAATACCTTCGGATATAGTTCAGGTATCACTGCTGCCTGTTGGTACAAAGATTTGTAAGTACATCATCTTGATATAATAACGATTTTATGTTTTCTTCTCAATTTTTCGAAATAATTGAAAGTACTGCAATAATACGTTTCTATAAAAATCAACCAATGAGTTCAAAAAATATCAAAATCGTTTAAGTTTTACAAAAGATATGACTTAAATTATTATATGAAGATCGTTTTTATTTACTTATGTAACTTTTGGTAACGTTAACTATTGGTTTGATGAGATTCTATACTTGATCCTTAACCGTCTATTTAGTTCAATTATTCGTAAACAATTAGTGATTATTAGAAACAGGTATATCTCTACATTTAACGAATAATAATTCAAAAGTAATAATTTTGTATACTTAACTGCTGCGTCTTTTAATACACCGCTAAGGGGTGGAATATAATAGACATATAAAAAAAGTCTTGATAGTATATAATGACATGAATGATTTTGTGCATGTATAATAAAAATAATTAAAACTACGTATTTAATAATATAAAAAGAATATTAGTCGTGTTGTATTTTTATTAAATATTTTCTTTATTTCCAATGCATATAACGGATATGGTGAATCAATTAATACCCATCAAGTATTGAAAAAATATAAAAAAATGTGACTGATAGAATAACTAATTGACTAACAGAAATTTGCAAAGTATAGAAAGATAAAAGTTTCATACTAAAAAGAATCGAAAACAAAATACATTAGTGAGAGATAAATCAGGTGAAACTAAATTAGTTTAATCTAGTCATTTGTACACTCTCGCATTGTAACGTTGAAATGGACGTAATTGAGGGGGATAAAAATAACCCTTCATTATTTTGATTTGTGAATAAAAGCTCCTATAATAAGGTCTCTGGATTGTTTGATAGGACTGCACTTATGCATTATGTACACGGAGATTTTCTTCAATATAAATATAATTATAAATAGTGCTAATTTGGAATGGCCTTCAAGATAACACATAAAAACAACAATAAAATTTTGCAACAGCAAAGCATAAAATATAAGAATAAGGACAAGATATGAAGTCATAAGATTCTATTTCATTGTTTACAAGAGTTATGTGAGAATTAGGAAATGGACTTTATGACTATCTTGGTCCGTGACTAGAAATTCAACAGACTTCTAATGAACAGAACGACTTTTATTACTCCTTTTGATTTTATTCCTATTAACTGATATCTGTAGACAATAATCTTTTAATTTTTCAACGTACTATGTCAAGTCTGACAATATATATTAAAATATTGATTTCATCAGTAAATAATACACTGCAATATTGATTTCATCATTATGTCGATAGAGTATAATTAAATAGGGAATTAATTGTTATACTCCATGTACGTTGTATTGGACTTGGGAGGAATATTGTATACAAAGATGAAGGTCGAGCAGAGGTCACAGGAGATTGAACGCAGTCTATGTAAAATGTGAAAAATTATTGCGCTGCTATCAACACGAGTTCACATTTCACATTAGAGATGGATGTATATTAGTAGTAGTAGTTCTTTAGAAAAGGAGACGACTAATCTCACTATTATTATTATTATGATCTATAAATATAGATAAAACTAAGGTAATTTGTTTGTAATTTAAAATCACAGATTTTCACAAAATATAATCGTTCCTCCAGATTCTTCGAACGGAAAATTGCTACAGCAAAGTTCAAGCATGTCGTCAAAATTGGGGATCAGTTGGCAAAATACCCGTCTGGCACGCGCAAGTTCTGGGCGCTTTGCAAAGCCAATCTGGGAAACTTATGTCAGCTATCCCTACTGCTATTGCACACATTGGGAACGACTCTTTGGCCCACACGGCAAAAGAGAAAACCGATCTCTTGGGCACTCTTTTTGTCTCAAACTCGACTTTAGATGACCAGGGAAAGACACCGCCTTAATGCCGGAAATAGTTTTTCGGCAAAAAATCATCCGAAAAGCCTATGTCTGTTTGTTCCAGTTAATCTCTGAAACGGCTGGAATAATTAACAAAACTATCACTGGCGGATAGCAGATGTTATAGGGCTACTTTTAGCTATTTTCAGGCTATTTTCAGAAACGTATTCCGCGCGCACCAAGTCGAGGGCACACCTACCCTAATCGAGTCACATAAAAATTTGCGATGATATTATTAAATAATGTTCCCCGTTATACACGATACGTATAACACGAGCAGTGATATTTGTTATTGAATGTTTTCTTAGGATTTGAATTAAGTATTGATGTGATACTGAAATATTTTAGGGTTTTAATATTCTAATTGTAACTCCTAAAATATCTCTCTACAGTATACTATATTTATTTTTGTTTGAGGTACAAGTTGTTAAATACTATATAACGTTAATAATGTTGTTTACACACTATGAAAACACCTCAAATAATACAAGTCACGGTCACTCAATACACTTCCCTCATATCTCAATTACCAAGTCTCTCACGGTAAAAGAGTGTTTATTTTCAATAGACGCGGCGTCTCTTGCTAACATCCTTTTCACTCTTGTTCGCCCGTAAAAGGATTTTAGAGGTGTTTTTATAAGCTTATATCATTTTTATATTGGGCCTTTTAAAGATCATCACATTATCTGTATATATGAAAATCCCGTGTAACAATGTTCGTTTGCGCTACTTTCCTAAACCTTAAATTCACTGAACCGATTTCAATGAAGTTTTGTAAATATCTATTGTTTGATCAAACATAAAAAAAAGACTTCAAATCTTAAATTTTTTATTTAAGAATTTGAGCTTTTTTATACATAAAATTAAAATAACATTATGTATTATAAATTAAAATTGCATTGTGTCTTTTGTTACATACATTTATATTTTTTATGATAACATTCATTATCTAAAGTAAGGTTAAAGTGCACCTCGGTGCACTGACATTGAAGCACTTTTCAGATGCTATTTTTCTACTGCAGTGCTGTAGATTTCATCTACTTCTACTTAGATTTAATAAACATAAAGCAATATGCTATATAGCATATTGCGTTATGTTTATTACTTTTATCAGTATAAATAATAAAATAATGTATTTTAATAATATCTAAACGAATCTTGCTCTAAAACGAGATATTAAAGAATTATTGAAGCAATTATAAAATAAAAAATATTTATACTATTGGATCTATGAACTTGGTTTGCTCTCATTGTAAGGCATTGAAATACAAAAATGAAGCCAATGGATTGTGTTGCGCAAATGGGAAAGTGAAATTGATACCATTGGATCCACCACCAGAGCCATTGTACTCATTGGTTTCAGGAATAGACCCAGATTCCATACACTTTTTGTCAAATATCCAACAATATAACAATTGCCTTTAAATGACGTCATTTGGGACAACAAACATAGTTCGGGAAAATTTCATGCCAACTTTTAAGGTATTATAGCAGTTAATCATTATTATTTTAGTGAACAAAATTTCCTGTTACCTAAGTAAATATGTGTCATTAACCTTCATTTCCCTAAACCCCAATACATATATTACTTGGTCATAATATTATTTGGTGATTCAGTATTAGCAATACTTTTATTATTTTGAAATACAATATAATTATTTGATTATGGATATTAGTTACAACTAATTATTACATTGACATATCTAAGCATATCAATTATTATTTGGTGATTCAAAGTAGGAGACAGATATACTTTTTAGGAACAAATATTATTTATATTTGGTCAAATCATTTTTTTTACTTTACAGATACAAGGCTAAATATATCATAGAGCAGGTTCACTGTTACCAGTGTCAGATAGCAATTACAAATTCCTGCAAATTTATTTTATGGGCAAATCACCACAAGAAATTGATATGCGTTAACTTTATTTCATCAGTACAATCAATTGATTATGCAGCTCAAAACTGCACTGGAACTGATGCCATCTGATAATCACAAAATTGTAATCAGAGCTGATAAAACACAACTGTTGGCCAACATGCCAGACGTTTTAATGCACCAACTATTGGTGAAGTTGCCATCGTTGTAGTTGGAGAAAACTTGGAATCCCGTAATATTGTTTTACATCGTCGGAATGATCAATTACAACGTATAAAGGATACATACCGCTCATATGACGCACTGCAATATCCCATTATATTTTGGCAAGGTGAAGATGGCTATGATTTCTCAAACAAGATAATAAATCCCATTACAGGTAATAAAAAATATTAGTTTAGCTATGGACATATATTATCAGTCACTATATAATAATTTTTTTTTATTTTCAATGTTATGAAAACAAAAATCTATTTTCAGGTTCTGAAACCAACAAAAAAGTCAGTTCAATGAACTGTTATTCCTACCGCCTAATGATTCGTGAAAATGAAGACAATGACATACTCAAATTTCGGCGATTATATCAGAAGTATGTTGTAGACATGTATTTTAAAATTAAAACGGAGATATTAACATTCATCAGGTTCAATCAGACCAAACTCAGATCTGAAATGTATATTCACCTTCGAGATGCGATTAATACTGATGGAAATGCACAGAATGTTGGTCGGATGACTATTCTTCCAGCAACATACATCGGAAGCCCTCGACATATGCATGAATATGCTCAAGATGCTATGTCATATGTTCGTCATTATGATAAAGCAGATTTGTTCATCATACATGCAGTCATGCAATCCACACTGGCTAGAAATCAAGCAGGAGTTATTCCCTGAACAATCACCCATTGATCGTCATGATATTACAGCCAGAATCTTTAGACAAAAGATGAAATCTTTAATGGATTTCTTTGTAAAACACTATTTAATTGGAGAGATACGCTGCTAGATGTAGTCTGTGGAGTGGCAGTAACGGGGATTGCCACATGCACACATTTTGATTTGGTTAGTTGAAAAGATAAGGCCAAATGAAGTTGATGCAGTAATATCAGCTGATATCCCTAATGTAGAAGTAGATCCTGGATTGCATGAGGTAGTTATCAAAAACTTGATACATGATCCCTGTGGAACTCTTAATCAAAATTCACCGTGTATGGTGGATGGTAAATGTTCAAAGCGATATCCACGGACGTTAATATCTGAAACAATCACTGGTAATAACGGTTATCCTTTGTTCGGTTATCGACAGCAGACAATGGAAGATCAACAATTATCAAATTAAATCAACAAGATTGAAATAGATAATCGCTGGATTGTTCCATACTCACCATTTTTATCAAAGACCTTGAAAGCGCACATCAATGTTGAATCTTGCCATTCAGTAAAATCTATTAAATACATTTGCAAATATGTAACCACAGGGAGTGATATGGCCGTGATTGGTATTAAATGCAAAGAATTCCAATGATGAAGTTACCCAATACCAAATGGGTCGCTATGTTAGTAGTAATGAAGCAGTTTGGCGAATATTTTCTTTTCCTATTCATGAGAGACACCCTACTGTTGTTCATTTAGCTGTGCATTTAGAAAATGGACAAAGAGTATATATTACAGCACAAAACGCAGTACAAAGAGCTGTACAGCCATCTACTACATTAACCAGTTTTTTTGAGACACGCCAAAACGATGATTTTGCTCAAACATTGTTATATTCTAAAATGCCAAAATATTATACTTGGAATCAATCCTCAAGGAGATTTATACGACGGAAACAAGGAAAACCAGTTACAGGATACCCAGATGTATATTCTACCGATGCGATTTGTCGAATTTATTCAGTATATCCAAGCAATGATGAATGTTTTTATTTACGACTGCTATTAGTCAATGTACGTGGCCCAACATCATTCCAACATGTACGAACTATTGATGGTGATTTGTGTGGATCAGACAGAGAAGCTTGCTAACGTTTGCGATTGCTAGAAAATGATGCTCATTGGGATCAAACTCTCAATGACGCTGTAATATCATCACAAGCTCATAAAATACGAACATTGTTTTCTGTAATCATATCTACATACTTCCCATCAAACCCAAAGGTTTTGTGGATCCAGTACAAAGATAATATGTGTGATGATATTTTGTATCAAATACGGATTAGAAGGGGAAATCCAAATATACAAATAAGCTAAGAAATTTACAATGAAGTATTGATTTCAATTGAGGACATGTGCTTGATGTCAAATAAACTATTATTTCAATTAGGCCTGGCCGCGCTCAATCGGCCAATGCATGATGCTTTTAACCAAGAGTTGCACCGAGAAAAACTGTATGATTTCAACACTTTGAAAGAATTAATTCAAACAAATCTTCCACTATTGAATGAACAACAGAAGTATGTATTTGATACACTTATGAAAGTAATAAATGATAAAAGAAGAGGGATTTACTTCTTAGATGCAACTGGCGGTACAAGAAAAACTTTTTAGATTTCATTGATGTTAGCATCAATTCGCTCACTAAATAAAATTGCACTTGCACTCGCTTCGTCGGGAATCGCAGCAACTTTGCTTGAAGGTGAATTATTAATAAATATAAAATCTGTTAAAAGTGGTGTCGGTGATACTGTTTAATTATATTTTTCGGAGCTTCTCCTTTCGGAGCTTCAAATAACAATTTTAATAAATACATTTTCAGATATTGCATGGACCGTTAATAAGTGACTTATTATAGACAAGGGTAATCACGTAGTAATATAAAAAAGCAAGCCAAGAACAATTCGAATTTGGACGTAACAATCGTATCTTATTTATAATGGTTCAATATAAGTGTATACAGACTTTCCATTTTATGTTTTTAAGAACAAAATAGTAACTATTAAGTGATACAAATATGTAAATAACAATACTTTTAAATTGATTTTTCTTTTCTTTCATTGTCATTTTAAAGTACAATTTGTGTGTTGAAGGATGCATACAATCAGTTGAAAACACTATACACTGTAAACATTATAAACGTGACGGAGACATTCCTACAATGAATAAACAGGCAACTAGCTCCAGATGTCTTCAATAGAAAATGAAGTCAATTCATCTTGTATTCAACTCCTAGTAAAAAGGAGAAATTGAATTGATTGATTAGATCTAGCTTGATAAAACACTGATCGAAAAGTTATAAACGCATCAAAGAAGGTTTACTGTTATGGAAAATATTTATATACAAATACTAAATTCTCTTTCAATTACTTTGATATAATTAAATAATAATAAATTTAATAAGAAAATCTGTAGTAAATTATCATTAAAAAATATATCACATAGTTGTTATAGAGCTTATAGATGTATGTTATAATTATTTAATATTATAGTTATTTATATATTAAAGTGCCAGTAAATAATTGACATCTCACTCCAGTACACTTAATACCACGTAAACCACATTCCTCTCGCTACTTAAGACTAACTTTACCGCACTCTAAATTATACTACCATTAAATTTGTTTCAAGTTTGCCTTCATTAGGAAGGCAATTAATGAAGGCTTAAGTTTATTTTTAAGTTTTAGTACCTTTATAAAACAAGTTAAAATTATTTACTCTAATAATTAATTTTGAATGTTTATTAATATGTTTTATTTAATAAATAGACGTGTATACAAACAAAAATTGTCATTGTGGGTATATTTAGTACTAAAAACGATGTTGTTTCAAATGTAAATAAGTTGCTTTACATCTATTAGATATGACTTATATAATATATAAATATTTGTTGTTAGAAAAATAAGTAACCACAGAATTAGTTTGTAATATAAAGTACAAACAATATACTTACAAAAAATATAATAAATAAAAAGTTTATACTGATTTTATGTTATTGGGCGTTGATGTCAACGCAGCATCAGCAAACGTTAAGCCCCAATGATTATCGTCTCTAAAATCGTAGTTCACGACATGCATCTTGGTATATAGTGAATAATACTCTGTCATTAATTGTTCGCAAAAATTCAAAAGACGTTGGTCTGGGAATATTCACTAATAACAAACGTAAATAGAAGAAGCACTGACGTTGCTTTGGATGTACCGCGTAAAGTCGCCCCAGTGTCTTAGCTTTGAATATGCCTCTAATTGAATGATGTATCTTTCCTTGTCTTCGTACCTCCCATTTTTTACCGGATTTGTTCCATGTGAAATAACGTGGAACATCAGTATATATCAATGTACTTGCGAACTGGCCAAAAATGTCAGGTTTTTGTACAATGTAAAAAAAATATGTTAGTGTCGTTTTTGGAGGCTTAAGTGCTCTTTGGAGAACATTTTCTTCAGTAAAATATACGCGTTGACCATTTTCAAGATGTATTGCTAAATGCTAGATAGAAGGATCTTTTTCGTGTATAGGAAAGCTAAGAATATGCCAAATAGCTTCGTTGCTGCTGATGTATCTACCCATTTGGTATTGTATTATTTCATCATTTTTATCAATATTTTGCATTTCAAATATGGCCAAATCACTGCCTTTATTTCCATATTTATAAATGTATTTAATTGATTTTACACAACTGAAAAGCTCAACATTGATATGAGCGTCATAAGTTTTTAAAAGTAATGGTGAGTATGGTACCACTGATAATCAAATTCTACTTGATTTGTAGAATTCGGCAGTCGCATTGTGAATGTCATCATTTTCAGCATTTCTGCGGCGATACATGTGATAACCGTCAATATTCGTGATAGTGTCATTCGTATGCGGTTTTGGGAATTTTTTCTTACATTTTCCATTTTCCATGCATAGTGATGTCATGTTAAATGCACCGCACGGCCCTTGGATCATGTGCTTGGTAACAATATCAAACAATCCTTGATCAATTGACGGGTCTGGAATTTCGGCTGAAACAACTCTTATTTGCTCAATTTCTTTTGGACGGATTTTAGCTTGAAGCCAAATAATATGTGATAATATATCTTCATAGCTAAACTAATGTTTCAGTTACCTGTAATGGGATTTATCATCTTGTTTGAGAAATCATAGATATCTTCACCTTGCCGAAATATAATGGGATAATGCAGTGCGTCACATGAGCGGTGTGTTTCCTATATACGTTGTAATTGATCATTCCGATGATGTTAAATAATATCACGGGATTTCAAGTTTTCTCCAACTACAACGATGGCAACTTCATCAATAGTTGGTGCATTAAAACGTCTTGCATGTTGGCCAACAGCTGTTTTATCAGCTCTGATTACAATTTTGTGATTATCAGATGACATCAGATCCAGTGCAGTTTTAAACAACATAGTCAATTGATTGTTACTCATGAAATAAAGTTTCTAATTGTTCTACAATAGACTTCTTTAGTGAATTGTTATGTGAACAACGCATATCAATTTCTTGTGGTGAATTGCCCATGAAATAAGTTTGCAGGAATTTGTAATTGCTATCTGACACTGGCAACAGTGAACCTGCTCTATGATATATTTGGCCTTGTATCTGTAAATTTAAAAAAAATATTTTTGCCAAATATAAATAATATTTGTTCCTAAAGAAGTATATCTGTCTCCTAATTTGAATCACCAAATAATAATTGATATGCTTCGGTATGTCAATATGTAATAATTAGTTGTAACTAATATCCATAATCAAATAATTATATTATGTTTCAAATTAATAAAAGTGTTGCTAATACTGAATCACCAAATAATATTATGACTAGGTAATATATGTGTTAGTATTTAGGGAACTGAAGGTTAATGACACATATTTACTTAGTTAACAGGAAATTTTGTTCATTAAAATAATAATCATTAACTGCTATAATACATACCTTAAAAGTTGGCATGAAATTTTCCCGAACTACGTTTGTTGCCCCAAATGATGTCATTTGAAAGCAATTGTTATATTGTTGAATATTTGACAAAAAGTGTATGGAATCTGGTTCTATTCCTGAAACCAATGAGTACAATGGCTCTGGTGGTGGATCCAATGGTATCAATTTCACTTTCCCATTTGCGCAACACAATCCATTTGCTTCATTTTTGTATTTCAATGCCTTACAATAAGAGCAAACCAAGTTCATAGATCCAATAGCAACACATTGGTGGTTACTGTAGTCAATTGACAAATCGTAATTGAAAGCAGCTCGATTCAAACTTTCGCGATTATTAGTTGAATCTCTCGCTCTCGCTTCCCGCGTTCGTGTATATTATAAATAAATAATTATTAATCACAGGTATTAAAAGACTTTGCGCAAAACACGATATACGAGGCCCAAACTGAAAGTTTTTAGAACTGGCCACTTAAAAGCATTATATTAAAAAAATAGTTTAAATTTTGAAAATAGAACTCTTTACCAATATTATTGAGTGTACATTTCATTCATTTGTCGTTTGTTTTACGATTTGGCGGAAAATTGAAAATTGACTGTGCACGTCAGAATGAATTTAAGCCGAGAAAATTTTCGTGCAATGATTTTTTATGACTTTCAATGTCATTTAAGTCAACAAGAAAGTTATGATAGCCTTCGATTGGCTTTTCACGATGAAGCCCCATCTCGTGCCACAGTTTACAACTGATTTAACGAATTCAAACGTGGTCGAACTAATCTCACCGATGATTTGCGTGAGGGATGGCTTTCTACAGCGACGACTGAAGATAACATCAGTGTTGTGCGGCGTATGATAGAGACTGACAAAAGAGTGACCTATCAGCAGATTCGGACAAGTCTAGGCATAGGTATGAGTCAAGTGCACAAAATCCTCTATGAACATTTAGCGGTCAGGAAGCTTTGTGCCCGCTGGATACCGCATAATTTGACCGAGGCTCAAAAACTCCGCCGTGTTGATTGGTGCCGAGAAATGATCCAAAAATTTAACGGAGGTGACTCAAATGCTGTGTTCGACATACTAACGGATGACGAAAGCTGGATTTACTGTTATGGTCCGGAAACTAAAAGACAGTCTGCTCAGTGGGTATTTGCTTCCGAAGAGTTGCCAACTAAAGTGAAGAGAGGTGTTGGAAAAAAGATGGTGGTCTCGTTCTTCGGAAAGACAGGTCACTACGCGACAGTAGTCTTAGAGGATCAGAAAACGGTTTATGCAGAGTGGTATACTAACAATTGTTTGCCACTTGTCTTGGAAAAGTTCGAGAGAAACGACCTCGCAGCAGGATCCTCCTTCATCACGACAATGCCTCGTCGCACACCGCCAGGCAAAAGATCGACTATTTGGTGACCTCAGACGTGGAATTACTAGGTCACCCGCCGTATAGCCCCGACCTCGCACCCTGCGATTTTTATTTATTTCCGAAAATAAAAGAAAAACTTCGAGGAAAACGTTTAATAGACGCCGAAGAAGCAGTGGCTGCGTTTCAAAACGCCGTCGAAGAGACCCCTAAGGCCGAGTGGGCAAGGTGCTTTTCTCAATGGTTCCATCGAATGCAACGATATATTGATGTAAATGGACGCTATTTTGAAAAGTTACAATAAAACTAATAACTTGCTAGAATGCTTAGTTTTTGATTTTCTAAGAACTTTCAGTTTGACCCTCGTAAAACAATCAAAATTAATTATTAATAATATTATAAACGCTTTTTAGCGCAGTTTGTTTGATAGATGCAATGACGTGAAAACTGATGACAATTTATGTCGCATTCCGAAGCTAAAACAAAAAAAAGAATATTCCAAGGCTAATCAAATCTATAGCTCTTACATTTTTTGACTTTTCAATTTGGTCAGGTGAACACATATATTTGAATAAATTTGAACGTTGTGCAGCGACAATAAAGCGCGAATTGACTCTTCAACGTTAGCAACACACCTATATTGTTTAGACAACAATGAGTGCTTGTAATTTAATATGAACTTTATTGAATAGCAATACATTTCAAATTGACTCTACATTTAGTAAGAAAATATTTGTGTAGGAAAAAGAAAAGGGCTCTTTTAGGGCTTTTCCTGGAAATTATTTGAATTTTTCTCGCCGTAAAAACCATCTTTGGACTTCAAGGAACATTTAAAAAAAAATTGTTAAGATTGGTCCATGCGTTGTTGAGATATCCGCTTACCAACACATTTTGCGATTCATTTTTATATTATAGATATGTATGTATAGATTAAAGTTACACAGTATCCACGTTAAACCTCAACATATATGTTTCATTAATATGCATATACTTAATCTGTGGCTTACGATCTGAATAATGTTTATGATATGAGAAGTTAACTTTATTGTGGTATATTTTAATTTTATTTTAGTATGTTATTCTAATAATAATAAATTATGAATGAGATTTATGTATAAAGACATTACGGACTTGATCCAGTTATGTATAAAATGTACAAAACTGTATTAGTTTAGTAAAAACAAATATTAGTTTTAACGCTACTAAAAACATTAATTACTTACATTACAGTTACTTCTCTATAGAGTGTGTATAAAGTGTGTGTTTGTGTGATATTTGTGAGTGATACATTGTATCTGAATTAGACATTAGAGATATCCTATTGGCTCTATTTAGGAAATTGCCTTCTTTATCACTTCCGTGGCCTATTTAATATCATAAAACATACCAATATCGATCTTGACATGAGCTATTTAAATATGTTATTAAAGTACATAATACCAAAATAATAATATCAACTTACAAATATATTTAGGTAACGTTATTTTTCTTGTGAACGATTGAAAGTAATCCAATAACCCTTATTACGTCAAAACTAAATACACTCCAATAAATAAAAGAGACCTCTCAATTCCATCAATAGAAAGTAATCAAACCCAAATAGGTTTTTATCAATGTTCGTTGTTCTAGTTCGGGGGCTTGTATTAAGTGTCGAGATTGAAAAATATATGATATTTGTTTGGCTGATCTGCCTAGCTTTATAAAGAATAAAATGGAATATTATATAAATCTGTTTCAATATAAATTTAATGTAAAATTTTATGATAGAAGAAAACCATCGAGGACAACAATTAAGGGAAGGAAGAGAATGTGTTAAATATGAGAAATGTAGTGAATTGTTGCTAAGCCACTTGCAAACTTTTTAATTTATGGTTACAAAAACTTTATTTTGGGAGACACGTGCTCCCTGGCGTCGGGTCGAGTTTATTTAAGTAATGTAACAGTTCATTTCTCATGAGAGCAGCGGTACGAGGTAAGTCAACTTTGACTTGCATATTCTGTTCACATTTTCTTATTAACATAACTTTAGATCAAAATATAAAACTGCATTTACCTACTACGAGTACCAAAGGATTTATTATTAAATTAAATATAAATTTTATTATTTTAATTACTAAAAATATATACACGTATTTATATATTTATATATATTTGAGATAGGTAATCGCTATTTATTTATTTAGTAAGTAATTAGAACAGATAACAACATTACACCTGCTAGATCTTGAAAAGAAATTCTGTACTTAAGCAGATTTCTGCAATCAAACAAAATTTATTCTCATGCAATGTTTTTAATTTATTAATTGGACGTCATAATAATTAACAGCATAATTTCTAGATACATATATATATTAAAAATATATATAGATAAATGTCAGCGGATTGGGATGGAATGCGGTCCTTTTTTGCATCCTACCCATGGGGGCCGATTTGTTTCCCTTCCAATGATCCTAGTGACTGCGCTGCGGCTGTAGCTGATGTGATACTTCAGGGCATGGAACTATTTGTACCAAGCTCTGTGGTACCACTTGGCGGTAGAACGCGGCCTTGGTTTGATGCGTCTGTCAGGGCTGCAGCAGCTGGCAAACGGCAGGCTTATCAAGCTTGGGCTAATGCGTTAGTCACTAAGGATCCAAACTCTAGAGTTCTGAAGAGGAAATATAATCGTGCCTCCAGATTCTTCAAACGGCAAATCGCTAGAGCAAAGTTCAAGCATGTCGTCAAAATTGGGGATCAGCTGGCAAAGTACCCATCTGGCACGCGCAAATTCTGGGCGCTTTCCAAGGCCACTTTGGGCAACTTTAGCCAGCCGTCCCTACCGCCGTTGCACATGGGGAATGACTGTCTGGCCCACACGGCAAAAGGGAAAGACTATCTCTTGGGCACTCTTTTCGCCTCTAACTCGACTTTGGACGACCAAGGGAAGTCACCGCCTATCATCCCGCGGTGTCAGAGTTCAATGCCGGAAATAGTTTTTCGGCAAAAAACTATCAGGCAGTCTCTATTTTCCTTGGACGTTCATAAGTCGAGTGGACCGGATGGCATTTCTCCATTAGTGCTACGAACATGTGCCCCTGAGTTGACTCCAGTGCTAACGCGTCTATTTCGGTACTCCTACCTTAAAGGCGTAGTCCTGGTCTCATGGAAGCGTGCCCTTGTCCATCCGATCCCTAAAAAAGGTGATAGCTCGGACCCAGCTAACTACAGACCTATCGCCATTACCTCCCTTCTCTCCAAAATAATGGAGATTATTATCAACCGACAGCTCCTAACATACCTCGAGGATCACCAGTTGATCAATGACCGGCAGTATGGCTTTCACCATGATCGATCAGCTGGTGATCTTCTGTTATACCTTACGCACCGTTGGGCAGCGGTTAGTGAAAGCAAGGGAGAGGGTCTGGCAGTTAGTCTGGATATGGCAAAAGCCTTTGATCGTGTATGACACAAGGGGCTTCTTTCGAAGCTACATTCCTATGGGCTTCCCGAGAGTTTATGCCAGTGGATCACCAGTTTTCTCACTGGGCGGAGCATACAGGTCGTTCTCGACGGTTTTTGCTCAGACCCCAAGCCCGTGAACGCTGGTGTACCCCAAGGCTGCGTGCTATCCCCAACTCTGTTTCTCCTGCACATCAATGATATGTTGGATATTTCCAAACATACATTGTTATGCAGATGACAGCACTGGGGATGCGGTATATTCCGGTCGTGCAGGTCTCTCTCGGGAAAACGTCGACGAGTGCCGAAAGAAACTTGTGTCTTCAATAGAGCCCTCCCTGGGGATGGTCTCTGAGTGGGGTGAACTGAACCACGTTCAGTTAAATCCCCTAAAGACACAGGTTTGCGCGTTTACCACTAAGAAAACCCCATTTGTCGTATCACCGCTCTTCGAGAGCACTTCTCTTATTGCCTCGCCAAGTGTCAAAATACTGGGTCTCGACATTTCGAGCGGTTGTCAGTTTCGTGGTCATCTGGAGAGCAAGGCCAAGTTGGCCTCGATGAAATTGGGAGTGATCAATAGAGCGAGGCAGTATTTCAAACCTGGCCAAAGACTTGCGCTCTATAAGGCGCAGGTCCGGCCTCACATGGAGTACTGTTCTCATCTCTGGTCCGGATCACCCCAATATCAGCTTCTACCATTTGACCGCGTACAACGGAGAGCCGTTCGGATTGTCGGGAACCCAGTGCTCTGTGAACGGCTGGACTCTTTGGCATTGCGTAGAGATGTGGCCTCTTTGTGCGTCTTTTACCGCATTTACAACGGGGAGTGTTCCGAAGAACTATTCGATCTGATGCCTACCGCCGAATTTCACTACCGCACAGCTCGCCATCGCCTCCTTAATCATCCATACCACCTGGACGCGTGGCGATCTTCAACTGTGCGGTTTTCAAGGACTTTTTTCCCACGTACCACTCTTGTGAATCCTCGGATGTTGCAAGAGTTCATAGGCAGCGGTGATCATTTACCAACAGTGACCCGCAAGCTCGTTTGCCCTCCTCTAGCATAAAAAAAAAAGTATTATACAAAACCGAAGAAGAACACCGACGGCTCCACTTTTCACAATTAAAATGATATTGCTTACGGGTGTTGCAATCAAAAGATATATCTGCAGGCTTATATTTCACGAACATTGCACAATTAATGTAACTCCAGAATACTGTACGGATAGAATACTTCCAAGTGAATTTCATCCTTTGTGTCCATGAATTACACAGCTTATTTAATTTCCACTTTACAACAATCACTATTACTACGACTACTGTGAATATGAACGCTACCTGAAAACAAAAGCAGACGTGAAATATATGTTGTAGTAGTCGTTCATCCATAAAATTTGTATGTAACGTTTTGAAGACATTTTTAAGCTCACATTGCTTCTCTTTTAAAGAAAATTATGCGTAAACCATATACATACGGTATATAAATATACATACGGTATACGTCCTGGGCTTATAAATATTTACTAATGAATCCCGATTTCATAATATCTCAATAAAAAATTATTATTTGTTGTCTTACAAAGATGTATTCATTTTTCAGATACTCTTGTTTTAGTTTCATTATCACATACTTGTTTTAATATCTATTTTTTTAAAATATCAAATCACAAAGCCTGAAAAAAAAATCTTATTAATTAAATCTGCATTATGAACTATCCTTATCTATATTTAAATTTAAATGAATAGAATCCACAAAGGATAACAATCCTGTAACAACACGTATTGATAGAAAGAGATTGAAATCTGTATATTGAAATAAAAGGTAAAATATTCGATTCAATCGAGGTTTCTCTCGGGTGTGTTTTCTCATCAATAACTCGTAAGTGTTTGTTCTCTTTGTTCTGAGTACCATTTTAACGTTTTTCACAATTATACATCTTTGTTATACTTTGTTACTTTTTAAACCTGGCTTATATTCATGAATACGCTTACTAATTTCCTTTGTACTGATGTGAAGTTCCAAAATACTAAAGCTTATACATGAAAGTAATACTGGTAAAGGTTATATTTCCAATGTATTGTTTTAAGAGATGTAATATAACATAATCCCACTGTGTTAAACATCAAAGTCTATATTAGTTAAAACATTTTGTGAGAACAAGAGAATGGTATAATATTTTGTATAACAACACATCCTGACCATAAGGCGTACACTTTCTTGTAGTGAAATAATGTACCGCATTAGTGTCACTTACAATGATTAAATAGGTCGGTGGTGTGAGTAAATGTAATAAAGTGTTAACATTGTCTCACACATAGACTCACAATCTCTCTCACAGTCTCCCAATATTCAAAAGTACTTGCAATGTTAAAATAGAGCAAGTAGATGTAAATAAATCCAGGGAGTCTGTTACATTTCCGTTTCTTTTCTCATGTGAATATGATTTATTTCAACAGAATGACTTGTTTCCGTTCGAATAAAGAATTGTCTATTATAAAGCTGAAAGCTGAAAGTTATGAGATAAAAGTTATGTGCAAGATGTGCATATAACATGAATTATCTTATTATATTATTGAAGTTTAAAATTTTTATGTATACGAATATATGAAAAGTTTATCAACACCGACATTGACAGTTGAGCGGCTGTATAAATACACAAGTTACAGTTGGCAGGGCGAGAGGAGGATTTTCAAAAAGTCGCATTTTCGAGTTCAAGTCGTGTATTTTTCATTCTATAATCATAAGAAAAGATAGTAAAAATAAGCTCATTTAATTAATTAAATGTAGGTAAATTATAAAATATATATAAACCTAAACCAAAATGTAATTCAAATAAAATTTCATTAATAGAATCGTACTTGGTATGAGTTCTACCTTTTTGGTTTAATAAAGCGATTTAATATTTTCCACATTTTACAACCAGGGCTATACGAAAATTGAGAAGCTCAGCCAAAATTTTCATGATAATAATCCTCATAAACGTTCAGCTTTACCACTCAAATAATACTATCATAAACTATCCCACTGACAGCTGGTAGTGTAACATAGCCTATATGTGCTTTATAACGACGGTATGTTATTATGTGGAAAATAGGATCGTTTTTGTGGTCGGTATATTTTTGAAAATTCGGGATTTTTTTATTTACTAGAAAAATATAAGCCAATGTTTTATATGTTTAATAACTATTGTATTGTTAATATTGATTGATGGATAACTGAAGCTTAAATTTTAAATTTCTATTTTATATTTTTAAAATATTATACATAGAGAAATACTTACCTCTCACATCTTGTTATGTCTATAAATGTCTTTTATTTTTTTAGTATTGTTTTATTTCAGTTCTTATTTTTTTAACCTATTGAAGCTAGTATTAAAGCATGAACTATTATTAAAAACAAACAACAGGTTTTAAAAAGCGAAGATATAAAAGAGAGCTTTTCAGACTATTATTATTCAAATAAATCAGATGTCCCTTGATCGTATATTAAAAATTAATATTAGTTTTATCTAAATTGATATAAAATTTTAACCTTTAAGTTGCATTTTCAGAAAGGCTTAATTTTAACAAGTCACTAAATAAATAAAATAAAAGTTAGTTAAAGCGGCCTCGACTGCACTTTAAAGTTAACGATGAGAGTTTAACGCAATTCTAATAACAATTTCCATAGCAGTGAGTTCACTCTCCAGTTGTTATTAGGTACGCTATCTGCAGAGTACTGAGGAAAGCACTGCGATTACATGATACGAGTTCAAAATAATAATTTATATTTCTTTATGGATGAAGATTGTTTGCCGCTGTCTATATTGGTCGGTTCCTATAAAAATATCTATAATATATCATTATTAGGTCTTAGAATGTTACATTATGATAGATTATTAATATGAAGGTTATAATGCGCATATAAATATCATTACATATAAAAAATAATTATACTTTACTGTCGCATTTTCGCCGTATTAGAGATATGAAAACAACGGCTTCTAAATATCCTTAAACTCTATAATTTCTGGAAACTGTCTCTAATGAAACAATTATGCTCTATGCGAGTCAGGGTCACTAAACAATAAACCAACCAACCTTTGTGTTTCCACAATAAAAGTGACCTGCATTTTTAAGTTATCGAAATTGTTCTTCACTAAATATCTTAATATATAAAGCACAAAGACACTCACTCACTGACTCATTCATCGCTCTACAGCCCAAACCGTAATACCTAGAGAGCTGAAATTTGGACACAAGACTCCTTACATATTGAATAGGTGCAATAAGAAAGGATTTTGCAAAGGTCCGAACCGTTCCAAAGTTACAGCTAAAAAACTGCAAAATTTACGCCCCGCTCCCTCTCTTCTCCCATTGTATTGCAGTAGAAATTAAAATTATTTGGCCAGTAACTATGTTTATCCTCAACACGCTGCGATGTGAGAAACAAGAGTGTACCTATAACCCAATAGGAAAGAAACTTTGTTGTTATCAAACTCAAAGCTTTCTCCCACTGATAGCGAGTCATGATGGGTTGGAGGATAGAGCGTGTATGTGTGAAGGGTAGGGTCATGGGTTCAATACTCACGAAAGTCAGTTTTCTTTGTTTATTCCTGTCGCGAAGCACGGGTAACCTGCTAGTATTTAATAAACTAATTCTCAAGAATTAAGTATTTAACTTATATAATATTATTATACTAACTACACTTACTTAGTTTTATTAAATCTTTTTATTAACTTAGTGTCATTATATCAGAATGAAGAAAATAATAAGTGAAGTATTTGAAAATAAGTACTAAGAGAATAGACAGCATATATTTCTAACGCTTCAAAAATCACATTAAATCGAAGTTATTCGGTGTAATTTGTAATATTACTATTTAGACCCTAATAATAAACCTTTGTTATAAAGGTATGCTTTAAAGTCGGGAAAGGTGTTGAATTCCAAGTCAATATATAGGAGCGATTTGAATGCAAAAAACGAACTTTTAGTTTTGTAAACATCTGAAGAAAGGATACCAATTGCTTTCAAGGAAAATTAATTCTTTGTAATCACATTCTTAGCTACAAAATGCGTCACAGACCAACGTTTGTTGTTTAACATACAGTAACTTTTACATAATAACATAGATCCGTCTATCTGATGGGGGCATTAGGTGTGATATAATAGACCGATATAAAAAATCCATAAACGCCATGTTTATCAACAGAATAATGAAGTGTGAAAGATCCCACCAAAACTGATATAATAACTGTACATAGTACAAAACAATATTTAATGTAACATACTTACCGTTTATTACACTTACTTAGCCGTTCCTACACTATGCGATGTTTGATTAAAATAAATAAATAAAATTAATTATTGATAGTGTTTACTGAAAAATAAATAATTATCAAGATTTTCAAAGTAAATTAACAAACATATTTTTAGAAATAATATGATTATAATAAAAACAGTGTTATTTATATATTTAAGTTTTCACATTCCGAGATTAAAGCCAAAGTTTTTACTCCAATTATTGTTACAGAGCACATTAAAGACGAGACATGTTACCTGTACTTTGTTAGACCTTCAGCAACACAATAACTGGAGAAACTGCATACAATTACATGAAATCCTTTCTCAGGGATGCTCTTACAAGCACACATTTATACTTTATATACATACGTTATACGCATACGTTTATATACATAAAAAGAGAGAGATAAACAATAATT
Source organism: Melinaea marsaeus rileyi (assembly GCA_918358865.1). Classification (NCBI taxonomy): domain Eukaryota; kingdom Metazoa; phylum Arthropoda; class Insecta; order Lepidoptera; family Nymphalidae; genus Melinaea; species Melinaea marsaeus. Next base: position 9,441,275 of record OU911094.1, read on the forward strand.
CTGAAGATAATGTGTTTCGTTTCGATTACTCTTATATACATCATTTATATATTTATTTGCGTACAAACATTGATAGATAAGTTACAAGTTAAGTGAAGTTACAAGTGATTGACAAGTTACAACTTTTTATATGTTTAATTTATGTATGAATAACTAAGTAATACGTAATATTTTAAGAGTATTAAAAAGTTGTTTTTTTATTATAATGTTTAAATAATATAATGTTAATAACTAACTTTTGAAATAATTTTCCACTTATAGGTTTTATGTTAACATTCTTTAGACCTTAGACCAACTGATAGCAAGCTATTACAAAGGATAACTTTGACAACCCGAGGATATCAATAACGAAAGTTTGGAAGTTGTGAACGGATCAGTAAATAATTTGTCGTAAACATCTCGGTGTTATGTAAATCTCTTCAAAGCTTAACATTTCTCTCGATTTCAGTACTCTATTAGAGAAATTTAGTTTTGAAATGTTAAATGACCTTTGCCTTTTAAGGAGGGTTAATTACTGGTCTCACGAAATAACACTATAGTCAAGAACTTTAAGAAGGAACGGGTATACCTACACCCGTCTTCACAAACACACTTTTATTATAGTAATAATATTATGAAATGTAGAATGTAGATATTCCGGTGACGGTTAGGCAATTCATAAATGTGAACAAGTCTTCATTCCTTTCACTAATGAAATGTGTTTATCAGATCAGAATTTGTAAACATATTCTTATATTATTCTTATTTGACACGAAGATCACCACCATATTTGATATTTATGTTGTATTAGACAAGTGTCATAGTGAATATTGTGCTTATAGTGAAGATAATATCTCCGTCGTCCTCCAGCGTTCTACTTTACTACAGACAATTATTCCTTGTCTCGGTCCAATGCTTTGGAACACATTAAACACATTAAAGTTCCTGTGAGCTTATTAACTTTTAAAGGCAGTCTTTATATAATTAAAATAGAATATACTCACTTGAAGGTTACGAAGTTAGATTATTATTTTGATTGCATTTATTAGACATGTTATATAAATAGGATAAAAATTGGATATTTTTAATTAATTGAATTTATAATTTTGTACAAATAAATAAAAGTGTACATAAATAAACATTTTGAACTATTGAATTTAACATTGAAATGCAAATGAGTTACTTCTTAGTATTAGATGAGATTTATTTAATTAGTTTCTTATTCTTCTTCTTCTTCTTCTATTATTTCTTATAGTAAAATAAATTAAATACTGATGTTGTAGTGTTGAAGTGAGAAGACGTGTAAAAAGCCAATCTGAAAATTTACAGATCCTTATTATTTTTAGTACTTTCAGTACTTTTAGTTACTATAACCAAATGAAATTTTTGAGCTCAGTTAAAATATAACAGTTTTTCGCAGGAAAATCTCATATAAAAAACAATAAATCAATAACACCCTAAATTGTATAAATATACAGCAAGTACTTTTGCTATATTAGAATATAAACCAAAAACAGATATTACCCACCATTGCATATATTTTAGGTTTTCATTAGCACGAAGCTATAATAATACCAGAACACAAAGGACTAATTATAACTCTGAATATTTGTGATGATTAAAAGAATAAAAGATATTAGCATAGTCAAAAATATTTTTTAAATTGCTATTGTTAAAATACTTGAATGTGTATTAATTTACTATGAATATCATTTACTAAAAATGAAGCAATTATTATAAAATAAAATATCAACACAATTTGCCTCGTTATTGTATATATATATATTTATATATTGTATATTGTATTCCCAAACACGTAGTTATTCCGACTTTATGTTGTAAGAAAACCCATATCCTTTCAAAATAAACATTAACTAAAATTGACCTGGAGTCAGGGTAACCTATGAAACTTTACATTTATTATGTACTCAGAATTTTATTATAGATTCGTTCCGACTCCAAAACGTTTCTCTGTCAATAACACAAAGCCACAAACTATTAAATAAAACCATATAACGATTTCTCCGTAATATATAATTATATTTTTTTTTATGGTAAACCCATTTACAATGTCACAACAATATTTAAAATTAAGTATTTTACAAAAACATTTGCTGTGTTATAAAATATTTTATCCTTTTTTTTATTCCTTGACGCACTTTGAAGACTAGTTCATGTGTATTATTTTCTTGTTTCCTCTCAAAGGAATCCAGATGAATTCTTCAGAGATTTAGTGAAGTGAAAGGCTCATTATTTGCATCCAAATGGTCTTTATTAATACTTTACTTGAGTTTTTCGATCTTACCGATTCTTGTTTTAACTCAAAGCCATGGAAAATCTGAAAAGCCATGGAAAAAGGTTTTGTTTCTATTGATTATTACTATCGACATGTTTAAATATAAAAGATTGAATGATCTATTTATTATTAAAAAGATCCTAAAATTTCTAGTTGTGAGAATAGCCAAGAATTAAAAAAAAAAATATTCTGTCAAGAATAAGTCAGGTTCCGTCAACCGATATCCAGCTTGTATTTTCGAATATTATAAAATACATCTTAATACTAGTTGTTCCCGCGGCGATGCTTCAGACTGAACAATAAGTCTTTCTATCTCACTTTGATTTACTTTAGATTAGAGCCAATTTTTCCTAAATACCCATTTAGTGTTATTTTTATATCAAACCCAATGCAAGACTATATTAAAAAGGAGTTTCTTAAAAATGAACGGGTGCTCATAGAAATATTTATTATTTTTTAAGAATCATTAGATTCTATGAGATCTTAATTATTAATTGCACGCTACAGCATCTTTCATCTCTCATGTCTATAAATTTTTTTCCTTGTTTTTTTTAATAGACCTTTAATAGACGTAACAAGTTTGTACATCAGTTCAGGCAAAGCACTATCAATGTTGGTTTCAAAGATTCTACTTGAATGTACGCTATGAAGTCTATAAAATTTCGATGCTCGAAGCTTCAGCATAGATATTCTATATCAGATATCAGCGTTACACATAAATAAATACATAACAAGTTTGTACATCAGTTCAGGCAAAGCACTATCAATGTTGGTTTCAAAGATTCTACTTGAATGTACGCGATGATGTCTATAATATTTGGATGCTCGAAGCTTCGGCATAGGTATTTTATATCAGATATCAGCGTTACACATAAATAAATACATAACAAGTTTGTACATCAGTTCAGGCAAAGCACTATCAATGTTGGTTTCAAAGATTCTACTTGAATGTACGCTATGAAGTCTATAAAATTTCGATGCTCGAAGCTTCAGCATAGATATTCTATATCAGATATCAGCGTTACACATAAATAAATACATAACAAGTTTGTACATCAGTTCAGGCAAAGCACTATCAATGTTGGTTTCAAAGATTCTACTTGAATGTACGCGATGAAGTCTATAAAATTTCGATGCTCGAAGCTTCAGCATAGATATTCTATATCAGATATCAGCGTTACACATAAATAAATACATAACAAGTTTGTACATCAGTTCAGGCAAAGCACTATCAATGTTGGTTTCAAAGATTCTACTTGAATGTACGCGATGATGTCTATAATATTTGGATGCTCGAAGCTTCGGCATAGGTATTTTATATCAGATATCAGCGTTACACATAAATAAATACATAACAAGTTTGTACATCAGTTCAGGCAAAGCACTATCAATGTTGGTTTCAAAGATTCTACTTGAATGTACGCTATGAAGTCTATAAAATTTCGATGCTCGAAGCTTCAGCATAGATATTCTATATCAGATATCAGCGTTACACATAAATAAATACATAACAAGTTTGTACATCAGTTCAGGCAAAGCACTATCAATGTTGGTTTCAAAGATTCTACTTGAATGTACGCGATGAAGTCTATAAAATTTCGATGCTCGAAGCTTCAGCATAGATATTCTATATCAGATATCAGCGTTACACATAAATAAATACATAACAAGTTTGTACATCAGTTCAGGCAAAGCACTATCAATGTTGGTTTCAAAGATTCTACTTGAATGTACGCTATGAAGTCTATAAAATTTCGATGCTCGAAGCTTCAGCATAGATATTCTATATCAGATATCAGCGTTACACATAAATAAATACATAACAAGTTTGTACATCAGTTCAGGCAAAGCACTATCAATGTTGGTTTCAAAGATTCTACTTGAATGTACGCGATGAAGTCTATAAAATTTCGATGCTCGAAGCTTCAGCATAGATATTCTATATCAGATATCAGCGTTACACATAAATAAATACATAACAAGTTTGTACATCAGTTCAGGCAAAGCACTATCAATGTTGGTTTCAAAGATTCTACTTGAATGTACGCGATGATGTCTATAATATTTGGATGCTCGAAGCTTCGGCATAGGTATTTTATATCAGATATCAGCGTTACACATAAATAAATACATAACAAGTTTGTACATCAGTTCAGGCAAAGCACTATCAATGTTGGTTTCAAAGATTCTACTTGAATGTACGCGATGATGTCTATAATATTTGGATGCTCGAAGCTTCGGCATAGGTATTTTATATCAGATATCAGCGTTACACATAAATAAATACATAACAAGTTTGTACATCAGTTCAGGCAAAGCACTATCAATGTTGGTTTCAAAGATTCTACTTGAATGTACGCGATGAAGTCTATAAAATTTCGATGCTCGAAGCTTCAGCATAGATATTCTATATCAGATATCAGCGTTACACATAAATAAATACATAACAAGTTTGTACATCAGTTCAGGCAAAGCACTATCAATGTTGGTTTCAAAGATTCTACTTGAATGTACGCGATGATGTCTATAATATTTGGATGCTCGAAGCTTCGGCATAGATATTCTATATCAGATATCAGCGTTACACATAAATAAATACATAACAAGTTTGTACATCAGTTCAGGCAAAGCACTATCAATGTTGGTTTCAAAGATTCTACTTGAATGTACGCGATGAAGTCTATAAAATTTCGATGCTCGAAGCTTCAGCATAGATATTCTATATCAGATATCAGCGTTACACATAAATAAATACATAACAAGTTTGTACATCAGTTCAGGCAAAGCACTATCAATGTTGGTTTCAAAGATTCTACTTGAATGTACGCGATGAAGTCTATAAAATTTCGATGCTCGAAGCTTCAGCATAGATATTCTATATCAGATATCAGCGTTACACATAAATAAATACATAACAAGTTTGTACATCAGTTCAGGCAAAGCACTATCAATGTTGGTTTCAAAGATTCTACTTGAATGTACGCTATGAAGTCTATAAAATTTCGATGCTCGAAGCTTCAGCATAGATATTCTATACCAGATATCAGCATTACACATAAATAAATACATAACAAGTTTGTACATCAGTTCAGGCAAAGCACTATCAATGTTGGTTTCAAAGATTCTACTTGAATGTACACTATGAAGTCTATAAAATTTCGATGCTCGAAGCTTCAGCATAGATATTCTATATCAGATATCAGCGTTACACATAAATAAATACATAACAAGTTTGTACATCAGTTCAGGCAAAGCACTATCAATGTTGGTTTCAAAGATTCTACTTGAATGTACGCGATGAAGTCTATAAAATTTCGATGCTCGAAGCTTCAGCATTGATATTCTATATCAGATATCAGCGTTACACATAAATAAATACATAACAAGTTTGTACATCAGTTCAGGCAAAGCACTATCAATGTTGGTTTCAAAGATTCTACTTGAATGTACGCGATGAAGTCTATAAAATTTCGATGCTCGAAGCTTCAGCATAGATATTCTATACCAGATATCAGCGTTACACATAAATAAATACATAACAAGTTTGTACATCAGTTCAGGCAAAGCACTATCAATGTTGGTTTCAAAGATTCTACTTGAATGTACACTATGAAGTCTATAAAATTTCGATGCTCGAAGCTTCAGCATAGATATTCTATACCAGATATCAGCGTTACACATAAATAAATACATAACAAGTTTGTACATCAGTTCAGGCAAAGCACTATCAATGTTGGTTTCAAAGATTCTACTTGAATGTACGCTATGAAGTCTATAAAATTTCGATGCTCGAAGTTTCAGCATAGATATTCTATATCAGATATCAGCGTTACACATAAATAAATACATAACAAGTTTGTACATCAGTTCAGGCAAAGCACTATCAATGTTGGTTTCAAAGATTCTACTTGAATGTACGCGATGAAGTCTATAAAATTTCGATGCTCGAAGCTTCAGCATAGATATTCTATATCAGATATCAGCGTTACACATAAATAAATACATAACAAGTTTGTACATCAGTTCAGGCAAAGCACTATCAATGTTGGTTTCAAAGATTCTACTTGAATGTACGCGATGAAGTCTATAAAATTTCGATGCTCGAAGCTTCAGCATAGATATTCTATACCAGATATCAGCGTTACACATAAATAAATACATAACAAGTTTGTACATCAGTTCAGGCAAAGCACTATCAATGTTGGTTTCAAAGATTCTACTTGAATGTACGCGATGAAGTCTATAAAATTTCGATGCTCGAAGCTTCAGCATAGATATTCTATATCAGATATCAGCGTTACACATAAATAAATACATAACAAGTTTGTACATCAGTTCAGGCAAAGCACTATCAATGTTGGTTTCAAAGATTCTACTTGAATGTACGCGATGAAGTCTATAAAATTTCGATGCTCGAAGCTTCAGCATAGATATTCTATATCAGATATCAGCGTTACACATAAATAAATACATAACAAGTTTGTACATCAGTTCAGGCAAAGCACTATCAATGTTGGTTTCAAAGATTCTACTTGAATGTACGCGATGAAGTCTATAAAATTTCGATGCTCGAAGCTTCAGCATAGATATTCTATATCAGATATCAGCGTTACACATAAATAAATACATAACAAGTTTGTACATCAGTTCAGGCAAAGCACTATCAATGTTGGTTTCAAAGATTCTACTTGAATGTACGCTATGAAGTCTATAAAATTTCGATGCTCGAAGCTTCAGCATAGATATTCTATATCAGATATCAGCGTTACACATAAATAAATACATAACAAGTTTGTACATCAGTTCAGGCAAAGCACTATCAATGTTGGTTTCAAAGATTCTACTTGAATGTACGCGATGAAGTCTATAAAATTTCGATGCTCGAAGCTTCAGCATAGATATTCTATATCAGATATCAGCGTTACACATAAATAAATACATAACAAGTTTGTACATCAGTTCAGGCAAAGCACTATCAATGTTGGTTTCAAAGATTCTACTTGAATGTACGCGATGAAGTCTATAAAATTTCGATGCTCGAAGCTTCAGCATAGATATTCTATACCAGATATCAGCGTTACACATAAATAAATACATAACAAGTTTGTACATCAGTTCAGGCAAAGCACTATCAATGTTGGTTTCAAAGATTCTACTTGAATGTACACTATGAAGTCTATAAAATTTCGATGCTCGAAGCTTCAGCATAGATATTCTATATCAGATATCAGCGTTACACATAAATAAATACATAACAAGTTTGTACATCAGTTCAGACAAAGCACTATCAATGTTGGTTTCAAAGATTCTACTTGAATGTACGCGATAAGGTCTATAAAATGTCGATGCTCGAAGCTTCAGCATAGATATTCTATATCAGATATCAGCGTTACACATAAATAAATACATAACAAGTTTGTACATCAGTTCAGGCAAAGCACTATCAATGTTGGTTTCAAAGATTCTACTTGAATGTACGCGATGAAGTCTATAAAATTTCGATGCTCGAAGCTTCAGCATAGATATTCTATATCAGATATCAGCGTTACACATAAATAAATACATAACAAGTTTGTACATCAGTTCAGGCAAAGCACTATCAATGTTTGTTTCAAAGATTCTACTTGAATGTACGCTATGAAGTCTATAAAATTTCGATGCTCGAAGCTTCAGCATAGATATTCTATATCAGATATCAGCGTTACACATAAATAAATACATAACAAGTTTGTACATCAGTTCAGGCAAAGCACTATCAATGTAGGTTTCAAAGATTCTATTTGAATGTACGCGATGAAGTCTATAAAATTTCGATGCTCGAAGCTTCAGCATAGATATTCTATATCAGATATCAGCGTTACACATAAATAAATACATAACAAGTTTGTACATCAGTTCAGGCAAAGCACTATCAATGTTGGTTTCAAAGATTCTACTTGAATGTACGCTATGAAGTCTATAAAATTTCGATGCTCGAAGCTTCAGCATAGATATTCTATATCAGATATCAGCGTTACACATAAATAAATACATAACAAGTTTGTACATCAGTTCAGGCAAAGCACTATCAATGTTGGTTTCAAAGATTCTACTTGAATGTACGCTATGAAGTCTATAAAATTTCGATGCTCGAAGCTTCAGCATAGATATTCTATATCAGATATCAGCGTTACACATAAATAAATACATAACAAGTTTGTACATCAGTTCAGGCAAAGCACTATCAATGTTGGTTTCAAAGATTCTACTTGAATGTACACGATGAAGTCTATAAAATTTCGATGCTCGAAGCTTCAGCATAGATATTCTATACCAGATATCAGCGTTACACATAAATAAATACATAACAAGTTTGTACATCAGTTCAGGCAAAGCACTATCAATGTTGGTTTCAAAGATTCTACTTGAATGTACGCGATGAAGTCTATAAAATTTCGATGCTCGAAGCTTCAGCATAGATATTCTATATCAGATATCAGCGTTACACATAAATAAATACATAACAAGTTTGTACATCAGTTCAGGCAAAGCACTATCAATGTTGGTTTCAAAGATTCTACTTGAATGTACGCGATGAAGTCTATAAAATTTCGATGCTCGAAGCTTCAGCATAGATATTCTATATCAGATATCAGCGTTACACATAAATAAATACATAACAAGTTTGTACATCAGTTCAGGCAAAGCACTATCAATGTTGGTTTCAAAGATTCTACTTGAATGTACGCGATGAAGTCTATAAAATTTCGATGCTCGAAGCTTCAGCATAGATATTCTATATCAGATATCAGCATTACACATAAATAAATACATAACAAGTTTGTACATCAGTTCAGGCAAAGCACTATCAATGTTGGTTTCAAAGATTCTACTTGAATGTACGCGATGAAGTCTATAAAATTTCGATGCTCGAAGCTTCAGCATAGATATTCTATATCAGATATCAGCGTTACACATAAATAAATACATAACAAGTTTGTACATCAGTTCAGGCAAAGCACTATCAATGTTGGTTTCAAAGATTCTACTTGAATGTACGCGATGAAGTCTATAAAATTTCGATGCTCGAAGCTTCAGCATAGATATTCTATATCAGATATCAGCGTTACACATAAATAAATACATAACAAGTTTGTACATCAGTTCAGGCAAAGCACTATCAATGTTGGTTTCAAAGATTCTACTTGAATGTACGCGATGAAGTCTATAAAATTTCGATGCTCGAAGCTTCAGCATAGATATTCTATATCAGATATCAGCGTTACACATAAATAAATACATAACAAGTTTGTACATCAGTTCAGGCAAAGCACTATCAATGTTGGTTTCAAAGATTCTACTTGAATGTACGCGATGAAGTCTATAAAATTTCGATGCTCGAAGCTTCAGCATAGATATTCTATACCAGATATCAGCGTTACACATAAATAAATACATAACAAGTTTGTACATCAGTTCAGGCAAAGCACTATCAATGTTGGTTTCAAAGATTCTACTTGAATGTACGCTATGAAGTCTATAAAATTTCGATGCTCGAAGCTTCAGCATAGATATTCTATATCAGATATCAGCGTTACACATAAATAAATACATAACAAGTTTGTACATCAGTTCAGGCAAAGCACTATCAATGTTGGTTTCAAAGATTCTACTTGAATGTACGCGATGAAGTCTATAAAATTTCGATGCTCGAAGCTTCAGCATAGATATTCTATATCAGATATCAGCGTTACACATAAATAAATACATAACAAGTTTGTACATCAGTTCAGGCAAAGCACTATCAATGTTGGTTTCAAAGATTCTACTTGAATGTACGCGATGAAGTCTATAAAATTTCGATGCTCGAAGCTTCAGCATAGATATTCTATACCAGATATCAGCGTTACACATAAATAAATACATAACAAGTTTGTACATCAGTTCAGGCAAAGCACTATCAATGTTGGTTTCAAAGATTCTACTTGAATGTACACTATGAAGTCTATAAAATTTCGATGCTCGAAGCTTCAGCATAGATATTCTATATCAGATATCAGCGTTACACATAAATAAATACATAACAAGTTTGTACATCAGTTCAGGCAAAGCACTATCAATGTTGGTTTCAAAGATTCTACTTGAATGTACGCGATAAGGTCTATAAAATGTCGATGCTCGAAGCTTCAGCATAGATATTCTATATCAGATATCAGCGTTACACATAAATAAATACATAACAAGTTTGTACATCAGTTCAGGCAAAGCACTATCAATGTTGGTTTCAAAGATTCTACTTGAATGTACGCGATGATGTCTATAATATTTGGATGCTCGAAGCTTCGGCATAGGTATTTTATATCAGATATCAGCGTTACACATAAATAAATACATAACAAGTTTGTACATCAGTTCAGGCAAAGCACTATCAATGTTGGTTTCAAAGATTCTACTTGAATGTACGCTATGAAGTCTATAAAATTTCGATGCTCGAAGCTTCAGCATAGATATTCTATATCAGATATCAGCGTTACACATAAATAAATACATAACAAGTTTGTACATCAGTTCAGGCAAAGCACTATCAATGTTGGTTTCAAAGATTCTACTTGAATGTACGCGATGAAGTCTATAAAATTTCGATGCTCGAAGCTTCAGCATAGATATTCTATATCAGATATCAGCGTTACACATAAATAAATACATAACAAGTTTGTACATCAGTTCAGGCAAAGCACTATCAATGTTGGTTTCAAAGATTCTACTTGAATGTACGCGATGATGTCTATAATATTTGGATGCTCGAAGCTTCGGCATAGGTATTTTATATCAGATATCAGCGTTACACATAAATAAATACATAACAAGTTTGTACATCAGTTCAGGCAAAGCACTATCAATGTTGGTTTCAAAGATTCTACTTGAATGTACGCGATGATGTCTATAATATTTGGATGCTCGAAGCTTCGGCATAGGTATTTTATATCAGATATCAGCGTTACACATAAATAAATACATAACAAGTTTGTACATCAGTTCAGGCAAAGCACTATCAATGTTGGTTTCAAAGATTCTACTTGAATGTACGCGATGAAGTCTATAAAATTTCGATGCTCGAAGCTTCAGCATAGATATTCTATATCAGATATCAGCGTTACACATAAATAAATACATAACAAGTTTGTACATCAGTTCAGGCAAAGCACTATCAATGTTGGTTTCAAAGATTCTACTTGAATGTACGCGATGATGTCTATAATATTTGGATGCTCGAAGCTTCGGCATAGATATTCTATATCAGATATCAGCGTTACACATAAATAAATACATAACAAGTTTGTACATCAGTTCAGGCAAAGCACTATCAATGTTGGTTTCAAAGATTCTACTTGAATGTACGCGATGAAGTCTATAAAATTTCGATGCTCGAAGCTTCAGCATAGATATTCTATATCAGATATCAGCGTTACACATAAATAAATACATAACAAGTTTGTACATCAGTTCAGGCAAAGCACTATCAATGTTGGTTTCAAAGATTCTACTTGAATGTACGCGATGAAGTCTATAAAATTTCGATGCTCGAAGCTTCAGCATAGATATTCTATATCAGATATCAGCGTTACACATAAATAAATACATAACAAGTTTGTACATCAGTTCAGGCAAAGCACTATCAATGTTGGTTTCAAAGATTCTACTTGAATGTACGCTATGAAGTCTATAAAATTTCGATGCTCGAAGCTTCAGCATAGATATTCTATACCAGATATCAGCGTTACACATAAATAAATACATAACAAGTTTGTACATCAGTTCAGGCAAAGCACTATCAATGTTGGTTTCAAAGATTCTACTTGAATGTACACTATGAAGTCTATAAAATTTCGATGCTCGAAGCTTCAGCATAGATATTCTATATCAGATATCAGCGTTACACATAAATAAATACATAACAAGTTTGTACATCAGTTCAGGCAAAGCACTATCAATGTTGGTTTCAAAGATTCTACTTGAATGTACGCGATGAAGTCTATAAAATTTCGATGCTCGAAGCTTCAGCATTGATATTCTATATCAGATATCAGCGTTACACATAAATAAATACATAACAAGTTTGTACATCAGTTCAGGCAAAGCACTATCAATGTTGGTTTCAAAGATTCTACTTGAATGTACGCGATGAAGTCTATAAAATTTCGATGCTCGAAGCTTCAGCATAGATATTCTATACCAGATATCAGCGTTACACATAAATAAATACATAACAAGTTTGTACATCAGTTCAGGCAAAGCACTATCAATGTTGGTTTCAAAGATTCTACTTGAATGTACACTATGAAGTCTATAAAATTTCGATGCTCGAAGCTTCAGCATAGATATTCTATACCAGATATCAGCGTTACACATAAATAAATACATAACAAGTTTGTACATCAGTTCAGGCAAAACACTATCAATGTTGGTTTCAAAGATTCTACTTGAATGTACGCTATGAAGTCTATAAAATTTCGATGCTCGAAGTTTCAGCATAGATATTCTATATCAGATATCAGCGTTACACATAAATAAATACATAACAAGTTTGTACATCAGTTCAGGCAAAGCACTATCAATGTTGGTTTCAAAGATTCTACTTGAATGTACGCGATGAAGTCTATAAAATTTCGATGCTCGAAGCTTCAGCATAGATATTCTATATCAGATATCAGCGTTACACATAAATAAATACATAACAAGTTTGTACATCAGTTCAGGCAAAGCACTATCAATGTTGGTTTCAAAGATTCTACTTGAATGTACGCGATGAAGTCTATAAAATTTCGATGCTCGAAGCTTCAGCATAGATATTCTATACCAGATATCAGCGTTACACATAAATAAATACATAACAAGTTTGTACATCAGTTCAGGCAAAGCACTATCAATGTTGGTTTCAAAGATTCTACTTGAATGTACGCGATGAAGTCTATAAAATTTCGATGCTCGAAGCTTCAGCATAGATATTCTATATCAGATATCAGCGTTACACATAAATAAATACATAACAAGTTTGTACATCAGTTCAGGCAAAGCACTATCAATGTTGGTTTCAAAGATTCTACTTGAATGTACGCGATGAAGTCTATAAAATTTCGATGCTCGAAGCTTCAGCATAGATATTCTATATCAGATATCAGCGTTACACATAAATAAATACATAACAAGTTTGTACATCAGTTCAGGCAAAGCACTATCAATGTTGGTTTCAAAGATTCTACTTGAATGTACGCGATGAAGTCTATAAAATTTCGATGCTCGAAGCTTCAGCATAGATATTCTATATCAGATATCAGCGTTACACATAAATAAATACATAACAAGTTTGTACATCAGTTCAGGCAAAGCACTATCAATGTTGGTTTCAAAGATTCTACTTGAATGTACGCTATGAAGTCTATAAAATTTCGATGCTCGAAGCTTCAGCATAGATATTCTATATCAGATATCAGCGTTACACATAAATAAATACATAACAAGTTTGTACATCAGTTCAGGCAAAGCACTATCAATGTTGGTTTCAAAGATTCTACTTGAATGTACGCGATGAAGTCTATAAAATTTCGATGCTCGAAGCTTCAGCATAGATATTCTATATCAGATATCAGCGTTACACATAAATAAATACATAACAAGTTTGTACATCAGTTCAGGCAAAGCACTATCAATGTTGGTTTCAAAGATTCTACTTGAATGTACGCGATGAAGTCTATAAAATTTCGATGCTCGAAGCTTCAGCATAGATATTCTATACCAGATATCAGCGTTACACATAAATAAATACATAACAAGTTTGTACATCAGTTCAGGCAAAGCACTATCAATGTTGGTTTCAAAGATTCTACTTGAATGTACACTATGAAGTCTATAAAATTTCGATGCTCGAAGCTTCAGCATAGATATTCTATATCAGATATCAGCGTTACACATAAATAAATACATAACAAGTTTGTACATCAGTTCAGACAAAGCACTATCAATGTTGGTTTCAAAGATTCTACTTGAATGTACGCGATAAGGTCTATAAAATGTCGATGCTCGAAGCTTCAGCATAGATATTCTATATCAGATATCAGCGTTACACATAAATAAATACATAACAAGTTTGTACATCAGTTCAGGCAAAGCACTATCAATGTTGGTTTCAAAGATTCTACTTGAATGTACGCGATGAAGTCTATAAAATTTCGATGCTCGAAGCTTCAGCATAGATATTCTATATCAGATATCAGCGTTACACATAAATAAATACATAACAAGTTTGTACATCAGTTCAGGCAAAGCACTATCAATGTTGGTTTCAAAGATTCTACTTGAATGTACGCGATGAAGTCTATAAAATTTCGATGCTCGAAGCTTCAGCATAGATATTCTATACCAGATATCAGCGTTACACATAAATAAATACATAACAAGTTTGTACATCAGTTCAGGCAAAGCACTATCAATGTTGGTTTCAAAGATTCTACTTGAATGTACGCTATGAAGTCTATAAAATTTCGATGCTCGAAGCTTCAGCATAGATATTCTATATCAGATATCAGCGTTACACATAAATAAATACATAACAAGTTTGTACATCAGTTCAGGCAAAGCACTATCAATGTTGGTTTCAAAGATTCTACTTGAATGTACGCGATGAAGTCTATAAAATTTCGATGCTCGAAGCTTCAGCATAGATATTCTATATCAGATATCAGCGTTACACATAAATAAATACATAACAAGTTTGTACATCAGTTCAGGCAAAGCACTATCAATGTTGGTTTCAAAGATTCTACTTGAATGTACGCGATGAAGTCTATAAAATTTCGATGCTCGAAGCTTCAGCATAGATATTCTATACCAGATATCAGCGTTACACATAAATAAATACATAACAAGTTTGTACATCAGTTCAGGCAAAGCACTATCAATGTTGGTTTCAAAGATTCTACTTGAATGTACACTATGAAGTCTATAAAATTTCGATGCTCGAAGCTTCAGCATAGATATTCTATATCAGATATCAGCGTTACACATAAATAAATACATAACAAGTTTGTACATCAGTTCAGGCAAAGCACTATCAATGTTGGTTTCAAAGATTCTACTTGAATGTACGCGATAAGGTCTATAAAATGTCGATGCTCGAAGCTTCAGCATAGATATTCTATATCAGATATCAGCGTTACACATAAATAAATACATAACAAGTTTGTACATCAGTTCAGGCAAAGCACTATCAATGTTGGTTTCAAAGATTCTACTTGAATGTACGCGATGATGTCTATAATATTTGGATGCTCGAAGCTTCAGCATAGATATTCTATATCAGATATCAGCGTTACACATAAATAAATACATAACAAGTTTGTACATCAGTTCAGGCAAAGCACTATCAATGTTGGTTTCAAAGATTCTACTTGAATGTACGCGATGATGTCTATAATATTTGGATGCTCGAAGCTTCGGCATAGGTATTTTATATCAGATATCAGCGTTACACATAAATAAATACATAACAAGTTTGTACATCAGTTCAGGCAAAGCACTATCAATGTTGGTTTCAAAGATTCTACTTGAATGTACGCTATGATGTCTATAATATTTGGATGCTCGAAGCTTCGGCATAGGTATTTTATATCAGATATCAGCGTTACACATAAATAAATACATAACAAGTTTGTACATCAGTTCAGGCAAAGCACTATCAATGTTGGTTTCAAAGATTCTACTTGAATGTACGCTATGAAGTCTATAAAATTTCGATGCTCGAAGCTTCAGCATAGATATTCTATATCAGATATCAGCGTTACACATAAATAAATACATAACAAGTTTGTACATCAGTTCAGGCAAAGCACTATCAATGTTGGTTTCAAAGATTCTACTTGAATGTACGCGATGAAGTCTATAAAATTTCGATGCTCGAAGCTTCAGCATAGATATTCTATACCAGATATCAGCGTTACACATAAATAAATACATAACAAGTTTGTACATCAGTTCAGGCAAAGCACTATCAATGTTGGTTTCAAAGATTCTACTTGAATGTACGCGATGAAGTCTATAAAATTTCGATGCTCGAAGCTTCAGCATAGATATTCTATACCAGATATCAGCGTTACACATAAATAAATACATAACAAGTTTGTACATCAGTTCAGGCAAAGCACTATCAATGTTGGTTTCAAAGATTCTACTTGAATGTACACTATGAAGTCTATAAAATTTCGATGCTCGAAGCTTCAGCATAGATATTCTATATCAGATATCAGCGTTACACATAAATAAATACATAACAAGTTTGTACATCAGTTCAGGCAAAGCACTATCAATGTTGGTTTCAAAGATTCTACTTGAATGTACGCGATGAAGTCTATAAAATTTCGATGCTCGAAGCTTCAGCATTGATATTCTATATCAGATATCAGCGTTACACATAAATAAATACATAACAAGTTTGTACATCAGTTCAGGCAAAGCACTATCAATGTTGGTTTCAAAGATTCTACTTGAATGTACGCTATGAAGTCTATAAAATTTCGATGCTCGAAGCTTCAGCATAGATATTCTATACCAGATATCAGCGTTACACATAAATAAATACATAACAAGTTTGTACATCAGTTCAGGCAAAGCACTATCAATGTTGGTTTCAAAGATTCTACTTGAATGTACGCGATGAAGTCTATAAAATTTCGATGCTCGAAGCTTCAGCATAGATATTCTATATCAGATATCAGCGTTACACATAAATAAATACATAACAAGTTTGTACATCAGTTCAGACAAAGCACTATCAATGTTGGTTTCAAAGATTCTACTTGAATGTACGCGATGATGTCTATAATATTTGGATGCTCGAAGCTTCGGCATAGGTATTTTATATCAGATATCAGCGTTACACATAAATAAATACATAACAAGTTTGTACATCAGTTCAGGCAAAGCACTATCAATGTTGGTTTCAAAGATTCTACTTGAATGTACGCTATGAAGTCTATAAAATTTCGATGCTCGAAGCTTCAGCATAGATATTCTATACCAGATATCAGCGTTACACATAAATAAATACATAACAAGTTTGTACATCAGTTCAGGCAAAGCACTAACAATGTTGGTTTCAAAGATTCTACTTGAATGTACGCGATGAAGTCTATAAAATTTCGATGCTCGAAGCTTCAGCATAGATATTCTATATCAGATATCAGCGTTACACATAAATAAATACATAACAAGTTTGTACATCAGTTCAGGCAAAGCACTATCAATGTTGGTTTCAAAGATTCTACTTGAATGTACGCGATGAAGTCTATAAAATTTCGATGCTCGAAGCTTCAGCATAGATATTCTATACCAGACATCAGCGTTACACATAAATAAATACATAACAAGTTTGTACATCAGTTCAGGCAAAGCACTATCAATGTTGGTTTCAAAGATTCTACTTGAATGTACGCGATGATGTCTATAATATTTGGATGCTCGAAGCTTCAGCATAGATATTCTATATCAGATATCAGCGTTACACATAAATAAATACACAACAAGTTTGTACATCAGTTCAGGCAAAGCACTATCAATGTTGGTTTCAAAGATTCTACTTGACTGTACGCGATGAAGTCTATAAAATTTCGATGCTCGAAGCTTCGGCATAGGTATTCTATACCAGATATCAGCGTTACACATAAATAAATACATAACAAGTTTGTACATCAGTTCAGGCAAAGCACTATCAATGTTGGTTTCAAAGATTCTACTTGAATGTACGCTATGAAGTCTATAAAATTTCGATGCTCGAAGCTTCAGCATAGATATTCTATATCAGATATCAGCGTTACACATAAATAAATACATAACAAGTTTGTACATCAGTTCAGGCAAAGCACTATCAATGTTGGTTTCAAAGATTCTACTTGAATGTACGCTATGAAGTCTATAAAATTTCGATGCTCGAAGCTTCAGCATAGATATTCTATATCAGATATCAGCGTTACACATAAATAAATACATAACAAGTTTGTACATCAGTTCAGGCAAAGCACTATCAATGTTGGTTTCAAAGATTCTACTTGACTGTACGCGATGAAGTCTATAAAATTTCGATGCTCGAAGCTTCAGCATAGATATTCTATACCAGATATCAGCGTTACACATAAATAAATACATAACAAGTTTGTACATCAGTTCAGGCAAAGCACTAACAATGTTGGTTTCAAAGATTCTACTTGAATGTACGCGATGAAGTCTATAAAATTTCGATGCTCGAAGCTTCAGCATAGATATTCTATATCAGATATCAGCGTTACACATAAATAAATACATAACAAGTTTGTACATCAGTTCAGGCAAAGCACTATCAATGTTGGTTTCAAAGATTCTACTTGAATGTACGCGATGAAGTCTATAAAATTTCGATGCTCGAAGCTTCAGCATAGATATTCTATACCAGATATCAGCGTTACACATAAATAAATACATAACAAGTTTGTACATCAGTTCAGGCAAAGCACTATCAATGTTGGTTTCAAAGATTCTACTTGAATGTACACTATGAAGTCTATAAAATTTCGATGCTCGAAGCTTCAGCATAGATATTCTATACCAGATATCAGCGTTACACATAAATAAATACATAACAAGTTTGTACATCTGTTCAGGCAAAGCACTATCAATGTTGGTTTCAAAGATTCTACTTGAATGTACGCTATGAAGTCTATAAAATTTCGATGCTCGAAGCTTCAGCATAGATATTCTATATCAGATATCAGCGTTACACATAAATAAATACATAACAAGTTTGTACATCAGTTCAGGCAAAGCACTATCAATGTTGGTTTCAAAGATTCTACTTGAATGTACGCTATGAAGTCTATAAAATTTCGATGCTCGAAGCTTCAGCATAGATATTCTATATCAGATATCAGCGTTACACATAAATAAATACATAACAAGTTTGTACATCAGTTCAGGCAAAGCACTATCAATGTTGGTTTCAAAGATTCTACTTGAATGTACGCGATGAAGTCTATAAAATTTCGATGCTCGAAGCTTCAGCATAGATATTCTATATCAGATATCAGCGTTACACATAAATAAATACATAACAAGTTTGTACATCAGTTCAGGCAAAGCACTATCAATGTTGGTTTCAAAGATTCTACTTGAATGTACGCGATGAAGTCTATAATATTTCGATGCTCGAAGCTTCAGCATAGATATTCTATACCAGATATCAGCGTTACACATAAATAAATACATAACAAGTTTGTACATCAGTTCAGGCAAAGCACTATCAATGTTGGTTTCAAAGATTCTACTTGAATGTACGCTATGAAGTCTATAAAATTTCGATGCTCGAAGCTTCAGCATAGATATTCTATACCAGATATCAGCGTTACACATAAATAAATACATAACAAGTTTGTACATCAGTTCAGGCAAAGCACTAACAATGTTGGTTTCAAAGATTCTACTTGAATGTACGCGATGAAGTCTATAAAATTTCGATGCTCGAAGCTTCAGCATAGATATTCTATATCAGATATCAGCGTTACACATAAATAAATACATAACAAGTTTGTACATCAGTTCAGGCAAAGCACTATCAATGTTGGTTTCAAAGATTCTACTTGAATGTACGCGATGATGTCTATAATATTTGGATGCTCGAAGCTTCAGCATAGATATTCTATATCAGATATCAGCGTTACACATAAATAAATACATAACAAGTTTGTACATCAGTTCAGGCAAAGCACTATCAATGTTGGTTTCAAAGATTCTACTTGAATGTACGCGATGATGTCTATAATATTTGGATGCTCGAAGCTTCGGCATAGGTATTTTATATCAGATATCAGCGTTACACATAAATAAATACATAACAAGTTTGTACATCAGTTCAGGCAAAGCACTATCAATGTTG
Organism: Melinaea marsaeus rileyi; assembly: GCA_918358865.1. Classification (NCBI taxonomy): domain Eukaryota; kingdom Metazoa; phylum Arthropoda; class Insecta; order Lepidoptera; family Nymphalidae; genus Melinaea; species Melinaea marsaeus. The sequence goes on from OU911094.1 coordinate 9,461,482, forward strand.
GTTTCAAAGATTCTACTTGAATGTACGCTATGATGTCTATAATATTTGGATGCTCGAAGCTTCGGCATAGGTATTTTATATCAGATATCAGCGTTACACATAAATAAATACATAACAAGTTTGTACATCAGTTCAGGCAAAGCACTATCAATGTTGGTTTCAAAGATTCTACTTGAATGTACGCTATGAAGTCTATAAAATTTCGATGCTCGAAGCTTCAGCATAGATATTCTATATCAGATATCAGCGTTACACATAAATAAATACATAACAAGTTTGTACATCAGTTCAGGCAAAGCACTATCAATGTTGGTTTCAAAGATTCTACTTGAATGTACGCGATGAAGTCTATAAAATTTCGATGCTCGAAGCTTCAGCATAGATATTCTATACCAGATATCAGCGTTACACATAAATAAATACATAACAAGTTTGTACATCAGTTCAGGCAAAGCACTATCAATGTTGGTTTCAAAGATTCTACTTGAATGTACGCGATGAAGTCTATAAAATTTCGATGCTCGAAGCTTCAGCATAGATATTCTATACCAGATATCAGCGTTACACATAAATAAATACATAACAAGTTTGTACATCAGTTCAGGCAAAGCACTATCAATGTTGGTTTCAAAGATTCTACTTGAATGTACACTATGAAGTCTATAAAATTTCGATGCTCGAAGCTTCAGCATAGATATTCTATATCAGATATCAGCGTTACACATAAATAAATACATAACAAGTTTGTACATCAGTTCAGGCAAAGCACTATCAATGTTGGTTTCAAAGATTCTACTTGAATGTACGCGATGAAGTCTATAAAATTTCGATGCTCGAAGCTTCAGCATTGATATTCTATATCAGATATCAGCGTTACACATAAATAAATACATAACAAGTTTGTACATCAGTTCAGGCAAAGCACTATCAATGTTGGTTTCAAAGATTCTACTTGAATGTACGCTATGAAGTCTATAAAATTTCGATGCTCGAAGCTTCAGCATAGATATTCTATACCAGATATCAGCGTTACACATAAATAAATACATAACAAGTTTGTACATCAGTTCAGGCAAAGCACTATCAATGTTGGTTTCAAAGATTCTACTTGAATGTACGCGATGAAGTCTATAAAATTTCGATGCTCGAAGCTTCAGCATAGATATTCTATATCAGATATCAGCGTTACACATAAATAAATACATAACAAGTTTGTACATCAGTTCAGACAAAGCACTATCAATGTTGGTTTCAAAGATTCTACTTGAATGTACGCGATGATGTCTATAATATTTGGATGCTCGAAGCTTCGGCATAGGTATTTTATATCAGATATCAGCGTTACACATAAATAAATACATAACAAGTTTGTACATCAGTTCAGGCAAAGCACTATCAATGTTGGTTTCAAAGATTCTACTTGAATGTACGCTATGAAGTCTATAAAATTTCGATGCTCGAAGCTTCAGCATAGATATTCTATACCAGATATCAGCGTTACACATAAATAAATACATAACAAGTTTGTACATCAGTTCAGGCAAAGCACTAACAATGTTGGTTTCAAAGATTCTACTTGAATGTACGCGATGAAGTCTATAAAATTTCGATGCTCGAAGCTTCAGCATAGATATTCTATATCAGATATCAGCGTTACACATAAATAAATACATAACAAGTTTGTACATCAGTTCAGGCAAAGCACTATCAATGTTGGTTTCAAAGATTCTACTTGAATGTACGCGATGAAGTCTATAAAATTTCGATGCTCGAAGCTTCAGCATAGATATTCTATACCAGACATCAGCGTTACACATAAATAAATACATAACAAGTTTGTACATCAGTTCAGGCAAAGCACTATCAATGTTGGTTTCAAAGATTCTACTTGAATGTACGCGATGATGTCTATAATATTTGGATGCTCGAAGCTTCAGCATAGATATTCTATATCAGATATCAGCGTTACACATAAATAAATACACAACAAGTTTGTACATCAGTTCAGGCAAAGCACTATCAATGTTGGTTTCAAAGATTCTACTTGACTGTACGCGATGAAGTCTATAAAATTTCGATGCTCGAAGCTTCGGCATAGGTATTCTATACCAGATATCAGCGTTACACATAAATAAATACATAACAAGTTTGTACATCAGTTCAGGCAAAGCACTATCAATGTTGGTTTCAAAGATTCTACTTGAATGTACGCTATGAAGTCTATAAAATTTCGATGCTCGAAGCTTCAGCATAGATATTCTATATCAGATATCAGCGTTACACATAAATAAATACATAACAAGTTTGTACATCAGTTCAGGCAAAGCACTATCAATGTTGGTTTCAAAGATTCTACTTGAATGTACGCTATGAAGTCTATAAAATTTCGATGCTCGAAGCTTCAGCATAGATATTCTATATCAGATATCAGCGTTACACATAAATAAATACATAACAAGTTTGTACATCAGTTCAGGCAAAGCACTATCAATGTTGGTTTCAAAGATTCTACTTGACTGTACGCGATGAAGTCTATAAAATTTCGATGCTCGAAGCTTCAGCATAGATATTCTATACCAGATATCAGCGTTACACATAAATAAATACATAACAAGTTTGTACATCAGTTCAGGCAAAGCACTAACAATGTTGGTTTCAAAGATTCTACTTGAATGTACGCGATGAAGTCTATAAAATTTCGATGCTCGAAGCTTCAGCATAGATATTCTATATCAGATATCAGCGTTACACATAAATAAATACATAACAAGTTTGTACATCAGTTCAGGCAAAGCACTATCAATGTTGGTTTCAAAGATTCTACTTGAATGTACGCGATGAAGTCTATAAAATTTCGATGCTCGAAGCTTCAGCATAGATATTCTATACCAGACATCAGCGTTACACATAAATAAATACATAACAAGTTTGTACATCAGTTCAGGCAAAGCACTATCAATGTTGGTTTCAAAGATTCTACTTGAATGTACGCGATGATGTCTATAATATTTGGATGCTCGAAGCTTCAGCATAGATATTCTATATCAGATATCAGCGTTACACATAAATAAATACACAACAAGTTTGTACATCAGTTCAGGCAAAGCACTATCAATGTTGGTTTCAAAGATTCTACTTGACTGTACGCGATGAAGTCTATAAAATTTCGATGCTCGAAGCTTCGGCATAGGTATTCTATACCAGATATCAGCGTTACACATAAATAAATACATAACAAGTTTGTACATCAGTTCAGGCAAAGCACTATCAATGTTGGTTTCAAAGATTCTACTTGAATGTACGCTATGAAGTCTATAAAATTTCGATGCTCGAAGCTTCAGCATAGATATTCTATATCAGATATCAGCGTTACACATAAATAAATACATAACAAGTTTGTACATCAGTTCAGGCAAAGCACTATCAATGTTGGTTTCAAAGATTCTACTTGAATGTACGCTATGAAGTCTATAAAATTTCGATGCTCGAAGCTTCAGCATAGATATTCTATATCAGATATCAGCGTTACACATAAATAAATACATAACAAGTTTGTACATCAGTTCAGGCAAAGCACTATCAATGTTGGTTTCAAAGATTCTACTTGACTGTACGCGATGAAGTCTATAAAATTTCGATGCTCGAAGCTTCAGCATAGATATTCTATACCAGATATCAGCGTTACACATAAATAAATACATAACAAGTTTGTACATCAGTTCAGGCAAAGCACTATCAATGTTGGTTTCAAAGATTCTACTTGAATGTACGCTATGAAGTCTATAAAATTTCGATGCTCGAAGCTTCAGCATAGATATTCTATATCAGATATCAGCGTTACACATAAATAAATACATAACAAGTTTGTACATCAGTTCAGGCAAAGCACTATCAATGTTGGTTTCAAAGATTCTACTTGAATGTACGCGATGAAGTCTATAAAATTTCGATGCTCGAAGCTTCAGCATAGATATTCTATACCAGATATCAGCGTTACACATAAATAAATACATAACAAGTTTGTACATCAGTTCAGGCAAAGCACTATCAATGTTGGTTTCAAAGATTCTACTTGAATGTACGCTATGAAGTCTATAAAATTTCGATGCTCGAAGCTTCAGCATAGATATTCTATATCAGATATCAGCGTTACACATAAATAAATACATAACAAGTTTGTACATCAGTTCAGGCAAAGCACTATCAATGTTGGTTTCAAAGATTCTACTTGAATGTACGCGATGAAGTCTATAAAATTTCGATGCTCGAAGCTTCAGCATAGATATTCTATACCAGATATCAGCGTTACACATAAATAAATACATAACAAGTTTGTACATCAGTTCAGGCAAAGCACTATCAATGTTGGTTTCAAAGATTCTACTTGAATGTACACTATGAAGTCTATAAAATTTCGATGCTCGAAGCTTCAGCATAGATATTCTATACCAGATATCAGCGTTACACATAAATAAATACATAACAAGTTTGTACATCTGTTCAGGCAAAGCACTATCAATGTTGGTTTCAAAGATTCTACTTGAATGTACGCTATGAAGTCTATAAAATTTCGATGCTCGAAGCTTCAGCATAGATATTCTATATCAGATATCAGCGTTACACATAAATAAATACATAACAAGTTTGTACATCAGTTCAGGCAAAGCACTATCAATGTTGGTTTCAAAGATTCTACTTGAATGTACGCTATGAAGTCTATAAAATTTCGATGCTCGAAGCTTCAGCATAGATATTCTATATCAGATATCAGCGTTACACATAAATAAATACATAACAAGTTTGTACATCAGTTCAGGCAAAGCACTATCAATGTTGGTTTCAAAGATTCTACTTGAATGTACGCGATGAAGTCTATAAAATTTCGATGCTCGAAGCTTCAGCATAGATATTCTATATCAGATATCAGCGTTACACATAAATAAATACATAACAAGTTTGTACATCAGTTCAGGCAAAGCACTATCAATGTTGGTTTCAAAGATTCTACTTGAATGTACGCGATGAAGTCTATAATATTTCGATGCTCGAAGCTTCAGCATAGATATTCTATACCAGATATCAGCGTTACACATAAATAAATACATAACAAGTTTGTACATCAGTTCAGGCAAAGCACTATCAATGTTGGTTTCAAAGATTCTACTTGAATGTACGCTATGAAGTCTATAAAATTTCGATGCTCGAAGCTTCAGCATAGATATTCTATATCAGATATCAGCGTTACACATAAATAAATACATAACAAGTTTGTACATCAGTTCAGGCAAAGCACTATCAATGTTGGTTTCAAAGATTCTACTTGAATGTACGCGATGAAGTCTATAAAATTTCGATGCTCGAAGCTTCAGCATAGATATTCTATACCAGATATCAGCGTTACACATAAATAAATACATAACAAGTTTGTACATCAGTTCAGGCAAAGCACTATCAATGTTGGTTTCAAAGATTCTACTTGAATGTACACTATGAAGTCTATAAAATTTCGATGCTCGAAGCTTCAGCATAGATATTCTATACCAGATATCAGCGTTACACATAAATAAATACATAACAAGTTTGTACATCAGTTCAGGCAAAGCACTATCAATGTTGGTTTCAAAGATTCTACTTGAATGTACGCGATGAAGTCTATAAAATTTCGATGCTCGAAGCTTCAGCATAGATATTCTATACCAGATATCAGCGTTACACATAAATAAATACATAACAAGTTTGTACATCAGTTCAGGCAAAGCACTATCAATGTTGGTTTCAAAGATTCTACTTGAATGTACACTATGAAGTCTATAAAATTTCGATGCTCGAAGCTTCAGCATAGATATTCTATACCAGATATCAGCGTTACACATAAATAAATACATAACAAGTTTGTACATCAGTTCAGGCAAAGCACTATCAATGTTGGTTTCAAAGATTCTACTTGAATGTACGCTATGAAGTCTATAAAATTTCGATGCTCGAAGCTTCAGCATAGATATTCTATATCAGATATCAGCGTTACACATAAATAAATACATAACAAGTTTGTACATCAGTTCAGGCAAAGCACTATCAATGTTGGTTTCAAAGATTCTACTTGAATGTACGCTATGAAGTCTATAAAATTTCGATGCTCGAAGCTTCAGCATAGATATTCTATATCAGATATCAGCGTTACACATAAATAAATACATAACAAGTTTGTACATCAGTTCAGGCAAAGCACTATCAATGTTGGTTTCAAAGATTCTACTTGAATGTACGCGATGAAGTCTATAAAATTTCGATGCTCGAAGCTTCAGCATAGATATTCTATATCAGATATCAGCGTTACACATAAATAAATACATAACAAGTTTGTACATCAGTTCAGGCAAAGCACTATCAATGTTGGTTTCAAAGATTCTACTTGAATGTACGCGATGAAGTCTATAATATTTCGATGCTCGAAGCTTCAGCATAGATATTCTATACCAGATATCAGCGTTACACATAAATAAATACATAACAAGTTTGTACATCAGTTCAGGCAAAGCACTATCAATGTTGGTTTCAAAGATTCTACTTGAATGTACGCTATGAAGTCTATAAAATTTCGATGCTCGAAGCTTCAGCATAGATATTCTATATCAGATATCAGCGTTACACATAAATAAATACATAACAAGTTTGTACATCAGTTCAGGCAAAGCACTATCAATGTTGGTTTCAAAGATTCTACTTGAATGTACGCGATGAAGTCTATAAAATTTCGATGCTCGAAGCTTCAGCATAGATATTCTATATCAGATATCAGCGTTACACATAAATAAATACATAACAAGTTTGTACATCAGTTCAGGCAAAGCACTATCAATGTTGGTTTCAAAGATTCTACTTGAATGTACGCGATGAAGTCTATAAAATTTCGATGCTCGAAGCTTCAGCATAGATATTCTATACCAGATATCAGCGTTACACATAAATAAATACATAACAAGTTTGTACATCAGTTCAGGCAAAGCACTATCAATGTTGGTTTCAAAGATTCTACTTGAATGTACACTATGAAGTCTATAAAATTTCGATGCTCGAAGCTTCAGCATAGATATTCTATATCAGATATCAGCGTTACACATAAATAAATACATAACAAGTTTGTACATCAGTTCAGGCAAAGCACTATCAATGTTGGTTTCAAAGATTCTACTTGAATGTACGCGATAAGGTCTATAAAATGTCGATGCTCGAAGCTTCAGCATAGATATTCTATATCAGATATCAGCGTTACACATAAATAAATACATAACAAGTTTGTACATCAGTTCAGGCAAAGCACTATCAATGTTGGTTTCAAAGATTCTACTTGAATGTACGCGATGATGTCTATAATATTTGGATGCTCGAAGCTTCAGCATAGATATTCTATATCAGATATCAGCGTTACACATAAATAAATACATAACAAGTTTGTTCATCAGTTCAGGCAAAGCACTAACAATGTTGGTTTCAAAGATTCTACTTGAATGTACGCGATGAAGTCTATAAAATTTCGATGCTCGAAGCTTCAGCATAGATATTCTATATCAGATATCAGCGTTACACATAAATAAATACATAACAAGTTTGTACATCAGTTCAGGCAAAGCACTATCAATGTTGGTTTCAAAGATTCTACTTGAATGTACGCGATGATGTCTATAATATTTGGATGCTCGAAGCTTCGGCATAGGTATTTTATATCAGATATCAGCGTTACACATAAATAAATACATAACAAGTTTGTACATCAGTTCAGGCAAAGCACTATCAATGTTGGTTTCAAAGATTCTACTTGAATGTACGCTATGAAGTCTATAAAATTTCGATGCTCGAAGCTTCAGCATAGATATTCTATATCAGATATCAGCGTTACACATAAATAAATACATAACAAGTTTGTACATCAGTTCAGGCAAAGCACTATCAATGTTGGTTTCAAAGATTCTACTTGAATGTACGCGATGAAGTCTATAAAATTTCGATGCTCGAAGCTTCAGCATAGATATTCTATACCAGATATCAGCGTTACACATAAATAAATACATAACAAGTTTGTACATCAGTTCAGGCAAAGCACTATCAATGTTGGTTTCAAAGATTCTACTTGAATGTACGCGATGAAGTCTATAAAATTTCGATGCTCGAAGCTTCAGCATAGATATTCTATACCAGATATCAGCGTTACACATAAATAAATACATAACAAGTTTGTACATCAGTTCAGGCAAAGCACTATCAATGTTGGTTTCAAAGATTCTACTTGAATGTACACTATGAAGTCTATAAAATTTCGATGCTCGAAGCTTCAGCATAGATATTCTATATCAGATATCAGCGTTACACATAAATAAATACATAACAAGTTTGTACATCAGTTCAGGCAAAGCACTATCAATGTTGGTTTCAAAGATTCTACTTGAATGTACGCGATAAGGTCTATAAAATGTCGATGCTCGAAGCTTCAGCATAGATATTCTATATCAGATATCAGCGTTACACATAAATAAATACATAACAAGTTTGTACATCAGTTCAGACAAAGCACTATCAATGTTGGTTTCAAAGATTCTACTTGAATGTACGCGATGATGTCTATAATATTTGGATGCTCGAAGCTTCAGCATAGATATTCTATATCAGATATCAGCGTTACACATAAATAAATACATAACAAGTTTGTTCATCAGTTCAGGCAAAGCACTAACAATGTTGGTTTCAAAGATTCTACTTGAATGTACGCGATGAAGTCTATAAAATTTCGATGCTCGAAGCTTCAGCATAGATATTCTATATCAGATATCAGCGTTACACATAAATAAATACATAACAAGTTTGTACATCAGTTCAGGCAAAGCACTATCAATGTTGGTTTCAAAGATTCTACTTGAATGTACGCGATGATGTCTATAATATTTGGATGCTCGAAGCTTCGGCATAGGTATTTTATATCAGATATCAGCGTTACACATAAATAAATACATAACAAGTTTGTACATCAGTTCAGGCAAAGCACTATCAATGTTGGTTTCAAAGATTCTACTTGAATGTACGCTATGAAGTCTATAAAATTTCGATGCTCGAAGCTTCAGCATAGATATTCTATATCAGATATCAGCGTTACACATAAATAAATACATAACAAGTTTGTACATCAGTTCAGGCAAAGCACTATCAATGTTGGTTTCAAAGATTCTACTTGAATGTACGCGATGAAGTCTATAAAATTTCGATGCTCGAAGCTTCAGCATAGATATTCTATACCAGATATCAGCGTTACACATAAATAAATACATAACAAGTTTGTACATCAGTTCAGACAAAGCACTATCAATGTTGGTTTCAAAGATTCTACTTGAATGTACGCGATAAGGTCTATAAAATGTCGATGCTCGAAGCTTCAGCATAGATATTCTATATCAGATATCAGCGTTACACATAAATAAATACATAACAAGTTTGTACATCAGTTCAGGCAAAGCACTATCAATGTTGGTTTCAAAGATTCTACTTGAATGTACGCTATGAAGTCTATAAAATTTCGATGCTCGAAGCTTCAGCATAGATATTCTATATCAGATATCAGCGTTACACATAAATAAATACATAACAAGTTTGTACATCAGTTCAGGCAAAGCACTATCAATGTTGGTTTCAAAGATTCTACTTGAATGTACGCGATGAAGTCTATAAAATTTCGATGCTCGAAGCTTCAGCATAGATATTCTATACCAGATATCAGCGTTACACATAAATAAATACATAACAAGTTTGTACATCAGTTCAGGCAAAGCACTATCAATGTTGGTTTCAAAGATTCTACTTGAATGTACGCTATGAAGTCTATAAAATTTCGATGCTCGAAGCTTCAGCATAGATATTCTATATCAGATATCAGCGTTACACATAAATAAATACATAACAAGTTTGTACATCAGTTCAGGCAAAGCACTATCAATGTTGGTTTCAAAGATTCTACTTGAATGTACGCGATGAAGTCTATAAAATTTCGATGCTCGAAGCTTCAGCATAGATATTCTATACCAGATATCAGCCTTACACATAAATAAATACATAACAAGTTTGTACATCAGTTCAGGCAAAGCACTATCAATGTTGGTTTCAAAGATTCTACTTGAATGTACACTATGAAGTCTATAAAATTTCGATGCTCGAAGCTTCAGCATAGATATTCTATATCAGATATCAGCGTTACACATAAATAAATACATAACAAGTTTGTACATCAGTTCAGACAAAGCACTATCAATGTTGGTTTCAAAGATTCTACTTGAATGTACGCGATGAAGTCTATAAAATTTCGATGCTCGAAGCTTCAGCATAGATATTCTATACCAGATATCAGCGTTACACATAAATAAATACATAACAAGTTTGTACATCAGTTCAGGCAAAGCACTATCAATGTTGGTTTCAAAGATTCTACTTGAATGTACGCTATGAAGTCTATAAAATTTCGATGCTCGAAGCTTCAGCATAGATATTCTATATCAGATATCAGCGTTACACATAAATAAATACATAACAAGTTTGTACATCAGTTCAGGCAAAGCACTATCAATGTTGGTTTCAAAGATTCTACTTGAATGTACGCGATGAAGTCTATAAAATTTCGATGCTCGAAGCTTCAGCATAGATATTCTATACCAGATATCAGCGTTACACATAAATAAATACATAACAAGTTTGTACATCAGTTCAGGCAAAGCACTATCAATGTTGGTTTCAAAGATTCTACTTGAATGTACACTATGAAGTCTATAAAATTTCGATGCTCGAAGCTTCAGCATAGATATTCTATACCAGATATCAGCGTTACACATAAATAAATACATAACAAGTTTGTACATCAGTTCAGGCAAAGCACTATCAATGTTGGTTTCAAAGATTCTACTTGAATGTACGCGATGATGTCTATAATATTTGGATGCTCGAAGCTTCAGCATAGATATTCTATATCAGATATCAGCGTTACACATAAATAAATACATAACAAGTTTGTACATCAGTTCAGGCAAAGCACTAACAATGTTGGTTTCAAAGATTCTACTGGAATGTACGCGATGAAGTCTATAAAATTTCGATGCTCGAAGCTTCAGCATAGATATTCTATATCAGATATCAGCGTTACACATAAATAAATACATAACAAGTTTGTACATCAGTTCAGGCAAAGCACTATCAATGTTGGTTTCAAAGATTCTACTTGAATGTACGCGATGATGTCTATAATATTTGGATGCTCGAAGCTTCGGCATAGGTATTTTATATCAAATATCAGCGTTACACATAAGTAAATACATAACAAGTTTGTACATCAGTTCAGGCAAAGCACTATCAATGTTGGTTTCAAAGATTCTACTTGAATGTACGCTATGAAGTCTATAAAATTTCGATGCTCGAAGCTTCAGCATAGATATTCTATATCAGATATCAGCGTTACACATAAATAAATACATAACAAGTTTGTACATCAGTTCAGGCAAAGCACTATCAATGTTGGTTTCAAAGATTCTACTTGAATGTACGCTATGAAGTCTATAAAATTTCGATGCTCGAAGCTTCAGCATAGATATTCTATATCAGATATCAGCGTTACACATAAATAAATACATAACAAGTTTGTACATCAGTTCAGGCAAAGCACTATCAATGTTGGTTTCAAAGATTCTACTTGACTGTACGCGATGAAGTCTATAAAATTTCGATGCTCGAAGCTTCAGCATAGATATTCTATATCAGATATCAGCGTTACACATAAATAAATACATAACAAGTTTGTACATCAGTTCAGGCAAAGCACTATCAATGTTGGTTTCAAAGATTCTACTTGAATGTACGCGATGAAGTCTATAAAATTTCGATGCTCGAAGCTTCAGCATAGATATTCTATACCAGATATCAGCGTTACACATAAATAAATACATAACAAGTTTGTACATCAGTTCAGGCAAAGCACTATCAATGTTGGTTTCAAAGATTCTACTTGAATGTACACTATGAAGTCTATAAAATTTCGATGCTCGAAGCTTCAGCATAGATATTCTATACCAGATATCAGCGTTACACATAAATAAATACATAACAAGTTTGTACATCAGTTCAGGCAAAGCACTATCAATGTTGGTTTCAAAGATTCTACTTGAATGTACGCGATGATGTCTATAATATTTGGATGCTCGAAGCTTCAGCATAGATATTCTATATCAGATATCAGCGTTACACATAAATAAATACATAACAAGTTTGTACATCAGTTCAGGCAAAGCACTAACAATGTTGGTTTCAAAGATTCTACTGGAATGTACGCGATGAAGTCTATAAAATTTCGATGCTCGAAGCTTCAGCATAGATATTCTATATCAGATATCAGCGTTACACATAAATAAATACATAACAAGTTTGTACATCAGTTCAGGCAAAGCACTATCAATGTTGGTTTCAAAGATTCTACTTGAATGTACGCGATGATGTCTATAATATTTGGATGCTCGAAGCTTCGGCATAGGTATTTTATATCAGATATCAGCGTTACACATAAGTAAATACATAACAAGTTTGTACATCAGTTCAGGCAAAGCACTATCAATGTTGGTTTCAAAGATTCTACTTGAATGTACGCTATGAAGTCTATAAAATTTCGATGCTCGAAGCTTCAGCATAGATATTCTATATCAGATATCAGCGTTACACATAAATAAATACATAACAAGTTTGTACATCAGTTCAGGCAAAGCACTATCAATGTTGGTTTCAAAGATTCTACTTGAATGTACGCTATGAAGTCTATAAAATTTCGATGCTCGAAGCTTCAGCATAGATATTCTATATCAGATATCAGCGTTACACATAAATAAATACATAACAAGTTTGTACATCAGTTCAGGCAAAGCACTATCAATGTTGGTTTCAAAGATTCTACTTGACTGTACGCGATGAAGTCTATAAAATTTCGATGCTCGAAGCTTCAGCATAGATATTCTATACCAGATATCAGCGTTACACATAAATAAATACATAACAAGTTTGTACATCAGTTCAGGCAAAGCACTATCAATGTTGGTTTCAAAGATTCTACTTGAATGTACACTATGAAGTCTATAAAATTTCGATGCTCGAAGCTTCAGCATAGATATTCTATATCAGATATCAGCGTTACACATAAATAAATACATAACAAGTTTGTACATCAGTTCAGGCAAAGCACTATCAATGTTGGTTTCAAAGATTCTACTTGAATGTACGCTATGAAGTCTATAAAATTTCGATGCTCGAAGCTTCAGCATAGATATTCTATATCAGATATCAGCGTTACACATAAATAAATACATAACAAGTTTGTACATCAGTTCAGGCAAAGCACTATCAATGTTGGTTTCAAAGATTCTACTTGAATGTACGCGATGAAGTCTATAAAATTTCGATGCTCGAAGCTTCAGCATAGATATTCTATATCAGATATCAGCGTTACACATAAATAAATACATAACAAGTTTGTACATCAGTTCAGACAAAGCACTATCAATGTTGGTTTCAAAGATTCTACTTGAATGTACGCGATGAAGTCTATAAAATTTCGATGCTCGAAGCTTCAGCATAGATATTCTATATCAGATATCAGCGTTACACATAAATAAATACATAACAAGTTTGTACATCAGTTCAGGCAAAGCACTATCAATGTTGGTTTCAAAGATTCTACTTGAATGTACGCGATGAAGTCTATAAAATTTCGATGCTCGAAGCTTCAGCATAGATATTCTATACCAGATATCAGCGTTACACATAAATAAATACATAACAAGTTTGTACATCAGTTCAGGCAAAGCACTATCAATGTTGGTTTCAAAGATTCTACTTGAATGTACGCGATGATGTCTATAATATTTGGATGCTCGAAGCTTCAGCATAGATATTCTATATCAGATATCAGCGTTACACATAAATAAATACATAACAAGTTTGTACATCAGTTCAGGCAAAGCACTATCAATGTTGGTTTCAAAGATTCTACTTGAATGTACGCTATGAAGTCTATAAAATTTCGATGCTCGAAGCTTCAGCATAGATATTCTATATCAGATATCAGCGTTACACATAAATAAATACATAACAAGTTTGTACATCAGTTCAGGCAAAGCACTATCAATGTTGGTTTCAAAGATTCTACTTGAATGTACGCGATGAAGTCTATAAAATTTCGATGCTCGAAGCTTCAGCATAGATATTCTATACCAGATATCAGCGTTACACATAAATAAATACATAACAAGTTTGTACATCAGTTCAGGCAAAGCACTATCAATGTTGGTTTCAAAGATTCTACTTGAATGTACGCGATGAAGTCTATAAAATTTCGATGCTCGAAGCTTCAGCATAGATATTCTATATCAGATATCAGCGTTACACATAAATAAATACATAACAAGTTTGTACATCAGTTCAGGCAAAGCACTATCAATGTTGGTTTCAAAGATTCTACTTGAATGTACGCTATGAAGTCTATAAAATTTCGATGCTCGAAGCTTCAGCATAGTTATTCTATATCAGATATCAGCGTTACACATAAATAAATACATAACAAGTTTGTACATCAGTTCAGGCAAAGCACTATCAATGTTGGTTTCAAAGATTCTACTTGAATGTACGCGATGAAGTCTATAAAATTTCGATGCTCGAAGCTTCAGCATAGATATTCTATACCAGATATCAGCGTTACACATAAATAAATACATAACAAGTTTGTACATCAGTTCAGGCAAAGCACTATCAATGTTGGTTTCAAAGATTCTACTTGAATGTACGCTATGAAGTCTATAAAATTTCGATGCTCGAAGCTTCAGCATAGATATTCTATATCAGATATCAGCGTTACACATAAATAAATACATAACAAGTTTGTACATCAGTTCAGGCAAAGCACTATCAATGTTGGTTTCAAAGATTCTACTTGAATGTACGCGATGAAGTCTATAAAATTTCGATGCTCGAAGCTTCAGCATAGATATTCTATACCAGATATCAGCGTTACACATAAATAAATACATAACAAGTTTGTACATCAGTTCAGGCAAAGCACTATCAATGTTGGTTTCAAAGATTCTACTTGAATGTACACTATGAAGTCTATAAAATTTCGATGCTCGAAGCTTCAGCATAGATATTCTATACCAGATATCAGCGTTACACATAAATAAATACATAACAAGTTTGTACATCAGTTCAGGCAAAGCACTATCAATGTTGGTTTCAAAGATTCTACTTGAATGTACGCTATGAAGTCTATAAAATTTCGATGCTCGAAGCTTCAGCATAGATATTCTATATCAGATATCAGCGTTACACATAAATAAATACATAACAAGTTTGTACATCAGTTCAGGCAAAGCACTATCAATGTTGGTTTCAAAGATTCTACTTGAATGTACGCTATGAAGTCTATAAAATTTCGATGCTCGAAGCTTCAGCATAGATATTCTATATCAGATATCAGCGTTACACATAAATAAATACATAACAAGTTTGTACATCAGTTCAGGCAAAGCACTATCAATGTTGGTTTCAAAGATTCTACTTGAATGTACGCGATGAAGTCTATAAAATTTCGATGCTCGAAGCTTCAGCATAGATATTCTATATCAGATATCAGCGTTACACATAAATAAATACATAACAAGTTTGTACATCAGTTCAGGCAAAGCACTATCAATGTTGGTTTCAAAGATTCTACTTGAATGTACGCGTTGAAGTCTATAAAATTTCGATGCTCGAAGCTTCAGCATAGATATTCTATATCAGATATCAGCGTTACACATAAATAAATACATAACAAGTTTGTACATTAGTTCAGGCAAAGCACTATCAATGTTGGTTTCAAAGATTCTACTTGAATGTACGCGATGAAGTCTATATAATTTCGATGCTCGAAGCTTCAGCATAGACATTCTATATCGATATCAGCGTTACACATAAATAAATACATAACAAGTTTGTACATCAGTTCAGGCAAAGCACTATCAATGTTGGTTTCAAAGATTCTACTTGAATGTACGCGATGAAGTCTATAAAATTTCGATGCTCGAAGCTTCAGCATAGATATTCTATACCAGATATCAGCGTTACACATAAATAAATACATAACAAGTTTGTACATCAGTTCAGGCAAAGCACTATCAATGTTGGTTTCAAAGATTCTACTTGAATGTACACTATGAAGTCTATAAAATTTCGATGCTCGAAGCTTCAGCATAGATATTCTATATCAGATATCAGCGTTACACATAAATAAATACATAACAAGTTTGTACATCAGTTCAGGCAAAGCACTATCAATGTTGGTTTCAAAGATTCTACTTGAATGTACGCGATAAGGTCTATAAAATGTCGATGCTCGAAGCTTCAGCATAGATATTCTATATCAGATATCAGCGTTACACATAAATAAATACATAACAAGTTTGTACATCAGTTCAGGCAAAGCACTATCAATGTTGGTTTCAAAGATTCTACTTGAATGTACGCGATGAAATCTATAAAATTTCGATGCTCGAAGCTTCAGCATAGATATTCTATACCAGATATCAGCGTTACACATAAATAAATACATAACAAGTTTGTACATCAGTTCAGGCAAAGCACTATCAATGTTGGTTTCAAAGATTCTACTTGAATGTACGCGATGATGTCTATAAAATTTGGATGCTCGAAGCTTCAGCATAGATATTCTATATCAGATATCAGCGTTACACATAAATAAATACATAACAAGTTTGTACATCAGTTCAGGCAAAGCACTAACAATGTTGGTTTCAAAGATTCTACTTGAATGTACGCGATAAAGTCTATAAAATTTCGATGCTCGAAGCTTCAGCATAGATATTCTATATCAGATATCAGCGTTACACATAAATAAATACATAACAAGTTTGTACATCAGTTCAGGCAAAGCACTATCAATGTTGGTTTCAAAGATTCTACTTGAATGTACGCGATGATGTCTATAATATTTGGATGCTCGAAGCTTCGGCATAGGTATTTTATATCAGATATCAGCGTTACACATAAATAAATACATAACAAGTTTGTACATCAGTTCAGGCAAAGCACTATCAATGTTGGTTTCAAAGATTCTAGTTGAATGTACGCTATGAAGTCTATAAAATTTCGATGCTCGAAGCTTCAGCATAGATATTCTATATTAGATATCAGCGTTACACATAAATAAATACATAACAAGTTTGTACATCAGTTCAGGCAAAGCACTATCAATGTTGGTTTCAAAGATTCTACTTGAATGTACGCGATGAAGTCTATAAAATTTCGATGCTCGAAGCTTCAGCATAGATATTCTATACCAGATATCAGCGTTACACATAAATAAATACATAACAAGTTTGTACATCAGTTCAGGCAAAGCACTATCAATGTTGGTTTCAAAGATTCTACTTGAATGTACGCGATGAAGTCTATAAAATTTCGATGCTCGAAGCTTCAGCATAGATATTCTATATCAGATATCAGCGTTACACATAAATAAATACATAACAAGTTTGTACATCAGTTCAGACAAAGCACTATCAATGTTGGTTTCAAAGATTCTACTTGAATGTACGCGATGAAGTCTATAAAATTTCGATGCTCGAAGCTTCAGCATAGATATTCTATACCAGATATCAGCGTTACACATAAATAAATACATAACAAGTTTGTACATCAGTTCAGGCAAAGCACTATCAATGTTGGTTTCAAAGATTCTACTTGAATGTACGCTATGAAGTCTATAAAATTTCGATGCTCGAAGCTTCAGCATAGATATTCTATATCAGATATCAGCGTTACACATAAATAAATACATAACAAGTTTGTACATCAGTTCAGGCAAAGCACTATCAATGTTGGTTTCAAAGATTCTACTTGAATGTACGCGATGAAGTCTATAAAATTTCGATGCTCGAAGCTTCAGCATAGATATTCTATACCAGATATCAGCGTTACACATAAATAAATACATAACAAGTTTGTACATCAGTTCAGGCAAAGCACTATCAATGTTGGTTTCAAAGATTCTACTTGAATGTACGCGATGAAGTCTATAAAATTTCGATGCTCGAAGCTTCAGCATAGATATTCTATATCAGATATCAGCGTTACACATAAATAAATACATAACAAGTTTGTACATCAGTTCAGGCAAAGCACTATCAATGTTGGTTTCAAAGATTCTACTTGAATGTACGCGATGAAGTCTATAAAATTTCGATGCTCGAAGCTTCAGCATAGATATTCTATACCAGATATCAGCGTTACACATAAATAAATACATAACAAGTTTGTACATCAGTTCAGGCAAAGCACTATCAATGTTGGTTTCAAAGATTCTACTTGAATGTACACTATGAAGTCTATAAAATTTCGATGCTCGAAGCTTCAGCATAGATATTCTATATCAGATATCAGCGTTACACATAAATAAATACATAACAAGTTTGTACATCAGTTCAGACAAAGCACTATCAATGTTGGTTTCAAAGATTCTACTTGAATGTACGCGATAAGGTCTATAAAATGTCGATGCTCGAAGCTTCAGCATAGATATTCTATATCAGATATCAGCGTTACACATAAATAAATACATAACAAGTTTGTACATCAGTTCAGGCAAAGCACTATCAATGTTGGTTTCAAAGATTCTACTTGAATGTACGCTATGAAGTCTATAAAATTTCGATGCTCGAAGCTTCAGCATAGATATTCTATATCAGATATCAGCGTTACACATAAATAAATACATAACAAGTTTGTACATCAGTTCAGGCAAAGCACTATCAATGTTGGTTTCAAAGATTCTACTTGAATGTACGCGATGAAGTCTATAAAATTTCGATGCTCGAAGCTTCAGCATAGATATTCTATACCAGATATCAGCGTTACACATAAATAAATACATAACAAGTTTGTACATCAGTTCAGGCAAAGCACTATCAATGTTGGTTTCAAAGATTCTACTTGAATGTACGCTATGAAGTCTATAAAATTTCGATGCTCGAAGCTTCAGCATAGATATTCTATATCAGATATCAGCGTTACACATAAATAAATACATAACAAGTTTGTACATCAGTTCAGGCAAAGCACTATCAATGTTGGTTTCAAAGATTCTACTTGAATGTACGCGATGAAGTCTATAAAATTTCGATGCTCGAAGCTTCAGCATAGATATTCTATACCAGATATCAGCCTTACACATAAATAAATACATAACAAGTTTGTACATCAGTTCAGGCAAAGCACTATCAATGTTGGTTTCAAAGATTCTACTTGAATGTACACTATGAAGTCTATAAAATTTCGATGCTCGAAGCTTCAGCATAGATATTCTATATCAGATATCAGCGTTACACATAAATAAATACATAACAAGTTTGTACATCAGTTCAGACAAAGCACTATCAATGTTGGTTTCAAAGATTCTACTTGAATGTACGGGATGAAGTCTATAAAATTTCGATGCTCGAAGCTTCAGCATAGATATTCTATACCAGATATCAGCGTTACACATAAATAAATACATAACAAGTTTGTACATCAGTTCAGGCAAAGCACTATCAATGTTGGTTTCAAAGATTCTACTTGAATGTACGCTATGAAGTCTATAAAATTTCGATGCTCGAAGCTTCAGCATAGATATTCTATACCAGATATCAGCGTTACACATAAATAAATACATAACAAGTTTGTACATCAGTTCAGGCAAAGCACTATCAATGTTGGTTTCAAAGATTCTACTTGAATGTACACTATGAAGTCTATAAAATTTCGATGCTCGAAGCTTCAGCATAGATATTCTATATCAGATATCAGCGTTACACATAAATAAATACATAACAAGTTTGTACATCAGTTCAGGCAAAGCACTATCAATGTTGGTTTCAAAGATTCTACTTGAATGTACGCGATGAAGTCTATAAAATTTCGATGCTCGAAGCTTCAGCATAGATATTCTATACCAGATATCAGCGTTACACATAAATAAATACATAACAAGTTTGTACATCAGTTCAGGCAAAGCACTATCAATGTTGGTTTCAAAGATTCTACTTGAATGTACGCGATGAAGTCTATAAAATTTCGATGCTCGAAGCTTCAGCATAGATATTCTATATCAGATATCAGCGTTACACATAAATAAATACATAACAAGTTTGTACATCAGTTCAGGCAAAGCACTATCAATGTTGGTTTCAAAGATTCTACTTGAATGTACGCGATGAAGTCTATAAAATTTCGATGCTCGAAGCTTCAGCATAGATATTCTATATCAGATATCAGCGTTACACATAAATAAATACATAACAAGTTTGTACATCAGTTCAGGCAAAGCACTATCAATGTTGGTTTCAAAGATTCTACTTGAATGTACGCTATGAAGTCTATAAAATTTCGATGCTCGAAGCTTCAGCATAGATATTCTATATCAGATATCAGCGTTACACATAAATAAATACATAACAAGTTTGTACATCAGTTCAGGCAAAGCACTATCAATGTTGGTTTCAAAGATTCTACTTGAATGTACGCGATGAAGTCTATAAAATTTCGATGCTCGAAGCTTCAGCATAGATATTCTATACCAGATATCAGCGTTACACATAAATAAATACATAACAAGTTTGTACATCAGTTCAGGCAAAGCACTATCAATGTTGGTTTCAAAGATTCTACTTGAATGTACGCTATGAAGTCTATAAAATTTCGATGCTCGAAGCTTCAGCATAGATATTCTATATCAGATATCAGCGTTACACATAAATAAATACATAACAAGTTTGTACATCAGTTCAGGCAAAGCACTATCAATGTTGGTTTCAAAGATTCTACTTGAATGTACGCGATGAAGTCTATAAAATTTCGATGCTCGAAGCTTCAGCATAGATATTCTATACCAGATATCAGCCTTACACATAAATAAATACATAACAAGTTTGTACATCAGTTCAGGCAAAGCACTATCAATGTTGGTTTCAAAGATTCTACTTGAATGTACACTATGAAGTCTATAAAATTTCGATGCTCGAAGCTTCAGCATAGATATTCTATATCAGATATCAGCGTTACACATAAATAAATACATAACAAGTTTGTACATCAGTTCAGACAAAGCACTATCAATGTTGGTTTCAAAGATTCTACTTGAATGTACGGGATGAAGTCTATAAAATTTCGATGCTCGAAGCTTCAGCATAGATATTCTATACCAGATATCAGCGTTACACATAAATAAATACATAACAAGTTTGTACATCAGTTCAGGCAAAGCACTATCAATGTTGGTTTCAAAGATTCTACTTGAATGTACGCTATGAAGTCTATAAAATTTCGATGCTCGAAGCTTCAGCATAGATATTCTATACCAGATATCAGCGTTACACATAAATAAATACATAACAAGTTTGTACATCAGTTCAGGCAAAGCACTATCAATGTTGGTTTCAAAGATTCTACTTGAATGTACACTATGAAGTCTATAAAATTTCGATGCTCGAAGCTTCAGCATAGATATTCTATATCAGATATCAGCGTTACACATAAATAAATACATAACAAGTTTGTACATCAGTTCAGGCAAAGCACTATCAATGTTGGTTTCAAAGATTCTACTTGAATGTACGCGATGAAGTCTATAAAATTTCGATGCTCGAAGCTTCAGCATAGATATTCTATACCAGATATCAGCGTTACACATAAATAAATACATAACAAGTTTGTACATCAGTTCAGGCAAAGCACTATCAATGTTGGTTTCAAAGATTCTACTTGAATGTACGCGATGAAGTCTATAAAATTTCGATGCTCGAAGCTTCAGCATAGATATTCTATATCAGATATCAGCGTTACACATAAATAAATACATAACAAGTTTGTACATCAGTTCAGGCAAAGCACTATCAATGTTGGTTTCAAAGATTCTACTTGAATGTACGCGATGAAGTCTATAAAATTTCGATGCTCGAAGCTTCAGCATAGATATTCTATATCAGATATCAGCGTTACACATAAATAAATACATAACAAGTTTGTACATCAGTTCAGGCAAAGCACTATCAATGTTGGTTTCAAAGATTCTACTTGAATGTACGCGATGAAGTCTATAAAATTTCGATGCTCGAAGCTTCAGCATAGATATTCTATATCAGATATCAGCGTTACACATAAATAAATACATAACAAGTTTGTACATCAGTTCAGGCAAAGCACTATCAATGTTGGTTTCAAAGATTCTACTTGAATGTACGCGATGAAGTCTATAAAATTTCGATGCTCGAAGCTTCAGCATAGATATTCTATATCAGATATCAGCGTTACACATAAATAAATACATAACAAGTTTGTACATCAGTTCAGGCAAAGCACTATCAATGTTGGTTTCAAAGATTCTACTTGAATGTACGCGATGAAGTCTATAAAATTTCGATGCTCGAAGCTTCAGCATAGATATTCTATATCAGATATCAGCGTTACACATAAATAAATACATAACAAGTTTGTACATCAGTTCAGGCAAAGCACTATCAATGTTGGTTTCAAAGATTCTACTTGAATGTACGCGATGAAGTCTATAAAATTTCGATGCTCGAAGCTTCAGCATAGATATTCTATACCAGATATCAGCGTTACACATAAATAAATACATAACAAGTTTGTACATCAGTTCAGGCAAAGCACTATCAATGTTGGTTTCAAAGATTCTACTTGAATGTACACTATGAAGTCTATAAAATTTCGATGCTCGAAGCTTCAGCATAGATATTCTATATCAGATATCAGCGTTACACATAAATAAATACATAACAAGTTTGTACATCAGTTCAGACAAAGCACTATCAATGTTGGTTTCAAAGATTCTACTTGAATGTACGCGATAAGGTCTATAAAATGTCGATGCTCGAAGCTTCAGCATAGATATTCTATATCAGATATCAGCGTTACACATAAATAAATACATAACAAGTTTGTACATCAGTTCAGGCAAAGCACTATCAATGTTGGTTTCAAAGATTCTACTTGAATGTACGCGATGAAGTCTATAAAATTTCGATGCTCGAAGCTTCAGCATAGATATTCTATATCAGATATCAGCGTTACACATAAATAAATACATAACAAGTTTGTACATCAGTTCAGGCAAAGCACTATCAATGTTGGTTTCAAAGATTCTACTTGAATGTACGCTATGAAGTCTATAAAATTTCGATGCTCGAAGCTTCAGCATAGATATTCTATATCAGATATCAGCGTTACACATAAATAAATACATAACAAGTTTGTACATCAGTTCAGGCAAAGCACTATCAATGTAGGTTTCAAAGATTCTATTTGAATGTACGTTATGAAGTCTATAAAATTTCGATGCTCGAAGCTTCAGCATAGATATTCTATATCAGATATCTGCGTTACACATAAATAAATACATAACAAGTTTGTACATCAGTTCAGGCAAAGCACTATCAATGTTGGTTTCAAAGATTCTACTTGAATGTACGCTATGAAGTCTATAAAATTTCGATGCTCGAAGCTTCAGCATAGATATTCTATATCAGATATCAGCGTTACACATAAATAAATACATAACAAGTTTGTACATCAGTTCAGGCAAAGCACTATCAATGTTGGTTTCAAAGATTCTACTTGAATGTACGCTATGAAGTCTATAAAATTTCGATGCTCGAAGCTTCAGCATAGATATTCTATATCAGATATCAGCGTTACACATAAATAAATACATAACAAGTTTGTACATCAGTTCAGGCAAAGCACTATCAATGTTGGTTTCAAAGATTCTACTTGAATGTACGCGATGAAGTCTATAAAATTTCGATGCTCGAAGCTTCAGCATAGATATTCTATACCAGATATCAGCGTTACACATAAATAAATACATAACAAGTTTGTACATCAGTTCAGGCAAAGCACTATCAATGTTGGTTTCAAAGATTCTACTTGAATGTACGCGATGAAGTCTATAAAATTTCGATGCTCGAAGCTTCAGCATAGATATTCTATATCAGATATCAGCGTTACACATAAATAAATACATAACAAGTTTGTACATCAGTTCAGGCAAAGCACTATCAATGTTGGTTTCAAAGATTCTACTTGAATGTACACTATGAAGTCTATAAAATTTCGATGCTCGAAGCTTCAGCATAGATATTCTATATCAGATATCAGCGTTACACATAAATAAATACATAACAAGTTTGTACATCAGTTCAGGCAAAGCACTATCAATGTTGGTTTCAAAGATTCTACTTGAATGTACGCGATGATGTCTATAATATTTGGATGCTCGAAGCTTCGGCATAGGTATTTTATATCAGATATCAGCGTTACACATAAATAAATACATAACAAGTTTGTACATCAGTTCAGGCAAAGCACTATCAATGTTGGTTTCAAAGATTCTACTTGAATGTACGCTATGAAGTCTATAAAATTTCGATGCTCGAAGCTTCAGCATAGATATTCTATATCAGATATCAGCGTTACACATAAATAAATACATAACAAGTTTGTACATCAGTTCAGGCAAAGCACTATCAATGTAGGTTTCAAAGATTCTATTTGAATGTACGTTATGAAGTCTATAAAATTTCGATGCTCGAAGCTTCAGCATAGATATTCTATATCAGATATCTGCGTTACACATAAATAAATACATAACAAGTTTGTACATCAGTTCAGGCAAAGCACTATCAATGTTGGTTTCAAAGATTCTACTTGAATGTACGCTATGAAGTCTATAAAATTTCGATGCTCGAAGCTTCAGCATAGATATTCTATATCAGATATCAGCGTTACACATAAATAAATACATAACAAGTTTGTACATCAGTTCAGGCAAAGCACTATCAATGTTGGTTTCAAAGATTCTACTTGAATGTACGCTATGAAGTCTATAAAATTTCGATGCTCGAAGCTTCAGCATAGATATTCTATATCAGATATCAGCGTTACACATAAATAAATACATAACAAGTTTGTACATCAGTTCAGGCAAAGCACTATCAATGTTGGTTTCAAAGATTCTACTTGAATGTACGCGATGAAGTCTATAAAATTTCGATGCTCGAAGCTTCAGCATAGATATTCTATACCAGATATCAGCGTTACACATAAATAAATACATAACAAGTTTGTACATCAGTTCAGGCAAAGCACTATCAATGTTGGTTTCAAAGATTCTACTTGAATGTACGCGATGAAGTCTATAAAATTTCGATGCTCGAAGCTTCAGCATAGATATTCTATATCAGATATCAGCGTTACACATAAATAAATACATAACAAGTTTGTACATCAGTTCAGGCAAAGCACTATCAATGTTGGTTTCAAAGATTCTACTTGAATGTACGCGATGAAGTCTATAAAATTTCGATGCTCGAAGCTTCAGCATAGATATTCTATATCAGATATCAGCGTTACACATAAATAAATACATAACAAGTTTGTACATCAGTTCAGGCAAAGCACTATCAATGTTGGTTTCAAAGATTCTACTTGAATGTACGCGATGAAGTCTATAAAATTTCGATGCTCGAAGCTTCAGCATAGATATTCTATATCAGATATCAGCATTACACATAAATAAATACATAACAAGTTTGTACATCAGTTCAGGCAAAGCACTATCAATGTTGGTTTCAAAGATTCTACTTGAATGTACGCGATGAAGTCTATAAAATTTCGATGCTCGAAGCTTCAGCATAGATATTCTATATCAGATATCAGCGTTACACATAAATAAATACATAACAAGTTTGTACATCTGTTCAGGCAAAGCACTATCAATGTTGGTTTCAAAGATTCTACTTGAATGTACGCGATGAAGTCTATAAAATTTCGATGCTCGAAGCTTCAGCATAGATATTCTATATCAGATATCAGCGTTACACATAAATAAATACATAACAAGTTTGTACATCAGTTCAGGCAAAGCACTATCAATGTTGGTTTCAAAGATTCTACTTGAATGTACGCGATGAAGTCTATAAAATTTCGATGCTCGAAGCTTCAGCATAGATATTCTATATCAGATATCAGCGTTACACATAAATAAATACATAACAAGTTTGTACATCAGTTCAGGCAAAGCACTATCAATGTTGGTTTCAAAGATTCTACTTGAATGTACGCGATGAAGTCTATAAAATTTCGATGCTCGAAGCTTCAGCATAGATATTCTATACCAGATATCAGCGTTACACATAAATAAATACATAACAAGTTTGTACATCAGTTCAGGCAAAGCACTATCAATGTTGTTTTCAAAGATTCTACTTGAATGTACGCTATGAAGTCTATAAAATTTCGATGCTCGAAGCTTCAGCATAGATATTCTATATCAGATATCAGCGTTACACATAAATAAATACATAACAAGTTTGTACATCAGTTCAGGCAAAGCACTATCAATGTTGGTTTCAAAGATTCTACTTGAATGTACGCGATGAAGTCTATAAAATTTCGATGCTCGAAGCTTCAGCATAGATATTCTATATCAGATATCAGCGTTACACATAAATAAATACATAACAAGTTTGTACATCAGTTCAGGCAAAGCACTATCAATGTTGGTTTCAAAGATTCTACTTGAATGTACGCGATGAAGTCTATAAAATTTCGATGCTCGAAGCTTCAGCATAGATATTCTATACCAGATATCAGCGTTACACATAAATAAATACATAACAAGTTTGTACATCAGTTCAGGCAAAGCACTATCAATGTTGGTTTCAAAGATTCTACTTGAATGTACACTATGAAGTCTATAAAATTTCGATGCTCGAAGCTTCAGCATAGATATTCTATATCAGATATCAGCGTTACACATAAATAAATACATAACAAGTTTGTACATCAGTTCAGGCAAAGCACTATCAATGTTGGTTTCAAAGATTCTACTTGAATGTACGCGATGATGTCTATAATATTTGGATGCTCGAAGCTTCGGCATAGGTATTTTATATCAGATATCAGCGTTACACATAAATAAATACATAACAAGTTTGTACATCAGTTCAGGCAAAGCACTATCAATGTTGGTTTCAAAGATTCTACTTGAATGTACGCTATGAAGTCTATAAAATTTCGATGCTCGAAGCTTCAGCATAGATATTCTATATCAGATATCAGCGTTACACATAAATAAATACATAACAAGTTTGTACATCAGTTCAGGCAAAGCACTATCAATGTTGGTTTCAAAGATTCTACTTGAATGTACGCGATGAAGTCTATAAAATTTCGATGCTCGAAGCTTCAGCATAGATATTCTATACCAGATATCAGCGTTACACATAAATAAATACATAACAAGTTTGTACATTAGTTCAGGCAAAGCACTATCAATGTTGTTTTCAAAGATTCTACTTGAATGTACGCTATGAAGTCTATAAAATTTCGATGCTCGAAGCTTCAGCATAGATATTCTATATCAGATATCAGCGTTACACATAAATAAATACATAACAAGTTTGTACATCAGTTCAGGCAAAGCACTATCAATGTTGGTTTCAAAGATTCTACTTGAATGTACGCGATGAAGTCTATAAAATTTCGATGCTCGAAGCTTCAGCATAGATATTCTATATCAGATATCAGCGTTACACATAAATAAATACATAACAAGTTTGTACATCAGTTCAGGCAAAGCACTATCAATGTTGGTTTCAAAGATTCTACTTGAATGTACGCGATGAAGTCTATAAAATTTCGATGCTCGAAGCTTCAGCATAGATATTCTATATCAGATATCAGCGTTACACATAAATAAATACATAACAAGTTTGTACATCAGTTCAGGCAAAGCACTATCAATGTTGGTTTCAAAGATTCTACTTGAATGTACGCGATGAAGTCTATAAAATTTCGATGCTCGAAGCTTCAGCATAGATATTCTATACCAGATATCAGCGTTACACATAAATAAATACATAACAAGTTTGTACATCAGTTCAGGCAAAGCACTATCAATGTTGGTTTCAAAGATTCTACTTGAATGTACACTATGAAGTCTATAAAATTTCGATGCTCGAAGCTTCAGCATAGATATTCTATATCAGATATCAGCGTTACACATAAATAAATACATAACAAGTTTGTACATCAGTTCAGGCAAAGCACTATCAATGTTGGTTTCAAAGATTCTACTTGAATGTACGCGATGAAGTCTATAAAATTTCGATGCTCGAAGCTTCAGCATAGATATTCTATATCAGATATCAGCGTTACACATAAATAAATACATAACAAGTTTGTACATCAGTTCAGGCAAAGCACTATCAATGTTGGTTTCAAAGATTCTACTTGAATGTACGCGATGAAGTCTATAAAATTTCGATGCTCGAAGCTTCAGCATAGATATTCTATACCAGATATCAGCGTTACACATAAATAAATACATAACAAGTTTGTACATCAGTTCAGGCAAAGCACTATCAATGTTGTTTTCAAAGATTCTACTTGAATGTACGCTATGAAGTCTATAAAATTTCGATGCTCGAAGCTTCAGCATAGATATTCTATATCAGATATCAGCGTTACACATAAATAAATACATAACAAGTTTGTACATCAGTTCAGGCAAAGCACTATCAATGTTGGTTTCAAAGATTCTACTTGAATGTACGCGATGAAGTCTATAAAATTTCGATGCTCGAAGCTTCAGCATAGATATTCTATATCAGATATCAGCGTTACACATAAATAAATACATAACAAGTTTGTACATCAGTTCAGGCAAAGCACTATCAATGTTGGTTTCAAAGATTCTACTTGAATGTACGCGATGAAGTCTATAAAATTTCGATGCTCGAAGCTTCAGCATAGATATTCTATACCAGATATCAGCGTTACACATAAATAAATACATAACAAGTTTGTACATCAGTTCAGGCAAAGCACTATCAATGTTGGTTTCAAAGATTCTACTTGAATGTACACTATGAAGTCTATAAAATTTCGATGCTCGAAGCTTCAGCATAGATATTCTATATCAGATATCAGCGTTACACATAAATAAATACATAACAAGTTTGTACATCAGTTCAGGCAAAGCACTATCAATGTTGGTTTCAAAGATTCTACTTGAATGTACGCGATGATGTCTATAATATTTGGATGCTCGAAGCTTCGGCATAGGTATTTTATATCAGATATCAGCGTTACACATAAATAAATACATAACAAGTTTGTACATCAGTTCAGGCAAAGCACTATCAATGTTGGTTTCAAAGATTCTACTTGAATGTACGCTATGAAGTCTATAAAATTTCGATGCTCGAAGCTTCAGCATAGATATTCTATATCAGATATCAGCGTTACACATAAATAAATACATAACAAGTTTGTACATCAGTTCAGGCAAAGCACTATCAATGTTGGTTTCAAAGATTCTACTTGAATGTACGCGATGAAGTCTATAAAATTTCGATGCTCGAAGCTTCAGCATAGATATTCTATACCAGATATCAGCGTTACACATAAATAAATACATAACAAGTTTGTACATTAGTTCAGGCAAAGCACTATCAATGTTGTTTTCAAAGATTCTACTTGAATGTACGCTATGAAGTCTATAAAATTTCGATGCTCGAAGCTTCAGCATAGATATTCTATATCAGATATCAGCGTTACACATAAATAAATACATAACAAGTTTGTACATCAGTTCAGGCAAAGCACTATCAATGTTGGTTTCAAAGATTCTACTTGAATGTACGCGATGAAGTCTATAAAATTTCGATGCTCGAAGCTTCAGCATAGATATTCTATATCAGATATCAGCGTTACACATAAATAAATACATAACAAGTTTGTACATCAGTTCAGGCAAAGCACTATCAATGTTGGTTTCAAAGATTCTACTTGAATGTACGCGATGAAGTCTATAAAATTTCGATGCTCGAAGCTTCAGCATAGATATTCTATACCAGATATCAGCGTTACACATAAATAAATACATAACAAGTTTGTACATCAGTTCAGGCAAAGCACTATCAATGTTGGTTTCAAAGATTCTACTTGAATGTACACTATGAAGTCTATAAAATTTCGATGCTCGAAGCTTCAGCATAGATATTCTATATCAGATATCAGCGTTACACATAAATAAATACATAACAAGTTTGTACATCAGTTCAGACAAAGCACTATCAATGTTGGTTTCAAAGATTCTACTTGAATGTACGCGATAAGGTCTATAAAATGTCGATGCTCGAAGCTTCAGCATAGATATTCTATATCAGATATCAGCGTTACACATAAATAAATACATAACAAGTTTGTACATCAGTTCAGGCAAAGCACTATCAATGTTGGTTTCAAAGATTCTACTTGAATGTACGCTATGAAGTCTATAAAATTTCGATGCTCGAAGCTTCAGCATAGATATTCTATATCAGATATCAGCGTTACACATAAATAAATACATAACAAGTTTGTACATCAGTTCAGGCAAAGCACTATCAATGTTGGTTTCAAAGATTCTACTTGAATGTACGCGATGAAGTCTATAAAATTTCGATGCTCGAAGCTTCAGCATAGATATTCTATACCAGATATCAGCGTTACACATAAATAAATACATAACAAGTTTGTACATCAGTTCAGGCAAAGCACTATCAATGTTGGTTTCAAAGATTCTACTTGAATGTACACTATGAAGTCTATAAAATTTCGATGCTCGAAGCTTCAGCATAGATATTCTATATCAGATATCAGCGTTACACATAAATAAATACATAACAAGTTTGTACATCAGTTCAGGCAAAGCACTATCAATGTTGGTTTCAAAGATTCTACTTGAATGTACGCGATGAAGTCTATAAAATTTCGATGCTCGAAGCTTCAGCATAGATATTCTATATCAGATATCAGCATTACACATAAATAAATACATAACAAGTTTGTACATCAGTTCAGGCAAAGCACTATCAATGTTGGTTTCAAAGATTCTACTTGAATGTACGCGATGAAGTCTATAAAATTTCGATGCTCGAAGCTTCAGCATAGATATTCTATATCAGATATCAGCGTTACACATAAATAAATACATAACAAGTTTGTACATCTGTTCAGGCAAAGCACTATCAATGTTGGTTTCAAAGATTCTACTTGAATGTACGCGATGAAGTCTATAAAATTTCGATGCTCGAAGCTTCAGCATAGATATTCTATATCAGATATCAGCGTTACACATAAATAAATACATAACAAGTTTGTACATCAGTTCAGGCAAAGCACTATCAATGTTGGTTTCAAAGATTCTACTTGAATGTACGCTATGAAGTCTATAAAATTTCGATGCTCGAAGCTTCAGCATAGATATATTCTATATCAGATATCAGCGTTACACATAAATAAATACATAACAAGTTTGTACATCAGTTCAGGCAAAGCACTATCAATGTTGGTTTCAAAGATTCTACTTGAATGTACGCGATGAAGTCTATAAAATTTCGATGCTCGAAGCTTCAGCATAGATATTCTATACCAGATATCAGCGTTACACATAAATAAATACATAACAAGTTTGTACATCAGTTCAGGCAAAGCACTATCAATGTTGTTTTCAAAGATTCTACTTGAATGTACGCTATGAAGTCTATAAAATTTCGATGCTCGAAGCTTCAGCATAGATATTCTATATCAGATATCAGCGTTACACATAAATAAATACATAACAAGTTTGTACATCAGTTCAGGCAAAGCACTATCAATGTTGGTTTCAAAGATTCTACTTGAATGTACGCGATGAAGTCTATAAAATTTCGATGCTCGAAGCTTCAGCATAGATATTCTATATCAGATATCAGCGTTACACATAAATAAATACATAACAAGTTTGTACATCAGTTCAGGCAAAGCACTATCAATGTTGGTTTCAAAGATTCTACTTGAATGTACGCGATGAAGTCTATAAAATTTCGATGCTCGAAGCTTCAGCATAGATATTCTATACCAGATATCAGCGTTACACATAAATAAATACATAACAAGTTTGTACATCAGTTCAGGCAAAGCACTATCAATGTTGGTTTCAAAGATTCTACTTGAATGTACACTATGAAGTCTATAAAATTTCGATGCTCGAAGCTTCAGCATAGATATTCTATATCAGATATCAGCGTTACACATAAATAAATACATAACAAGTTTGTACATCAGTTCAGGCAAAGCACTATCAATGTTGGTTTCAAAGATTCTACTTGAATGTACGCGATGATGTCTATAATATTTGGATGCTCGAAGCTTCGGCATAGGTATTTTATATCAGATATCAGCGTTACACATAAATAAATACATAACAAGTTTGTACATCAGTTCAGGCAAAGCACTATCAATGTTGGTTTCAAAGATTCTACTTGAATGTACGCTATGAAGTCTATAAAATTTCGATGCTCGAAGCTTCAGCATAGATATTCTATATCAGATATCAGCGTTACACATAAATAAATACATAACAAGTTTGTACATCAGTTCAGGCAAAGCACTATCAATGTTGGTTTCAAAGATTCTACTTGAATGTACGCGATGAAGTCTATAAAATTTCGATGCTCGAAGCTTCAGCATAGATATTCTATACCAGATATCAGCGTTACACATAAATAAATACATAACAAGTTTGTACATTAGTTCAGGCAAAGCACTATCAATGTTGTTTTCAAAGATTCTACTTGAATGTACGCTATGAAGTCTATAAAATTTCGATGCTCGAAGCTTCAGCATAGATATTCTATATCAGATATCAGCGTTACACATAAATAAATACATAACAAGTTTGTACATCAGTTCAGGCAAAGCACTATCAATGTTGGTTTCAAAGATTCTACTTGAATGTACGCGATGAAGTCTATAAAATTTCGATGCTCGAAGCTTCAGCATAGATATTCTATATCAGATATCAGCGTTACACATAAATAAATACATAACAAGTTTGTACATCAGTTCAGGCAAAGCACTATCAATGTTGGTTTCAAAGATTCTACTTGAATGTACGCGATGAAGTCTATAAAATTTCGATGCTCGAAGCTTCAGCATAGATATTCTATATCAGATATCAGCGTTACACATAAATAAATACATAACAAGTTTGTACATCAGTTCAGGCAAAGCACTATCAATGTTGGTTTCAAAGATTCTACTTGAATGTACGCGATGAAGTCTATAAAATTTCGATGCTCGAAGCTTCAGCATAGATATTCTATACCAGATATCAGCGTTACACATAAATAAATACATAACAAGTTTGTACATCAGTTCAGGCAAAGCACTATCAATGTTGGTTTCAAAGATTCTACTTGAATGTACACTATGAAGTCTATAAAATTTCGATGCTCGAAGCTTCAGCATAGATATTCTATATCAGATATCAGCGTTACACATAAATAAATACATAACAAGTTTGTACATCAGTTCAGGCAAAGCACTATCAATGTTGGTTTCAAAGATTCTACTTGAATGTACGCGATGAAGTCTATAAAATTTCGATGCTCGAAGCTTCAGCATAGATATTCTATATCAGATATCAGCGTTACACATAAATAAATACATAACAAGTTTGTACATCAGTTCAGGCAAAGCACTATCAATGTTGGTTTCAAAGATTCTACTTGAATGTACGCGATGAAGTCTATAAAATTTCGATGCTCGAAGCTTCAGCATAGATATTCTATACCAGATATCAGCGTTACACATAAATAAATACATAACAAGTTTGTACATCAGTTCAGGCAAAGCACTATCAATGTTGTTTTCAAAGATTCTACTTGAATGTACGCTATGAAGTCTATAAAATTTCGATGCTCGAAGCTTCAGCATAGATATTCTATATCAGATATCAGCGTTACACATAAATAAATACATAACAAGTTTGTACATCAGTTCAGGCAAAGCACTATCAATGTTGGTTTCAAAGATTCTACTTGAATGTACGCGATGAAGTCTATAAAATTTCGATGCTCGAAGCTTCAGCATAGATATTCTATATCAGATATCAGCGTTACACATAAATAAATACATAACAAGTTTGTACATCAGTTCAGGCAAAGCACTATCAATGTTGGTTTCAAAGATTCTACTTGAATGTACGCGATGAAGTCTATAAAATTTCGATGCTCGAAGCTTCAGCATAGATATTCTATACCAGATATCAGCGTTACACATAAATAAATACATAACAAGTTTGTACATCAGTTCAGGCAAAGCACTATCAATGTTGGTTTCAAAGATTCTACTTGAATGTACACTATGAAGTCTATAAAATTTCGATGCTCGAAGCTTCAGCATAGATATTCTATATCAGATATCAGCGTTACACATAAATAAATACATAACAAGTTTGTACATCAGTTCAGGCAAAGCACTATCAATGTTGGTTTCAAAGATTCTACTTGAATGTACGCGATGATGTCTATAATATTTGGATGCTCGAAGCTTCGGCATAGGTATTTTATATCAGATATCAGCGTTACACATAAATAAATACATAACAAGTTTGTACATCAGTTCAGGCAAAGCACTATCAATGTTGGTTTCAAAGATTCTACTTGAATGTACGCTATGAAGTCTATAAAATTTCGATGCTCGAAGCTTCAGCATAGATATTCTATATCAGATATCAGCGTTACACATAAATAAATACATAACAAGTTTGTACATCAGTTCAGGCAAAGCACTATAAATGTTGGTTTCAAAGATTCTACTTGAATGTACGCGATGAAGTCTATAAAATTTCGATGCTCGAAGCTTCAGCATAGATATTCTATACCAGATATCAGCGTTACACATAAATAAATACATAACAAGTTTGTACATTAGTTCAGGCAAAGCACTATCAATGTTGTTTTCAAAGATTCTACTTGAATGTACGCTATGAAGTCTATAAAATTTCGATGCTCGAAGCTTCAGCATAGATATTCTATATCAGATATCAGCGTTACACATAAATAAATACATAACAAGTTTGTACATCAGTTCAGGCAAAGCACTATCAATGTTGGTTTCAAAGATTCTACTTGAATGTACGCGATGAAGTCTATAAAATTTCGATGCTCGAAGCTTCAGCATAGATATTCTATATCAGATATCAGCGTTACACATAAATAAATACATAACAAGTTTGTACATCAGTTCAGGCAAAGCACTATCAATGTTGGTTTCAAAGATTCTACTTGAATGTACGCGATGAAGTCTATAAAATTTCGATGCTCGAAGCTTCAGCATAGATATTCTATACCAGATATCAGCGTTACACATAAATAAATACATAACAAGTTTGTACATCAGTTCAGGCAAAGCACTATCAATGTTGGTTTCAAAGATTCTACTTGAATGTACACTATGAAGTCTATAAAATTTCGATGCTCGAAGCTTCAGCATAGATATTCTATATCAGATATCAGCGTTACACATAAATAAATACATAACAAGTTTGTACATCAGTTCAGACAAAGCACTATCAATGTTGGTTTCAAAGATTCTACTTGAATGTACGCGATAAGGTCTATAAAATGTCGATGCTCGAAGCTTCAGCATAGATATTCTATATCAGATATCAGCGTTACACATAAATAAATACATAACAAGTTTGTACATCAGTTCAGGCAAAGCACTATCAATGTTGGTTTCAAAGATTCTACTTGAATGTACGCTATGAAGTCTATAAAATTTCGATGCTCGAAGCTTCAGCATAGATATTCTATATCAGATATCAGCGTTACACATAAATAAATACATAACAAGTTTGTACATCAGTTCAGGCAAAGCACTATCAATGTTGGTTTCAAAGATTCTACTTGAATGTACGCGATGAAGTCTATAAAATTTCGATGCTCGAAGCTTCAGCATAGATATTCTATACCAGATATCAGCGTTACACATAAATAAATACATAACAAGTTTGTACATCAGTTCAGGCAAAGCACTATCAATGTTGGTTTCAAAGATTCTACTTGAATGTACACTATGAAGTCTATAAAATTTCGATGCTCGAAGCTTCAGCATAGATATTCTATATCAGATATCAGCGTTACACATAAATAAATACATAACAAGTTTGTACATCAGTTCAGACAAAGCACTATCAATGTTGGTTTCAAAGATTCTACTTGAATGTACGGGATGAAGTCTATAAAATTTCGATGCTCGAAGCTTCAGCATAGATATTCTATACCAGATATCAGCGTTACACATAAATAAATACATAACAAGTTTGTACATCAGTTCAGGCAAAGCACTATCAATGTTGGTTTCAAAGATTCTACTTGAATGTACGCTATGAAGTCTATAAAATTTCGATGCTCGAAGCTTCAGCATAGATATTCTATATCAGATATCAGCGTTACACATAAATAAATACATAACAAGTTTGTACATCAGTTCAGGCAAAGCACTATCAATGTTGGTTTCAAAGATTCTACTTGAATGTACACTATGAAGTCTATAAAATTTCGATGCTCGAAGCT
The DNA here is from genome assembly GCA_918358865.1 of Melinaea marsaeus rileyi. Classification (NCBI taxonomy): domain Eukaryota; kingdom Metazoa; phylum Arthropoda; class Insecta; order Lepidoptera; family Nymphalidae; genus Melinaea; species Melinaea marsaeus. The sequence continues at coordinate 9,498,048 of OU911094.1, forward strand.
TCAGCATAGATATTCTATACCAGATATCAGCGTTACACATAAATAAATACATAACAAGTTTGTACATCAGTTCAGGCAAAGCACTATCAATGTTGGTTTCAAAGATTCTACTTGAATGTACACTATGAAGTCTATAAAATTTCGATGCTCGAAGCTTCAGCATAGATATTCTATATCAGATATCAGCGTTACACATAAATAAATACATAACAAGTTTGTACATCAGTTCAGGCAAAGCACTATCAATGTTGGTTTCAAAGATTCTACTTGAATGTACGCGATGAAGTCTATAAAATTTCGATGCTCGAAGCTTCAGCATAGATATTCTATACCAGATATCAGCGTTACACATAAATAAATACATAACAAGTTTGTACATCAGTTCAGGCAAAGCACTATCAATGTTGGTTTCAAAGATTCTACTTGAATGTACGCGATGAAGTCTATAAAATTTCGATGCTCGAAGCTTCAGCATAGATATTCTATATCAGATATCAGCGTTACACATAAATAAATACATAACAAGTTTGTACATCAGTTCAGGCAAAGCACTATCAATGTTGGTTTCAAAGATTCTACTTGAATGTACGCGATGAAGTCTATAAAATTTCGATGCTCGAAGCTTCAGCATAGATATTCTATATCAGATATCAGCGTTACACATAAATAAATACATAACAAGTTTGTACATCAGTTCAGGCAAAGCACTATCAATGTTGGTTTCAAAGATTCTACTTGAATGTACGCGATGAAGTCTATAAAATTTCGATGCTCGAAGCTTCAGCATAGATATTCTATATCAGATATCAGCGTTACACATAAATAAATACATAACAAGTTTGTACATCAGTTCAGGCAAAGCACTATCAATGTTGGTTTCAAAGATTCTACTTGAATGTACGCTATGAAGTCTATAAAATTTCGATGCTCGAAGCTTCAGCATAGATATTCTATATCAGATATCAGCGTTACACATAAATAAATACATAACAAGTTTGTACATCAGTTCAGGCAAAGCACTATCAATGTTGGTTTCAAAGATTCTACTTGAATGTACGCGATGAAGTCTATAAAATTTCGATGCTCGAAGCTTCAGCATAGATATTCTATATCAGATATCAGCGTTACACATAAATAAATACATAACAAGTTTGTACATCAGTTCAGGCAAAGCACTATCAATGTTGGTTTCAAAGATTCTACTTGAATGTACGCGATGAAGTCTATAAAATTTCGATGCTCGAAGCTTCAGCATAGATATTCTATACCAGATATCAGCGTTACACATAAATAAATACATAACAAGTTTGTACATCAGTTCAGGCAAAGCACTATCAATGTTGGTTTCAAAGATTCTACTTGAATGTACACTATGAAGTCTATAAAATTTCGATGCTCGAAGCTTCAGCATAGATATTCTATATCAGATATCAGCGTTACACATAAATAAATACATAACAAGTTTGTACATCAGTTCAGACAAAGCACTATCAATGTTGGTTTCAAAGATTCTACTTGAATGTACGCGATAAGGTCTATAAAATGTCGATGCTCGAAGCTTCAGCATAGATATTCTATATCAGATATCAGCGTTACACATAAATAAATACATAACAAGTTTGTACATCAGTTCAGGCAAAGCACTATCAATGTTGGTTTCAAAGATTCTACTTGAATGTACGCGATGAAGTCTATAAAATTTCGATGCTCGAAGCTTCAGCATAGATATTCTATATCAGATATCAGCGTTACACATAAATAAATACATAACAAGTTTGTACATCAGTTCAGGCAAAGCACTATCAATGTTGGTTTCAAAGATTCTACTTGAATGTACGCTATGAAGTCTATAAAATTTCGATGCTCGAAGCTTCAGCATAGATATTCTATATCAGATATCAGCGTTACACATAAATAAATACATAACAAGTTTGTACATCAGTTCAGGCAAAGCACTATCAATGTAGGTTTCAAAGATTCTATTTGAATGTACGTTATGAAGTCTATAAAATTTCGATGCTCGAAGCTTCAGCATAGATATTCTATATCAGATATCTGCGTTACACATAAATAAATACATAACAAGTTTGTACATCAGTTCAGGCAAAGCACTATCAATGTTGGTTTCAAAGATTCTACTTGAATGTACGCTATGAAGTCTATAAAATTTCGATGCTCGAAGCTTCAGCATAGATATTCTATATCAGATATCAGCGTTACACATAAATAAATACATAACAAGTTTGTACATCAGTTCAGGCAAAGCACTATCAATGTTGGTTTCAAAGATTCTACTTGAATGTACGCGATGAAGTCTATAAAATTTCGATGCTCGAAGCTTCAGCATAGATATTCTATACCAGATATCAGCGTTACACATAAATAAATACATAACAAGTTTGTACATCAGTTCAGGCAAAGCACTATCAATGTTGGTTTCAAAGATTCTACTTGAATGTACGCGATGAAGTCTATAAAATTTCGATGCTCGAAGCTTCAGCATAGATATTCTATATCAGATATCAGCGTTACACATAAATAAATACATAACAAGTTTGTACATCAGTTCAGGCAAAGCACTATCAATGTTGGTTTCAAAGATTCTACTTGAATGTACGCGATGAAGTCTATAAAATTTCGATGCTCGAAGCTTCAGCATAGATATTCTATATCAGATATCAGCGTTACACATAAATAAATACATAACAAGTTTGTACATCAGTTCAGGCAAAGCACTATCAATGTTGGTTTCAAAGATTCTACTTGAATGTACGCGATGAAGTCTATAAAATTTCGATGCTCGAAGCTTCAGCATAGATATTCTATATCAGATATCAGCATTACACATAAATAAATACATAACAAGTTTGTACATCAGTTCAGGCAAAGCACTATCAATGTTGGTTTCAAAGATTCTACTTGAATGTACGCGATGAAGTCTATAAAATTTCGATGCTCGAAGCTTCAGCATAGATATTCTATATCAGATATCAGCGTTACACATAAATAAATACATAACAAGTTTGTACATCTGTTCAGGCAAAGCACTATCAATGTTGGTTTCAAAGATTCTACTTGAATGTACGCGATGAAGTCTATAAAATTTCGATGCTCGAAGCTTCAGCATAGATATTCTATATCAGATATCAGCGTTACACATAAATAAATACATAACAAGTTTGTACATCAGTTCAGGCAAAGCACTATCAATGTTGGTTTCAAAGATTCTACTTGAATGTACGCGATGAAGTCTATAAAATTTCGATGCTCGAAGCTTCAGCATAGATATTCTATATCAGATATCAGCGTTACACATAAATAAATACATAACAAGTTTGTACATCAGTTCAGGCAAAGCACTATCAATGTTGGTTTCAAAGATTCTACTTGAATGTACGCGATGAAGTCTATAAAATTTCGATGCTCGAAGCTTCAGCATAGATATTCTATACCAGATATCAGCGTTACACATAAATAAATACATAACAAGTTTGTACATCAGTTCAGGCAAAGCACTATCAATGTTGTTTTCAAAGATTCTACTTGAATGTACGCTATGAAGTCTATAAAATTTCGATGCTCGAAGCTTCAGCATAGATATTCTATATCAGATATCAGCGTTACACATAAATAAATACATAACAAGTTTGTACATCAGTTCAGGCAAAGCACTATCAATGTTGGTTTCAAAGATTCTACTTGAATGTACGCGATGAAGTCTATAAAATTTCGATGCTCGAAGCTTCAGCATAGATATTCTATATCAGATATCAGCGTTACACATAAATAAATACATAACAAGTTTGTACATCAGTTCAGGCAAAGCACTATCAATGTTGGTTTCAAAGATTCTACTTGAATGTACGCGATGAAGTCTATAAAATTTCGATGCTCGAAGCTTCAGCATAGATATTCTATACCAGATATCAGCGTTACACATAAATAAATACATAACAAGTTTGTACATCAGTTCAGGCAAAGCACTATCAATGTTGGTTTCAAAGATTCTACTTGAATGTACACTATGAAGTCTATAAAATTTCGATGCTCGAAGCTTCAGCATAGATATTCTATATCAGATATCAGCGTTACACATAAATAAATACATAACAAGTTTGTACATCAGTTCAGGCAAAGCACTATCAATGTTGGTTTCAAAGATTCTACTTGAATGTACGCGATGATGTCTATAATATTTGGATGCTCGAAGCTTCGGCATAGGTATTTTATATCAGATATCAGCGTTACACATAAATAAATACATAACAAGTTTGTACATCAGTTCAGGCAAAGCACTATCAATGTTGGTTTCAAAGATTCTACTTGAATGTACGCTATGAAGTCTATAAAATTTCGATGCTCGAAGCTTCAGCATAGATATTCTATATCAGATATCAGCGTTACACATAAATAAATACATAACAAGTTTGTACATCAGTTCAGGCAAAGCACTATCAATGTTGGTTTCAAAGATTCTACTTGAATGTACGCGATGAAGTCTATAAAATTTCGATGCTCGAAGCTTCAGCATAGATATTCTATACCAGATATCAGCGTTACACATAAATAAATACATAACAAGTTTGTACATCAGTTCAGGCAAAGCACTATCAATGTTGGTTTCAAAGATTCTACTTGAATGTACACTATGAAGTCTATAAAATTTCGATGCTCGAAGCTTCAGCATAGATATTCTATATCAGATATCAGCGTTACACATAAATAAATACATAACAAGTTTGTACATCAGTTCAGACAAAGCACTATCAATGTTGGTTTCAAAGATTCTACTTGAATGTACGCGATGAAGTCTATAAAATTTCGATGCTCGAAGCTTCAGCATAGATATTCTATACCAGATATCAGCGTTACACATAAATAAATACATAACAAGTTTGTACATCAGTTCAGGCAAAGCACTATCAATGTTGGTTTCAAAGATTCTACTTGAATGTACGCTATGAAGTCTATAAAATTTCGATGCTCGAAGCTTCAGCATAGATATTCTATATCAGATATCAGCGTTACACATAAATAAATACATAACAAGTTTGTACATCAGTTCAGGCAAAGCACTATCAATGTTGGTTTCAAAGATTCTACTTGAATGTACGCGATGAAGTCTATAAAATTTCGATGCTCGAAGCTTCAGCATAGATATTCTATACCAGATATCAGCGTTACACATAAATAAATACATAACAAGTTTGTACATCAGTTCAGGCAAAGCACTATCAATGTTGGTTTCAAAGATTCTACTTGAATGTACGCGATGAAGTCTATAAAATTTCGATGCTCGAAGCTTCAGCATAGATATTCTATATCAGATATCAGCGTTACACATAAATAAATACATAACAAGTTTGTACATCAGTTCAGGCAAAGCACTATCAATGTTGGTTTCAAAGATTCTACTTGAATGTACGCGATGAAGTCTATAAAATTTCGATGCTCGAAGCTTCAGCATAGATATTCTATACCAGATATCAGCGTTACACATAAATAAATACATAACAAGTTTGTACATCAGTTCAGGCAAAGCACTATCAATGTTGGTTTCAAAGATTCTACTTGAATGTACACTATGAAGTCTATAAAATTTCGATGCTCGAAGCTTCAGCATAGATATTCTATATCAGATATCAGCGTTACACATAAATAAATACATAACAAGTTTGTACATCAGTTCAGGCAAAGCACTATCAATGTTGGTTTCAAAGATTCTACTTGAATGTACACTATGAAGTCTATAAAATTTCGATGCTCGAAGCTTCAGCATAGATATTCTATATCAGATATCAGCGTTACACATAAATAAATACATAACAAGTTTGTACATCAGTTCAGACAAAGCACTATCAATGTTGGTTTCAAAGATTCTACTTGAATGTACGCGATAAGGTGTATAAAATGTCGATGCTCGAAGCTTCAGCATAGATATTCTATATCAGATATCAGCGTTACACATAAATAAATACATAACAAGTTTGTACATCAGTTCAGGCAAAGCACTATCAATGTTGGTTTCAAAGATTCTACTTGAATGTACGCGATGAAGTCTATAAAATTTCGATGCTCGAAGCTTCAGCATAGATATTCTATATCAGATATCAGCGTTACACATAAATAAATACATAACAAGTTTGTACATCAGTTCAGGCAAAGCACTATCAATGTTGGTTTCAAAGATTCTACTTGAATGTACGCGATGAAGTCTATAAAATTTCGATGCTCGAAGCTTCAGCATAGATATTCTATATCAGATATCAGCGTTACACATAAATAAATACATAACAAGTTTGTACATCAGTTCAGGCAAAGCACTATCAATGTAGGTTTCAAAGATTCTATTTGAATGTACGCGATGAAGTCTATAAAATTTCGATGCTCGAAGCTTCAGCATAGATATTCTATATCAGATATCAGCGTTACACATAAATAAATACATAACAAGTTTGTACATCAGTTCAGGCAAAGCACTATCAATGTTGGTTTCAAAGATTCTACTTGAATGTACGCGATGAAGTCTATAAAATTTCGATGCTCGAAGCTTCAGCATAGATATTCTATACCAGATATCAGCGTTACACATAAATAAATACATAACAAGTTTGTACATCAGTTCAGGCAAAGCACTATCAATGTTGGTTTCAAAGATTCTACTTGAATGTACGCGATGAAGTCTATAAAATTTCGATGCTCGAAGCTTCAGCATAGATATTCTATATCAGATATCAGCGTTACACATAAATAAATACATAACAAGTTTGTACATCAGTTCAGGCAAAGCACTATCAATGTTGGTTTCAAAGATTCTACTTGAATGTACGCGATGAAGTCTATAAAATTTCGATGCTCGAAGCTTCAGCATAGATATTCTATATCAGATATCAGCGTTACACATAAATAAATACATAACAAGTTTGTACATCAGTTCAGGCAAAGCACTATCAATGTTGGTTTCAAAGATTCTACTTGAATGTACGCGATGAAGTCTATAAAATTTCGATGCTCGAAGCTTCAGCATAGATATTCTATATCAGATATCAGCGTTACACATAAATAAATACATAACAAGTTTGTACATCAGTTCAGGCAAAGCACTATCAATGTTGGTTTCAAAGATTCTACTTGAATGTACGCGATGAAGTCTATAAAATTTCGATGCTCGAAGCTTCAGCATAGATATTCTATATCAGATATCAGCGTTACACATAAATAAATACATAACAAGTTTGTACATCAGTTCAGGCAAAGCACTATCAATGTTGGTTTCAAAGATTCTACTTGAATGTACGCTATGAAGTCTATAAAATTTCGATGCTCGAAGCTTCAGCATAGATATTCTATATCAGATATCAGCGTTACACATAAATAAATACATAACAAGTTTGTACATCAGTTCAGGCAAAGCACTATCAATGTTGGTTTCAAAGATTCTACTTGAATGTACGCGATGATGTCTATAATATTTGGATGCTCGAAGCTTCGGCATAGATATTCTATATCAGATATCAGCGTTACACATAAATAAATACATAACAAGTTTGTACATCAGTTCAGGCAAAGCACTATCAATGTTGGTTTCAAAGATTCTACTTGAATGTACACTATGAAGTCTATAAAATTTCGATGCTCGAAGCTTCAGCATAGATATTCTATATCAGATATCAGCGTTACACATAAATAAATACATAACAAGTTTGTACATCAGTTCAGGCAAAGCACTATCAATGTTGGTTTCAAAGATTCTACTTGAATGTACGCGATAAGGTCTATAAAATGTCGATGCTCGAAGCTTCAGCATAGATATTCTATATCAGATATCAGCGTTACACATAAATAAATACATAACAAGTTTGTACATCAGTTCAGGCAAAGCACTATCAATGTTGGTTTCAAAGATTCTACTTGAATGTACGCGATGAAGTCTATAAAATTTCGATGCTCGAAGCTTCAGCATAGATATTCTATACCAGATATCAGCGTTACACATAAATAAATACATAACAAGTTTGTACATCAGTTCAGGCAAAGCACTATCAATGTTGGTTTCAAAGATTCTACTTGAATGTACACTATGAAGTCTATAAAATTTCGATGCTCGAAGCTTCAGCATACATATTCTATACCAGATATCAGCGTTACACATAAATAAATACATAACAAGTTTGTACATCAGTTCAGGCAAAGCACTATCAATGTTGGTTTCAAAGATTCTACTTGAATGTACGCGATGAAGTCTATAAAATTTCGATGCTCGAAGCTTCAGCATAGATATTCTATATCAGATATCAGCGTTACACATAAATAAATACATAACAAGTTTGTACATCAGTTCAGGCAAAGCACTATCAATGTTGGTTTCAAAGATTCTACTTGAATGTACGCGATGAAGTCTATAAAATTTCGATGCTCGAAGCTTCAGCATAGATATTCTATATCAGATATCAGCGTTACACATAAATAAATACATAACAAGTTTGTACATCAGTTCAGGCAAAGCACTATCAATGTTGGTTTCAAAGATTCTACTTGAATGTACGCGATGAAGTCTATAAAATTTCGATGCTCGAAGCTTCAGCATAGATATTCTATATCAGATATCAGCGTTACACATAAATAAATACATAACAAGTTTGTACATCAGTTCAGGCAAAGCACTATCAATGTTGGTTTCAAAGATTCTACTTGAATGTACGCGATGAAGTCTATAAAATTTCGATGCTCGAAGCTTCAGCATAGATATTCTATATCAGATATCAGCGTTACACATAAATAAATACATAACAAGTTTGTACATCAGTTCAGGCAAAGCACTATCAATGTTGGTTTCAAAGATTCTACTTGAATGTACGCTATGAAGTCTATAAAATTTCGATGCTCGAAGCTTCAGCATAGATATTCTATATCAGATATCAGCGTTACACATAAATAAATACATAACAAGTTTGTACATCAGTTCAGGCAAAGCACTATCAATGTTGGTTTCAAAGATTCTACTTGAATGTACGCGATGATGTCTATAATATTTGGATGCTCGAAGCTTCAGCATAGATATTCTATATCAGATATCAGCGTTACACATAAATAAATACATAACAAGTTTGTACATCAGTTCAGGCAAAGCACTATCAATGTTGGTTTCAAAGATTCTACTTGAATGTACACTATGAAGTCTATAAAATTTCGATGCTCGAAGCTTCAGCATAGATATTCTATATCAGATATCAGCGTTACACATAAATAAATACATAACAAGTTTGTACATCAGTTCAGGCAAAGCACTATCAATGTTGGTTTCAAAGATTCTACTTGAATGTACGCGATAAGGTCTATAAAATGTCGATGCTCGAAGCTTCAGCATAGATATTCTATATCAGATATCAGCGTTACACATAAATAAATACATAACAAGTTTGTACATCAGTTCAGGCAAAGCACTATCAATGTTGGTTTCAAAGATTCTACTTGAATGTACGCGATGAAGTCTATAAAATTTCGATGCTCGAAGCTTCAGCATAGATATTCTATACCAGATATCAGCGTTACACATAAATAAATACATAACAAGTTTGTACATCAGTTCAGGCAAAGCACTATCAATGTTGGTTTCAAAGATTCTACTTGAATGTACACTATGAAGTCTATAAAATTTCGATGCTCGAAGCTTCAGCATACATATTCTATATCAGATATCAGCGTTACACATAAATAAATACATAACAAGTTTGTACATCAGTTCAGACAAAGCACTATCAATGTTGGTTTCAAAGATTCTACTTGAATGTACGCGATAAGGTCTATAAAATGTCGATGCTCGAAGCTTCAGCATAGATATTCTATATCAGATATCAGCGTTACACATAAATAAATACATAACAAGTTTGTACATCAGTTCAGGCAAAGCACTATCAATGTTGGTTTCAAAGATTCTACTTGAATGTACGCTATGAAGTCTATAAAATTTCGATGCTCGAAGCTTCAGCATAGATATTCTATATCAGATATCAGCGTTACACATAAATAAATACATAACAAGTTTGTACATCAGTTCAGGCAAAGCACTATCAATGTTGGTTTCAAAGATTCTACTTGAATGTACGCGATGAAGTCTATAAAATTTCGATGCTCGAAGCTTCAGCATAGATATTCTATATCAGATATCAGCGTTACACATAAATAAATACATAACAAGTTTGTACATCAGTTCAGGCAAAGCACTATCAATGTTGGTTTCAAAGATTCTACTTGAATGTACGCGATGAAGTCTATAAAATTTCGATGCTCGAAGCTTCAGCATAGATATTCTATATCAGATATCAGCGTTACACATAAATAAATACATAACAAGTTTGTACATCAGTTCAGGCAAAGCACTATCAATGTTGGTTTCAAAGATTCTACTTGAATGTACGCGATGAAGTCTATAAAATTTCGATGCTCGAAGCTTCAGCATAGATATTCTATATCAGATATCAGCGTTACACATAAATAAATACATAACAAGTTTGTACATCAGTTCAGGCAAAGCACTATCAATGTTGGTTTCAAAGATTCTACTTGAATGTACGCGATGATGTCTATAATATTTGGATGCTCGAAGCTTCAGCATAGATATTCTATATCAGATATCAGCGTTACACATAAATAAATACATAACAAGTTTGTACATCAGTTCAGGCAAAGCACTATCAATGTTGGTTTCAAAGATTCTACTTGAATGTACACTATGAAGTCTATAAAATTTCGATGCTCGAAGCTTCAGCATAGATATTCTATATCAGATATCAGCGTTACACATAAATAAATACATAACAAGTTTGTACATCAGTTCAGGCAAAGCACTATCAATGTTGGTTTCAAAGATTCTACTTGAATGTACGCGATAAGGTCTATAAAATGTCGATGCTCGAAGCTTCAGCATAGATATTCTATATCAGATATCAGCGTTACACATAAATAAATACATAACAAGTTTGTACATCAGTTCAGGCAAAGCACTATCAATGTTGGTTTCAAAGATTCTACTTGAATGTACACTATGAAGTCTATAAAATTTCGATGCTCGAAGCTTCAGCATAGATATTCTATATCAGATATCAGCGTTACACATAAATAAATACATAACAAGTTTGTACATCAGTTCAGGCAAAGCACTATCAATGTTGGTTTCAAAGATTCTACTTGAATGTACGCGATAAGGTCTATAAAATGTCGATGCTCGAAGCTTCAGCATAGATATTCTATATCAGATATCAGCGTTACACATAAATAAATACATAACAAGTTTGTACATCAGTTCAGGCAAAGCACTATCAATGTTGGTTTCAAAGATTCTACTTGAATGTACGCGATGAAGTCTATAAAATTTCGATGCTCGAAGCTTCAGCATAGATATTCTATATCAGATATCTGCGTTACACATAAATAAATACATAACAAGTTTGTACATCAGTTCAGGCAAAGCACTATCAATGTTGGTTTCAAAGATTCTACTTGAATGTACGCTATGAAGTCTATAAAATTTCGATGCTCGAAGCTTCAGCATAGATATTCTATACCAGATATCAGCGTTACACATAAATAAATACATAACAAGTTTGTACATCAGTTCAGGCAAAGCACTATCAATGTTGGTTTCAAAGATTCTACTTGAATGTACACTATGAAGTCTATAAAATTTCGATGCTCGAAGCTTCAGCATACATATTCTATATCAGATATCAGCGTTACACATAAATAAATACATAACAAGTTTGTACATCAGTTCAGACAAAGCACTATCAATGTTGGTTTCAAAGATTCTACTTGAATGTACGCGATAAGGTCTATAAAATGTCGATGCTCGAAGCTTCAGCATAGATATTCTATATCAGATATCAGCGTTACACATAAATAAATACATAACAAGTTTGTACATCAGTTCAGGCAAAGCACTATCAATGTTGGTTTCAAAGATTCTACTTGAATGTACGCTATGAAGTCTATAAAATTTCGATGCTCGAAGCTTCAGCATAGATATTCTATATCAGATATCAGCGTTACACATAAATAAATACATAACAAGTTTGTACATCAGTTCAGGCAAAGCACTATCAATGTTGGTTTCAAAGATTCTACTTGAATGTACGCGATGAAGTCTATAAAATTTCGATGCTCGAAGCTTCAGCATAGATATTCTATATCAGATATCAGCGTTACACATAAATAAATACATAACAAGTTTGTACATCAGTTCAGGCAAAGCACTATCAATGTTGGTTTCAAAGATTCTACTTGAATGTACACTATGAAGTCTATAAAATTTCGATGCTCGAAGCTTCAGCATAGATATTCTATATCAGATATCAGCGTTACACATAAATAAATACATAACAAGTTTGTACATCAGTTCAGGCAAAGCACTATCAATGTTGGTTTCAAAGATTCTACTTGAATGTACGCGATAAGGTCTATAAAATGTCGATGCTCGAAGCTTCAGCATAGATATTCTATATCAGATATCAGCGTTACACATAAATAAATACATAACAAGTTTGTACATCAGTTCAGGCAAAGCACTATCAATGTTGGTTTCAAAGATTCTACTTGAATGTACGCGATGAAGTCTATAAAATTTCGATGCTCGAAGCTTCAGCATAGATATTCTATATCAGATATCTGCGTTACACATAAATAAATACATAACAAGTTTGTACATCAGTTCAGGCAAAGCACTATCAATGTTGGTTTCAAAGATTCTACTTGAATGTACGCTATGAAGTCTATAAAATTTCGATGCTCGAAGCTTCAGCATAGATATTCTATACCAGATATCAGCGTTACACATAAATAAATACATAACAAGTTTGTACATCAGTTCAGGCAAAGCACTATCAATGTTGGTTTCAAAGATTCTACTTGAATGTACACTATGAAGTCTATAAAATTTCGATGCTCGAAGCTTCAGCATAGATATTCTATATCAGATATCAGCGTTACACATAAATAAATACATAACAAGTTTGTACATCAGTTCAGACAAAGCACTATCAATGTTGGTTTCAAAGATTCTACTTGAATGTACGCGATAAGGTCTATAAAATGTCGATGCTCGAAGCTTCAGCATAGATATTCTATATCAGATATCAGCGTTACACATAAATAAATACATAACAAGTTTGTACATCAGTTCAGGCAAAGCACTATCAATGTTGGTTTCAAAGATTCTACTTGAATGTACGCGATGAAGTCTATAAAATTTCGATGCTCGAAGCTTCAGCATAGATATTCTATATCAGATATCAGCGTTACACATAAATAAATACATAACAAGTTTGTACATCAGTTCAGGCAAAGCACTATCAATGTTGGTTTCAAAGATTCTACTTGAATGTACGCGATGAAGTCTATAAAATTTCGATGCTCGAAGCTTCAGCATAGATATTCTATATCAGATATCAGCGTTACACATAAATAAATACATAACAAGTTTGTACATCAGTTCAGGCAAAGCACTATCAATGTTGGTTTCAAAGATTCTACTTGAATGTACGCGATGAAGTCTATAAAATTTCGATGCTCGAAGCTTCAGCATAGATATTCTATACCAGATATCAGCGTTACACATAAATAAATACATAACAAGTTTGTACATCAGTTCAGGCAAAGCACTATCAATGTTGTTTTCAAAGATTCTACTTGAATGTACGCTATGAAGTCTATAAAATTTCGATGCTCGAAGCTTCAGCATAGATATTCTATATCAGATATCAGCGTTACACATAAATAAATACATAACAAGTTTGTACATCAGTTCAGGCAAAGCACTATCAATGTTGGTTTCAAAGATTCTACTTGAATGTACGCGATGAAGTCTATAAAATTTCGATGCTCGAAGCTTCAGCATAGATATTCTATACCAGATATCAGCGTTACACATAAATAAATACATAACAAGTTTGTACATCAGTTCAGGCAAAGCACTATCAATGTTGGTTTCAAAGATTCTACTTGAATGTACACTATGAAGTCTATAAAATTTCGATGCTCGAAGCTTCAGCATAGATATTCTATATCAGATATCAGCGTTACACATAAATAAATACATAACAAGTTTGTACATCAGTTCAGGCAAAGCACTATCAATGTTGGTTTCAAAGATTCTACTTGAATGTACGCGATAAGGTCTATAAAATGTCGATGCTCGAAGCTTCAGCATAGATATTCTATATCAGATATCAGCGTTACACATAAATAAATACATAACAAGTTTGTACATCAGTTCAGGCAAAGCACTATCAATGTTGGTTTCAAAGATTCTACTTGAATGTACGCGATGATGTCTATAATATTTGGATGCTCGAAGCTTCAGCATAGATATTCTATATCAGATATCAGCGTTACACATAAATAAATACATAACAAGTTTGTACATCAGTTCAGGCAAAGCACTATCAATGTTGGTTTCAAAGATTCTACTTGAATGTACGCGATGAAGTCTATAAAATTTCGATGCTCGAAGCTTCAGCATAGATATTCTATATCAGATATCTGCGTTACACATAAATAAATACATAACAAGTTTGTACATCAGTTCAGGCAAAGCACTATCAATGTTGGTTTCAAAGATTCTACTTGAATGTACGCTATGAAGTCTATAAAATTTCGATGCTCGAAGCTTCAGCATAGATATTCTATACCAGATATCAGCGTTACACATAAATAAATACATAACAAGTTTGTACATCAGTTCAGGCAAAGCACTATCAATGTTGGTTTCAAAGATTCTACTTGAATGTACGCGATGAAGTCTATAAAATTTCGATGCTCGAAGCTTCAGCATAGATATTCTATATCAGATATCAGCGTTACACATAAATAAATACATAACAAGTTTGTACATCAGTTCAGGCAAAGCACTATCAATGTTGGTTTCAAAGATTCTACTTGAATGTACGCTATGAAGTCTATAAAATTTCGATGCTCGAAGCTTCAGCATAGATATTCTATATCAGATATCAGCGTTACACATAAATAAATACATAACAAGTTTGTACATCAGTTCAGGCAAAGCACTATCAATGTTGGTTTCAAAGATTCTACTTGAATGTACGCTATGAAGTCTATAAAATTTCGATGCTCGAAGCTTCAGCATAGATATTCTATATCAGATATCAGCGTTACACATAAATAAATACATAACAAGTTTGTACATCAGTTCAGGCAAAGCACTATCAATGTTGGTTTCAAAGATTCTACTTGAATGTACGCGATGAAGTCTATAAAATTTCGATGCTCAAAGCTTCAGCATAGATATTCTATACCAGATATCAGCGTTACACATAAATAAATACATAACAAGTTTGTACATCAGTTCAGGCAAAGCACTATCAATGTTGGTTTCAAAGATTCTACTTGAATGTACGCTATGAAGTCTATAAAATTTCGATGCTCGAAGCTTCAGCATAGATATTCTTTATCAGATATCAGCGTTACACATAAATAAATACATAACAAGTTTGTACATCAGTTCAGGCAAAGCACTATCAATGTTGGTTTCAAAGATTCTACTTGAATGTACGCTATGAAGTCTATAAAATTTCGATGCTCGAAGCTTCAGCATAGATATTCTATATCAGATATCAGCGTTACACATAAATAAATACATAACAAGTTTGTACATCAGTTCAGGCAAAGCACTATCAATGTTGGTTTCAAAGATTCTACTTGAATGTACGCGATGAAGTCTATAAAATTTCGATGCTCGAAGCTTCAGCATAGATATTCTATATCAGATATCAGCGTTACACATAAATAAATACATAACAAGTTTGTACATCAGTTCAGGCAAAGCACTATCAATGTTGGTTTCAAAGATTCTACTTGAATGTACGCTATGAAGTCTATAAAATTTCGATGCTCGAAGCTTCAGCATAGATATTCTATATCAGATATCAGCGTTACACATAAATAAATACATAACAAGTTTGTACATCAGTTCAGGCAAAGCACTATCAATGTTGGTTTCAAAGATTCTACTTGAATGTACGCTATGAAGTCTATAAAATTTCGATGCTCGAAGCTTCAGCATAGATATTCTTTATCAGATATCAGCGTTACACATAAATAAATACATAACAAGTTTGTACATCAGTTCAGGCAAAGCACTATCAATGTTGGTTTCAAAGATTCTACTTGAATGTACGCTATGAAGTCTATAAAATTTCGATGCTCGAAGCTTCAGCATAGATATTCTTTATCAGATATCAGCGTTACACATAAATAAATACATAACAAGTTTGTACATCAGTTCAGGCAAAGCACTATCAATGTTGGTTTCAAAGATTCTACTTGAATGTACGCTATGAAGTCTATAAAATTTCGATGCTCGAAGCTTCAGCATAGATATTCTATATCAGATATCAGCGTTACACATAAATAAATACATAACAAGTTTGTACATCAGTTCAGGCAAAGCACTATCAATGTTGGTTTCAAAGATTCTACTTGAATGTACGCGATGAAGTCTATAAAATTTCGATGCTCGAAGCTTCAGCATAGATATTCTATATCAGATATCAGCGTTACACATAAATAAATACATAACAAGTTTGTACATCAGTTCAGGCAAAGCACTATCAATGTTGGTTTCAAAGATTCTACTTGAATGTACGCGATGAAGTCTATAAAATTTCGATGCTCGAAGCTTCAGCATAGATATTCTATATCAGATATCAGCGTTACACATAAATAAATACATAACAAGTTTGTACATCAGTTCAGGCAAAGCACTATCAATGTTGGTTTCAAAGATTCTACTTGAATGTACGCGATGAAGTCTATAAAATTTCGATGCTCGAAGCTTCAGCATAGATATTCTATATCAGATATCAGCGTTACACATAAATAAATACATAACAAGTTTGTACATCAGTTCAGGCAAAGCACTATCAATGTTGGTTTCAAAGATTCTACTTGAATGTACGCGATGAAGTCTATAAAATTTCGATGCTCGAAGCTTCAGCATAGATATTCTATATCAGATATCAGCATTACACATAAATAAATACATAACAAGTTTGTACATCAGTTCAGGCAAAGCACTATCAATGTTGGTTTCAAAGATTCTACTTGAATGTACGCGATGAAGTCTATAAAATTTCGATGCTCGAAGCTTCAGCATAGATATTCTATATCAGATATCAGCGTTACACATAAATAAATACATAACAAGTTTGTACATCAGTTCAGGCAAAGCACTATCAATGTTGGTTTCAAAGATTCTACTTGAATGTACGCGATGAAGTCTATAAAATTTCGATGCTCGAAGCTTCAGCATAGATATTCTATATCAGATATCAGCGTTACACATAAATAAATACATAACAAGTTTGTACATCAGTTCAGGCAAAGCACTATCAATGTTGGTTTCAAAGATTCTACTTGAATGTACGCGATGAAGTCTATAAAATTTCGATGCTCGAAGCTTCAGCATAGATATTCTATATCAGATATCAGCGTTACACATAAATAAATACATAACAAGTTTGTACATCAGTTCAGGCAAAGCACTATCAATGTTGGTTTCAAAGATTCTACTTGAATGTACGCGATGAAGTCTATAAAATTTCGATGCTCGAAGCTTCAGCATAGATATTCTATACCAGATATCAGCGTTACACATAAATAAATACATAACAAGTTTGTACATCAGTTCAGGCAAAGCACTATCAATGTTGTTTTCAAAGATTCTACTTGAATGTACGCTATGAAGTCTATAAAATTTCGATGCTCGAAGCTTCAGCATAGATATTCTATATCAGATATCAGCGTTACACATAAATAAATACATAACAAGTTTGTACATCAGTTCAGGCAAAGCACTATCAATGTTGGTTTCAAAGATTCTACTTGAATGTACGCGATGAAGTCTATAAAATTTCGATGCTCGAAGCTTCAGCATAGATATTCTATACCAGATATCAGCGTTACACATAAATAAATACATAACAAGTTTGTACATCAGTTCAGGCAAAGCACTATCAATGTTGGTTTCAAAGATTCTACTTGAATGTACACTATGAAGTCTATAAAATTTCGATGCTCGAAGCTTCAGCATAGATATTCTATATCAGATATCAGCGTTACACATAAATAAATACATAACAAGTTTGTACATCAGTTCAGGCAAAGCACTATCAATGTTGGTTTCAAAGATTCTACTTGAATGTACGCGATAAGGTCTATAAAATGTCGATGCTCGAAGCTTCAGCATAGATATTCTATATCAGATATCAGCGTTACACATAAATAAATACATAACAAGTTTGTACATCAGTTCAGGCAAAGCACTATCAATGTTGGTTTCAAAGATTCTACTTGAATGTACGCGATGATGTCTATAATATTTGGATGCTCGAAGCTTCAGCATAGATATTCTATATCAGATATCAGCGTTACACATAAATAAATACATAACAAGTTTGTACATCAGTTCAGGCAAAGCACTATCAATGTTGGTTTCAAAGATTCTACTTGAATGTACGCGATGAAGTCTATAAAATTTCGATGCTCGAAGCTTCAGCATAGATATTCTATATCAGATATCTGCGTTACACATAAATAAATACATAACAAGTTTGTACATCAGTTCAGGCAAAGCACTATCAATGTTGGTTTCAAAGATTCTACTTGAATGTACGCTATGAAGTCTATAAAATTTCGATGCTCGAAGCTTCAGCATAGATATTCTATACCAGATATCAGCGTTACACATAAATAAATACATAACAAGTTTGTACATCAGTTCAGGCAAAGCACTATCAATGTTGGTTTCAAAGATTCTACTTGAATGTACGCGATGAAGTCTATAAAATTTCGATGCTCGAAGCTTCAGCATAGATATTCTATATCAGATATCAGCGTTACACATAAATAAATACATAACAAGTTTGTACATCAGTTCAGGCAAAGCACTATCAATGTTGGTTTCAAAGATTCTACTTGAATGTACGCTATGAAGTCTATAAAATTTCGATGCTCGAAGCTTCAGCATAGATATTCTATATCAGATATCAGCGTTACACATAAATAAATACATAACAAGTTTGTACATCAGTTCAGGCAAAGCACTATCAATGTTGGTTTCAAAGATTCTACTTGAATGTACGCTATGAAGTCTATAATATTTCGATGCTCGAAGCTTCAGCATAGATATTCTATATCAGATATCAGCGTTACACATAAATAAATACATAACAAGTTTGTACATCAGTTCAGGCAAAGCACTATCAATGTTGGTTTCAAAGATTCTACTTGAATGTACGCTATGAAGTCCATAAAATTTCGATGCTCGAAGCTTCAGCATAGATATTCTATACCAGATATCAGCGTTACACATAAATAAATACATAACAAGTTTGTACATCAGTTCAGGCAAAGCACTATCAATGTTGGTTTCAAAGATTCTACTTGAATGTACACTATGAAGTCTATAAAATTTCGATGCTCGAAGCTTCAGCATAGATATTCTATACCAGATATCAGCGTTACACATAAATAAATACATAACAAGTTTGTACATCAGTTCAGGCAAAGCACTATCAATGTTGGTTTCAAAGATTCTACTTGAATGTACGCGATGATGTCTATAATATTTGGATGCTCGAAGCTTCGGCATAGGTTGTTTATATCAGATATCAGCGTTACACATAAATAAATACATAACAAGTTTGTACATCAGTTCAGGCAAAGCACTATCAATGTTGGTTTCAAAGATTCTACTTGAATGTACGCTATGAAGTCTATAAAATTTCGATGCTCGAAGCTTCAGCATAGATATTCTATATCAGATATCAGCGTTACACATAAATAAATACATAACAAGTTTGTACATCAGTTCAGGCAAAGCACTATCAATGTTGGTTTCAAAGATTCTACTTGAATGTACGCGATGAAGTCTATAAAATTTCGATGCTCGAAGCTTCAGCATAGATATTCTATACCAGATATCAGCGTTACACATAAATAAATACATAACAAGTTTGTACATCAGTTCAGGCAAAGCACTATCAATGTTGGTTTCAAAGATTCTACTTGAATGTACGCGATGAAGTCTATAAAATTTCGATGCTCGAAGCTTCAGCATAGATATTCTATACCAAATATCAGCGTTACACATAAATAAATACATAACAAGTTTGTACATCAGTTCAGGCAAAGCACTATCAATGTTGGTTTCAAAGATTCTACTTGAATGTACACTATGAAGTCTATAAAATTTCGATGCTCGAAGCTTCAGCATAGATATTCTATACCAGATATCAGCGTTACACATAAATAAATACATAACAAGTTTGTACATCAGTTCAGGCAAAGCACTATCAATGTTGGTTTCAAAGATTCTACTTGAATGTACGCTATGAAGTCTATAAAATTTCGATGCTCGAAGCTTCAGCATAGATATTCTATACCAGATATCAGCGTTACACATAAATAAATACATAACAAGTTTGTACATCAGTTCAGGCAAAGCACTATCAATGTTGGTTTCAAAGATTCTACTTGAATGTACACTATGAAGTCTATAAAATTTCGATGCTCGAAGCTTCAGCATAGATATTCTATATCAGATATCAGCGTTACACATAAATAAATACATAACGAGTTTGTACATCAGTTCAGACAAAGCACTATCAATGTTGGTTTCAAAGATTCTACTTGAATGTACGCGATGAAGTCTATAAAATTTCGATGCTCGAAGCTTCAGCATAGATATTCTATACCAGATATCAGCGTTACACATAAATAAATACATAACAAGTTTGTACATCAGTTCAGGCAAAGCACTATCAATGTTGGTTTCAAAGATTCTACTTGAATGTACGCGATGATGTCTATAATATTTGGATGCTCGAAGCTTCGGCATAGGTTGTTTATATCAGATATCAGCGTTACACATAAATAAATACATAACAAGTTTGTACATCAGTTCAGGCAAAGCACTATCAATGTTGGTTTCAAAGATTCTACTTGAATGTACGCTATGAAGTCTATAAAATTTCGATGCTCGAAGCTTCAGCATAGATATTCTATATCAGATATCAGCGTTACACATAAATAAATACATAACAAGTTTGTACATCAGTTCAGGCAAAGCACTATCAATGTTGGTTTCAAAGATTCTACTTGAATGTACACTATGAAGTCTATAAAATTTCGATGCTCGAAGCTTCAGCATAGATATTCTATATCAGATATCAGCGTTACACATAAATAAATACATAACAAGTTTGTACATCAGTTCAGGCAAAGCACTATCAATGTTGGTTTCAAAGATTCTACTTGAATGTACACTATGAAGTCTATAAAATTTCGATGCTCGAAGCTTCAGCATAGATATTCTATACCAGATATCAGCGTTACACATAAATAAATACATAACAAGTTTGTACATCAGTTCAGGCAAAGCACTATCAATGTTGGTTTCAAAGATTCTACTTGAATGTACGCGATGATGTCTATAATATTTGGATGCTCGAAGCTTCGGCATAGGTTGTTTATATCAGATATCAGCGTTACACATAAATAAATACATAACAAGTTTGTACATCAGTTCAGGCAAAGCACTATCAATGTTGGTTTCAAAGATTCTACTTGAATGTACGCTATGAAGTCTATAAAATTTCGATGCTCGAAGCTTCAGCATAGATATTCTATACCAGATATCAGCGTTACACATAAATAAATACATAACAAGTTTGTACATCAGTTCAGGCAAAGCACTATCAATGTTGGTTTCAAAGATTCTACTTGAATGTACACTATGAAGTCTATAAAATTTCGATGCTCGAAGCTTCAGCATAGATATTCTATACCAGATATCAGCGTTACACATAAATAAATACATAACAAGTTTGTACATCAGTTCAGGCAACGCACTATCAATGTTGGTTTCAAAGATTCTACTTGAATGTACGCGATGATGTCTATAATATTTGGATGCTCGAAGCTTCGGCATAGGTTGTTTATATCAGATATCAGCGTTACACATAAATAAATACATAACAAGTTTGTACATCAGTTCAGGCAAAGCACTATCAATGTTGGTTTCAAAGATTCTACTTGAATGTACGCTATGAAGTCTATAAAATTTCGATGCTCGAAGCTTCAGCATAGATATTCTATATCAGATATCAGCGTTACACATAAATAAATACATAACAAGTTTGTACATCAGTTCAGGCAAAGCACTATCAATGTTGGTTTCAAAGATTCTACTTGAATGTACGCGATGAAGTCTATAAAATTTCGATGCTCGAAGCTTCAGCATAGATATTCTATACCAGATATCAGCGTTACACATAAATAAATACATAACAAGTTTGTACATCAGTTCAGGCAAAGCACTATCAATGTTGGTTTCAAAGATTCTACTTGAATGTACGCGATGAAGTCTATAAAATTTCGATGCTCGAAGCTTCAGCATAGATATTCTATACCAAATATCAGCGTTACACATAAATAAATACATAACAAGTTTGTACATCAGTTCAGGCAAAGCACTATCAATGTTGGTTTCAAAGATTCTACTTGAATGTACACTATGAAGTCTATAAAATTTCGATGCTCGAAGCTTCAGCATAGATATTCTATACCAGATATCAGCGTTACACATAAATAAATACATAACAAGTTTGTACATCAGTTCAGGCAAAGCACTATCAATGTTGGTTTCAAAGATTCTACTTGAATGTACGCTATGAAGTCTATAAAATTTCGATGCTCGAAGCTTCAGCATAGATATTCTATACCAGATATCAGCGTTACACATAAATAAATACATAACAAGTTTGTACATCAGTTCAGGCAAAGCACTATCAATGTTGGTTTCAAAGATTCTACTTGAATGTACACTATGAAGTCTATAAAATTTCGATGCTCGAAGCTTCAGCATAGATATTCTATATCAGATATCAGCGTTACACATAAATAAATACATAACGAGTTTGTACATCAGTTCAGACAAAGCACTATCAATGTTGGTTTCAAAGATTCTACTTGAATGTACGCGATGAAGTCTATAAAATTTCGATGCTCGAAGCTTCAGCATAGATATTCTATACCAGATATCAGCGTTACACATAAATAAATACATAACAAGTTTGTACATCAGTTCAGGCAAAGCACTATCAATGTTGGTTTCAAAGATTCTACTTGAATGTACGCTATGAAGTCTATAATATTTCGATGCTCGAAGCTTCAGCATAGATATTCTATATCAGATATCAGCGTTACACATAAATAAATACATAACAAGTTTGTACATCAGTTCAGGCAAAGCACTATCAATGTTGGTTTCAAAGATTCTACTTGAATGTACACTATGAAGTCTATAAAATTTCGATGCTCGAAGCTTCAGCATAGATATTCTATATCAGATATCAGCGTTACACATAAATAAATACATAACAAGTTTGTACATCAGTTCAGGCAAAGCACTATCAATGTTGGTTTCAAAGATTCTACTTGAATGTACACTATGAAGTCTATAAAATTTCGATGCTCGAAGCTTCAGCATAGATATTCTATACCAGATATCAGCGTTACACATAAATAAATACATAACAAGTTTGTACATCAGTTCAGGCAAAGCACTATCAATGTTGGTTTCAAAGATTCTACTTGAATGTACGCGATGATGTCTATAATATTTGGATGCTCGAAGCTTCGGCATAGGTTGTTTATATCAGATATCAGCGTTACACATAAATAAATACATAACAAGTTTGTACATCAGTTCAGGCAAAGCACTATCAATGTTGGTTTCAAAGATTCTACTTGAATGTACGCTATGAAGTCTATAAAATTTCGATGCTCGAAGCTTCAGCATAGATATTCTATATCAGATATCAGCGTTACACATAAATAAATACATAACAAGTTTGTACATCAGTTCAGGCAAAGCACTATCAATGTTGGTTTCAAAGATTCTACTTGAATGTACGCGATGAAGTCTATAAAATTTCGATGCTCGAAGCTTCAGCATAGATATTCTATACCAGATATCAGCGTTACACATAAATAAATACATAACAAGTTTGTACATCAGTTCAGGCAAAGCACTATCAATGTTGGTTTCAAAGATTCTACTTGAATGTACGCGATGAAGTCTATAAAATTTCGATGCTCGAAGCTTCAGCATAGATATTCTATATCAGATATCAGCGTTACACATAAATAAATACATAACAAGTTTGTACATCAGTTCAGGAAAAGCACTATCAATGTTGGTTTCAAAGATTCTACTTGAATGTACGCTATGAAGTCTATAAAATTTCGATGCTCGAAGCTTCAGCATAGATATTCTATATCAGATATCAGCGTTACACATAAATAAATACATAACAAGTTTGTACATCAGTTCAGGCAAAGCACTATCAATGTTGGTTTCAAAGATTCTACTTGAATGTACGCGATGAAGTCTATAAAATTTCGATGCTCGAAGCTTCAGCATAGATATTCTATATCAGATATCAGCGTTACACATAAATAAATACATAACAAGTTTGTACATCAGTTCAGGCAAAGCACTATCAATGTTGGTTTCAAAGATTCTACTTGAATGTACGCGATGAAGTCTATAAAATTTCGATGCTCGAAGCTTCAGCATAGATATTCTATACCAGATATCAGCGTTACACATAAATAAATACATAACAAGTTTGTACATCAGTTCAGGCAAAGCACTATCAATGTTGGTTTCAAAGATTCTACTTGAATGTACGCTATGAAGTCTATAAAATTTCGATGCTCGAAGCTTCAGCATAGATATTCTATATCAGATATCAGCGTTACACATAAATAAATACATAACAAGTTTGTACATCAGTTCAGGCAAAGCACTATCAATGTTGGTTTCAAAGATTCTACTTGAATGTACGCTATGAAGTCTATAAAATTTCGATGCTCGAAGCTTCAGCATAGATATTCTATATCAGATATCAGCGTTACACATAAATAAATACATAACAAGTTTGTACATCAGTTCAGGCAAAGCACTATCAATGTTGGTTTCAAAGATTCTACTTGAATGTACGCGATGAAGTCTATAAAATTTCGATGCTCAAAGCTTCAGCATAGATATTCTATACCAGATATCAGCGTTACACATAAATAAATACATAACAAGTTTGTACATCAGTTCAGGCAAAGCACTATCAATGTTGGTTTCAAAGATTCTACTTGAATGTACACTATGAAGTCTATAAAATTTCGATGCTCGAAGCTTCAGCATAGATATTCTATATCAGATATCAGCGTTACACATAAATAAATACATAACAAGTTTGTACATCAGTTCAGGCAAAGCACTATCAATGTTGGTTTCAAAGATTCTACTTGAATGTACGCGATAAGGTCTATAAAATGTCGATGCTCGAAGCTTCAGCATAGATATTCTATATCAGATATCAGCGTTACACATAAATAAATACATAACGAGTTTGTACATCAGTTCAGACAAAGCACTATCAATGTTGGTTTCAAAGATTCTACTTGAATGTACGCGATGAAGTCTATAAAATTTCGATGCTCGAAGCTTCAGCATAGATATTCTATACCAGATATCAGCGTTACACATAAATAAATACATAACAAGTTTGTACATCAGTTTAGGCAAAGCACTATCAATGTTGGTTTCAAAGATTCTACTTGAATGTACGCGATGATGTCTATAATATTTGGATGCTCGAAGCTTCGGCATAGGTTGTTTATATCAGATATCAGCGTTACACATAAATAAATACATAACAAGTTTGTACATCAGTTCAGGCAAAGCACTATCAATGTTGGTTTCAAAGATTCTACTTGAATGTACGCTATGAAGTCTATAAAATTTCGATGCTCGAAGCTTCAGCATAGATATTCTATATCAGATATCAGCGTTACACATAAATAAATACATAACAAGTTTGTACATCAGTTCAGGCAAAGCACTATCAATGTTGGTTTCAAAGATTCTACTTGAATGTACGCGATGAAGTCTATAAAATTTCGATGCTCGAAGCTTCAGCATAGATATTCTATACCAGATATCAGCGTTACACATAAATAAATACATAACAAGTTTGTACATCAGTTCAGGCAAAGCACTATCAATGTTGGTTTCAAAGATTCTACTTGAATGTACGCGATGAAGTCTATAAAATTTCGATGCTCGAAGCTTCAGCATAGATATTCTATACCAAATATCAGCGTTACACATAAATAAATACATAACAAGTTTGTACATCAGTTCAGACAAAGCACTATCAATGTTGGTTTCAAAGATTCTACTTGAATGTACACTATGAAGTCTATAAAATTTCGATGCTCGAAGCTTCAGCATAGATATTCTATACCAGATATCAGCGTTACACATAAATAAATACATAACAAGTTTGTACATCAGTTCAGGCAAAGCACTATCAATGTTGGTTTCAAAGATTCTACTTGAATGTACGCTATGAAGTCTATAAAATTTCGATGCTCGAAGCTTAAGCATAGATATTCTATACCAGATATCAGCGTTACACATAAATAAATACATAACAAGTTTGTACATCAGTTCAGGCAAAGCACTATCAATGTTGGTTTCAAAGATTCTACTTGAATGTACACTATGAAGTCTATAAAATTTCGATGCTCGAAGCTTCAGCATAGATATTCTATATCAGATATCAGCGTTACACATAAATAAATACATAACGAGTTTGTACATCAGTTCAGACAAAGCACTATCAATGTTGGTTTCAAAGATTCTACTTGAATGTACGCGATGAAGTCTATAAAATTTCGATGCTCGAAGCTTCAGCATAGATATTCTATACCAGATATCAGCGTTACACATAAATAAATACATAACAAGTTTGTACATCAGTTCAGGCAAAGCACTATCAATGTTGGTTTCAAAGATTCTACTTGAATGTACGCTATGAAGTCTATAATATTTCGATGCTCGAAGCTTCAGCATAGATATTCTATATCAGATATCAGCGTTACACATAAATAAATACATAACAAGTTTGTACATCAGTTCAGGCAAAGCACTATCAATGTTGGTTTCAAAGATTCTACTTGAATGTACGCTATGAAGTCTATAAAATTTCGATGCTCGAAGCTTCAGCATAGATATTCTATACCAGATATCAGCGTTACACATAAATAAATACATAACAAGTTTGTACATCAGTTCAGGCAAAGCACTATCAATGTTGGTTTCAAAGATTCTACTTGAATGTACACTATGAAGTCTATAAAATTTCGATGCTCGAAGCTTCAGCATAGATATTCTATACCAGATATCAGCGTTACACATAAATAAATACATAACAAGTTTGTACATCAGTTCAGGCAAAGCACTATCAATGTTGGTTTCAAAGATTCTACTTGAATGTACGCGATGATGTCTATAATATTTGGATGCTCGAAGCTTCGGCATAGGTTGTTTATATCAGATATCAGCGTTACACATAAATAAATACATAACAAGTTTGTACATCAGTTCAGGCAAAGCACTATCAATGTTGGTTTCAAAGATTCTACTTGAATGTACGCGATGAAGTCTATAAAATTTCGATGCTCGAAGCTTCAGCATAGATATTCTATACCAGATATCAGCGTTACACATAAATAAATACATAACAAGTTTGTACATCAGTTCAGGCAAAGCACTATCAATGTTGGTTTCAAAGATTCTACTTGAATGTACGCTATGAAGTCTATAATATTTCGATGCTCGAAGCTTCAGCATAGATATTCTATATCAGATATCAGCGTTACACATAAATAAATACATAACAAGTTTGTACATCAGTTCAGGCAAAGCACTATCAATGTTGGTTTCAAAGATTCTACTTGAATGTACACTATGAAGTCTATAAAATTTCGATGCTCGAAGCTTCAGCATAGATATTCTATATCAGATATCAGCGTTACACATAAATAAATACATAACAAGTTTGTACATCAGTTCAGGCAAAGCACTATCAATGTTGGTTTCAAAGATTCTACTTGAATGTACACTATGAAGTCTATAAAATTTCGATGCTCGAAGCTTCAGCATAGATATTCTATACCAGATATCAGCGTTACACATAAATAAATACATAACAAGTTTGTACATCAGTTCAGGCAACGCACTATCAATGTTGGTTTCAAAGATTCTACTTGAATGTACGCGATGATGTCTATAATATTTGGATGCTCGAAGCTTCGGCATAGGTTGTTTATATCAGATATCAGCGTTACACATAAATAAATACATAACAAGTTTGTACATCAGTTCAGGCAAAGCACTATCAATGTTGGTTTCAAAGATTCTACTTGAATGTACGCTATGAAGTCTATAAAATTTCGATGCTCGAAGCTTCAGCATAGATATTCTATATCAGATATCAGCGTTACACATAAATAAATACATAACAAGTTTGTACATCAGTTCAGGCAAAGCACTATCAATGTTGGTTTCAAAGATTCTACTTGAATGTACGCGATGAAGTCTATAAAATTTCGATGCTCGAAGCTTCAGCATAGATATTCTATACCAGATATCAGCGTTACACATAAATAAATACATAACAAGTTTGTACATCAGTTCAGGCAAAGCACTATCAATGTTGGTTTCAAAGATTCTACTTGAATGTACGCGATGAAGTCTATAAAATTTCGATGCTCGAAGCTTCAGCATAGATATTCTATATCAGATATCAGCGTTACACATAAATAAATACATAACAAGTTTGTACATCAGTTCAGGCAAAGCACTATCAATGTTGGTTTCAAAGATTCTACTTGAATGTACGCTATGAAGTCTATAAAATTTCGATGCTCGAAGCTTTCAGCATAGATATTCTATATCAGATATCAGCGTTACACATAAATAAATACATAACAAGTTTGTACATCAGTTCAGGCAAAGCACTATCAATGTTGGTTTCAAAGATTCTACTTGAATGTACGCGATGAAGTCTATAAAATTTCGATGCTCGAAGCTTCAGCATAGATATTCTATATCAGATATCAGCGTTACACATAAATAAATACATAACAAGTTTGTACATCAGTTCAGGCAAAGCACTATCAATGTTGGTTTCAAAGATTCTACTTGAATGTACGCGATGAAGTCTATAAAATTTCGATGCTCGAAGCTTCAGCATAGATATTCTATACCAGATATCAGCGTTACACATAAATAAATACATAACAAGTTTGTACATCAGTTCAGGCAAAGCACTATCAATGTTGGTTTCAAAGATTCTACTTGAATGTACGCTATGAAGTCTATAAAATTTCGATGCTCGAAGCTTCAGCATAGATATTCTATATCAGATATCAGCGTTACACATAAATAAATACATAACAAGTTTGTACATCAGTTCAGGCAAAGCACTATCAATGTTGGTTTCAAAGATTCTACTTGAATGTACGCTATGAAGTCTATAAAATTTCGATGCTCGAAGCTTCAGCATAGATATTCTATATCAGATATCAGCGTTACACATAAATAAATACATAACAAGTTTGTACATCAGTTCAGGCAAAGCACTATCAATGTTGGTTTCAAAGATTCTACTTGAATGTACGCGATGAAGTCTATAAAATTTCGATGCTCAAAGCTTCAGCATAGATATTCTATACCAGATATCAGCGTTACACATAAATAAATACATAACAAGTTTGTACATCAGTTCAGGCAAAGCACTATCAATGTTGGTTTCAAAGATTCTACTTGAATGTACACTATGAAGTCTATAAAATTTCGATGCTCGAAGCTTCAGCATAGATATTCTATATCAGATATCAGCGTTACACATAAATAAATACATAACAAGTTTGTACATCAGTTCAGGCAAAGCACTATCAATGTTGGTTTCAAAGATTCTACTTGAATGTACGCGATAAGGTCTATAAAATGTCGATGCTCGAAGCTTCAGCATAGATATTCTATATCAGATATCAGCGTTACACATAAATAAATACATAACGAGTTTGTACATCAGTTCAGACAAAGCACTATCAATGTTGGTTTCAAAGATTCTACTTGAATGTACGCGATGAAGTCTATAAAATTTCGATGCTCGAAGCTTCAGCATAGATATTCTATACCAGATATCAGCGTTACACATAAATAAATACATAACAAGTTTGTACATCAGTTTAGGCAAAGCACTATCAATGTTGGTTTCAAAGATTCTACTTGAATGTACGCGATGATGTCTATAATATTTGGATGCTCGAAGCTTCGGCATAGGTTGTTTATATCAGATATCAGCGTTACACATAAATAAATACATAACAAGTTTGTACATCAGTTCAGGCAAAGCACTATCAATGTTGGTTTCAAAGATTCTACTTGAATGTACGCTATGAAGTCTATAAAATTTCGATGCTCGAAGCTTCAGCATAGATATTCTATATCAGATATCAGCGTTACACATAAATAAATACATAACAAGTTTGTACATCAGTTCAGGCAAAGCACTATCAATGTTGGTTTCAAAGATTCTACTTGAATGTACGCGATGAAGTCTATAAAATTTCGATGCTCGAAGCTTCAGCATAGATATTCTATACCAGATATCAGCGTTACACATAAATAAATACATAACAAGTTTGTACATCAGTTCAGGCAAAGCACTATCAATGTTGGTTTCAAAGATTCTACTTGAATGTACGCGATGAAGTCTATAAAATTTCGATGCTCGAAGCTTCAGCATAGATATTCTATACCAAATATCAGCGTTACACATAAATAAATACATAACAAGTTTGTACATCAGTTCAGACAAAGCACTATCAATGTTGGTTTCAAAGATTCTACTTGAATGTACACTATGAAGTCTATAAAATTTCGATGCTCGAAGCTTCAGCATAGATATTCTATACCAGATATCAGCGTTACACATAAATAAATACATAACAAGTTTGTACATCAGTTCAGGCAAAGCACTATCAATGTTGGTTTCAAAGATTCTACTTGAATGTACGCTATGAAGTCTATAAAATTTCGATGCTCGAAGCTTAAGCATAGATATTCTATACCAGATATCAGCGTTACACATAAATAAATACATAACAAGTTTGTACATCAGTTCAGGCAAAGCACTATCAATGTTGGTTTCAAAGATTCTACTTGAATGTACACTATGAAGTCTATAAAATTTCGATGCTCGAAGCTTCAGCATAGATATTCTATATCAGATATCAGCGTTACACATAAATAAATACATAACGAGTTTGTACATCAGTTCAGACAAAGCACTATCAATGTTGGTTTCAAAGATTCTACTTGAATGTACGCGATGAAGTCTATAAAATTTCGATGCTCGAAGCTTCAGCATAGATATTCTATACCAGATATCAGCGTTACACATAAATAAATACATAACAAGTTTGTACATCAGTTCAGGCAAAGCACTATCAATGTTGGTTTCAAAGATTCTACTTGAATGTACGCTATGAAGTCTATAATATTTCGATGCTCGAAGCTTCAGCATAGATATTCTATATCAGATATCAGCGTTACACATAAATAAATACATAACAAGTTTGTACATCAGTTCAGGCAAAGCACTATCAATGTTGGTTTCAAAGATTCTACTTGAATGTACGCTATGAAGTCTATAAAATTTCGATGCTCGAAGCTTCAGCATAGATATTCTATACCAGATATCAGCGTTACACATAAATAAATACATAACAAGTTTGTACATCAGTTCAGGCAAAGCACTATCAATGTTGGTTTCAAAGATTCTACTTGAATGTACACTATGAAGTCTATAAAATTTCGATGCTCGAAGCTTCAGCATAGATATTCTATATCAGATATCAGCGTTACACATAAATAAATACATAACAAGTTTGTACATCAGTTCAGGCAAAGCACTATCAATGTTGGTTTCAAAGATTCTACTTGAATGTACACTATGAAGTCTATAAAATTTCGATGCTCGAAGCTTCAGCATAGATATTCTATACCAGATATCAGCGTTACACATAAATAAATACATAACAAGTTTGTACATCAGTTCAGGCAAAGCACTATCAATGTTGGTTTCAAAGATTCTACTTGAATGTACGCGATGATGTCTATAATATTTGGATGCTCGAAGCTTCGGCATAGGTTGTTTATATCAGATATCAGCGTTACACATAAATAAATACATAACAAGTTTGTACATCAGTTCAGGCAAAGCACTATCAATGTTGGTTTCAAAGATTCTACTTGAATGTACGCTATGAAGTCTATAATATTTCGATGCTCGAAGCTTCAGCATAGATATTCTATATCAGATATCAGCGTTACACATAAATAAATACATAACAAGTTTGTACATCAGTTCAGGCAAAGCACTATCAATGTTGGTTTCAAAGATTCTACTTGAATGTACGCTATGAAGTCTATAAAATTTCGATGCTCGAAGCTTCAGCATAGATATTCTATACCAGATATCAGCGTTACACATAAATAAATACATAACAAGTTTGTACATCAGTTCAGGCAAAGCACTATCAATGTTGGTTTCAAAGATTCTACTTGAATGTACACTATGAAGTCTATAAAATTTCGATGCTCGAAGCTTCAGCATAGATATTCTATACCAGATATCAGCGTTACACATAAATAAATACATAACAAGTTTGTACATCAGTTCAGGCAACGCACTATCAATGTTGGTTTCAAAGATTCTACTTGAATGTACGCGATGATGTCTATAATATTTGGATGCTCGAAGCTTCGGCATAGGTTGTTTATATCAGATATCAGCGTTACACATAAATAAATACATAACAAGTTTGTACATCAGTTCAGGCAAAGCACTATCAATGTTGGTTTCAAAGATTCTACTTGAATGTACGCTATGAAGTCTATAAAATTTCGATGCTCGAAGCTTCAGCATAGATATTCTATATCAGATATCAGCGTTACACATAAATAAATACATAACAAGTTTGTACATCAGTTCAGGCAAAGCACTATCAATGTTGGTTTCAAAGATTCTACTTGAATGTACGCTATGAAGTCTATAAAATTTCGATGCTCGAAGCTTAAGCATAGATATTCTATACCAGATATCAGCGTTACACATAAATAAATACATAACAAGTTTGTACATCAGTTCAGGCAAAGCACTATCAATGTTGGTTTCAAAGATTCTACTTGAATGTACACTATGAAGTCTATAAAATTTCGATGCTCGAAGCTTCAGCATAGATATTCTATATCAGATATCAGCGTTACACATAAATAAATACATAACGAGTTTGTACATCAGTTCAGACAAAGCACTATCAATGTTGGTTTCAAAGATTCTACTTGAATGTACGCGATGAAGTCTATAAAATTTCGATGCTCGAAGCTTCAGCATAGATATTCTATACCAGATATCAGCGTTACACATAAATAAATACATAACAAGTTTGTACATCAGTTCAGGCAAAGCACTATCAATGTTGGTTTCAAAGATTCTACTTGAATGTACGCTATGAAGTCTATAATATTTCGATGCTCGAAGCTTCAGCATAGATATTCTATATCAGATATCAGCGTTACACATAAATAAATACATAACAAGTTTGTACATCAGTTCAGGCAAAGCACTATCAATGTTGGTTTCAAAGATTCTACTTGAATGTACGCTATGAAGTCTATAAAATTTCGATGCTCGAAGCTTCAGCATAGATATTCTATACCAGATATCAGCGTTACACATAAATAAATACATAACAAGTTTGTACATCAGTTCAGGCAAAGCACTATCAATGTTGGTTTCAAAGATTCTACTTGAATGTACACTATGAAGTCTATAAAATTTCGATGCTCGAAGCTTCAGCATAGATATTCTATATCAGATATCAGCGTTACACATAAATAAATACATAACAAGTTTGTACATCAGTTCAGGCAAAGCACTATCAATGTTGGTTTCAAAGATTCTACTTGAATGTACACTATGAAGTCTATAAAATTTCGATGCTCGAAGCTTCAGCATAGATATTCTATACCAGATATCAGCGTTACACATAAATAAATACATAACAAGTTTGTACATCAGTTCAGGCAAAGCACTATCAATGTTGGTTTCAAAGATTCTACTTGAATGTACGCGATGATGTCTATAATATTTGGATGCTCGAAGCTTTGGCATAGGTTGTTTATATCAGATATCAGCGTTACACATAAATAAATACATAACAAGTTTGTACATCAGTTCAGGCAAAGCACTATCAATGTTGGTTTCAAAGATTCTACTTGAATGTACGCTATGAAGTCTATAATATTTCGATGCTCGAAGCTTCAGCATAGATATTCTATATCAGATATCAGCGTTACACATAAATAAATACATAACAAGTTTGTACATCAGTTCAGGCAAAGCACTATCAATGTTGGTTTCAAAGATTCTACTTGAATGTACGCTATGAAGTCTATAATATTTCGATGCTCGAAGCTTCAGCATAGATATTCTATATCAGATATCAGCGTTACACATAAATAAATACATAACAAGTTTGTACATCAGTTCAGGCAAAGCACTATCAATGTTGGTTTCAAAGATTCTACTTGAATGTACGCTATGAAGTCTATAAAATTTCGATGCTCGAAGCTTCAGCATAGATATTCTATACCAGATATCAGCGTTACACATAAATAAATACATAACAAGTTTGTACATCAGTTCAGGCAAAGCACTATCAATGTTGGTTTCAAAGATTCTACTTGAATGTACACTATGAAGTCTATAAAATTTCGATGCTCGAAGCTTCAGCATAGATATTCTATACCAGATATCAGCGTTACACATAAATAAATACATAACAAGTTTGTACATCAGTTCAGGCAACGCACTATCAATGTTGGTTTCAAAGATTCTACTTGAATGTACGCGATGATGTCTATAATATTTGGATGCTCGAAGCTTCGGCATAGGTTGTTTATATCAGATATCAGCGTTACACATAAATAAATACATAACAAGTTTGTACATCAGTTCAGGCAAAGCACTATCAATGTTGGTTTCAAAGATTCTACTTGAATGTACGCTATGAAGTCTATAAAATTTCGATGCTCGAAGCTTCAGCATAGATATTCTATATCAGATATCAGCGTTACACATAAATAAATACATAACAAGTTTGTACATCAGTTCAGGCAAAGCACTATCAATGTTGGTTTCAAAGATTCTACTTGAATGTACGCGATGAAGTCTATAAAATTTCGATGCTCGAAGCTTCAGCATAGATATTCTATACCAGATATCAGCGTTACACATAAATAAATACATAACAAGTTTGTACATCAGTTCAGGCAAAGCACTATCAATGTTGGTTTCAAAGATTCTACTTGAATGTACGCGATGAAGTCTATAAAATTTCGATGCTCGAAGCTTCAGCATAGATATTCTATACCAAATATCAGCGTTACACATAAATAAATACATAACAAGTTTGTACATCAGTTCAGGCAAAGCACTATCAATGTTGGTTTCAAAGATTCTACTTGAATGTACACTATGAAGTCTATAAAATTTCGATGCTCGAAGCTTCAGCATAGATATTCTATACCAGATATCAGCGTTACACATAAATAAATACATAACAAGTTTGTACATCAGTTCAGGCAAAGCACTATCAATGTTGGTTTCAAAGATTCTACTTGAATGTACGCTATGAAGTCTATAAAATTTCGATGCTCGAAGCTTCAGCATAGATATTCTATACCAGATATCAGCGTTACACATAAATAAATACATAACAAGTTTGTACATCAGTTCAGGCAAAGCACTATCAATGTTGGTTTCAAAGATTCTACTTGAATGTACACTATGAAGTCTATAAAATTTCGATGCTCGAAGCTTCAGCATAGATATTCTATATCAGATATCAGCGTTACACATAAATAAATACATAACGAGTTTGTACATCAGTTCAGACAAAGCACTATCAATGTTGGTTTCAAAGATTCTACTTGAATGTACGCGATGAAGTCTATAAAATTTCGATGCTCGAAGCTTCAGCATAGATATTCTATACCAGATATCAGCGTTACACATAAATAAATACATAACAAGTTTGTACATCAGTTCAGGCAAAGCACTATCAATGTTGGTTTCAAAGATTCTACTTGAATGTACGCTATGAAGTCTATAATATTTCGATGCTCGAAGCTTCAGCATAGATATTCTATATCAGATATCAGCGTTACACATAAATAAATACATAACAAGTTTGTACATCAGTTCAGGCAAAGCACTATCAATGTTGGTTTCAAAGATTCTACTTGAATGTACACTATGAAGTCTATAAAATTTCGATGCTCGAAGCTTCAGCATAGATATTCTATATCAGATATCAGCGTTACACATAAATAAATACATAACAAGTTTGTACATCAGTTCAGGCAAAGCACTATCAATGTTGGTTTCAAAGATTCTACTTGAATGTACACTATGAAGTCTATAAAATTTCGATGCTCGAAGCTTCAGCATAGATATTCTATACCAGATATCAGCGTTACACATAAATAAATACATAACAAGTTTGTACATCAGTTCAGGCAAAGCACTATCAATGTTGGTTTCAAAGATTCTACTTGAATGTACGCGATGATGTCTATAATATTTGGATGCTCGAAGCTTCGGCATAGGTTGTTTATATCAGATATCAGCGTTACACATAAATAAATACATAACAAGTTTGTACATCAGTTCAGGCAAAGCACTATCAATGTTGGTTTCAAAGATTCTACTTGAATGTACGCTATGAAGTCTATAAAATTTCGATGCTCGAAGCTTCAGCATAGATATTCTATATCAGATATCAGCGTTACACATAAATAAATACATAACAAGTTTGTACATCAGTTCAGGCAAAGCACTATCAATGTTGGTTTCAAAGATTCTACTTGAATGTACGCGATGAAGTCTATAAAATTTCGATGCTCGAAGCTTCAGCATAGATATTCTATACCAGATATCAGCGTTACACATAAATAAATACATAACAAGTTTGTACATCAGTTCAGGCAAAGCACTATCAATGTTGGTTTCAAAGATTCTACTTGAATGTACGCGATGAAGTCTATAAAATTTCGATGCTCGAAGCTTCAGCATAGATATTCTATATCAGATATCAGCGTTACACATAAATAAATACATAACAAGTTTGTACATCAGTTCAAGCAAAGCACTATCAATGTTGGTTTCAAAGATTCTACTTGAATGTACGCTATGAAGTCTATAAAATTTCGATGCTCGAAGCTTCAGCATAGATATTCTATATCAGATATCAGCGTTACACATAAATAAATACATAACAAGTTTGTACATCAGTTCAGGCAAAGCACTATCAATGTTGGTTTCAAAGATTCTACTTGAATGTACGTGATGAAGTCTATAAAATTTCGATGCTCGAAGCTTCAGCATAGATATTCTATATCAGATATCAGCGTTACACATAAATAAATACATAACAAGTTTGTACATCAGTTCAGGCAAAGCACTATCAATGTTGGTTTCAAAGATTCTACTTGAATGTACGCGATGAAGTCTATAAAATTTCGATGCTCGAAGCTTCAGCATAGATATTCTATACCAGATATCAGCGTTACACATAAATAAATACATAACAAGTTTGTACATCAGTTCAGGCAAAGCACTATCAATGTTGGTTTCAAAGATTCTACTTGAATGTACGCTATGAAGTCTATAAAATTTCGATGCTCGAAGCTTCAGCATAGATATTCTATATCAGATATCAGCGTTACACATAAATAAATACATAACAAGTTTGTACATCAGTTCAGGCAAAGCACTATCAATGTTGGTTTCAAAGATTCTACTTGAATGTACGCTATGAAGTGTATAAAATTTCGATGCTCGAAGCTTCAGCATAGATATTCTATATCAGATATCAGCGTTACACATAAATAAATACATAACAAGTTTGTACATCAGTTCAGGCAAAGCACTATCAATGTTGGTTTCAAAGATTCTACTTGAATGTACGCGATGAAGTCTATAAAATTTCGATGCTCAAAGCTTCAGCATAGATATTCTATACCAGATATCAGCGTTACACATAAATAAATACATAACAAGTTTGTACATCAGTTCAGGCAAAGCACTATCAATGTTGGTTTCAAAGATTCTACTTGAATGTACACTATGAAGTCTATAAAATTTCGATGCTCGAAGCTTCAGCATAGATATTCTATATCAGATATCAGCGTTACACATAAATAAATACATAACAAGTTTGTACATCAGTTCAGGCAAAGCACTATCAATGTTGGTTTCAAAGATTCTACTTGAATGTACGCGATAAGGTCTATAAAATGTCGATGCTCGAAGCTTCAGCATAGATATTCTATATCAGATATCAGCGTTACACATAAATAAATACATAACAAGTTTGTACATCAGTTCAGGCAAAGCACTATCAATGTTGGTTTCAAAGATTCTACTTGAATGTACGCGATGATGTCTATAATATTTGGATGCTCGAAGCTTCGGCATAGGTTGTTTATATCAGATATCAGCGTTACACATAAATAAATACATAACAAGTTTGTACATCAGTTCAGGCAAAGCACTATCAATGTTGGTTTCAAAGATTCTACTTGAATGTACGCTATGAAGTCTATAAAATTTCGATGCTCGAAGCTTCAGCATAGATATTCTATATCAGATATCAGCGTTACACATAAATAAATACATAACAAGTTTGTACATCAGTTCAGGCAAAGCACTATCAATGTTGGTTTCAAAGATTCTACTTGAATGTACGCGATGAAGTCTATAAAATTTCGATGCTCGAAGCTTCAGCATAGATATTCTATACCAGATATCAGCGTTACACATAAATAAATACATAACAAGTTTGTACATCAGTTCAGGCAAAGCACTATCAATGTTGGTTTCAAAGATTCTACTTGAATGTACACTATGAAGTCTATAAAATTTCGATGCTCGAAGCTTCAGCATAGATATTCTATATCAGATATCAGCGTTAGACATAAATAAATACATAACAAGTTTGTACATCAGTTCAGACAAAGCACTATCAATGTTGGTTTCAAAGATTCTACTTGAATGTACGCGATGAAGTCTATAAAATTTCGATGCTCGAAGCTTCAGCATAGATATTCTATACCAGATATCAGCGTTACACATAAATAAATACATAACAAGTTTGTACATCAGTTCAGGCAAAGCACTATCAATGTTGGTTTCAAAGATTCTACTTGAATGTACGCGATGATGTCTATAATATTTGGATGCTCGAAGCTTCGGCATAGGTTGTTTATATCAGATATCAGCGTTACACATAAATAAATACATAACAAGTTTGTACATCAGTTCAGGCAAAGCACTATCAATGTTGGTTTCAAAGATTCTACTTGAATGTACGCTATGAAGTCTATAAAATTTCGATGCTCGAAGCTTCAGCATAGATATTCTATATCAGATATCAGCGTTACACATAAATAAATACATAACAAGTTTGTACATCAGTTCAGGCAAAGCACTATCAATGTTGGTTTCAAAGATTCTACTTGAATGTACGCGATGAAGTCTATAAAATTTCGATGCTCGAAGCTTCAGCATAGATATTCTATATCAGATATCAGCGTTACACATAAATAAATACATAACAAGTTTGTACATCAGTTCAGGCAAAGCACTATCAATGTTGGTTTCAAAGATTCTACTTGAATGTACGCTATGAAGTCTATAAAATTTCGATGCTCGAAGCTTCAGCATAGATATTCTATATCAGATATCAGCGTTACACATAAATAAATACATAACAAGTTTGTACATCAGTTCAGGCAAAGCACTATCAATGTTGGTTTCAAAGATTCTACTTGAATGTACGCGATGATGTCTATAATATTTGGATGCTCGAAGCTTCGGCATAGGTTGTTTATATCAGATATCAGCGTTACACATAAATAAATACATAACAAGTTTGTACATCAGTTCAGGCAAAGCACTATCAATGTTGGTTTCAAAGATTCTACTTGAATGTACGCTATGAAGTCTATAAAATTTCGATGCTCGAAGCTTCAGCATAGATATTCTATATCAGATATCAGCGTTACACATAAATAAA
This sequence comes from Melinaea marsaeus rileyi, assembly GCA_918358865.1. Classification (NCBI taxonomy): domain Eukaryota; kingdom Metazoa; phylum Arthropoda; class Insecta; order Lepidoptera; family Nymphalidae; genus Melinaea; species Melinaea marsaeus. The sequence goes on from OU911094.1 coordinate 9,538,188, forward strand.
TACATAACAAGTTTGTACATCAGTTCAGGCAAAGCACTATCAATGTTGGTTTCAAAGATTCTACTTGAATGTACGCGATGAAGTCTATAAAATTTCGATGCTCGAAGCTTCAGCATAGATATTCTATACCAGATATCAGCGTTACACATAAATAAATACATAACAAGTTTGTACATCAGTTCAGGCAAAGCACTATCAATGTTGGTTTCAAAGATTCTACTTGAATGTACGCGATGAAGTCTATAAAATTTCGATGCTCGAAGCTTCAGCATAGATATTCTATATCAGATATCAGCGTTACACATAAATAAATACATAACAAGTTTGTACATCAGTTCAAGCAAAGCACTATCAATGTTGGTTTCAAAGATTCTACTTGAATGTACGCTATGAAGTCTATAAAATTTCGATGCTCGAAGCTTCAGCATAGATATTCTATATCAGATATCAGCGTTACACATAAATAAATACATAACAAGTTTGTACATCAGTTCAGGCAAAGCACTATCAATGTTGGTTTCAAAGATTCTACTTGAATGTACGCGATGAAGTCTATAAAATTTCGATGCTCGAAGCTTCAGCATAGATATTCTATATCAGATATCAGCGTTACACATAAATAAATACATAACAAGTTTGTACATCAGTTCAGGCAAAGCACTATCAATGTTGGTTTCAAAGATTCTACTTGAATGTACGCGATGAAGTCTATAAAATTTCGATGCTCGAAGCTTCAGCATAGATATTCTATACCAGATATCAGCGTTACACATAAATAAATACATAACAAGTTTGTACATCAGTTCAGGCAAAGCACTATCAATGTTGGTTTCAAAGATTCTACTTGAATGTACGCTATGAAGTCTATAAAATTTCGATGCTCGAAGCTTCAGCATAGATATTCTATATCAGATATCAGCGTTACACATAAATAAATACATAACAAGTTTGTACATCAGTTCAGGCAAAGCACTATCAATGTTGGTTTCAAAGATTCTACTTGAATGTACGCTATGAAGTGTATAAAATTTCGATGCTCGAAGCTTCAGCATAGATATTCTATATCAGATATCAGCGTTACACATAAATAAATACATAACAAGTTTGTACATCAGTTCAGGCAAAGCACTATCAATGTTGGTTTCAAAGATTCTACTTGAATGTACGCGATGAAGTCTATAAAATTTCGATGCTCAAAGCTTCAGCATAGATATTCTATACCAGATATCAGCGTTACACATAAATAAATACATAACAAGTTTGTACATCAGTTCAGGCAAAGCACTATCAATGTTGGTTTCAAAGATTCTACTTGAATGTACACTATGAAGTCTATAAAATTTCGATGCTCGAAGCTTCAGCATAGATATTCTATATCAGATATCAGCGTTACACATAAATAAATACATAACAAGTTTGTACATCAGTTCAGGCAAAGCACTATCAATGTTGGTTTCAAAGATTCTACTTGAATGTACGCGATAAGGTCTATAAAATGTCGATGCTCGAAGCTTCAGCATAGATATTCTATATCAGATATCAGCGTTACACATAAATAAATACATAACAAGTTTGTACATCAGTTCAGGCAAAGCACTATCAATGTTGGTTTCAAAGATTCTACTTGAATGTACGCGATGATGTCTATAATATTTGGATGCTCGAAGCTTCGGCATAGGTTGTTTATATCAGATATCAGCGTTACACATAAATAAATACATAACAAGTTTGTACATCAGTTCAGGCAAAGCACTATCAATGTTGGTTTCAAAGATTCTACTTGAATGTACGCTATGAAGTCTATAAAATTTCGATGCTCGAAGCTTCAGCATAGATATTCTATATCAGATATCAGCGTTACACATAAATAAATACATAACAAGTTTGTACATCAGTTCAGGCAAAGCACTATCAATGTTGGTTTCAAAGATTCTACTTGAATGTACGCGATGAAGTCTATAAAATTTCGATGCTCGAAGCTTCAGCATAGATATTCTATACCAGATATCAGCGTTACACATAAATAAATACATAACAAGTTTGTACATCAGTTCAGGCAAAGCACTATCAATGTTGGTTTCAAAGATTCTACTTGAATGTACACTATGAAGTCTATAAAATTTCGATGCTCGAAGCTTCAGCATAGATATTCTATATCAGATATCAGCGTTAGACATAAATAAATACATAACAAGTTTGTACATCAGTTCAGACAAAGCACTATCAATGTTGGTTTCAAAGATTCTACTTGAATGTACGCGATGAAGTCTATAAAATTTCGATGCTCGAAGCTTCAGCATAGATATTCTATACCAGATATCAGCGTTACACATAAATAAATACATAACAAGTTTGTACATCAGTTCAGGCAAAGCACTATCAATGTTGGTTTCAAAGATTCTACTTGAATGTACGCGATGATGTCTATAATATTTGGATGCTCGAAGCTTCGGCATAGGTTGTTTATATCAGATATCAGCGTTACACATAAATAAATACATAACAAGTTTGTACATCAGTTCAGGCAAAGCACTATCAATGTTGGTTTCAAAGATTCTACTTGAATGTACGCTATGAAGTCTATAAAATTTCGATGCTCGAAGCTTCAGCATAGATATTCTATATCAGATATCAGCGTTACACATAAATAAATACATAACAAGTTTGTACATCAGTTCAGGCAAAGCACTATCAATGTTGGTTTCAAAGATTCTACTTGAATGTACGCGATGAAGTCTATAAAATTTCGATGCTCGAAGCTTCAGCATAGATATTCTATATCAGATATCAGCGTTACACATAAATAAATACATAACAAGTTTGTACATCAGTTCAGGCAAAGCACTATCAATGTTGGTTTCAAAGATTCTACTTGAATGTACGCTATGAAGTCTATAAAATTTCGATGCTCGAAGCTTCAGCATAGATATTCTATATCAGATATCAGCGTTACACATAAATAAATACATAACAAGTTTGTACATCAGTTCAGGCAAAGCACTATCAATGTTGGTTTCAAAGATTCTACTTGAATGTACGCGATGAAGTCTATAAAATTTCGATGCTCGAAGCTTCAGCATAGATATTCTATATCAGATATCAGCGTTACACATAAATAAATACATAACAAGTTTGTACATCAGTTCAGGCAAAGCACTATCAATGTTGGTTTCAAAGATTCTACTTGAATGTACGCGATGAAGTCTATAAAATTTCGATGCTCGAAGCTTCAGCATAGATATTCTATACCAGATATCAGCGTTACACATAAATAAATACATAACAAGTTTGTACATCAGTTCAGGCAAAGCACTATCAATGTTGGTTTCAAAGATTCTACTTGAATGTACGCTATGAAGTCTATAATATTTCGATGCTCGAAGCTTCAGCATAGATATTCTATATCAGATATCAGCGTTACACATAAATAAATACATAACAAGTTTGTACATCAGTTCAGGCAAAGCACTATCAATGTTGGTTTCAAAGATTCTACTTGAATGTACACTATGAAGTCTATAAAATTTCGATGCTCGAAGCTTCAGCATAGATATTCTATACCAGATATCAGCGTTACACATAAATAAATACATAACAAGTTTGTACATCAGTTCAGGCAAAGCACTATCAATGTTGGTTTCAAAGATTCTACTTGAATGTACGCTATGAAGTCTATAAAATTTCGATGCTCGAAGCTTCAGCATAGATATTCTATATCAGATATCAGCGTTACACATAAATAAATACATAACAAGTTTGTACATCAGTTCAGGCAAAGCACTATCAATGTTGGTTTCAAAGATTCTACTTGAATGTACGCTATGAAGTCTATAAAATTTCGATGCTCGAAGCTTCAGCATAGATATTCTATATCAGATATCAGCGTTACACATAAATAAATACATAACAAGTTTGTACATCAGTTCAGGCAAAGCACTATCAATGTTGGTTTCAAAGATTCTACTTGAATGTACGCTATGAAGTCTATAAAATTTCGATGCTCGAAGCTTCAGCATAGATATTCTATATCAGATATCAGCGTTACACATAAATAAATACATAACAAGTTTGTACATCAGTTCAGGCAAAGCACTATCAATGTTGGTTTCAAAGATTCTACTTGAATGTACGCTATGAAGTCTATAAAATTTCGATGCTCGAAGCTTCAGCATAGATATTCTATATCAGATATCAGCGTTACACATAAATAAATACATAACAAGTTTGTACATCAGTTCAGGCAAAGCACTATCAATGTTGGTTTCAAAGATTCTACTTGAATGTACGCGATAAGGTCTATAAAATGTCGATGCTCGAAGCTTCAGCATAGATATTCTATATCAGATATCAGCGTTACACATAAATAAATACATAACAAGTTTGTACATCAGTTCAGGCAAAGCACTATCAATGTTGGTTTCAAAGATTCTACTTGAATGTACGCTATGGAGTCTATAAAATTTCGATGCTCGAAGCTTCAGCATAGATATTCTATATCAGATATCAGCGTTACACATAAATAAATACATAACAAGTTTGTACATCAGTTCAGGCAAAGCACTATCAATGTTGTTTTCAAAGATTCTACTTGAATGTACGCGATGAAGTCTATAAAATTTCGATGCTCGAAGCTTCAGCATAGATATTCTATATCAGATATCAGCGTTACACATAAATAAATACATAACAAGTTTGTACATCAGTTCAGGCAAAGCACTATCAATGTTGGTTTCAAAGATTCTACTTGAATGTACGCGATGAAGTCTATAAAATTTCGATGCTCGAAGCTTCAGCATAGATATTCTATATCAGATATCAGCGTTACACATAAATAAATACATAACAAGTTTGTACATCAGTTCAGGCAAAGCACTATCAATGTTGGTTTCAAAGATTCTACTTGAATGTACGCGATGAAGTCTATAAAATTTCGATGCTCGAAGCTTCAGCATAGATATTCTATATCAGATATCAGCGTTACACATAAATAAATACATAACAAGTTTGTACATCAGTTCAGGCAAAGCACTATCAATGTTGGTTTCAAAGATTCTACTTGAATGTACGCTATGAAGTCTATAAAATTTCGATGCTCGAAGCTTCAGCATAGATATTCTATATCAGATATCAGCGTTACACATAAATAAATACATAACAAGTTTGTACATCAGTTCAGGCAAAGCACTATCAATGTTGGTTTCAAAGATTCTACTTGAATGTACACTATGAAGTCTATAAAATTTAGATGCTCGAAGCTTCAGCATAGATATTCTATATCAGATATCAGCGTTACACATAAATAAATACATAACAAGTTTGTACATCAGTTCAGGCAAAGCACTATCAATGTTGGTTTCAAAGATTCTACTTGAATGTACGCGATGAAGTCTATAAAATTTCGATGCTCGAAGCTTCAGCATAGATATTCTATACCAGATATCAGCGTTACACATAAATAAATACATAACAAGTTTGTACATCAGTTCAGGCAAAGCACTATCAATGTTGGTTTCAAAGATTCTACTTGAATGTACACTATGAAGTCTATAAAATTTCGATGCTCGAAGCTTCAGCATAGATATTCTATATCAGATATCAGCGTTACACATAAATAAATACATAACAAGTTTGTACATCAGTTCAGACAAAGCACTATCAATGTTGGTTTCAAAGATTCTACTTGAATGTACGCGATAAGGTCTATAAAATGTCGATGCTCGAAGCTTCAGCATAGATATTCTATATCAGATATCAGCGTTACACATAAATAAATACATAACAAGTTTGTACATCAGTTCAGGCAAAGCACTATCAATGTTGGTTTCAAAGATTCTACTTGAATGTACGCGATGAAGTCTATAAAATTTCGATGCTCGAAGCTTCAGCATAGATATTCTATATCAGATATCAGCGTTACACATAAATAAATACATAACAAGTTTGTACATCAGTTCAGGCAAAGCACTATCAATGTTGGTTTCAAAGATTCTACTTGAATGTACGCGATGAAGTCTATAAAATTTCGATGCTCGAAGCTTCAGCATAGATATTCTATATCAGATATCAGCGTTACACATAAATAAATACATAACAAGTTTGTACATCAGTTCAGGCAAAGCACTATCAATGTAGGTTTCAAAGATTCTATTTGAATGTACGCGATGAAGTCTATAAAATTTCGATGCTCGAAGCTTCAGCATAGATATTCTATATCAGATATCTGCGTTACACATAAATAAATACATAACAAGTTTGTACATCAGTTCAGGCAAAGCACTATCAATGTTGGTTTCAAAGATTCTACTTGAATGTACGCTATGAAGTCTATAAAATTTCGATGCTCGAAGCTTCAGCATAGATATTCTATATCAGATAACAGCGTTACACATAAATAAATACATAACAAGTTTGTACATCAGTTCAGGCAAAGCACTATCAATGTTGGTTTCAAAGATTCTACTTGAATGTACGCGATGAAGTCTATAAAATTTCGATGCTCGAAGCTTCAGCATAGATATTCTATATCAGATATCAGCGTTACACATAAATAAATACATAACAAGTTTGTACATCAGTTCAGGCAAAGCACTATCAATGTTGGTTTCAAAGATTCTACTTGAATGTACGCGATGAAGTCTATAAAATTTCGATGCTCGAAGCTTCAGCATAGATATTCTATATCAGATATCAGCGTTACACATAAATAAATACATAACAAGTTTGTACATCAGTTCAGGCAAAGCACTATCAATGTTGGTTTCAAAGATTCTACTTGAATGTACGCTATGGAGTCTATAAAATTTCGATGCTCGAAGCTTCAGCATAGATATTCTATACAAGATATCAGCGTTACACATAAATAAATACATAACAAGTTTGTACATCAGTTCAGGCAAAGCACTATCAATGTTGGTTTCAAAGATTCTACTTGAATGTACACTATGAAGTCTATAAAATTTCGATGCTCGAAGCTTCAGCATAGATATTCTATATCAGATATCAGCGTTACACATAAATAAATACATAACAAGTTTGTACATCAGTTCAGGCAAAGCACTATCAATGTTGGTTTCAAAGATTCTACTTGAATGTACGCGATAAGGTCTATAAAATGTCGATGCTCGAAGCTTCAGCATAGATATTCTATATCAGATATCAGCGTTACACATAAATAAATACATAACAAGTTTGTACATCAGTTCAGGCAAAGCACTATCAATGTTGGTTTCAAAGATTCTACTTGAATGTACGCGATGATGTCTATAATATTTGGATGCTCGAAGCTTCAGCATAGATATTCTATATCAGATATCAGCGTTACACATAAATAAATACATAACAAGTTTGTACATCAGTTCAGGCAAAGCACTATCAATGTTGGTTTCAAAGATTCTACTTGAATGTACGCTATGGAGTCTATAAAATTTCGATGCTCGAAGCTTCAGCATAGATATTCTATATCAGATATCAGCGTTACACATAAATAAATACATAACAAGTTTGTACATCAGTTCAGGCAAAGCACTATCAATGTTGGTTTCAAAGATTCTACTTGAATGTACGCGATGAAGTCTATAAAATTTCGATGCTCGAAGCTTCAGCATAGATATTCTATATCAGATATCAGCGTTACACATAAATAAATACATAACAAGTTTGTACATCAGTTCAGACAAAGCACTATCAATGTTGGTTTCAAAGATTCTACTTGAATGTACGCGATAAGGTCTATAAAATGTCGATGCTCGAAGCTTCAGCATAGATATTCTATATCAGATATCAGCGTTACACATAAATAAATACATAACAAGTTTGTACATCAGTTCAGGCAAAGCACTATCAATGTTGGTTTCAAAGATTCTACTTGAATGTACGCTATGAAGTCTATAAAATTTCGATGCTCGAAGCTTCAGCATAGATATTCTATATCAGATATCAGCGTTACACATAAATAAATACATAACAAGTTTGTACATCAGTTCAGGCAAAGCACTATCAATGTTGGTTTCAAAGATTCTACTTGAATGTACGCGATGAAGTCTATAAAATTTCGATGCTCGAAGCTTCAGCATAGATATTCTATATCAGATATCAGCATTACACATAAATAAATACATAACAAGTTTGTACATCAGTTCAGGCAAAGCACTATCAATGTTGGTTTCAAAGATTCTACTTGAATGTACGCTATGAAGTCTATAAAATTTCGATGCTCGAAGCTTCAGCATAGATATTCTATATCAGATATCAGCGTTACACATAAATAAATACATAACAAGTTTGTACATCAGTTCAGGCAAAGCACTATCAATGTAGGTTTCAAAGATTCTACTTGAATGTACGCTATGAAGTCTATAAAATTTCGATGCTCGAAGCTTCAGCATAGATATTCTATACCAGATATCAGCGTTACACATAAATAAATACATAACAAGTTTGTACATCAGTTCAGGCAAAGCACTATCAATGTTGGTTTCAAAGATTCTACTTGAATGTACACTATGAAGTCTATAAAATTTCGATGCTCGAAGCTTCAGCATAGATATTCTATATCAGATATCAGCGTTACACATAAATAAATACATAACAAGTTTGTACATCAGTTCAGACAAAGCACTATCAATGTTGGTTTCAAAGATTCTACTTGAATGTACGCGATAAGGTCTATAAAATGTCGATGCTCGAAGCTTCAGCATAGATATTCTATATCAGATATCAGCGTTACACATAAATAAATACATAACAAGTTTGTACATCAGTTCAGGCAAAGCACTATCAATGTTGGTTTCAAAGATTCTACTTGAATGTACGCGATAAGGTCTATAAAATGTCGATGCTCGAAGCTTCAGCATAGATATTCTATATCAGATATCAGCGTTACACATAAATAAATACATAACAAGTTTGTACATCAGTTCAGGCAAAGCACTATCAATGTTGGTTTCAAAGATTCTACTTGAATGTACGCGATGAAGTCTATAAAATTTCGATGCTCGAAGCTTCAGCATAGATATTCTATATCAGATATCTGCGTTACACATAAATAAATACATAACAAGTTTGTACATCAGTTCAGGCAAAGCACTATCAATGTTGGTTTCAAAGATTCTACTTGAATGTACGCTATGAAGTCTATAAAATTTCGATGCTCGAAGCTTCAGCATAGATATTCTATACCAGATATCAGCGTTACACATAAATAAATACATAACAAGTTTGTACATCAGTTCAGGCAAAGCACTATCAATGTTGGTTTCAAAGATTCTACTTGAATGTACACTATGAAGTCTATAAAATTTCGATGCTCGAAGCTTCAGCATACATATTCTATATCAGATATCAGCGTTACACATAAATAAATACATAACAAGTTTGTACATCAGTTCAGACAAAGCACTATCAATGTTGGTTTCAAAGATTCTACTTGAATGTACGCGATAAGGTCTATAAAATGTCGATGCTCGAAGCTTCAGCATAGATATTCTATATCAGATATCAGCGTTACACATAAATAAATACATAACAAGTTTGTACATCAGTTCAGGCAAAGCACTATCAATGTTGGTTTCAAAGATTCTACTTGAATGTACGCTATGAAGTCTATAAAATTTCGATGCTCGAAGCTTCAGCATAGATATTCTATATCAGATATCAGCGTTACACATAAATAAATACATAACAAGTTTGTACATCAGTTCAGGCAAAGCACTATCAATGTTGGTTTCAAAGATTCTACTTGAATGTACGCTATGAAGTCTATAAAATTTCGATGCTCGAAGCTTCAGCATAGATATTCTATATCAGATATCAGCGTTACACATAAATAAATACATAACAAGTTTGTACATCAGTTCAGGCAAAGCACTATCAATGTTGGTTTCAAAGATTCTACTTGAATGTACGCTATGAAGTCTATAAAATTTCGATGCTCGAAGCTTCAGCATAGATATTCTATATCAGATATCAGCGTTACACATAAATAAATACATAACAAGTTTGTACATCAGTTCAGGCAAAGCACTATCAATGTTGGTTTCAAAGATTCTACTTGAATGTACGCGATGAAGTCTATAAAATTTCGATGCTCGAAGCTTCAGCATAGATATTCTATACCAGATATCAGCGTTACACATAAATAAATACATAACAAGTTTGTACATCAGTTCAGGCAAAGCACTATCAATGTTGGTTTCAAAGATTGTACTTGAATGTACACTATGAAGTCTATAAAATTTCGATGCTCGAAGCTTCAGCATAGATATTCTATATCAGATATCAGCGTTACACATAAATAAATACATAACAAGTTTGTACATCAGTTCAGACAAAGCACTATCAATGTTGGTTTCAAAGATTCTACTTGAATGTACGCGATAAGGTCTATAAAATATCGATGCTCGAAGCTTCAGCATAGATATTCTATATCAGATATCAGCGTTACACATAAATAAATACATAACAAGTTTGTACATCAGTTCAGGCAAAGCACTATCAATGTTGGTTTCAAAGATTCTACTTGAATGTACGCTATGAAGTCTATAAAATTTCGATGCTCGAAGCTTCAGCATAGATATTCTATATCAGATATCAGCGTTACACATAAATAAATACATAACAAGTTTGTACATCAGTTCAGGCAAAGCACTATCAATGTTGGTTTCAAAGATTCTACTTGAATGTACGCGATGAAGTCTATAAAATTTCGATGCTCGAAGCTTCAGCATAGATATTCTATACCAGATATCAGCGTTACACATAAATAAATACATAACAAGTTTGTACATCAGTTCAGGCAAAGCACTATCAATGTTGGTTTCAAAGATTCTACTTGAATGTACACTATGAAGTCTATAAAATTTCGATGCTCGAAGCTTCAGCATAGATATTCTATATCAGATATCAGCGTTACACATAAATAAATACATAACAAGTTTGTACATCAGTTCAGACAAAGCACTATCAATGTTGGTTTCAAAGATTCTACTTGAATGTACGCGATAAGGTCTATAAAATGTCGATGCTCGAAGCTTCAGCATAGATATTCTATATCAGATATCAGCGTTACACATAAATAAATACATAACAAGTTTGTACATCAGTTCAGGCAAAGCACTATCAATGTTGGTTTCGAAGATTCTACTTGAATGTACGCTATGAAGTCTATAAAATTTCGATGCTCGAAGCTTCAGCATAGATATTCTATATCAGATATCAGCGTTACACATAAATAAATACATAACAAGTTTGTACATCAGTTCAGGCAAAGCACTATCAATGTTGGTTTCAAAGATTCTACTTGAATGTACGCTATGAAGTCTATAAAATTTCGATGCTCGAAGCTTCAGCATAGATATTCTATATCAGATATCAGCGTTACACATAAATAAATACATAACAAGTTTGTACATCAGTTCAGGCAAAGCACTATCAATGTCGGTTTCAAAGATTCTACTTGAATGTACGCGATGAAGTCTATAAAATTTCGATGCTCGAAGCTTCAGCATAGATATTCTATACCAGATATCAGCGTTACACATAAATAAATACATAACAAGTTTGTACATCAGTTCAGGCAAAGCACTATCAATGTTGGTTTCAAAGATTCTACTTGAATGTACGCTATGAAGTCTATAAAATTTCGATGCTCGAAGCTTCAGCATAGATATTCTATATCAGATATCAGCGTTACACATAAATAAATACATAACAAGTTTGTACATCAGTTCAGGCAAAGCACTATCAATGTTGGTTTCAAAGATTCTACTTGAATGTACGCTATGAAGTCTATAAAATTTCGATGCTCGAAGCTTCAGCATAGATATTCTATATCAGATATCAGCGTTACACATAAATAAATACATAACAAGTTTGTACATCAGTTCAGGCAAAGCACTATCAATGTTGGTTTCAAAGATTCTACTTGAATGTACGCGATGAAGTCTATAAAATTTCGATGCTCGAAGCTTCAGCATAGATATTCTATACCAGATATCAGCGTTACACATAAATAAATACATAACAAGTTTGTACATCAGTTCAGGCAAAGCACTATCAATGTTGGTTTCAAAGATTCTACTTGAATGTACGCTATGAAGTCTATAAAATTTCGATGCTCGAAGCTTCAGCATAGATATTCTATATCAGATATCAGCGTTACACATAAATAAATACATAACAAGTTTGTACATCAGTTCAGACAAAGCACTATCAATGTTGGTTTCAAAGATTCTACTTGAATGTACGCGATAAGGTCTATAAAATGTCGATGCTCGAAGCTTCAGCATAGATATTCTATATCAGATATCAGCGTTACACATAAACAAATACATAACAAGTTTGTACATCAGTTCAGGCAAAGCACTATCAATGTTGGTTTCAAAGATTCTACTTGAATGTACGCTATGAAGTCTATAAAATTTCGATGCTCGAAGCTTCAGCATAGATATTCTATATCAGATATCAGCGTTACACATAAATAAATACATAACAAGTTTGTACATCAGTTCAGGCAAAGCACTATCAATGTTGGTTTCAAAGATTCTACTTGAATGTACGCGATGAAGTCTATAAAATTTCGATGCTCGAAGCTTCAGCATAGATATTCTATATCAGATATCAGCGTTACACATAAATAAATACATAACAAGTTTGTACATCAGTTCAGGCAAAGCACTATCAATGTAGGTTTCAAAGATTCTATTTGAATGTACGCGATGAAGTCTATAAAATTTCGATGCTCGAAGCTTCAGCATAGATATTCTATATCAGATATCTGCGTTACACATAAATAAATACATAACAAGTTTGTACATCAGTTCAGGCAAAGCACTATCAATGTTGGTTTCAAAGATTCTACTTGAATGTACGCTATGAAGTCTATAAAATTTCGATGCTCGAAGCTTCAGCATAGATATTCTATATCAGATATCAGCGTTACACATAAATAAATACATAACAAGTTTGTACATCAGTTCAGGCAAAGCACTATCAATGTTGGTTTCAAAGATTCTACTTGAATGTACGCGATGAAGTCTATAAAATTTCGATGCTCGAAGCTTCAGCATAGATATTCTATACCAGATATCAGCGTTACACATAAATAAATACATAACAAGTTTGTACATCAGTTCAGGCAAAGCACTATCAATGTTGGTTTCAAAGATTCTACTTGAATGTACACTATGAAGTCTATAAAATTTCGATGCTCGAAGCTTCAGCATAGATATTCTATATCAGATATCAGCGTTACACATAAATAAATACATAACAAGTTTGTACATCAGTTCAGACAAAGCACTATCAATGTTGGTTTCAAAGATTCTACTTGAATGTACGCGATAAGGTCTATAAAATGTCGATGCTCGAAGCTTCAGCATAGATATTCTATATCAGATATCAGCGTTACACATAAATAAATACATAACAAGTTTGTACATCAGTTCAGGCAAAGCACTATCAATGTTGGTTTCAAAGATTCTACTTGAATGTACGCTATGAAGTCTATAAAATTTCGATGCTCGAAGCTTCAGCATAGATATTCTATATCAGATATCAGCGTTACACATAAATAAATACATAACAAGTTTGTACATCAGTTCAGGCAAAGCACTATCAATGTTGTTTTCAAAGATTCTACTTGAATGTACGCGATGAAGTCTATAAAATTTCGATGCTCGAAGCTTCAGCATAGATATTCTATATCAGATATCAGCGTTACACATAAATAAATACATAACAAGTTTGTACATCAGTTCAGGCAAAGCACTATCAATGTTGGTTTCAAAGATTCTACTTGAATGTACGCTATGAAGTCTATAAAATTTCGATGCTCGAAGCTTCAGCATAGATATTCTATATCAGATATCAGCGTTACACATAAATAAATACATAACAAGTTTGTACATCAGTTCAGGCAAAGCACTATCAATGTTGGTTTCAAAGATTCTACTTGAATGTACGCTATGAAGTCTATAAAATTTCGATGCTCGAAGCTTCAGCATAGATATTCTATATCAGATATCAGCGTTACACATAAATAAATACATAACAAGTTTGTACATCAGTTCAGGCAAAGCACTATCAATGTTGGTTTCAAAGATTCTACTTGAATGTACGCGATGAAGTCTATAAAATTTCGATGCTCGAAGCTTCAGCATAGATATTCTATATCAGATATCAGCGTTACACATAAATAAATACATAACAAGTTTGTACATCAGTTCAGGCAAAGCACTATTAATGTAGGTTTCAAAGATTCTATTTGAATGTACGCGATGAAGTCTATAAAATTTCGATGCTCGAAGCTTCAGCATAGATATTCTATATCAGATATCTGCGTTACACATAAATAAATACATAACAAGTTTGTACATCAGTTCAGGCAAAGCACTATCAATGTTGGTTTCAAAGATTCTACTTGAATGTACGCGATGAAGTCTATAAAATTTGGATGCTCGAAGCTTCAGCATAGATATTCTATATCAGATATCAGCGTTACACATAAATAAATACATAACAAGTTTGTACATCAGTTCAGGCAAAGCACTATCAATGTTGGTTTCAAAGATTCTACTTGAATGTACGCGATGAAGTCTATAAAATTTCGATGCTCGAAGCTTCAGCATAGATATTCTATACCAGATATCAGCGTTACACATAAATAAATACATAACAAGTTTGTACATCAGTTCAGGCAAAGCACTATCAATGTTGGTTTCAAAGATTCTACTTGAATGTACACTATGAAGTCTATAAAATTTCGATGCTCGAAGCTTCAGCATAGATATTCTATATCAGATATCAGCGTTACACATAAATAAATACATAACAAGTTTGTACATCAGTTCAGACAAAGCACTATCAATGTTGGTTTCAAAGATTCTACTTGAATGTACGCGATAAGGTCTATAAAATGTCGATGCTCGAAGCTTCAGCATAGATATTCTATATCAGATATCAGCGTTACACATAAATAAATACATAACAAGTTTGTACATCAGTTCAGGCAAAGCACTATCAATGTTGGTTTCAAAGATTCTACTTGAATGTACGCTATGAAGTCTATAAAATTTCGATGCTCGAAGCTTCAGCATAGATATTCTATATCAGATATCAGCGTTACACATAAATAAATACATAACAAGTTTGTACATCAGTTCAGGCAAAGCACTATCAATGTTGGTTTCAAAGATTCTACTTGAATGTACGCTATGAAGTCTATAAAATTTCGATGCTCGAAGCTTCAGCATAGATATTCTATATCAGATATCAGCGTTACACATAAATAAATACATAACAAGTTTGTACATCAGTTCAGGCAAAGCACTATCAATGTTGGTTTCAAAGATTCTACTTGAATGTACGCTATGAAGTCTATAAAATTTCGATGCTCGAAGCTTCAGCATAGATATTCTATATCAGATATCAGCGTTACACATAAATAAATACATAACAAGTTTGTACATCAGTTCAGGCAAAGCACTATCAATGTTGGTTTCAAAGATTCTACTTGAATGTACGCGATGAAGTCTATAAAATTTCGATGCTCGAAGCTTCAGCATAGATATTCTATACCAGATATCAGCGTTACACATAAATAAATACATAACAAGTTTGTACATCAGTTCAGGCAAAGAACTATCAATGTTGGTTTCAAAGATTCTACTTGAATGTACACTATGAAGTCTATAAAATTTCGATGCTCGAAGCTTCAGCATAGATATTCTATATCAGATATCAGCGTTACACATAAATAAATACATAACAAGTTTGTACATCAGTTCAGACAAAGCACTATCAATGTTGGTTTCAAAGATTCTACTTGAATGTACGCGATAAGGTCTATAAAATGTCGATGCTCGAAGCTTCAGCATAGATATTCTATACCAGATATCAGCGTTACACATAAATAAATACATAACAAGTTTGTACATCAGTTCAGGCAAAGCACTATCAATGTTGGTTTCAAAGATTCTACTTGAATGTACACTATGAAGTCTATAAAATTTCGATGCTCGAAGCTTCAGCATAGATATTCTATATCAGATATCAGCGTTACACATAAATAAATACATAACAAGTTTGTACATCAGTTCAGACAAAGCACTATCAATGTTGGTTTCAAAGATTCTACTTGAATGTACGCGATAAGGTCTATAAAATGTCGATGCTCGAAGCTTCAGCATAGATATTCTATATCAGATATCAGCGTTACACATAAATAAATACATAACAAGTTTGTACATCAGTTCAGGCAAAGCACTATCAATGTTGGTTTCAAAGATTCTACTTGAATGTACGCGATGAAGTCTATAAAATTTCGATGCTCGAAGCTTCAGCATAGATATTCTATATCAGATATCAGCGTTACACATAAATAAATACATAACAAGTTTGTACATCAGTTCAGGCAAAGCACTATCAATGTTGGTTTCAAAGATTCTACTTGAATGTACGCTATGAAGTCTATAAAATTTCGATGCTCGAAGCTTCAGCATAGATATTCTATATCAGATATCAGCGTTACACATAAATAAATACATAACAAGTTTGTACATCAGTTCAGGCAAAGCACTATCAATGTTGGTTTCAAAGATTCTACTTGAATGTACGCGATGAAGTCTATAAAATTTCGATGCTCGAAGCTTCAGCATAGATATTCTATATCAGATATCAGCGTTACACATAAATAAATACATAACAAGTTTGTACATCAGTTCAGGCAAAGCACTATCAATGTTGGTTTCAAAGATTCTACTTGAATGTACGCTATGAAGTCTATAAAATTTCGATGCTCGAAGCTTCAGCATAGATATTCTATATCAGATATCAGCGTTACACATAAATAAATACATAACAAGTTTGTACATCAGTTCAGGCAAAGCACTATCAATGTTGGTTTCAAAGATTCTACTTGAATGTACGCGATGAAGTCTATAAAATTTCGATGCTCGAAGCTTCAGCATAGATATTCTATATCAGATATCAGCGTTACACATAAATAAATACATAACAAGTTTGTACATCAGTTCAGGCAAAGCACTATCAATGTTGGTTTCAAAGATTCTACTTGAATGTACGCTATGAAGTCTATAAAATTTCGATGCTCGAAGCTTCAGCATAGATATTCTATATCAGATATCAGCGTTACACATAAATAAATACATAACAAGTTTGTACATCAGTTCAGGCAAAGCACTATCAATGTTGGTTTCAAAGATTCTACTTGAATGTACGCTATGAAGTCTATAAAATTTCGATGCTCGAAGCTTCAGCATAGATATTCTATATCAGATATCAGCGTTACACATAAATAAATACATAACAAGTTTGTACATCAGTTCAGGCAAAGCACTATCAATGTTGGTTTCAAAGATTCTACTTGAATGTACGCGATGAAGTCTATAAAATTTCGATGCTCGAAGCTTCAGCATAGATATTCTATATCAGATATCAGCGTTACACATAAATAAATACATAACAAGTTTGTACATCAGTTCAGGCAAAGCACTATCAATGTTGGTTTCAAAGATTCTACTTGAATGTACGCTATGAAGTCTATAAAATTTCGATGCTCGAAGCTTCAGCATAGATATTCTATATCAGATATCAGCGTTACACATAAATAAATACATAACAAGTTTGTACATCAGTTCAGGCAAAGCACTATCAATGTTGGTTTCAAAGATTCTACTTGAATGTACGCGATGAAGTCTATAAAATTTCGATGCTCGAAGCTTCAGCATAGATATTCTATATCAGATATCAGCGTTACACATAAATAAATACATAACAAGTTTGTACATCAGTTCAGGCAAAGCACTATCAATGTTGGTTTCAAAGATTCTACTTGAATGTACGCTATGAAGTCTATAAAATTTCGATGCTCGAAGCTTCAGCATAGATATTCTATATCAGATATCAGCGTTACACATAAATAAATACATAACAAGTTTGTACATCAGTTCAGGCAAAGCACTATCAATGTTGGTTTCAAAGATTCTACTTGAATGTACGCTATGAAGTCTATAAAATTTCGATGCTCGAAGCTTCAGCATAGATATTCTATATCAGATATCAGCGTTACACATAAATAAATACATAACAAGTTTGTACATCAGTTCAGGCAAAGCACTATCAATGTTGGTTTCAAAGATTCTACTTGAATGTACGCGATGAAGTCTATAAAATTTCGATGCTCGAAGCTTCAGCATAGATATTCTATATCAGATATCAGCGTTACACATAAATAAATACATAACAAGTTTGTACATCAGTTCAGGCAAAGCACTATCAATGTTGGTTTCAAAGATTCTACTTGAATGTACGCTATGAAGTCTATAAAATTTCGATGCTCGAAGCTTCAGCATAGATATTCTATATCAGATATCAGCGTTACACATAAATAAATACATAACAAGTTTGTACATCAGTTCAGGCAAAGCACTATCAATGTTGGTTTCAAAGATTCTACTTGAATGTACGCGATGAAGTCTATAAAATTTCGATGCTCGAAGCTTCAGCATAGATATTCTATATCAGATATCAGCGTTACACATAAATAAATACATAACAAGTTTGTACATCAGTTCAGGCAAAGCACTATCAATGTTGGTTTCAAAGATTCTACTTGAATGTACGCTATGAAGTCTATAAAATTTCGATGCTCGAAGCTTCAGCATAGATATTCTATATCAGATATCAGCGTTACACATAAATAAATACATAACAAGTTTGTACATCAGTTCAGGCAAAGCACTATCAATGTTGGTTTCAAAGATTCTACTTGAATGTACGCTATGAAGTCTATAAAATTTCGATGCTCGAAGCTTCAGCATAGATATTCTATATCAGATATCAGCGTTACACATAAATAAATACATAACAAGTTTGTACATCAGTTCAGGCAAAGCACTATCAATGTTGGTTTCAAAGATTCTACTTGAATGTACGCGATGAAGTCTATAAAATTTCGATGCTCGAAGCTTCAGCATAGATATTCTATATCAGATATCAGCGTTACACATAAATAAATACATAACAAGTTTGTACATCAGTTCAGGCAAAGCACTATCAATGTTGGTTTCAAAGATTCTACTTGAATGTACGCTATGAAGTCTATAAAATTTCGATGCTCGAAGCTTCAGCATAGATATTCTATATCAGATATCAGCGTTACACATAAATAAATACATAACAAGTTTGTACATCAGTTCAGGCAAAGCACTATCAATGTTGGTTTCAAAGATTCTACTTGAATGTACGCGATGAAGTCTATAAAATTTCGATGCTCGAAGCTTCAGCATAGATATTCTATATCAGATATCAGCGTTACACATAAATAAATACATAACAAGTTTGTACATCAGTTCAGGCAAAGCACTATCAATGTTGGTTTCAAAGATTCTACTTGAATGTACGCTATGAAGTCTATAAAATTTCGATGCTCGAAGCTTCAGCATAGATATTCTATATCAGATATCAGCGTTACACATAAATAAATACATAACAAGTTTGTACATCAGTTCAGGCAAAGCACTATCAATGTTGGTTTCAAAGATTCTACTTGAATGTACGCTATGAAGTCTATAAAATTTCGATGCTCGAAGCTTCAGCATAGATATTCTATATCAGATATCAGCGTTACACATAAATAAATACATAACAAGTTTGTACATCAGTTCAGGCAAAGCACTATCAATGTTGGTTTCAAAGATTCTACTTGAATGTACGCGATGAAGTCTATAAAATTTCGATGCTCGAAGCTTCAGCATAGATATTCTATATCAGATATCAGCGTTACACATAAATAAATACATAACAAGTTTGTACATCAGTTCAGGCAAAGCACTATCAATGTTGGTTTCAAAGATTCTACTTGAATGTACGCTATGAAGTCTATAAAATTTCGATGCTCGAAGCTTCAGCATAGATATTCTATATCAGATATCAGCGTTACACATAAATAAATACATAACAAGTTTGTACATCAGTTCAGGCAAAGCACTATCAATGTTGGTTTCAAAGATTCTACTTGAATGTACGCTATGAAGTCTATAAAATTTCGATGCTCGAAGCTTCAGCATAGATATTCTATATCAGATATCAGCGTTACACAAAAATAAATACATAACAAGTTTGTACATCAGTTCAGGCAAAGCACTATCAATGTTGGTTTCAAAGATTCTACTTGAATGTACGCTATGAAGTCTATAAAATTTCGATGCTCGAAGCTTCAGCATAGATATTCTATATCAGATATCAGCGTTACACATAAATAAATACATAACAAGTTTGTACATCAGTTCAGGCAAAGCACTATCAATGTTGGTTTCAAAGATTCTACTTGAATGTACGCGATGAAGTCTATAAAATTTCGATGCTCGAAGCTTCAGCATAGATATTCTATATCAGATATCAGCGTTACACATAAATAAATACATAACAAGTTTGTACATCAGTTCAGGCAAAGCACTATCAATGTTGGTTTCAAAGATTCTACTTGAATGTACGCTATGAAGTCTATAAAATTTCGATGCTCGAAGCTTCAGCATAGATATTCTATATCAGATATCAGCGTTACACATAAATAAATACATAACAAGTTTGTACATCAGTTCAGGCAAAGCACTATCAATGTTGGTTTCAAAGATTCTACTTGAATGTACGCGATGAAGTCTATAAAATTTCGATGCTCGAAGCTTCAGCATAGATATTCTATATCAGATATCAGCGTTACACATAAATAAATACATAACAAGTTTGTACATCAGTTCAGGCAAAGCACTATCAATGTTGGTTTCAAAGATTCTACTTGAATGTACGCTATGAAGTCTATAAAATTTCGATGCTCGAAGCTTCAGCATAGATATTCTATATCAGATATCAGCGTTACACATAAATAAATACATAACAAGTTTGTACATCAGTTCAGGCAAAGCACTATCAATGTTGGTTTCAAAGATTCTACTTGAATGTACGCTATGAAGTCTATAAAATTTCGATGCTCGAAGCTTCAGCATAGATATTCTATATCAGATATCAGCGTTACACATAAATAAATACATAACAAGTTTGTACATCAGTTCAGGCAAAGCACTATCAATGTTGGTTTCAAAGATTCTACTTGAATGTACGCGATGAAGTCTATAAAATTTCGATGCTCGAAGCTTCAGCATAGATATTCTATATCAGATATCAGCGTTACACATAAATAAATACATAACAAGTTTGTACATCAGTTCAGGCAAAGCACTATCAATGTTGGTTTCAAAGATTCTACTTGAATGTACGCTATGAAGTCTATAAAATTTCGATGCTCGAAGCTTCAGCATAGATATTCTATATCAGATATCAGCGTTACACATAAATAAATACATAACAAGTTTGTACATCAGTTCAGGCAAAGCACTATCAATGTTGGTTTCAAAGATTCTACTTGAATGTACGCGATGAAGTCTATAAAATTTCGATGCTCGAAGCTTCAGCATAGATATTCTATATCAGATATCAGCGTTACACATAAATAAATACATAACAAGTTTGTACATCAGTTCAGGCAAAGCACTATCAATGTTGGTTTCAAAGATTCTACTTGAATGTACGCTATGAAGTCTATAAAATTTCGATGCTCGAAGCTTCAGCATAGATATTCTATATCAGATATCAGCGTTACACATAAATAAATACATAACAAGTTTGTACATCAGTTCAGGCAAAGCACTATCAATGTTGGTTTCAAAGATTCTACTTGAATGTACGCTATGAAGTCTATAAAATTTCGATGCTCGAAGCTTCAGCATAGATATTCTATATCAGATATCAGCGTTACACATAAATAAATACATAACAAGTTTGTACATCAGTTCAGGCAAAGCACTATCAATGTTGGTTTCAAAGATTCTACTTGAATGTACGCGATGAAGTCTATAAAATTTCGATGCTCGAAGCTTCAGCATAGATATTCTATATCAGATATCAGCGTTACACATAAATAAATACATAACAAGTTTGTACATCAGTTCAGGCAAAGCACTATCAATGTTGGTTTCAAAGATTCTACTTGAATGTACGCTATGAAGTCTATAAAATTTCGATGCTCGAAGCTTCAGCATAGATATTCTATATCAGATATCAGCGTTACACATAAATAAATACATAACAAGTTTGTACATCAGTTCAGGCAAAGCACTATCAATGTTGGTTTCAAAGATTCTACTTGAATGTACGCGATGAAGTCTATAAAATTTCGATGCTCGAAGCTTCAGCATAGATATTCTATATCAGATATCAGCGTTACACATAAATAAATACATAACAAGTTTGTACATCAGTTCAGGCAAAGCACTATCAATGTTGGTTTCAAAGATTCTACTTGAATGTACGCTATGAAGTCTATAAAATTTCGATGCTCGAAGCTTCAGCATAGATATTCTATATCAGATATCAGCGTTACACATAAATAAATACATAACAAGTTTGTACATCAGTTCAGGCAAAGCACTATCAATGTTGGTTTCAAAGATTCTACTTGAATGTACGCTATGAAGTCTATAAAATTTCGATGCTCGAAGCTTCAGCATAGATATTCTATATCAGATATCAGCGTTACACATAAATAAATACATAACAAGTTTGTACATCAGTTCAGGCAAAGCACTATCAATGTTGGTTTCAAAGATTCTACTTGAATGTACGCGATGAAGTCTATAAAATTTCGATGCTCGAAGCTTCAGCATAGATATTCTATATCAGATATCAGCGTTACACATAAATAAATACATAACAAGTTTGTACATCAGTTCAGGCAAAGCACTATCAATGTTGGTTTCAAAGATTCTACTTGAATGTACGCTATGAAGTCTATAAAATTTCGATGCTCGAAGCTTCAGCATAGATATTCTATATCAGATATCAGCGTTACACATAAATAAATACATAACAAGTTTGTACATCAGTTCAGGCAAAGCACTATCAATGTTGGTTTCAAAGATTCTACTTGAATGTACGCGATGAAGTCTATAAAATTTCGATGCTCGAAGCTTCAGCATAGATATTCTACACCAGATATCAGCGTTACACATAAATAAATACATAACAAGTTTGTACATCAGTTCAGACAAAGCACTATCAATGTTGGTTTCAAAGATTCTACTTGAATGTACACTATGAAGTCTATAAAATTTCGATGCTCGAAGCTTCAGCATAGATATTCTATATCAGATATCAGCGTTACACATAAATAAATACATAACAAGTTTGTACATCAGTTCAGACAAAGCACTATCAATGTTGGTTTCAAAGATTCTACTTGAATGTACGCTATGAAGTCTATAAAATGTCGATGCTCGAAGCTTCAGCATAGATATTCTATATCAGATATCAGCGTTACACATAAATAAATACATAACAAGTTTGTACATCAGTTCAGGCAAAGCACTATCAATGTTGGTTTCAAAGATTCTACTTGAATGTACGCGATGAAGTCTATAAAATTTCGATGCTCGAAGCTTCAGCATAGATATTCTATATCAGATATCAGCGTTACACATAAATAAATACATAACAAGTTTGTACATCAGTTCAGGCAAAGCACTATCAATGTTGGTTTCAAAGATTCTACTTGAATGTACGCTATGAAGTCTATAAAATTTCGATGCTCGAAGCTTCAGCATAGATATTCTATATCAGATATCAGCGTTACACATAAATAAATACATAACAAGTTTGTACATCAGTTCAGGCAAAGCACTATCAATGTTGGTTTCAAAGATTCTACTTGAATGTACGCGATGAAGTCTATAAAATTTCGATGCTCGAAGCTTCAGCATAGATATTCTATACCAGATATCAGCGTTACACATAAATAAATACATAACAAGTTTGTACATCAGTTCAGGCAAAGCACTATCAATGTTGGTTTCAAAGATTCTACTTGAATGTACACTATGAAGTCTATAAAATTTCGATGCTCGAAGCTTCAGCATAGATATTCTATATCAGATATCAGCGTTACACATAAATAAATACATAACAAGTTTGTACATCAGTTCAGACAAAGCACTATCAATGTTGGTTTCAAAGATTCTACTTGAATGTACGCGATAAGGTCTATAAAATGTAGATGCTCGAAGCTTCAGCATAGATATTCTATATCAGATATCAGCGTTACACATAAATAAATACATAACAAGTTTGTACATCAGTTCAGGCAAAGCACTATCAATGTTGGTTTCAAAGATTCTACTTGAATGTACACTATGAAGTCTATAAAATTTCGATGCTCGAAGCTTCAGCATAGATATTCTATATCAGATATCAGCGTTACACATAAATAAATACATAACAAGTTTGTACATCAGTTCAGACAAAGCACTATCAATGTTGGTTTCAAAGATTCTACTTGAATGTACGCGATAAGGTCTATAAAATGTCGATGCTCGAAGCTTCAGCATAGATATTCTATATCAGATATCTGCGTTACACATAAATAAATACATAACAAGTTTGTACATCAGTTCAGGCAAAGCACTATCAATGTTGGTTTCAAAGATTCTACTTGAATGTACGCGATGAAGTCTATAAAATTTGGATGCTCGAAGCTTCAGCATAGATATTCTATATCAGATATCAGCGTTACACATAAATAAATACATAACAAGTTTGTACATCAGTTCAGGCAAAGCACTATCAATGTTGGTTTCAATGATTCTACTTGAATGTACGCGATGAAGTCTATAAAATTTCGATGCTCGAAGCTTCAGCATAGATATTCTATACCAGATATCAGCGTTACACATAAATAAATACATAACAAGTTTGTACATCAGTTCAGGCAAAGCACTATCAATGTTGGTTTCAAAGATTCTACTTGAATGTACACTATGAAGTCTATAAAATTTCGATGCTCGAAGCTTCAGCATAGATATTCTATATCAGATATCAGCGTTACACATAAATAAATACATAACAAGTTTGTACATCAGTTCAGACAAAGCACTATCAATGTTGGTTTCAAAGATTCTACTTGAATGTACGCGATAAGGTCTATAAAATGTCGATGCTCGAAGCTTCAGCATAGATATTCTATATCAGATATCAGCGTTACACATAAATAAATACATAACAAGTTTGTACATCAGTTCAGGCAAAGCACTATCAATGTTGGTTTCAAAGATTCTACTTGAATGTACGCTATGAAGTCTATAAAATGTCGATGCTCGAAGCTTCAGCATAGATATTCTATATCAGATATCAGCGTTACACATAAATAAATACATAACAAGTTTGTACATCAGTTCAGGCAAAGCACTATCAATGTTGGTTTCAAAGATTCTACTTGAATGTACGCTATGAAGTCTATAAAATTTCGATGCTCGAAGCTTCAGCATAGATATTCTATATCAGATATCAGCGTTACACATAAATAAATACATAACAAGTTTGTACATCAGTTCAGGCAAAGCACTATCAATGTTGGTTTCAAAGATTCTACTTGAATGTACGCTATGAAGTCTATAAAATTTCGATGCTCGAAGCTTCAGCATAGATATTCTATATCAGATATCAGCGTTACACATAAATAAATACATAACAAGTTTGTACATCAGTTCAGGCAAAGCACTATCAATGTTGGTTTCAAAGATTCTACTTGAATGTACGCGATGAAGTCTATAAAATTTCGATGCTCGAAGCTTCAGCATAGATATTCTATACCAGATATCAGCGTTACACATAAATAAATACATAACAAGTTTGTACATCAGTTCAGGCAAAGAACTATCAATGTTGGTTTCAAAGATTCTACTTGAATGTACACTATGAAGTCTATAAAATTTCGATGCTCGAAGCTTCAGCATAGATATTCTATATCAGATATCAGCGTTACACATAAATAAATACATAACAAGTTTGTACATCAGTTCAGACAAAGCACTATCAATGTTGGTTTCAAAGATTCTACTTGAATGTACGCGATAAGGTCTATAAAATGTCGATGCTCGAAGCTTCAGCATAGATATTCTATACCAGATATCAGCGTTACACATAAATAAATACATAACAAGTTTGTACATCAGTTCAGGCAAAGCACTATCAATGTTGGTTTCAAAGATTCTACTTGAATGTACACTATGAAGTCTATAAAATTTCGATGCTCGAAGCTTCAGCATAGATATTCTATATCAGATATCAGCGTTACACATAAATAAATACATAACAAGTTTGTACATCAGTTCAGACAAAGCACTATCAATGTTGGTTTCAAAGATTCTACTTGAATGTACGCGATAAGGTCTATAAAATGTCGATGCTCGAAGCTTCAGCATAGATATTCTATATCAGATATCAGCGTTACACATAAATAAATACATAACAAGTTTGTACATCAGTTCAGGCAAAGCACTATCAATGTTGGTTTCAAAGATTCTACTTGAATGTACGCGATGAAGTCTATAAAATTTCCATGCTCGAAGCTTCAGCATAGATATTCTATATCAGATATCAGCGTTACACATAAATAAATACATAACAAGTTTGTACATCAGTTCAGGCAAAGCACTATCAATGTTGGTTTCAAAGATTCTACTTGAATGTACGCTATGAAGTCTATAAAATTTCGATGCTCGAAGCTTCAGCATAGATATTCTATATCAGATATCAGCGTTACACATAAATAAATACATAACAAGTTTGTACATCAGTTCAGACAAAGCACTATCAATGTTGGTTTCAAAGATTCTACTTGAATGTACGCGATAAGGTCTATAAAATGTCGATGCTCGAAGCTTCAGCATAGATATTCTATATCAGATATCAGCGTTACACATAAATAAATACATAACAAGTTTGTACATCAGTTCAGGCAAAGCACTATCAATGTTGGTTTCAAAGAT
This sequence comes from Melinaea marsaeus rileyi, assembly GCA_918358865.1. Lineage (NCBI taxonomy): Eukaryota > Metazoa > Arthropoda > Insecta > Lepidoptera > Nymphalidae > Melinaea > Melinaea marsaeus. The sequence goes on from OU911094.1 coordinate 9,565,079, forward strand.
TCTACTTGAATGTACGCGATGAAGTCTATAAAATTTCGATGCTCGAAGCTTCAGCATAGATATTCTATATCAGATATCAGCGTTACACATAAATAAATACATAACAAGTTTGTACATCAGTTCAGGCAAAGCACTATCAATGTTGGTTTCAAAGATTCTACTTGAATGTACGCGATAAGGTCTATAAAATGTCGATGCTCGAAGCTTCAGCATAGATATTCTATATCAGATATCAGCGTTACACATAAATAAATACATAACAAGTTTGTACATCAGTTCAGGCAAAGCACTATCAATGTTGGTTTCAAAGATTCTACTTGAATGTACGCTATGAAGTCTATAAAATGTCGATGCTCGAAGCTTCAGCATAGATATTCTATATCAGATATCAGCGTTACACATAAATAAATACATAACAAGTTTGTACATCAGTTCAGGCAAAGCACTATCAATGTTGGTTTCAAAGATTCTACTTGAATGTACGCTATGAAGTCTATAAAATTTCGATGCTCGAAGCTTCAGCATAGATATTCTATATCAGATATCAGCGTTACACATAAATAAATACATAACAAGTTTGTACATCAGTTCAGGCAAAGCACTATCAATGTTGGTTTCAAAGATTCTACTTGAATGTACGCTATGAAGTCTATAAAATTTCGATGCTCGAAGCTTCAGCATAGATATTCTATATCAGATATCAGCGTTACACATAAATAAATACATAACAAGTTTGTACATCAGTTCAGGCAAAGCACTATCAATGTTGGTTTCAAAGATTCTACTTGAATGTACGCGATGAAGTCTATAAAATTTCGATGCTCGAAGCTTCAGCATAGATATTCTATACCAGATATCAGCGTTACACATAAATAAATACATAACAAGTTTGTACATCAGTTCAGGCAAAGAACTATCAATGTTGGTTTCAAAGATTCTACTTGAATGTACACTATGAAGTCTATAAAATTTCGATGCTCGAAGCTTCAGCATAGATATTCTATATCAGATATCAGCGTTACACATAAATAAATACATAACAAGTTTGTACATCAGTTCAGACAAAGCACTATCAATGTTGGTTTCAAAGATTCTACTTGAATGTACGCGATAAGGTCTATAAAATGTCGATGCTCGAAGCTTCAGCATAGATATTCTATACCAGATATCAGCGTTACACATAAATAAATACATAACAAGTTTGTACATCAGTTCAGGCAAAGCACTATCAATGTTGGTTTCAAAGATTCTACTTGAATGTACACTATGAAGTCTATAAAATTTCGATGCTCGAAGCTTCAGCATAGATATTCTATATCAGATATCAGCGTTACACATAAATAAATACATAACAAGTTTGTACATCAGTTCAGACAAAGCACTATCAATGTTGGTTTCAAAGATTCTACTTGAATGTACGCGATAAGGTCTATAAAATGTCGATGCTCGAAGCTTCAGCATAGATATTCTATATCAGATATCAGCGTTACACATAAATAAATACATAACAAGTTTGTACATCAGTTCAGGCAAAGCACTATCAATGTTGGTTTCAAAGATTCTACTTGAATGTACGCGATGAAGTCTATAAAATTTCGATGCTCGAAGCTTCAGCATAGATATTCTATATCAGATATCAGCGTTACACATAAATAAATACATAACAAGTTTGTACATCAGTTCAGGCAAAGCACTATCAATGTTGGTTTCAAAGATTCTACTTGAATGTACGCTATGAAGTCTATAAAATTTCGATGCTCGAAGCTTCAGCATAGATATTCTATATCAGATATCAGCGTTACACATAAATAAATACATAACAAGTTTGTACATCAGTTCAGGCAAAGCACTATCAATGTTGGTTTCAAAGATTCTACTTGAATGTACGCTATGAAGTCTATAAAATTTCGATGCTCGAAGCTTCAGCATAGATATTCTATATCAGATATCAGCGTTACACATAAATAAATACATAACAAGTTTGTACATCAGTTCAGGCAAAGCACTATCAATGTTGGTTTCAAAGATTCTACTTGAATGTACGCGATAAGGTCTATAAAATGTCGATGCTCGAAGCTTCAGCATAGATATTCTATATCAGATATCAGCGTTACACATAAATAAATACATAACAAGTTTGTACATCAGTTCAGGCAAAGCACTATCAATGTTGGTTTCAAAGATTCTACTTGAATGTACGCTATGAAGTCTATAAAATTTCGATGCTCGAAGCTTCAGCATAGATATTCTATACCAGATATCAGCGTTACACATAAATAAATACATAACAAGTTTGTACATCAGTTCAGGCAAAGCACTATCAATGTTGGTTTCAAAGATTCTACTTGAATGTACACTATGAAGTCTATAAAATTTCGATGCTCGAAGCTTCAGCATAGATATTCTATATCAGATATCAGCGTTACACATAAATAAATACATAACAAGTTTGTACATCAGTTCAGACAAAGCACTATCAATGTTGGTTTCAAAGATTCTACTTGAATGTACGCGATAAGGTCTATAAAATGTCGATGCTCGAAGCTTCAGCATAGATATTCTATATCAGATATCAGCGTTACACATAAATAAATACATAACAAGTTTGTACATCAGTTCAGGCAAAGCACTATCAATGTTGGTTTCAAAGATTCTACTTGAATGTACGCGATGAAGTCTATAAAATTTCGATGCTCGAAGCTTCAGCATAGATATTCTATATCAGATATCAGCGTTACACATAAATAAATACATAACAAGTTTGTACATCAGTTCAGGCAAAGCACTATCAATGTTGGTTTCAAAGATTCTACTTGAATGTACGCTATGAAGTCTATAAAATTTCGATGCTCGAAGCTTCAGCATAGATATTCTATATCAGATATCAGCGTTACACATAAATAAATACATAACAAGTTTGTACATCAGTTCAGGCAAAGCACTATCAATGTTGGTTTCAAAGATTCTACTTGAATGTACGCGATGAAGTCTATAAAATTTCGATGCTCGAAGCTTCAGCATAGATATTCTATATCAGATATCAGCGTTACACATAAATAAATACATAACAAGTTTGTACATCAGTTCAGGCAAAGCACTATCAATGTTGGTTTCAAAGATTCTACTTGAATGTACGCTATGAAGTCTATAAAATTTCGATGCTCGAAGCTTCAGCATAGATATTCTATATCAGATATCAGCGTTACACATAAATAAATACATAACAAGTTTGTACATCAGTTCAGGCAAAGCACTATCAATGTTGGTTTCAAAGATTCTACTTGAATGTACGCTATGAAGTCTATAAAATTTCGATGCTCGAAGCTTCAGCATAGATATTCTATATCAGATATCAGCGTTACACATAAATAAATACATAACAAGTTTGTACATCAGTTCAGGCAAAGCACTATCAATGTTGGTTTCAAAGATTCTACTTGAATGTACGCGATGAAGTCTATAAAATTTCGATGCTCGAAGCTTCAGCATAGATATTCTACACCAGATATCAGCGTTACACATAAATAAATACATAACAAGTTTGTACATCAGTTCAGACAAAGCACTATCAATGTTGGTTTCAAAGATTCTACTTGAATGTACACTATGAAGTCTATAAAATTTCGATGCTCGAAGCTTCAGCATAGATATTCTATATCAGATATCAGCGTTACACATAAATAAATACATAACAAGTTTGTACATCAGTTCAGACAAAGCACTATCAATGTTGGTTTCAAAGATTCTACTTGAATGTACGCTATGAAGTCTATAAAATGTCGATGCTCGAAGCTTCAGCATAGATATTCTATATCAGATATCAGCGTTACACATAAATAAATACATAACAAGTTTGTACATCAGTTCAGGCAAAGCACTATCAATGTTGGTTTCAAAGATTCTACTTGAATGTACGCGATGAAGTCTATAAAATTTCGATGCTCGAAGCTTCAGCATAGATATTCTATATCAGATATCAGCGTTACACATAAATAAATACATAACAAGTTTGTACATCAGTTCAGGCAAAGCACTATCAATGTTGGTTTCAAAGATTCTACTTGAATGTACGCTATGAAGTCTATAAAATTTCGATGCTCGAAGCTTCAGCATAGATATTCTATATCAGATATCAGCGTTACACATAAATAAATACATAACAAGTTTGTACATCAGTTCAGGCAAAGCACTATCAATGTTGGTTTCAAAGATTCTACTTGAATGTACGCGATGAAGTCTATAAAATTTCGATGCTCGAAGCTTCAGCATAGATATTCTATACCAGATATCAGCGTTACACATAAATAAATACATAACAAGTTTGTACATCAGTTCAGGCAAAGCACTATCAATGTTGGTTTCAAAGATTCTACTTGAATGTACACTATGAAGTCTATAAAATTTCGATGCTCGAAGCTTCAGCATAGATATTCTATATCAGATATCAGCGTTACACATAAATAAATACATAACAAGTTTGTACATCAGTTCAGACAAAGCACTATCAATGTTGGTTTCAAAGATTCTACTTGAATGTACGCGATAAGGTCTATAAAATGTCGATGCTCGAAGCTTCAGCATAGATATTCTATATCAGATATCAGCGTTACACATAAATAAATACATAACAAGTTTGTACATCAGTTCAGGCAAAGCACTATCAATGTTGGTTTCAAAGATTCTACTTGAATGTACGCTATGAAGTCTATAAAATTTCGATGCTCGAAGCTTCAGCATAGATATTCTATACCAGATATCAGCGTTACACATAAATAAATACATAACAAGTTTGTACATCAGTTCAGGCAAAGCACTATCAATGTTGGTTTCAAAGATTCTACTTGAATGTACGCTATGAAGTCTATAAAATTTCGATGCTCGAAGCTTCAGCATAGATATTCTATATCAGATATCAGCGTTACACATAAATAAATACATAACAAGTTTGTACATCAGTTCAGGCAAAGCACTATCAATGTTGGTTTCAAAGATTCTACTTGAATGTACGCGATGAAGTCTATAAAATTTCGATGCTCGAAGCTTCAGCATAGATATTCTATATCAGATATCAGCGTTACACATAAATAAATACATAACAAGTTTGTACATCAGTTCAGGCAAAGCACTATCAATGTAGGTTTCAAAGATTCTATTTGAATGTACGCGATGAAGTCTATAAAATTTCGATGCTCGAAGCTTCAGCATAGATATTCTATATCAGATATCTGCGTTACACATAAATAAATACATAACAAGTTTGTACATCAGTTCAGGCAAAGCACTATCAATGTTGGTTTCAAAGATTCTACTTGAATGTACGCTATGAAGTCTATAAAATTTCGATGCTCGAAGCTTCAGCATAGATATTCTATATCAGATATCAGCGTTACACATAAATAAATACATAACAAGTTTGTACATCAGTTCAGGCAAAGCACTATCAATGTTGGTTTCAAAGATTCTACTTGAATGTACGCTATGAAGTCTATAAAATTTCGATGCTCGAAGCTTCAGCATAGATATTCTATATCAGATATCAGCGTTACACATAAATAAATACATAACAAGTTTGTACATCAGTTCAGGCAAAGCACTATCAATGTTGGTTTCAAAGATTCTACTTGAATGTACGCGATGAAGTCTATAAAATTTCGATGCTCGAAGCTTCAGCATAGATATTCTATATCAGATATCAGCGTTACACATAAATAAATACATAACAAGTTTGTACATCAGTTCAGGCAAAGCACTATCAATGTTGGTTTCAAAGATTCTACTTGAATGTACGCGATGAAGTCTATAAAATTTCGATGCTCGAAGCTTCAGCATAGATATTCTATATCAGATATCAGCGTTACACATAAATAAATACATAACAAGTTTGTACATCAGTTCAGGCAAAGCACTATCAATGTTGGTTTCAAAGATTCTACTTGAATGTACGCGATGAAGTCTATAAAATTTCGATGCTCGAAGCTTCAGCATAGATATTCTATACCAGATATCAGCGTTACACATAAATAAATACATAACAAGTTTGTACATCAGTTCAGGCAAAGCACTATCAATGTTGGTTTCAAAGATTCTACTTGAATGTACACTATGAAGTCTATAAAATTTCGATGCTCGAAGCTTCAGCATAGATATTCTATACCAGATATCAGCGTTACACATAAATAAATACATAACAAGTTTGTACATCAGTTCAGGCAAAGCACTATCAATGTTGGTTTCAAAGATTCTACTTGAATGTACGCTATGAAGTCTATAAAATTTCGATGCTCGAAGCTTCAGCATAGATATTCTATATCAGATATCAGCGTTACACATAAATAAATACATAACAAGTTTGTACATCAGTTCAGGCAAAGCACTATCAATGTTGGTTTCAAAGATTCTACTTGAATGTACGCGATGAAGTCTATAAAATTTCGATGCTCGAAGCTTCAGCATAGATATTCTATATCAGATATCAGCGTTACACATAAATAAATACATAACAAGTTTGTACATCAGTTCAGGCAAAGCACTATCAATGTTGGTTTCAAAGATTCTACTTGAATGTACGCTATGAAGTCTATAAAATTTCGATGCTCGAAGCTTCAGCATAGATATTCTATATCAGATATCAGCGTTACACATAAATAAATACATAACAAGTTTGTACATCAGTTCAGGCAAAGCACTATCAATGTTGGTTTCAAAGATTCTACTTGAATGTACGCGATGAAGTCTATAAAATTTCGATGCTCGAAGCTTCAGCATAGATATTCTACACCAGATATCAGCGTTACACATAAATAAATACATAACAAGTTTGTACATCAGTTCAGACAAAGCACTATCAATGTTGGTTTCAAAGATTCTACTTGAATGTACGCGATGAAGTCTATAAAATTTCGATGCTCGAAGCTTCAGCATAGATATTCTATATCAGATATCAGCGTTACACATAAATAAATACATAACAAGTTTGTACATCAGTTCAGGCAAAGCACTATCAATGTTGGTTTCAAAGATTCTACTTGAATGTACGCGATGAAGTCTATAAAATTTCGATGCTCGAAGCTTCAGCATAGATATTCTATATCAGATATCAGCGTTACACATAAATAAATACATAACAAGTTTGTACATCAGTTCAGGCAAAGCACTATCAATGTTGGTTTCAAAGATTCTACTTGGATGTACGCGATGAAGTCTATAAAATTTCGATGCTCGAAGCTTCAGCATAGATATTCTATACCAGATATCAGCGTTACACATAAATAAATACATAACAAGTTTGTACATCAGTTCAGGCAAAGCACTATCAATGTTGGTTTCAAAGATTCTACTTGAATGTACACTATGAAGTCTATAAAATTTCGATGCTCGAAGCTTCAGCATAGATATTCTATACCAGATATCAGCGTTACACATAAATAAATACATAACAAGTTTGTACATCAGTTCAGGCAAAGCACTATCAATGTTGGTTTCAAAGATTCTACTTGAATGTACGCTATGAAGTCTATAAAATTTCGATGCTCGAAGCTTCAGCATAGATATTCTATATCAGATATCAGCGTTACACATAAATAAATACATAACAAGTTTGTACATCAGTTCAGGCAAAGCACTATCAATGTTGGTTTCAAAGATTCTACTTGAATGTACGCTATGAAGTCTATAAAATTTCGATGCTCGAAGCTTCAGCATAGATATTCTATATCAGATATCAGCGTTACACATAAATAAATACATAACAAGTTTGTACATCAGTTCAGGCAAAGCACTATCAATGTTGGTTTCAAAGATTCTACTTGAATGTACGCTATGAAGTCTATAAAATTTCGATGCTCGAAGCTTCAGCATAGATATTCTATATCAGATATCAGCGTTACACATAAATAAATACATAACAAGTTTGTACATCAGTTCAGGCAAAGCACTATCAATGTTGGTTTCAAAGATTCTACTTGAATGTACGCGATGAAGTCTATAAAATTTCGATGCTCGAAGCTTCAGCATAGATATTCTACACCAGATATCAGCGTTACACATAAATAAATACATAACAAGTTTGTACATCAGTTCAGACAAAGCACTATCAATGTTGGTTTCAAAGATTCTACTTGAATGTACACTATGAAGTCTATAAAATTTCGATGCTCGAAGCTTCAGCATAGATATTCTATATCAGATATCAGCGTTACACATAAATAAATACATAACAAGTTTGTACATCAGTTCAGACAAAGCACTATCAATGTTGGTTTCAAAGATTCTACTTGAATGTACGCGATGAAGTCTATAAAATGTCGATGCTCGAAGCTTCAGCATAGATATTCTATATCAGATATCAGCGTTACACATAAATAAATACATAACAAGTTTGTACATCAGTTCAGGCAAAGCACTATCAATGTTGGTTTCAAAGATTCTACTTGAATGTACGCGATGAAGTCTATAAAATTTCGATGCTCGAAGCTTCAGCATAGATATTCTATATCAGATATCAGCGTTACACATAAATAAATACATAACAAGTTTGTACATCAGTTCAGGCAAAGCACTATCAATGTTGGTTTCAAAGATTCTACTTGAATGTACGCTATGAAGTCTATAAAATTTCGATGCTCGAAGCTTCAGCATAGATATTCTATATCAGATATCAGCGTTACACATAAATAAATACATAACAAGTTTGTACATCAGTTCAGACAAAGCACTATCAATGTTGGTTTCAAAGATTCTACTTGAATGTACGCGATAAGGTCTATAAAATGTCGATGCTCGAAGCTTCAGCATAGATATTCTATATCAGATATCAGCGTTACACATAAATAAATACATAACAAGTTTGTACATCAGTTCAGGCAAAGCACTATCAATGTTGGTTTCAAAGATTCTACTTGAATGTACGCTATGAAGTCTATAAAATTTCGATGCTCGAAGCTTCAGCATAGATATTCTATACCAGATATCAGCGTTACACATAAATAAATACATAACAAGTTTGTACATCAGTTCAGGCAAAGCACTATCAATGTTGGTTTCAAAGATTCTACTTGAATGTACGCTATGAAGTCTATAAAATTTCGATGCTCGAAGCTTCAGCATAGATATTCTATATCAGATATCAGCGTTACACATAAATAAATACATAACTAGTTTGTACATCAGTTCAGGCAAAGCACTATCAATGTTGGTTTCAAAGATTCTACTTGAATGTACGCGATGAAGTCTATAAAATTTCGATGCTCGAAGCTTCAGCATAGATATTCTATATCAGATATCAGCGTTACACATAAATAAATACATAACAAGTTTGTACATCAGTTCAGGCAAAGCACTATCAATGTAGGTTTCAAAGATTCTATTTGAATGTACGCTATGAAGTCTATAAAATTTCGATGCTCGAAGCTTCAGCATAGATATTCTATATCAGATATCAGCGTTACACATAAATAAATACATAACAAGTTTGTACATCAGTTCAGGCAAAGCACTATCAATGTTGGTTTCAAAGATTCTACTTGAATGTACGCGATGAAGTCTATAAAATTTCGATGCTCGAAGCTTCAGCATAGATATTCTATATCAGATATCAGCGTTACACATAAATAAATACATAACAAGTTTGTACATCAGTTCAGGCAAAGCACTATCAATGTTGGTTTCAAAGATTCTACTTGAATGTACGCGATGAAGTCTATAAAATTTCGATGCTCGAAGCTTCAGCATAGATATTCTATATCAGATATCAGCGTTACACATAAATAAATACATAACAAGTTTGTACATCAGTTCAGGCAAAGCACTATCAATGTTGGTTTCAAAGATTCTACTTGAATGTACGCTATGAAGTCTATAAAATTTCGATGCTCGAAGCTTCAGCATAGATATTCTATATCAGATATCAGCGTTACACATAAATAAATACATAACAAGTTTGTACATCAATTCAGGCAAAGCACTATCAATGTTGGTTTCAAAGATTCTACTTGAATGTACGCGATGAAGTCTATAAAATTTCGATGCTCGAAGCTTCAGCATAGATATTCTATATCAGATATCAGCGTTACACATAAATAAATACATAACAAGTTTGTACATCAGTTCAGGCAAAGCACTATCAATGTTGGTTTCAAAGATTCTACTTGAATGTACGCGATGAAGTCTATAAAATTTCGATGCTCGAAGCTTCAGCATAGATATTCTATACCAGATATCAGCGTTACACATTAATAAATACATAACAAGTTTGTACATCAGTTGAGGCAAAGCACTATCAATGTTGGTTTCAAAGATTCTACTTGAATGTACGCTATGAAGTCTATAAAATTTCGATGCTCGAAGCTTCAGCATAGATATTCTATATCAGATATCAGCGTTACACATAAATAAATACATAACAAGTTTGTACATCAGTTCAGGCAAAGCACTATCAATGTTGGTTTCAAAGATTCTACTTGAATGTACGCGATAAGGTCTATAAAATGTCGATGCTCGAAGCTTCAGCATAGATATTCTATACCAGATATCAGCGTTACACATAAATAAATACATAACAAGTTTGTACATCAGTTCAGGCAAAGCACTATCAATGTTGGTTTCAAAGATTCTACTTGAATGTACACTATGAAGTCTATAAAATTTCGATGCTCGAAGCTTCAGCATAGATATTCTATATCAGATATCAGCGTTACACATAAATAAATACATAACAAGTTTGTACATCAGTTCAGACAAAGCACTATCAATGTTGGTTTCAAAGATTCTACTTGAATGTACGCGATAAGGTCTATAAAATGTCGATGCTCGAAGCTTCAGCATAGATATTCTATATCAGATATCAGCGTTACACATAAATAAATACATAACAAGTTTGTACATCAGTTCAGGCAAAGCACTATCAATGTTGGTTTCAAAGATTCTACTTGAATGTACGCGATGAAGTCTATAAAATTTCGATGCTCGAAGCTTCAGCATAGATATTCTATATCAGATATCAGCGTTACACATAAATAAATACATAACAAGTTTGTACATCAGTTCAGGCAAAGCACTATCAATGTTGGTTTCAAAGATTCTACTTGAATGTACGCTATGAAGTCTATAAAATTTCGATGCTCGAAGCTTCAGCATAGATATTCTATATCAGATATCAGCGTTACACATAAATAAATACATAACAAGTTTGTACATCAGTTCAGGCAAAGCACTATCAATGTTGGTTTCAAAGATTCTACTTGAATGTACGCTATGAAGTCTATAAAATTTCGATGCTCGAAGCTTCAGCATAGATATTCTATATCAGATATCAGCGTTACACATAAATAAATACATAACAAGTTTGTACATCAGTTCAGGCAAAGCACTATCAATGTTGGTTTCAAAGATTCTACTTGAATGTACGCGATAAGGTCTATAAAATGTCGATGCTCGAAGCTTCAGCATAGATATTCTATATCAGATATCAGCGTTACACATAAATAAATACATAACAAGTTTGTACATCAGTTCAGGCAAAGCACTATCAATGTTGGTTTCAAAGATTCTACTTGAATGTACGCTATGGAGTCTATAAAATTTCGATGCTCGAAGCTTCAGCATAGATATTCTATATCAGATATCAGCGTTACACATAAATAAATACATAACAAGTTTGTACATCAGTTCAGGCAAAGCACTATCAATGTTGTTTTCAAAGATTCTACTTGAATGTACGCGATGAAGTCTATAAAATTTCGATGCTCGAAGCTTCAGCATAGATATTCTATATCAGATATCAGCGTTACACATAAATAAATACATAACAAGTTTGTACATCAGTTCAGGCAAAGCACTATCAATGTTGGTTTCAAAGATTCTACTTGAATGTACGCTATGAAGTCTATAAAATTTCGATGCTCGAAGCTTCAGCATAGATATTCTATACCAGATATCAGCGTTACACATAAATAAATACATAACAAGTTTGTACATCAGTTCAGGCAAAGCACTATCAATGTTGGTTTCAAAGATTCTACTTGAATGTACACTATGAAGTCTATAAAATTTCGATGCTCGAAGCTTCAGCATAGATATTCTATATCAGATATCAGCGTTACACATAAATAAATACATAACAAGTTTGTACATCAGTTCAGACAAAGCACTATCAATGTTGGTTTCAAAGATTCTACTTGAATGTACGCGATAAGGTCTATAAAATGTCGATGCTCGAAGCTTCAGCATAGATATTCTATATCAGATATCAGCGTTACACATAAATAAATACATAACAAGTTTGTACATCAGTTCAGGCAAAGCACTATCAATGTTGGTTTCAAAGATTCTACTTGAATGTACGCGATGAAGTCTATAAAATTTCGATGCTCGAAGCTTCAGCATAGATATTCTATATCAGATATCAGCGTTACACATAAATAAATACATAACAAGTTTGTACATCAGTTCAGGCAAAGCACTATCAATGTTGGTTTCAAAGATTCTACTTGAATGTACGCTATGAAGTCTATAAAATTTCGATGCTCGAAGCTTCAGCATAGATATTCTATATCAGATATCAGCGTTACACATAAATAAATACATAACAAGTTTGTACATCAGTTCAGGCAAAGCACTATCAATGTTGGTTTCAAAGATTCTACTTGAATGTACGCGATGAAGTCTATAAAATTTCGATGCTCGAAGCTTCAGCATAGATATTCTATATCAGATATCAGCGTTACACATAAATAAATACATAACAAGTTTGTACATCAGTTCAGGCAAAGCACTATCAATGTTGGTTTCAAAGATTCTACTTGAATGTACGCTATGAAGTCTATAAAATTTCGATGCTCGAAGCTTCAGCATAGATATTCTATATCAGATATCAGCGTTACACATAAATAAATACATAACAAGTTTGTACATCAGTTCAGGCAAAGCACTATCAATGTTGGTTTCAAAGATTCTACTTGAATGTACGCTATGAAGTCTATAAAATTTCGATGCTCGAAGCTTCAGCATAGATATTCTATATCAGATATCAGCGTTACACATAAATAAATACATAACAAGTTTGTACATCAGTTCAGGCAAAGCACTATCAATGTTGGTTTCAAAGATTCTACTTGAATGTACGCGATGAAGTCTATAAAATTTCGATGCTCGAAGCTTCAGCATAGATATTCTACACCAGATATCAGCGTTACACATAAATAAATACATAACAAGTTTGTACATCAGTTCAGACAAAGCACTATCAATGTTGGTTTCAAAGATTCTACTTGAATGTACACTATGAAGTCTATAAAATTTCGATGCTCGAAGCTTCAGCATAGATATTCTATATCAGATATCAGCGTTACACATAAATAAATACATAACAAGTTTGTACATCAGTTCAGACAAAGCACTATCAATGTTGGTTTCAAAGATTCTACTTGAATGTACGCTATGAAGTCTATAAAATGTCGATGCTCGAAGCTTCAGCATAGATATTCTATATCAGATATCAGCGTTACACATAAATAAATACATAACAAGTTTGTACATCAGTTCAGGCAAAGCACTATCAATGTTGGTTTCAAAGATTCTACTTGAATGTACGCGATGAAGTCTATAAAATTTCGATGCTCGAAGCTTCAGCATAGATATTCTATATCAGATATCAGCGTTACACATAAATAAATACATAACAAGTTTGTACATCAGTTCAGGCAAAGCACTATCAATGTTGGTTTCAAAGATTCTACTTGAATGTACGCTATGAAGTCTATAAAATTTCGATGCTCGAAGCTTCAGCATAGATATTCTATATCAGATATCAGCGTTACACATAAATAAATACATAACAAGTTTGTACATCAGTTCAGGCAAAGCACTATCAATGTTGGTTTCAAAGATTCTACTTGAATGTACGCGATGAAGTCTATAAAATTTCGATGCTCGAAGCTTCAGCATAGATATTCTATACCAGATATCAGCGTTACACATAAATAAATACATAACAAGTTTGTACATCAGTTCAGGCAAAGCACTATCAATGTTGGTTTCAAAGATTCTACTTGAATGTACACTATGAAGTCTATAAAATTTCGATGCTCGAAGCTTCAGCATAGATATTCTATATCAGATATCAGCGTTACACATAAATAAATACATAACAAGTTTGTACATCAGTTCAGACAAAGCACTATCAATGTTGGTTTCAAAGATTCTACTTGAATGTACGCGATAAGGTCTATAAAATGTCGATGCTCGAAGCTTCAGCATAGATATTCTATATCAGATATCAGCGTTACACATAAATAAATACATAACAAGTTTGTACATCAGTTCAGGCAAAGCACTATCAATGTTGGTTTCAAAGATTCTACTTGAATGTACGCTATGAAGTCTATAAAATTTCGATGCTCGAAGCTTCAGCATAGATATTCTATACCAGATATCAGCGTTACACATAAATAAATACATAACAAGTTTGTACATCAGTTCAGGCAAAGCACTATCAATGTTGGTTTCAAAGATTCTACTTGAATGTACGCTATGAAGTCTATAAAATTTCGATGCTCGAAGCTTCAGCATAGATATTCTATATCAGATATCAGCGTTACACATAAATAAATACATAACAAGTTTGTACATCAGTTCAGGCAAAGCACTATCAATGTTGGTTTCAAAGATTCTACTTGAATGTACGCGATGAAGTCTATAAAATTTCGATGCTCGAAGCTTCAGCATAGATATTCTATATCAGATATCAGCGTTACACATAAATAAATACATAACAAGTTTGTACATCAGTTCAGGCAAAGCACTATCAATGTAGGTTTCAAAGATTCTATTTGAATGTACGCGATGAAGTCTATAAAATTTCGATGCTCGAAGCTTCAGCATAGATATTCTATATCAGATATCTGCGTTACACATAAATAAATACATAACAAGTTTGTACATCAGTTCAGGCAAAGCACTATCAATGTTGGTTTCAAAGATTCTACTTGAATGTACGCTATGAAGTCTATAAAATTTCGATGCTCGAAGCTTCAGCATAGATATTCTATATCAGATATCAGCGTTACACATAAATAAATACATAACAAGTTTGTACATCAGTTCAGGCAAAGCACTATCAATGTTGGTTTCAAAGATTCTACTTGAATGTACGCTATGAAGTCTATAAAATTTCGATGCTCGAAGCTTCAGCATAGATATTCTATATCAGATATCAGCGTTACACATAAATAAATACATAACAAGTTTGTACATCAGTTCAGGCAAAGCACTATCAATGTTGGTTTCAAAGATTCTACTTGAATGTACGCGATGAAGTCTATAAAATTTCGATGCTCGAAGCTTCAGCATAGATATTCTATATCAGATATCAGCGTTACACATAAATAAATACATAACAAGTTTGTACATCAGTTCAGGCAAAGCACTATCAATGTTGGTTTCAAAGATTCTACTTGAATGTACGCGATGAAGTCTATAAAATTTCGATGCTCGAAGCTTCAGCATAGATATTCTATATCAGATATCAGCGTTACACATAAATAAATACATAACAAGTTTGTACATCAGTTCAGGCAAAGCACTATCAATGTTGGTTTCAAAGATTCTACTTGAATGTACGCGATGAAGTCTATAAAATTTCGATGCTCGAAGCTTCAGCATAGATATTCTATACCAGATATCAGCGTTACACATAAATAAATACATAACAAGTTTGTACATCAGTTCAGGCAAAGCACTATCAATGTTGGTTTCAAAGATTCTACTTGAATGTACACTATGAAGTCTATAAAATTTCGATGCTCGAAGCTTCAGCATAGATATTCTATACCAGATATCAGCGTTACACATAAATAAATACATAACAAGTTTGTACATCAGTTCAGGCAAAGCACTATCAATGTTGGTTTCAAAGATTCTACTTGAATGTACGCTATGAAGTCTATAAAATTTCGATGCTCGAAGCTTCAGCATAGATATTCTATATCAGATATCAGCGTTACACATAAATAAATACATAACAAGTTTGTACATCAGTTCAGGCAAAGCACTATCAATGTTGGTTTCAAAGATTCTACTTGAATGTACGCGATGAAGTCTATAAAATTTCGATGCTCGAAGCTTCAGCATAGATATTCTATATCAGATATCAGCGTTACACATAAATAAATACATAACAAGTTTGTACATCAGTTCAGGCAAAGCACTATCAATGTTGGTTTCAAAGATTCTACTTGAATGTACGCTATGAAGTCTATAAAATTTCGATGCTCGAAGCTTCAGCATAGATATTCTATATCAGATATCAGCGTTACACATAAATAAATACATAACAAGTTTGTACATCAGTTCAGGCAAAGCACTATCAATGTTGGTTTCAAAGATTCTACTTGAATGTACGCGATGAAGTCTATAAAATTTCGATGCTCGAAGCTTCAGCATAGATATTCTACACCAGATATCAGCGTTACACATAAATAAATACATAACAAGTTTGTACATCAGTTCAGACAAAGCACTATCAATGTTGGTTTCAAAGATTCTACTTGAATGTACGCGATGAAGTCTATAAAATTTCGATGCTCGAAGCTTCAGCATAGATATTCTATATCAGATATCAGCGTTACACATAAATAAATACATAACAAGTTTGTACATCAGTTCAGGCAAAGCACTATCAATGTTGGTTTCAAAGATTCTACTTGAATGTACGCGATGAAGTCTATAAAATTTCGATGCTCGAAGCTTCAGCATAGATATTCTATATCAGATATCAGCGTTACACATAAATAAATACATAACAAGTTTGTACATCAGTTCAGGCAAAGCACTATCAATGTTGGTTTCAAAGATTCTACTTGGATGTACGCGATGAAGTCTATAAAATTTCGATGCTCGAAGCTTCAGCATAGATATTCTATACCAGATATCAGCGTTACACATAAATAAATACATAACAAGTTTGTACATCAGTTCAGGCAAAGCACTATCAATGTTGGTTTCAAAGATTCTACTTGAATGTACACTATGAAGTCTATAAAATTTCGATGCTCGAAGCTTCAGCATAGATATTCTATACCAGATATCAGCGTTACACATAAATAAATACATAACAAGTTTGTACATCAGTTCAGGCAAAGCACTATCAATGTTGGTTTCAAAGATTCTACTTGAATGTACGCTATGAAGTCTATAAAATTTCGATGCTCGAAGCTTCAGCATAGATATTCTATATCAGATATCAGCGTTACACATAAATAAATACATAACAAGTTTGTACATCAGTTCAGGCAAAGCACTATCAATGTTGGTTTCAAAGATTCTACTTGAATGTACGCTATGAAGTCTATAAAATTTCGATGCTCGAAGCTTCAGCATAGATATTCTATATCAGATATCAGCGTTACACATAAATAAATACATAACAAGTTTGTACATCAGTTCAGGCAAAGCACTATCAATGTTGGTTTCAAAGATTCTACTTGAATGTACGCTATGAAGTCTATAAAATTTCGATGCTCGAAGCTTCAGCATAGATATTCTATATCAGATATCAGCGTTACACATAAATAAATACATAACAAGTTTGTACATCAGTTCAGGCAAAGCACTATCAATGTTGGTTTCAAAGATTCTACTTGAATGTACGCGATGAAGTCTATAAAATTTCGATGCTCGAAGCTTCAGCATAGATATTCTACACCAGATATCAGCGTTACACATAAATAAATACATAACAAGTTTGTACATCAGTTCAGACAAAGCACTATCAATGTTGGTTTCAAAGATTCTACTTGAATGTACACTATGAAGTCTATAAAATTTCGATGCTCGAAGCTTCAGCATAGATATTCTATATCAGATATCAGCGTTACACATAAATAAATACATAACAAGTTTGTACATCAGTTCAGACAAAGCACTATCAATGTTGGTTTCAAAGATTCTACTTGAATGTACGCGATGAAGTCTATAAAATGTCGATGCTCGAAGCTTCAGCATAGATATTCTATATCAGATATCAGCGTTACACATAAATAAATACATAACAAGTTTGTACATCAGTTCAGGCAAAGCACTATCAATGTTGGTTTCAAAGATTCTACTTGAATGTACGCGATGAAGTCTATAAAATTTCGATGCTCGAAGCTTCAGCATAGATATTCTATATCAGATATCAGCGTTACACATAAATAAATACATAACAAGTTTGTACATCAGTTCAGGCAAAGCACTATCAATGTTGGTTTCAAAGATTCTACTTGAATGTACGCTATGAAGTCTATAAAATTTCGATGCTCGAAGCTTCAGCATAGATATTCTATATCAGATATCAGCGTTACACATAAATAAATACATAACAAGTTTGTACATCAGTTCAGACAAAGCACTATCAATGTTGGTTTCAAAGATTCTACTTGAATGTACGCGATAAGGTCTATAAAATGTCGATGCTCGAAGCTTCAGCATAGATATTCTATATCAGATATCAGCGTTACACATAAATAAATACATAACAAGTTTGTACATCAGTTCAGGCAAAGCACTATCAATGTTGGTTTCAAAGATTCTACTTGAATGTACGCTATGAAGTCTATAAAATTTCGATGCTCGAAGCTTCAGCATAGATATTCTATACCAGATATCAGCGTTACACATAAATAAATACATAACAAGTTTGTACATCAGTTCAGGCAAAGCACTATCAATGTTGGTTTCAAAGATTCTACTTGAATGTACGCGATGAAGTCTATAAAATTTCGATGCTCGAAGCTTCAGCATAGATATTCTATATCAGATATCAGCGTTACACATAAATAAATACATAACTAGTTTGTACATCAGTTCAGGCAAAGCACTATCAATGTAGGTTTCAAAGATTCTATTTGAATGTACGCGATGAAGTCTATAAAATTTCGATGCTCGAAGCTTCAGCATAGATATTCTATATCAGATATCTGCGTTACACATAAATAAATACATAACAAGTTTGTACATCAGTTCAGGCAAAGCACTATCAATGTTGGTTTCAAAGATTCTACTTGAATGTACGCTATGAAGTCTATAAAATTTCGATGCTCGAAGCTTCAGCATAGATATTCTATATCAGATATCAGCGTTACACATAAATAAATACATAACAAGTTTGTACATCAGTTCAGGCAAAGCACTATCAATGTTGGTTTCAAAGATTCTACTTGAATGTACG
Organism: Melinaea marsaeus rileyi; assembly: GCA_918358865.1. Taxonomy (NCBI): domain Eukaryota; kingdom Metazoa; phylum Arthropoda; class Insecta; order Lepidoptera; family Nymphalidae; genus Melinaea; species Melinaea marsaeus. The sequence goes on from OU911094.1 coordinate 9,584,283, forward strand.
CTATGAAGTCTATAAAATTTCGATGCTCGAAGCTTCAGCATAGATATTCTATATCAGATATCAGCGTTACACATAAATAAATACATAACAAGTTTGTACATCAGTTCAGGCAAAGCACTATCAATGTTGGTTTCAAAGATTCTACTTGAATGTACGCGATGAAGTCTATAAAATTTCGATGCTCGAAGCTTCAGCATAGATATTCTATATCAGATATCAGCGTTACACATAAATAAATACATAACAAGTTTGTACATCAGTTCAGGCAAAGCACTATCAATGTTGGTTTCAAAGATTCTACTTGAATGTACGCGATGAAGTCTATAAAATTTCGATGCTCGAAGCTTCAGCATAGATATTCTATATCAGATATCAGCGTTACACATAAATAAATACATAACAAGTTTGTACATCAGTTCAGGCAAAGCACTATCAATGTTGGTTTCAAAGATTCTACTTGAATGTACGCTATGAAGTCTATAAAATTTCGATGCTCGAAGCTTCAGCATAGATATTCTATATCAGATATCAGCGTTACACATAAATAAATACATAACAAGTTTGTACATCAATTCAGGCAAAGCACTATCAATGTTGGTTTCAAAGATTCTACTTGAATGTACGCGATGAAGTCTATAAAATTTCGATGCTCGAAGCTTCAGCATAGATATTCTATATCAGATATCAGCGTTACACATAAATAAATACATAACAAGTTTGTACATCAGTTCAGGCAAAGCACTATCAATGTTGGTTTCAAAGATTCTACTTGAATGTACGCGATGAAGTCTATAAAATTTCGATGCTCGAAGCTTCAGCATAGATATTCTATACCAGATATCAGCGTTACACATTAATAAATACATAACAAGTTTGTACATCAGTTGAGGCAAAGCACTATCAATGTTGGTTTCAAAGATTCTACTTGAATGTACGCTATGAAGTCTATAAAATTTCGATGCTCGAAGCTTCAGCATAGATATTCTATATCAGATATCAGCGTTACACATAAATAAATACATAACAAGTTTGTACATCAGTTCAGGCAAAGCACTATCAATGTTGGTTTCAAAGATTCTACTTGAATGTACGCGATGAAGTCTATAAAATTTCGATGCTCGAAGCTTCAGCATAGATATTCTATACCAGATATCAGCGTTACACATAAATAAATACATAACAAGTTTGTACATCAGTTCAGGCAAAGCACTATCAATGTTGGTTTCAAAGATTCTACTTGAATGTACGCTATGAAGTCTATAAAATTTCGATGCTCGAAGCTTCAGCATAGATATTCTATATCAGATATCAGCGTTACACATAAATAAATACATAACAAGTTTGTACATCTGTTCAGGCAAAGCACTATCAATGTTGGTTTCAAAGATTCTACTTGAATGTACGCTATGAAGTCTATAAAATTTCGATGCTCGAAGCTTCAGCATGGATATTCTATATCAGATATCAGCGTTACACATAAATAAATACATAACAAGTTTGTACATCAGTTCAGACAAAGCACTATCAATGTTGGTTTCAAAGATTCTACTTGAATGTACGCGATAAGGTCTATAAAATGTCGATGCTCGAAGCTTCAGCATAGATATTCTATATCAGATATCAGCGTTACACATAAATAAATACATAACAAGTTTGTACATCAGTTCAGGCAAAGCACTATCAATGTTGGTTTCAAAGATTCTACTTGAATGTACGCTATGAAGTCTATAAAATTTCGATGCTCGAAGCTTCAGCATAGATATTCTATATCAGATATCAGCGTTACACATAAATAAATACATAACAAGTTTGTACATCAGTTCAGGCAAAGCACTATCAATGTTGGTTTCAAAGATTCTACTTGAATGTACGCGATAAGGTCTATAAAATGTCGATGCTCGAAGCTTCAGCATAGATATTCTATATCAGATATCAGCGTTACACATAAATAAATACATAACAAGTTTGTACATCAGTTCAGGCAAAGCACTATCAATGTTGGTTTCAAAGATTCTACTTGAATGTACGCTATGAAGTCTATAAAATTTCGATGCTCGAAGCTTCAGCATAGATATTCTATATCAGATATCAGCGTTACACATAAATAAATACATAACAAGTTTGTACATCAGTTCAGGCAAAGCACTATCAATGTTGGTTTCAAAGATTCTACTTGAATGTACGCGATGAAGTCTATAAAATTTCGATGCTCGAAGCTTCAGCATAGATATTTTATATCAGATATCAGCGTTACACATAAATAAATACATAACAAGTTTGTACATCAGTTCAGGCAAAGCACTATCAATGTAGGTTTCAAAGATTCTATTTGAATGTACGCGATGAAGTCTATAAAATTTCGATGCTCGAAGCTTCAGCATAGATATTCTATATCAGATATCTGCGTTACACATAAATAAATACATAACAAGTTTGTACATCAGTTCAGGCAAAGCACTATCAATGTTGGTTTCAAAGATTCTACTTGAATGTACGCTATGAAGTCTATAAAATTTCGATGCTCGAAGCTTCAGCATAGATATTCTATATCAGATATCAGCGTTACACATAAATAAATACATAACAAGTTTGTACATCAGTTCAGGCAAAGCACTATCAATCAATGTTGGTTTCAAAGATTCTACTTGAATGTACGCTATGAAGTCTATAAAATTTCGATGCTCGAAGCTTCAGCATAGATATTCTATATCAGATATCAGCGTTACACATAAATAAATACATAACAAGTTTGTACATCAGTTCAGGCAAAGCACTATCAATGTTGGTTTCAAAGATTCTACTTGAATGTACGCGATGAAGTCTATAAAATTTCGATGCTCGAAGCTTCAGCATAGATATTCTATATCAGATATCAGCGTTACACATAAATAAATACATAACAAGTTTGTACATCAGTTCAGGCAAAGCACTATCAATGTTGGTTTCAAAGATTCTACTTGAATGTACGCTATGAAGTCTATAAAATTTCGATGCTCGAAGCTTCAGCATAGATATTCTATATCAGATATCAGCGTTACACATAAATAAATACATAACAAGTTTGTACATCAGTTCAGGCAAAGCACTATCAATGTTGGTTTCAAAGATTCTACTTGAATGTACGCTATGAAGTCTATAAAATTTCGATGCTCGAAGCTTCAGCATAGATATTCTATATCAGATATCAGCGTTACACATAAATAAATACATAACAAGTTTGTACATCAGTTCAGGCAAAGCACTATCAATGTTGGTTTCAAAGATTCTACTTGAATGTACGCTATGAAGTCTATAAAATTTCGATGCTCGAAGCTTCAGCATAGATATTCTATATCAGATATCAGCGTTACACATAAATAAATACATAACAAGTTTGTACATCAGTTCAGGCAAAGCACTATCAATGTTGGTTTCAAAGATTCTACTTGAATGTACGCGATGAAGTCTATAAAATTTCGATGCTCGAAGCTTCAGCATAGATATTCTATACCAGATATCAGCGTTACACATAAATAAATACATAACAAGTTTGTACATCAGTTCAGGCAAAGCACTATCAATGTTGGTTTCAAAGATTCTACTTGAATGTACGCGATGAAGTCTATAAAATTTCGATGCTCGAAGCTTCAGCATAGATATTCTATATCAGATATCAGCGTTACACATAAATAAATACATAACAAGTTTGTACATCAGTTCAGGCAAAGCACTATCAATGTTGGTTTCAAAGATTCTACTTGAATGTACGCTATGAAGTCTATAAAATTTCGATGCTCGAAGCTTCAGCATAGATATTCTATATCAGATATCAGCGTTACACATAAATAAATACATAACAAGTTTGTACATCAGTTCAGGCAAAGCACTATCAATGTTGGTTTCAAAGATTCTACTTGAATGTACGCTATGAAGTCTATAAAATTTCGATGCTCGAAGCTTCAGCATAGATATTCTATATCAGATATCAGCGTTACACATAAATAAATACATAACAAGTTTGTACATCAGTTCAGGCAAAGCACTATCAATGTTGGTTTCAAAGATTCTACTTGAATGTACGCGATGAAGTCTATAAAATTTCGATGCTCGAAGCTTCAGCATAGATATTCTATATCAGATATCAGCGTTACACATAAATAAATACATAACAAGTTTGTACATCAGTTCAGGCAAAGCACTATCAATGTAGGTTTCAAAGATTCTATTTGAATGTACGCGATGAAGTCTATAAAATTTCGATGCTCGAAGCTTCAGCATAGATATTCTATATCAGATATCAGCGTTACACATAAATAAATACATAACAAGTTTGTACATCAGTTCAGGCAAAGCACTATCAATGTTGGTTTCAAAGATTCTACTTGAATGTACGCTATGAAGTCTATAAAATTTCGATGCTCGAAGCTTCGAGCATCGAAATTTTATAGACTTCATAGCGTACATTCAAGTAGAATCTTTGAAACCAACATTGATAGTGCTTTGCCTGAACTGATGTACAAACTTGTTATGTATTTATTTATGTGTAACGCTGATATCTGATATAGAATATCTATGCTGAAGTCTATAAAATTTCGATGCTCGAAGCTTCAGCATAGATATTCTATATCAGATATCAGCGTTACACATAAATAAATACATAACAAGTTTGTACATCAGTTCAGGCAAAGCACTATCAATGTTGGTTTCAAAGATTCTACTTGAATGTACGCTTTAAGGCTCTCGCGCTCCTTAATCATGACATTTTCTTCCTCACTGGTCATTTTGTAAAGCGATTATCAAAACCTGTAACGAGCAGTAGAGCATTGGGTGACAATTAAGTACTGAATTATACCGAATACAATACATAAATCACTTTACTTCTAGAGGCCTTGTTAAGTAACCCCGCTGTTACATGTGACTTCACTTATTCTTCTACGACGAACTCCAGAAACTGTATATATTACTGGTTTGACAAATTCTTAATAATCCGTGTCGAAGGATTATATTTTTAAATAGATGTATTTAAGACAAAGGAAATTAGTAATTAAAAATGCATACCCATAATAACTTTTAAAGTCAATATATTCCAATAATAAAAAATATGTAGGTATGTTATAAAAACTTGTCCCATCCAAAATGTCCCAACCACGTGAAGAACATGAATTAAGATTTTATCAGGCGTTATTTATATTAATATCTTACTACCCACGACTTATCGTTACATTTTTTCGTAAATATAATATTACTTTCTTATTGCTGATTTGATGAAGTGATACATATTTCAATAAGAAAAAACATTTGTGAGTGCCTTTCCTATTTACGACGATAGGAATTATTTTTAATGGTTAGTGTAACCCTTAATAACTATTAGTAAATAATTTTTATATATTATGGGTTGTATTATATTGTACAATATAGTATACTTGATAATATTTCATTTTTTTCATTAATATCTACTTGATAATGTTTCAAAACCAAAAGGCTTTCGTTATAGAAATGTATTGTTTTCGAACTAAAAGGAAACGCTCGTCGGCCGGAAGAGACCTCGATGCGAGACAACATATATGTATTCATAGTTCATAAAATATATTATATCATTTAATATTTAACTTTGTATTACTTTTAATACCTGTAGGACTGTGGTTGGAGTATTTCCAACTTTAGATGAGAAAATGTAAATGTGCTGATAATAAATACATACCTCATAGTAACAATTAATAGGTGCTGGCCTCTATTGGGCAAACAAGTTAATTTCTTAAGTATAATAATTATCATTTTTCTTCAGGTGATAACTCATTGTTTTACATTGTTATTGATATTTCATTCTATTTGCCTTTTCTCGGCCATCTTTGAACTAGATGTAATTATGATACTAGAACACTGTTTTTAATTGTTCATCGATTTTATGTTATAATGATGCGTCATTATCATTAGAACAGAACAGACGTTAACATACGAATTAAAATATAATATTCATCAATGCAAATGGTTTATAAGTTTTAGTAGTAAGAGGTCCGGTCAGCCATAGCAGTGTGTAAATATAAGTCTAATGCATTTGGTAACCTTAAGAAAATGAGAGATAAAGAAGACTAGGAACAGAAGCGAAGGATGAGGATTAGGCCACCAGTTTGCTTCGTTGTGACACAGCTCTCTGTAACGGAATGCTCAATTAACATAACTAACTTATTCAAAGACACATTTGAATACATTTGAGTACATTTGATTTACTATTTGCATTCGCTATTAAAGTAAATAATGTCATAAATAGTAACTTTAATGAGACTAGCTTAAACAGCTTAATATCAAAAATAGAATTTATAAAACGTTGTAAAGTGCAAAATCAGGTTAGAGTTATGAATATGAGTTGAACTGCATTAATTTCAACATTCCATGTGTTCAGCAGAGTTTTATAACGTGTTCAATTTATTGGTAGTTACGAATTAGTTTTAGTTTCATAATTATACTATATATGCTCACAATTCTAAGAGCGTAGGTTACAAAAGATTTTAAAAGATGTTTGTACACTTTCGAAAATGTTTTTCCTCAAAACACACTTCTTTTAATAAATTTAAATTTTGAAGGCCCATTTTATATATTGATGTAATATTTCCTTAAATTGTATTGGAGTAGTTTCAGAGATTATAAATACATTACAAGCTTAAAACTTTACCTCATTATAACAAGTGCTTGTTAGTTCACAAATGTACCAAATAATTTAAACAAAAATAAACAAAATAACTAAATAATAAAAAAAACAAATCACAACAAACCTCGTTTCATATTTAACATTTTAATTAGGACATAAACCGTAAAATCTCGCAACATAAGGGAGTAATTATTATTCACATAATTTTTGGTGTTTTTAAAAAAATTATACAGCATTTATGCTATTATGTATGATGCTTGTTGTTAAATAAATATTTTGTTGGATAGAATTATTAAAAATTATAAGCGTAGTCCTTTAGAGTTGTGTCTATTGATAGCTACAGCTATAGCTTTAATATAATATATCTTATGTTTGACATGAGATAGTACCTGTAATTTATTAACATCTTGATGAAACAAAGTTGTGTCCATGTGGAGTTCATTACAACCTCGCTCCGTACGTCAACTTCACTGCACTTTAGAACTATCAGCAAATTGGTCTACACTTCAGATTACCTGAAGTTTCGATAGAGTAGTATACCTTTACTATAAATTATGTTATTAACTTTATTTTATGCATCTTAAATAAATATTATTTACCTTTAAGTACATAATGAAAGCTTCTTAGTCAGTTCTAAATGTTCTTTATAAAAGATTTTAGAATTGTAAAATCTAGGCAATGACAAGAACCGGGAAGGACTTAACTAAGTTTATTATTTCTATCCCCAGTAATTACCAAAACTAGTAATTAATACCGCTTAAAAGGCACATAACATAAATTTCAAGAAAGGTCTCTTTGTCTCAAAGTTAACTGTTCCTAGTGAGAACTCGGGAAATTTAGATCTTTACAAAAGATTTACAATACAGGTTATATTGTGACTGACTTGTCTATTCATATCTAACCATTTTAACTACCTGCCAGCAAGAGCTTGCTAAAACCGCACTAATGTAATAAAAAAGTACATAATTACATTTTATACATTCTACAATAATAGAACTACGATAAGATTACAGATATACATTCAGAATATTTAATACAAAACATGAAATACGTTTTAATAGGTATTCAAGTATTTTATTTTCTCGAAACTCCGAAAATTATCTTTAAAACAGCATTTTTTTTATTAAAGCTCATAAATTAAATAGACATTCATTGTATGTAATACTATCTAACAATTTTAATACTTCAGCGATGCCACACAATAAACATGAAGTCAGGAATGAAATAAGTTGATGCAAAAGTATTCATAACTGCCAACTTATCTCTCCTATCTCATATTTTATTCAAATCCCCATTTCATCATTCCAATAAAACATTATTATGTTTATTATTAGCTTATATTATAATCATGCACAATCCATCTAGCTGTTCTCCTTACTAGACCAATCAGCCTGTCACATCGAGATCTTATAAAGTTCCTTTTCGTTATAATATATAGAATATATATTACAGCCTGTAGACTGTAATATACAATAGACAGAGAATCTACTAGACATATTAGGTTGTTTTAATCATTACTTGATAATTAATGTTTATTAATAATGTAACTATTCTGTAAATACGACGCATATGATTATATGAACATAACAATGAATTGTCGCGATATTCCATTATGAAAATTCGAGTATCGAAAGAGATCCGCTTAAAAATATGTTCGAAAATTATTCGAGTTAAATTGACGCATCATTGGAGTATCATTTGGAGTTAACAGGGCTGTTACACCTTCAAGCTGTGAAGTGTCTCCTCTCACTTTAGCTCCGGTACCGTATAAAAAAGAAAAAAGATAAAAAGAATTCCGAAATACGATTCACAAGTGATCTGCAGGAAATGGATAGAACTTTATCGAACACGCCTTTTTTGAGTAATAGATCTCACCCAATACCACTTCTATAGAGTATAATATCGTTTAATTCTCTTGAACTGTTAAATTCATCTTATCTTCAGAATTTTAAATAAATATTATTCCATTACAATTTTAAGTAATATTGGATTTTTTGTATCTTGTAAGAAAAAAATGTTTCTATAAAGTGGTTTATTTTATTCTTAATATATTCTGGCTTTGAGATATATATAGTTTCTGATCTATATAAAGTTACTTTTAAGAAGTTTGAGGAAAGCACCTTTTCTGTTCAGAAACTATTCACATCTCAGTGATCTCAACTCAGTATATTACAATTTAATAAATATTACAAAAGAAACATGTGACAGTGTCTGTACACTAATACTTATGGATATACTTAACATTAGGTTTAAATTGGTGGTCGGAGAACAGGTTAAAGAAAAACAAGAAGAATCCTAACGTTGTTCTTTCTATATAGGTCGGCGAAGGTATTCTTAATAAATTACATTTCTGGTGCAATCAACATGACTACTCCATAAAACTCAAAGAAACATTTTTTCGAAACTTTTTTCCTGTACTATTGAATAAATTAAAAAGTAGCAAAACGCACACTGTAATATACAGAACATTATGGATATAAGTAAAGGCTTTGAATCTGTGCAACGAGAACCGACAACGGACAGCGCATCCTTCCGGCACTATTCGACCCGACCAGACCATTGCATTCAACAACTCCTATATACTTCAAACTTTCATATTTACGTTTCAATACGAATGTCTAAAGTTGTGATTTTGTTGGCCTTAGCTTTATATTAACTTAAATACCTAATTATGAATAATTGATTTAAGACAAAATTATAAACAATTACTACACTACACACTACTGTTACACGTTGAACATAATGTTTTCCTCAAAGTTGTTTAAATTAGATTACAATTTAATTGCCTTTCTTTTGATAATTTTGGGGATAAAATTATACTATAATATCATAATTTCTCTTATTTAAATGTATAGTATAATTATTTATTAACTAGTTACTTTAATGTTGTCTATTGATAGTGAAATAAAATGAAGTCAAGAAAGTTCATAGAGAAAATGATTTTGTTAATAAATATAAAAACATGTTTATTTATTTATTTCTTTCTTTCTTTCTTGGGTAATCCAACAGTGCACATACATACATACATACATACATAATTTTAAAGTTACAATAAATAATATTTTCATAAAATAAGACCAAAAAAGGATTCCACTATTTAACAATACTATGACAAGAAAAATAAAAATAAAAATAAAAACAGTGTTTAAGTTTAAGCAATTGATAATTAAATCGAATTAATGGGAAAAAATTCAAAATTTCACAAAATTTGTTAAAGTATATTTATGAATAAAGTCGATATCACAACGATTTAATATATAATTATATTGAAAATCAAACCACATGTTGTGACTTGATTATAAATTCTCGTCTTAGACTCTTTGTTTTTCACCACAATTAAATATCGACAAAACTACGAATAATCAGTATAAGTGTAAAATATAAATAGATAACAAAGAAAAAGAAAACAAATGTTAAATATATCATTTTATTCAAAAAACAGTAATAAACATTTTCATACGACCGAAGACAAAAAAGTATATAACACAAGTGGAAATAAACATAGTTTGATAACAATGCATTCAAGATAACAGTGACTATAACAAAAAATACACCAATATATGTGTATTGATCCTCTGCAATACATAAGACTGACAGATGATAATATTATCATATGTTCCCCTTTTTTTATGCGTTAATATTACATGTTGTGATAATAATAATAATAATAATAAATATACTTTATTGCACACCAGAAAAACAAATATTTTCAATTTACACGTTACAAATAGTCAATAGAATAATTTGGTTATACAAAAAGGCGGCCTTATCGCTAATAAGCGATCTCTACCAGGCAACCTTTAGATTAAGGATACGCTGTGGTAGTAGTACAAGGGGTCCGCAACTTACTAATAATGAAACTTACAATATATTATAGTAGAAAATATACATAATATAATATTATAAAAATACACAATCGATATATGTACATACACATCTACATATACATAAATAAATACATATATCTATATAAGTATAAATACTTTAAAAAAAATGTATAAATATAAAAAAAAAATAGACTTAAATCATTTTAAAATACATATAAATATATATTATAGAAACACTTAAAATTTTGGCATCAAGAAAGGAAAGAAGAAAAGATATATACATATATACTCGTATATATATAAATGAATCCAATTAACCATGCTTGAGATAGTACTCTTTTACAATATTTTTAAAAAGTGGTAGGGACTTAGCATTTCTTGCTTGTAAGGGAAGGGCGTTCCATAGCTGAACGGCGTAAACAGTAAACGATTTAGCATAGAAGGAAGATGAGTGGGGAGGAATTTCTAGGAGAAGTTTATTTAAGGAGCGAAGAGTATGATTGTGTGATTCCCCAAGAAGCTTAAAACGCTGTTTTAGATAAGGAGGAAGGGCAGGATTGAATAGAATGCGATATAGAAGATTTAAAATATGAGTATTCCTGCGAAGGCGAATTGGGAGCCACTTGAGCTTTTTACGGAATTCAGATATGTGGTCATATTTTCGAAGCCCAAATATGAACCTTATGCAAAGATTTTGAAGACGCTCAAGCTTATTCAGTTGCTCCTCCCTAAGATCTAAATAACATACATCTGCATAATCAAGTATAGGAAAAAGGATGCTTTGTGCCACCGCAATCTTCGTGGAAATGGGAAGAAAATTACGCAACCTTCTTAAAGTTCCTACTGAGGAATACATCTTTTTGCTCACCTCACTGATCTGAGGTGCCCAAGAAAGATGACGGTCAAAGATTAATCCTAAGTTGCGTACATATTCCCTAAAAGGTATATGAACTCTGTCAAATAGCACACCAGGTAATTTGTCAAGGTCGACTAAATATTACCGTCTTTTTTTTATTTTTATATGTACTAAAAAATATTTTAATTAATTTTTAGAGAAAAATAAAATACAAAGTATCCTGTAAAAATGTCCTGAACATAATGTATGGTTTAATTAAAATGAAGCTAGTATAATCCCAAAACACAACGGAGTAGTTATAATTGTGATTATTTTTGGTGCTTTTATATAGTACCAAGTACAACTGTACAGTACAGTATACAAGTAACTTAATTTATCTTGTTTATGTAACATAAATAATAAATGCTAATTACGCAGCAAATTATTATTTACCCACAATATTTATCAAAACACTATCCATTTATAAACATAAAAGCATAATAGGGTAAACTTAAGGCTACCTTACAATATTTAACAAACAATTTGTGTGACAAATAGTTAATATAATAATGAGGCCTTTAAGGCTCACATATATAGGTCTATATTCAATTTGAATACATAACACGAAAAATATTTAATCGTTGATAAGAAAGAAGAAATATTAAAAAAAGGAGTACTTTAAAGAAAAAGTATAGTTTTAGAATGCAATAAACGGCCAATCTCCGTTCACGGCAGTGACGGAAGGATACTCTGCCTAGATTACATAATTTGAGCTTAATTCTCTTTTCTTCTAAAAGGAATGAATGGAAAAATATTTTTATGTTCCTTATAATCAATCTGATGTTCATTTTATGCAAAATGCAAAAATAAAATTTCGAAAATAAATATTTTGTTTTAAAATTCTTATGCATCCAAAATTAGATGATCCTCCCGTTGATCTGTACTTGGGATCCGAATTTCCATCCAGTGAGTGAGATCTCCGAGAAATTGAAATATATTATTTAATAAGAATAACTTTTTAATATACCCTCGAGACGAAAAAAAATATGTTGATAATATGTTATGCGGCCTTCTAAAAGTATATAACTATCCTTCCGGAACAAATAAGTTATACTTATTTTATTCTTACAGGCTTTGACATCAACTATCTGAAAATTCTCAGTCTATAAAAAAATTGCATTTCTTGATTTAAAAAGCAATATAGGTATAACCATCACATGTTATATTATGATAATTTGTCGGAGAAAACTCAAAAATTGTAATATGTTTTTTATGGCTTAATAGATACATCGGACACAGGTCGGGAGTAATGAAGAGAAAAACTGATCAACCAACTATGATGACCTCTTTTGTACTCGTAAAGACTTTGTAGATATAAATAAAGTATTTAGAATCTAATGAGGCCTATAGAATAATTATAGAAATAAGTTGGAATAGTCCAGTTAATCTTTTTAAATATTGTTATTACTGAACCAGTAATATTTGTAAATCATCATATTGTTCTTATATAGTACTCGTTTCACTAATAAGTAATTCAAGATCATTTACCTGAGGCTGTCTTTCTGATTCTTGAAAATAACTCCAGATATCAAATAAAGTAACCCTTTAAGGCTCTCGCGCTCCTTAATCATGACATTTTCTTCCTCACTGGTCATTTTGTAAAGCGAGTATCAAAACCTGTAACGAGCAGTAGAGCATTGGGTGACAATTAAGTACTGAATTATACCGAATACAATACATAAATCACTTTACTTCTAGAAGCCTTGTTAAGTAACCCCGCTGTTACATGTGACTTCACTTATTCTTCTACGACGAACTCCAGAAACTGTTTATATTACCGGTTTGACAAGTTCTTAATAATCCTCGTCGAACGATTATGTATTTAAATAGATGTATTTAAGACAAAGGAAACTAGTAATTAAAAATGCATACCCATAATAACTTTTAAAGTCAATATATTCCAATAATAAAAAATATGTAGGTATGTTATAAACACTTTTCCCATCCAAAATGTCCCAACCTCGTGAAGGACATGGATTAAGAATTTATCAGGCGTTATTTGTATTAATATCTTACTACCCACGACTTATCGTTTCATTTTTTCGTAAATATCATATTACTTTCTTATTGCTGATTTGATGAAGTGATACATATTTCAATAAGAAAAAATATTTTAAGTGACTTTCCTATTTACGACGTTAGAAATTATTTTTAATTTTACGCACAACTCTTAACAACTATTAATAAATATTTGGCTATTATTGGTTGTATTGTATTTTACAATATAGCATACTTAATAATATTTCAAAATCAAGAGGCTTTTGTTGTATAAATGAAACGTTTTCGAACTAAAAGGAAACGCTCGTCGGCCGGAAGGGACCTCGATGAAAAGCAACACACATGTATTCATAGTTGATAAAATATAATGTATCATTTAATATTTAACTCTACCTCACTTATAACAACTGTAGGACTATGACTGGAGTATTTCCAACTTTAGGTGCGAAAATGTATATGTGCTGATAATAAATGCATACCTCATACATTTAATATTTGTTGGCCTCTAATACGCAAATAAGTTAATATGTTAAGTATAATTATGATTTCTTCAGGTGATGATCTCGTGCATTACATTTACATTACATTTCTTGGAGATCTTTGAAGTAAAACTAATTAAGATACTAGAACGCTGTCTTTAACTGTTAATCGCTTTTATTGTTATACTGTTACATCATTAACACCAGAACAGAACAGAACCGATCTTAATATACGAAGTAAAATAAAACGTTCATCACCTTAATAATTTAAAAAGTCTCATAATAATTTAAAAAGTCTCATAAGGATAACATTTATCTAAAAATATTAAAGTATATTGATCCAGACATGTGAGTCAGTCTCACATCAGTACGAAAGAAAATTTACATAAAAACGAAGATCCGCCCATTTGATGGCTGTATTTCTATTAGATGTGATATAATAAATCGAAATAAAAAAATCTAAAACGCCATGTTTATCAATAGCAATAATGAAGTGTAAAAGATCCCACCAAAGCTCTTATAATAATTGTGTATAATACAAGAATATATAATGTATTTACATATATATATTTAATAACATTATTTATATATTTATTACACTTAGCCATTCCTACCCTATCCTATGTTTCATAATAATAAATTAATAAAATTAATTATTGATCAACAATTGATAGTGTTCACTAAAAGACTAATAATTATCAAGTTTTTCAAAGTAAATAAAATTAGTAAAAGTAGATTGAAGCCAAAGTTTTTACTTCAATTATTATTACATAGTATATTAAAGATCAGACACGTTACCTGTACTTGGTTAGATCTTTAGAAATACAACAACTAGGAACACTGCATCCAATTTCAGGAAATCCTTTTTCCGGGATGCTCTTAGAAGCATATATTATACATAAGCAGAGAGATAAACAACAACTCTAAAGACTCTAACTGTTTTGTTTCTATCACTCTTATATGCATTATTCATATGTTTATTTCCGTATAGACATTGATTTATATATGAATAACTAAGTACTAGGTAATATTTTAAGAGTACATTATACAGTTTATTAATTTTTTTATTTTATTTTTTATTATTAAAATTTTATTGACACAATGAATAAATAATATTATGTTAATAACTAATTTTTGAAATCATTATTCACTTATATAACATGTATCTCTCATATTTATTTATGTTAACATTCTTAAGTGGAGATTTTGTATTATTATTGAATTTTATTTTTTGAACAAATTATTATTTTCTTGAACAACTGATGGAGTTCAGCTATTAACAAAGGAAAACTTTGAGACACGAAGATATCAATAATGAAAGTTTGTAAGTTGTAACTGAATCGGTAAATCAGTTGCTTGTGAACTTCTCGGTTTTATGTAAATCTCTTCAAAGCAAAATTTCTCTCGATTTCAGTACTCTCTTAGAGAAAGTAAATTTTGAAAGATCTTTCCAAGAAATGCATATGCCTTTCAAGGAGGGTTAATTACTGGTCTCATGGAATAACACTACAGTGAAGAACTTTTATATAAATATAATATATTTGTAGATTGGTTGTTTTAGTTCTCACTATTTTGACTTTAATTATGATTATTACTTGAAGTTAAAAGAATGGACATGTTATGAGGAGAGATGAAAGGCATGTGACCAAAAGAGTGCTGGGTATAGTAATAGAGGGATGGACAGGTAGAGGACGATATGGAGAAGAAGGGAGTGTGTACAGAGATGACGAGTAACAGGAGTGTATGGAAGGAAAAAACATACTGTGCCGACCACAAAAGTGGGATAAGGGCAGGAAGACGGCTTGAAGTTAAAAGAATTTGATGTTTTTAGTTAATATGCGTGATAAACGTAATATCTTAGCGATGAAAAAAACATATACTTAATGTCGTATCTTTTTATTGAAATATAAATTAACTTGATATTGAAGCTGTTTATTTAGAAGATTCCATCTTAAACGGTTTAGTATTTTAAATAGGAAAAAGTAGAACAAATACACACTCATCTTCACAATCACACTCTTTTATTATAGTAGTAATATTATCAAATGTAGAATGTATATCTTTCACAAATAGCATCATATTTGATATTTATTGGATTGTAAGTGTGTGTAACTAAATAGAATATATTAGAAAAGAGTCATTGTTACAGTGAATATTGTGTTTATAGTGAAGATAATATCTCCGTCGTCCTCTAGTGTTCAATTACCAGACAATTATCCCTTGTCTCGGTCCAATGCTTTAGAACACATTAAACACATTAAAGTGCCTGTGAGCTTATTAGCGTTTGCGAAGAAACGTGCTCATTAGGGAATCAATTCAAATGGAGGCTACCCAGTAATAAATATTAAAAATACTTTAATTTGCTGTTTTTCAGGAAACATTTACCAATAAGTATGCCATTAAATGTTTTATGTACAAACATGTCGATGGTTATAATTAGAAACCAAACCTTTACAAAATAGTTTCCATAGTTTTGAGTTAAAACACGGGTCGTTAAGGTGAAAAGGTACTCAGGTAAAGGATTACAAAGAATGCAAAAAGTGTCCAGCTGAGCGCTGCGCTGGCTTCGCTCAAACATCAAAATATTTTACAATAATAAAATGTACAGTTCTTGAAACCGCTAGAACATTAAACCAACTTAGGAACACTTTATTCAATCTACGTTCCACTTGATATTGAGGCATTTATCGGAAAACCTCTTAGATTAATTTTAGTCGATTAAATCGTTGGATTTCCGTCCCGAAGAAATTTAATGTATTGTATTGTATGTTGTTGTATTCAATAAAGTTAATGTGGCATGGAACCGTCCTGAATACTTATTCCTTTTTCTGCTGAAGCCTCTAAACCAAGATTAATAATATATTGAATAGAATGTTATAAATAATTACAAGATCTCTTTAATTCGTACTATTTTAATGTCACATTTATTTTATTTGTTTGCATTATTTAAAATCTTTTTCTAACACGATCAATAAGTCTTAGTATCTTAATATAGATGTATAACTTAATTGTTACTCAAAGTATCAAATTACAAGATACTGATAAATTAATACAATATTACTATAAAAACCTACAGTATGATTAGTGTCGTTATCTTAATATTTTTTTGCGATGAAAGCTCTCTGAAATTCAATATAGTATCTTATCTACATAAGGCTCAACAGGAGATTTATGTACGTTAAATAGTATTCCTTACAAGATTGTCTTACAAAAATCTATTGCCGAGCAGTTTAATTAGGCTAACTGTTGGATACTGATATATGTCTTATGTGTGGATGATAGTCGATTTATAGCTGGTATCAGTTACAGAAGTCTTAAACACATTGACATAACATAATTGAAGAAATTACTTTTATTTAATATTTGAGTGTATTTCTATATTTGTTTATTTTACTGTACCAGAATAGTAGAAATAATGTTCTTAACATAAAGTAGTTAAAGCTAGTATATAAGACTCTTTTATGTTATCAATAGTAAAAAAATATTCATGGTAATTTCTACCATCAAATGTACCGTCTCTTTTGCTTCTGTCGTCCATAAAATTGTTTTGAAAGTAGTGAGATAATCTCATAACACCCATTTTGTCATTATTGAAATAAAAACATGAAATGATATTAGTATTATATGATTTTATGAGCATAATTACTTATAGCTATTTTTATTTAATAAAATAATAAACTAACATATTTGATTCAAATCTCAAGCCAATTTCTTATACAATGAGGTTTTCCCTTGCAATGTAATTTAAATTTCAGTAGGTGTAATTTTATGCGGAAATACAAGGAGAAAATTTATTGTCTTTACCCATATAACGACCGACCATAGTCTGTGAATTTCCCTTCAGAGGAATATTGATCATATTCCTCTGATTAGAGTATAGTTAGAATCCTGAATACAGATTCAAAATCTACAAAGATTCGAGAAACTATAGCTAAAATTCGGAATACAAAGTTTTTAAAGTATAAACCTGCATATCTTGAATTTTGGATGCTAACACAGATATGTTATTACAATTTTTTTTTGTTAGCATTTATTATTAAAATATACCTTTATTTACAAAATTTATAAAATATTAACGAATTAATAAATAAAAGTAAAAGATAAAGTATAGAGTTTTTTGTAACCAAATTTATACCAACCAAATAAAAGACTGAATTTACTAATTCAGTCTTTTATTATTAGTCAGTGTGTATTTTATTTTACATCTCCTGTTCTTTAAACATTAAATAATATTTTGGTGGTACCATATTTTTAGATCTAAAAGTCTTCAGCTACTTTTGATATTCTGATGTTTTCATATTTCAATATTTTGTGATCCGATTTCTGCTTGTCTTTTTGTATATCTTACATATTTAAACTTAAATAAAAAGAAGGAAATGCAATAAATATGTTTTAGTTACAAATTACAGAGAAAATTCAATCTCATTGTGGGTAAAATTTTGTAGTGAAACAATATATTGTAATTTGAAAATAATTTGTTACTTCGTACTTTTTCACCTGGTCTTAGATTTAAATTCGTATTAGTAAGAACATATATACATACATACTCTTAGTTTCTTATAATCTAACATTCTATTGATAAAGACAAATCACTCAAATATAAACGCGGTGTGCGATATCTCAGTGTGTAATAAAACACACACACAGCGCCGTTCTTATTCATCTAAAATGTTTACGTTTCTCTCCTCTACGTAACAATTTATAAGTCAATGTATCCTGTTTAATCTTTCTTATTTCTTTGGTTTACTCTCAGAAAACACCACAATTTATATTAATGTCTAAGAAGAAACGAAACAATCTGATGGAATGGATATTTAACCTTTTAGTAACACTAACAAATTGTTTGCATTTTTCAAAAAACTTCTGTTCAAAATATTTCCCGTTACTTCGAATTCTTACATAGATATATAGTGAATAATATTTATCTTATTTTATTTGTGACTGTCATTTGCTCTTTTGTGATTAAATTAACCCTAGATAACTAAACTGTTTTCATTGTCACATTATTACTACACCTTAAATAAAACAATGAAATATAATAAAAAATATTTAATTAAGATAGGAACTTGTTTCATCGCACAAAAGTAAGGATTATAATGAACAAATTAAGTACTAATTAATGTTATAATATCAATTTACACAGTGACCACACATACCAACATTTTGTGGACCACAAACAGCTTTTCTACATCTGGTGCAACGGTGCTTGGTCATTCTCCGGGCCTTTGATGGACATAGGTAGCAAATTTTACGCGCGTTTGACGAAGAAGGAATAGGAGCTTCTATTGTTGAAGATTCGCCAAGAATATCCTCAATCATGACCCTTATATTACGCTCCAAACTCACGGTCTGTTATCGTTGCCGAAACCAGGGTTCCATTAGCTGATCCCCTAGCTTCATTACAAAATCGCCCCCAGTAATTGGCTTTTTCTTATTTCTTATGTTGTTACAGACATGAATAGCGTAAGAATTAATAGAACATATATTGAGAATGTTATAAAAGTTACACACCGGCCATCTCTTGGTTTCCCGGTTAGAGCTTATATTTGCACACATTTGATCGACAGTGTCCACTGAACCTTTTGTGCTATTATAAAAATGTTTTATTTCTGGTTTTCATGTCGTTTCATTAATAATAGGTTGATCATGAATAGTTGACAATAAAAATACAACTTCGTTGGATTTGGCTTTAAATGAAACTAATATATTTCTCTAAAATGTCGTCCGTTTCCGATGTTCAGATGTCAGATCTCTCCGTCGATTCGCTTTCCGATGCTGACTCCAGCCAATGACGAATCTGATTCTCTTGATTCCTCAAATCCATCTAAAACAAATATAAAAAAGTGAAAAAATCTCTACATTTCTCCGTACCGTGTATCTAAACCGAACCAAAAATTTACTTACTACTAAATTTTGCATTAAACTTTCTATTTAAATCAATCCAATAAATTAAATTAGAAATGTAATAAATACTATTCTACATTTATCGATAAAAAGTAGATCTACAATATGTAAAACAATAAATATAAGAATTTATTAATGTACGTACCGTAACAATAAAGTTGTTGTTATTACTAAACCTTCGTCCAGCGGACGACGAAAAGGTCACAGAGCACGTCCTATGATGCGCGCGGACCCAATAGCGTCACGGGCTGCACTGTTTAATCAAATTAGGAAGGTAATGAAAGAGTCAAGGTCAGGGGACGGAGCGAAGTAGGTGATTTCGAATTTCGTCAAGTGGCACGTCGTCGCCTCGACGAGTGATTAGTTATAAAGGGTTAATACAGTTGTTGAAAGTGTATATAATAGATATAAGTGACAAAATGATTTAAATCAAACTTGACTTAATTTTGACTTGTTCTTGTAACTTGTTCAAGTTGGATTCGGATATAAAATTAATATCTTATTTACATTCATTTTAATTTAAATATACATTTTTCTTTATAAGGTGCTATTTTTAATAATGTCATAGACGAAATTTGTATTAAATATTATTTTTAATAATGTTATACACGATATTTGTGTTAAATATTAAACGACACAATCGAAAATTTTATATATTTTTTTTATTTTCTTTTATTGAAAATAATATTATCAATATAAGAATGAATAAATAGAACTTCACTTCTGATCTACTTTTATTTTTCTATTTTACTCAGTTAAGATACAAGTCAAGGCTATTTGATATGTACATTTTCAATATCAGATGTGTTCTGGCAGCGTTGCGAGAGTTGTAAGTAAAGAATCACATTCAATAAAAAACAAGAACTTGAGCTTTAGTTTCATATTCATATGAAAGATTCAACATTTTCTTGCAAAAATGCATTTCGTTGGATTAAATATAGTTTTTTTTATGATATAAACCAGAAAGACACCTAATCTTATAGTTAGATATCGCCAACAATTTCAACATTGTGTGTTATGTTACGACACTGGATCTGTTGTTTTTTCAAACATTTTAACTATAAGTACTACAAATATTTAACAATACTTTTAAATACAAACTTAATTTTCCTACTATTTTACTGTCATCATTGTAGAATCTTCTAATACAATTTGCGTGTCAAAGGATGTAAACGTGACGTAGATATTGATACAATGAACTAAAATGCAACTGGTTCCAGATTTTTTCAATAGAAAATGTAGTCGATTCATCTTGTATTCAACTCCTATTATCATGAAGAAATATCAATTTAGAGCTAACTTGATAAAACATTGATCGAAGTTATAAATGCATCAAAGAAGGTTTAATGTTACGGAAAATGTCTTTATATCAATCCTAAATTCTCTGTTAATTACTTTCACTTTTACTTTCAATTACTATTGATTGAATTTGAAAAATGTAAAATAAAAATTTTACAGGAATTGTCTACCCATATCAATAACATTTTTATAGCATTATAAAATAAAACTATTTTTTGAAGGACCTCTTAAAATATGATAATTTGTACAGTAAAGTGGCTGTTTATCTCCCTACATTACAAGGACATATCATAAACGATTTCTTAAAACTTTACAAAAGCTTTCATAATACCTTTTATGTATCTAAATCTAATTATAACACATGAACCATCGCAAATAAAAGCCATAGAAATGTTTTAAGAATTTCGAAATGCATAAAAATTACCAGTTTTCGAAGGTTTCTGAACTCGAAGTTGTGTGAAATTTATATCTCATAAAATGTTATATAAAAGGGTCCACCCTTATTTTGCCAATTGCATATTAGAATATAAAACCGGAAAAATGAATGTCTTCTATACGCTGTATACTGGAGCATACCGATGTTCGTGAATTATCGGTCATAAAAATGTCTAGCTTTGTGAGGGAGGACTTCCGTCCAAAGAGTTAGAGCCCAGAATCCTATAGTATTATGGTAACCTGCCAGCAACAGCTTGCTAATATCGCGATAGATTTAAATTAATATAAGTCACGTTTTACGAACATGTTTGACTCTAGATATGTAGATATGGAAGTGGAATGTGACACAAACCGACAAAGGTCTAATTATAACAATAGTAACAAATAAAAAAGTATATAACAGCATAGAGATACGATAGCGCTATGTATATACATTCAGAATATTTATTGCAAAACTGTACTTCCTTTGTTTAAAGAATTTAACCAAAACAATAATTGTAATTTGTGCATTTTCTTTCTTTTGGAACCACACCGAAACAATAAAAGCGTATTAATAGGATTTCGAATGTTTTATTTTAACCACACTTCGTTTAATTTTTCTTGTTCTTAAAGATACCGAAAGTAATATAATTAGTTAATAAATAAAAAATTGTATCCCTATTTTATCACTATATAAGATATTATATCAAAAAAGGAATGTCTATCATTGAACCCTCGTATAATATCTTTATGATAACACCAATTAATATTTAACATATTATAATATTGTTTATATTTACGTACAAACAAACTATTGTTGAATATGATTTTTTTTGCCACCAAGCCCCAATGTCTTTTATATAAAAAAATTAATTGTCCTAAACATGTAAGTTATTTCATAAAAAGTGAAACGTCGTTTTGTATGAACTGAATATTCTATATTGCGATTGTCAGGAATTCCATTTCGTCCAACCAAAGTCGGACGTGACAACGCTGGTAGCAGATGGTAAAATTGATATTCTAAGCTTGTTGATTTCTCACAGTATTATAAATATTGTTTTAGCAATAAATGTATGTCCTATTTTAACGATACTGTAGTTTCAGCATTTTAGAGCTTAACAAATGAAGCAGCTTTGGTTTAGCCATTCATTTGGAACGTCGTAATACAAATTACACATTTAACGCAAAGTTTTAACAAACTCAAATAGCTTTAAAAGGGCTTCATACATTTTAACGAGCTTTAAATAAATTTGTAGAGAGTTTACAATTACCGGCAGGAAGTAAAAGTAATTTTTTAATTAGTACGAGATATAAAATAAAATACAAAAATATATTTTATAGTTTTGAAATACGAAAATAATATTTTTGTGTAACCTGTTATATTAAATGAAGTAAATCTAATATTTAAATGATATATTCTTTTGTTTCCAGATAAGCTAGGTCAACATTACAAGTGATTGTTATAAATAATTTGGACATGAACAAAGAGTTTTTTATTTATTATAAAACAAAAGTATAAAGGTAGGAAAGTTTAATATAAATCATAAATTGTGTTTAATGCAATAAACAGTAGTTCAATTTCACCTTTACAAAGTCCTCGTCAAGTAACACATGGTGACAATGTGTTTAGTTCTGATATAAATCATACCCTTTGTGTTCTTGACCTCCATTGACTTGTCATATTGAAGTATTATATAAACTATTGTCAGTATTTTTTTCTTTTCCTCTTTTACCATAATTCTAAAAGTTTTGATGAAATTTATTGTTACTACTCTCTCTTTATTGGAACTGTGTTACTAAGTTCTGAAGTTTGTAAGTGAAATGTATACCCATTTGAAATAAGAATTTTTATCCAAAAATATACAATGTACATCTAACTTGTATAATCCTGATTATCTCTCACCTTATCTGCTTCTTAAAACAAAAAAAAACATACGTTTTAGAACTACCAAGTGATTGGTATCTTTCATAATCTCATTTGTAAAGGTACCATAAGTTTGGATGAATTATTGCATTAGACATGACAAGAGACTATCAACGGGCTATATACGAATATTCATATTTTATTTCCACTTAAAGCGTATTACAATCCAGCTAAACAAAAAAACTTGAAGTTGCTTGGCAGGGATTACTTACACTCAGGGTATATTCCCCGATTATAAAGTTGTGTGGGTAATAAAAATAATTAAAGTGATATATACAATTGTAGTTAAAGCGCCGTGATGGAACCATTTTCACAATAAAGTTTTTCAGTTGACCGCAAATACAACATATTGTGTTCATAATTGTAACGGAACAAGACATTCACGACCACACGATGTGATGGCTGCAGCTTACGTTGTATTGATAACATTTAGTGGATATGAGACACTGCTTCTGATATACTGTAGAGTAAAGTGATATGAAGTATTAACAGTGACATTATACTATAAGCTTGTTTCATTATTTTTCATTAATGACTAAAGTTTTAATGGCGAGTGAAGTGAATATAAATTACTCAATACTTAGGTTTACAGTTTACTGAATCCATATCAAAGCTACAAAGAAACCGAATACTTTATTGTGAATTAATCTTATTTCTTAATTTATTTGAACTCTAAATTAAAACACAATTTTATTTTATTTACTTCGTTCCTTGTTAAAATCTTGTCATGCATAAAATTTAATGTATTGTTTATATTACTAACGAGTAGAGCATGCAGCGCATTAACACTTGTAGTTTGGGCTCGAGCATTGACAATAGCTACAAACTTATTGTAAATTTTCAAGTCTACATTAGCTCTATAACTTGACAGCGTGTTAGTACACGATAAACTCAGTAGTTCAACTATCTTGTTAGATTATTTAATAAAGTTACATTTAGTAGCTTGTGATCTTCTTTGTTATAATTTAAAGATATAAAAAAATATAGTGTTAATTTTTTAATGTGTCTAAATGTTTAAATTGATTAAAAAACAGTTTTATAAATTACATCAATTATTATTAGTCGATTGATACAAGATCACGTACACTTTATACAATTAATCAGTAAGGAATTAATGATTATATGATAACAGTTCAACTATTTATTCGGCAAGTTAATTTTATCAAATAATTAATATTTATCTAAACTAATGGGAATTAAATATCACTAAAGCAAACGTTACTAAATCGAAGAAAATGTAATAAAATAATCAAACACAGTTAATTTGGCAAATATATACAGTGCTTAAGCTAATAAATACAAATAATGAACTTTAATGAATGTACGTGCTAAGAATACATCGCGATACAATACGTTGAAACACAGTGAAATATCACATGCGTTGTAATTAGCCGAGTTAAGTGCATACATACCTCATTACGTATATATGATAGTTATTAGTTACTTCAAAATTGATCATTAGAAAAAGGTGGTATATCGATTCACATGACATTACATTTAGTAGTATTATTTTACTTTTTAAGAATCCATGTTGTTTCTTAAAATTTTTCTCTACTTCCCTAGAATAGTGTAACTATAGTCTCACGTCAAATAATTAATATGTTTAATTAAAGCTAATTAAACAAAAAACTTTGACTTAAAAAAAGAGAGAAAAAGTAAGAAATGACATTTATGCTAATACATATCTTGTATTCACTGTACAAAATGTTCATTTCAAATGCATGCAGCTTCCTTTGACGCCGATATTACTATTAACATCTGTTTGACAAAACCACATGTAGTGTAATATACTAGTACGTGGTGTGTGTAATCTCTACATGTATTTGATATAAAAGTACGAAGAATATTTTATAATTTTAGAATATTATATTCTTTCTCCACGTCAACATAAAGTAGGTTAGAATATAAAATTATTTTTTAAATATATCACAATAAACGATCAAAATAAATATTTTTTATACTATTAATAAATCAAAATAATAATCAGAATATTAAGTAAGAAATTTCAATGAGTAAATCTAATTCAATGAATCTCTTTAATTTAAGCGTTTATTTTTCGGAGGCAATCTGTAAAGCGGTCGGTCAACCGACTTTAATATAAAACCATTGCAAAGAATAAACACGGATTAAGCATGTCTTCTTTGGCTTTGACTGTGAAATAACATAATGAACCAAATAGTACAACCATTAATAATCAAACCACTTATTTATCGTTATCATCCAAAATTACATTATGAGGCTCTTATAAACGTTAAGGGTAATTTACTACATGTAGCACGAAAATCTCCAGGATTAATGTCTTGGCGTCCTTAGAGACTAAATACAATAAAGGCAAAACATAACATTATTTTCTATTTTACTCTTATATTGATAATCTTCTTGAAAATAAATTAAACCAATTTAATAATCATTACTTTCCCAGGTTTTTGTATCGCAAAATAAAAATTAAATTCTAGAGTAATAAATCTTAAGTCTTAAATATATATTAATAAAAACTCATGAATGAACTAATGTGTATATGATATATTACAAAGTGTTTAAGTGTTATTGTACTAAAATAAATTAAAAGATTTAATTTTTAAATTTCATTATTTCCAATACAATAAAAAAGATGAAAGGATAATTTGGTCGTAACTTTTTTACACATAAATCGGATTCCTGTCTACTTCAATCATAAAATAACAAATTTAAAGGGATTGTAGTCACAAAGACCTTTTAGGCCTTTTTTGTTTATAGTGAAGATAATATCTCCGTCGTCCTCTAGTCTTCTTACTTCACAGACGATTATTCCTTGTCTCGGTCCAATGCTTTGGAGCACATTAAACACATTAAAGTGCCTGTGAACTTACTAATTAGCTTTTAAAGGCCGTCTTTATATAACTAAAAGACAATATACTCACTTGAAGGCTACGAAGTTAGATAGTTATTTTGATTGTACTTGTTAGATATGTTATATTAAATAGGATTACACGCGGTTCACGACTGTGGTAAAAACTAAGAAGATTAAGATTGTAAATAATTAGTATATAAACTGCTATTTGTGAATTAAACTGTTTTCCAAATGTAAGTTTTATGATATATGTGTCAAAAAAACAAGAAGATAATAATTCATAATTATTCACTCTATTCTAAAGAAATGTACCATTAAGTGATTGTACTTTATCTTTTAAGTGGATCGTATTCTTGAAATATTTTGCGAGAAATAAATCACGAGCGCTTTGCAAATGTCCAAAGAATATTGTAAGAATTAGTAAGCTTTTATTGTAATGCCTTAATTTAATAAAGGATTAGATAAATATAAATAAAGAAGATGGATGTAATTAGAGAAGCGACGCCCGTTCACAAGAATTAATGAGACTTAAGAAAAAAAACCTGTAGCTTTTTAACATTTATATTATATACCTAGCCATTCATCAAACAAAAAGCAAAGGAAAAAAGAAAATGTTGCTCAAATTTGTAACGAGGTATTTTTATAGTCCGCAATCCGCTGACAAATCTCCTTTATTTGCATACAGATTGTTAACACATGTTTATGATGGCTTTTTATCTGTTGGGAATAATTTTGTATATCCATACATTAATGCGACGATACTTTAAATTCTTTTGCTCTTATATAGTTAATATAAAAATGAACAATATGGTTTGCTAATAGCAATTAAATAATACATATGATTAAGCAGTGTTTATCCTGTTATTTTTACTTTCAAATACAATTATTAACTTATTTATATATTGTTGTAAATGAAAATAAGTTTACCAACGACTGACAGACAAATAAACTCATTGTGTTAATTAATACCTTTATCACTTAATTTTAAAAAATATTATGTAAAGTAAATAAAGCATATTAAAAAAATATTTTATGGTATAATAGTATATTTTTCTTGTATTTGTTCAAAACATTCAAATTAGAAATATTATGTGCAAAAATTTTAATCATTTGCGTAGTTATTTAATGCAGAGCCTTCTTATTAATACGGCGAGCTCGTTGTGAATGGAATCCAAATTATTTGAAGAAATCTCAGAATGCATTTCTCTATTGAAGGCTATAATTGATTTCCTCCTTTACGCTATTTAAAAAGAAACTTCTTAGCAATATGCATCCTTGAAGGAGGCATTGCTAAAGGTAATACAGTTCTAATAAAAGAAAAATTGTTTCGACGGTCTGAAATTGATGTTATTTCATTACAATTTATTTGAAATATTCAATATTATTTGCTAAAAGAAATAGACAAAACATAATTTCATTTTTTTTTGCTATATAACAACAAGGTACAATATGTAGTTTTAATGAAGTTAGCAACAAACTACAGTAGTAAAATAAGACTAGAAAGACATTTGGTTATGCTTATGAAATAACTTTAATTGATGATAGTGGGCTTATTATTACATTAGGCATTACTCTTATAACTTTGCATCGAATATACTTTAAATATAATATTAATATGTTAATTCAACATCATCATCGTTATCAGCTAATGTGCATTCGCTGCTGGACGTAAGCCTTCCCAATTGACTTCCACCGCGATCGCTCCAAAGCGGCCTGCATCCATTGGTTTCTAGCTACTCTGTTCAGGTCCCCTAGGTCACCTAGTTGGCGGTCGTTCTCTACTTCGCTTGTCAGTAAGTGGTCTCCATTCGAGGACCCTTTTTCCCCATCGGCCATCACTTGAGCGGGCTATATGCCCAGCCCACTGCCACTTCAGCTTACAAATCCGTTGGGCTATGTCGCTTACTTTTGTTGGCCTGCGAATCTCCTCATTTCTGAGTTTATCTCGCAGCGAAATTCCCAGCATAGCCCTCTCCATCGCATCTAATAAAACGATGAACGAAGTAGGTGCCCTAATTAATGAACTGTGGCCCCGTTTAAGTGATTTATGTAACTTGGAAGGTTAAGCCGTAATCCGTTAACACTCGGAGCATCGAGCGCAAACAATCCTGTTATAAATTGTTATTATTGTAATACGCGGCGTCAAGACCTAGTTTATAACAATTTATTCTAAAATGTAAGTAATAGAACTTTCTTTGAGATTAAAACCCAACCAAGTAACTGCAAGATATAGTCTTAGCCTCTAAAAACACACTTTTAATGTCGTACTTAAATTTAGGCAGTAAGCCCTAATCATTGATATCTTGTGGTAATCTGCGGCGTCAAGACCTAATCTAAAACAATTTATCCTAAAATGAAGGTAATACAACTTACTTTGATATTAAAACCTAACCATGTAACTGCAAGATATAGTCTTAGCCTCTCAAAACACACGTATATTGTCGCACTTAAATTTAGACAGTAAGCCCCAATCATTGATATCTTATGGTAATCTGCGGTGTCAAGACCTAGTCTATAACAATTTATTCTAAAATGAAGGTAATAAAACTTACTTTGAGATTAAAACCTAACAATGTAACTGCGAAATATAGTCTTAGCCTCTAAAACACACACGTCTAATGTCACACTTAAATTTAGACAGTAAGCCCTAATCATTGATTTTTTATGGTAATCTGCGGCGTCAAGACCTAGTTTATAACAATTTATTCTTAAATGTAAGTAATAGAAATTACTTTGAGATTAAAACCCAACAAAGTAACTGCAAGATATAGTCTTAGCCTCTAAAAACACACGTTTAATGTCGTACTTAAATTTAGGCAGTAAGCCCTAATCATTGATATCTTGTGGTAATCTGCGGCGTCAAGACCTAATCTATAACAATTTATCCTAAAATGAAGGTAATACAACTTACTTTGATATTAAAACCTAACCATGTAACTGCAAGATACAGTCTTAGCCTCTCAAAACACACGTATATTGTCGCACTTAAATTTAGACAGTAAGCCCCAATCATTGATATCTTATGGTAATCTGCGGTGTCAAGACCTAGTCTATAACAATTTATTCTAAAATAAAGGTAATAGAACTTACTTTGAGATTAAAACCTAACAATGTAACTGCGAAATATAGTCTTAGCCTCTAAAACACACACGTCTAATGTCACACTTAAATTTAGACAGTAAGCCCTAATCATTGATTTTTTATGGTAATCTGCGGCGTCAAGACCTAGTTTATAACAATTTATTCTAAAATGTAAGTAATAGAACTTACTTTGAGATTAATACCCAACCAAGTAACTGCAAGATGTAGTCTTAGCCTCTAAAAACACACTTTTAATGTCGTACTTAAATTTAGACAGTAAGACTAAATCACTAATTTTTTATGGTTATCTGCGGCGTCAAGACCTAGTTTATAACAATTTATTCTAAAATGAAGGTAATAGAACTTACTTTGAGATTAAAACCGAACAATGTAACTGCGAAATATAGTCTTAGCCTCTAAAAACACACACGTCTAATGTCACACTTAAATTTAGACAGTAAGCCCTAATCATTGATATCTTGTGTTAATCTGCGGCGTCAAGACCTAATCTAAAACAATTTATCCTAAAATGAAGGTAATACAACTTACTTTGATATTAAAACCTAACCATGTAACTGCAAGATATTGTCTTAGCCTCTAAAAACACACGTATAATGTCACACTTAAATTTAGACAGTAAGCCCTAATCATTGATATCCTGTGGTAATCTGCGGCGTCAAGACCTAGTCTATAACAATTTATTCTAAAATGTAAGTAATAGAACTTACTTTGAGATTAATACCCAACCAAGTAACTGCAAGATGTAGTCTTAGCCTCTAAAAACACACTTTTAATGTCGTACTTAAATTTAGGCAGTAAGCCCTAATCATTGATATCTTGTGGTAATCTGCGGCGTCAAGACCTAATCTATAACAATTTATCCTAAAATGAAGGTAATACAACTTACTTTGAGAATAAAACCTAACCGTGTAACTGCAAGATATAGTCTTAGCCTCTAGAAACACACATTTAATGTCGCACTTTAATTTAGACAGTAAGACTAAATCACTAATTTTTTATGGTAATCTGCGGCGTCAAGACCTAGTTTATAACAATTTATTCTAAAATGTAAGTAATAGAATTTACTTTGAGATTAAAACCCAACAAAGTAACTGCAAGATATAGTCTTAGCCTCTAAAAACACACGTTTAATGTCGTACTTAAATTTAGGCAGTAAGCCCTAATCATTGATATCTTGTGGTAATCTGCGGCGTCAAGACCTAATCTATAACAATTTATCCTAAAATGAAGGTAATACAACTTACTTTGATATTAAAACCTAACCATGTAACTGCAAGATACAGTCTTAGCCTCTCAAAACACACGTATATTGTCGCACTTAAATTTAGACAGTAAGCCCCAATCATTGATATCTTATGGTAATCTGCGGTGTCAAGACCTAGTCTATAACAATTTATTCTAAAATGAAGGTAATAGAACTTACTTTGAGATTAAAACCTAACAATGTAACTGCGAAATATAGTCTTAGCCTCTAAAACACACACGTCTAATGTCACACTTAAATTTAGACAGTAAGCCCTAATCATTGATTTTTTATGGTAATCTGCGGCGTCAAGACCTAGTTTATAACAATTTATTCTAAAATGTAAGTAATAGAATTTACTTTGAGATTAAAACCCAACAAAGTAACTGCAAGATATAGTCTTAGCCTCTAAAAACACACGTTTAATGTCGCACTTTAATTTAGACAGTAAGACTAAATCACTAATTTTTTATGGTTATCTGCGGCGTCAAGACCTAGTTTATAACAATTTATTCTAAAATGAAGGTAATAGAACTTACTTTGAGATTAAAACCGAACAATGTAACTGCGAAATATAGTCTTAGCCTCTAAAAACACACACGTCTAATGTCACACTTAAATTTAGACAGTAAGCCCTTATCATTATTTTTTTGTGGTAATCTGCGGCGTCAAGACCTAATCTATAACAATTTATTCTAAAATGAGGGTAATAGAACTTACTTTGAGATTAATACCCAACCAAGTAACTGCAAAATATAGTCTTAGCCTCTAAAAACACACGTTAAATGTCGCACTTAAATTTAGACAGTAAGCCCTAATCATTGATTTCTTTTGATAATCTGCGGCGACAAGACCTATTAAAACCTTCGAAATCTTATATTTTATGATTTATTTTATTGAATTTCCTAGTTTTAGGTGTGTCATAATTTGATGTAAAATGTGGTATTAAAAAACATTTTTTGATATAAAATTTACAAATTTTTGTTAAAATAAAACCCTAGAAATCATGCATTTTAGGATTGATTTTTTTTAATTTCTAACTTTAGGTGTGTAAATATTTGATGAAAAATGTGGTATTAAAATACATTTTTTGATATGAAATTTAATAATTTTTGTTAATATAATACCTCAAAAATCTTGCATTTTATGATTGATTTTTTTGAATTTCTAACTTTAGATGTGACAATACTTGATGTAAAATGTGGTATTAAAATACATTTTTTAACATAATATTTTATAATTTTTGTTAGAATAAAACCTTAGAAATCTTATATTTTATGAATTATTTTATTGAATTTCCTACTTTTAGGTGTGTCAATATTTGTTGTAAAATGTGGTATTAAAATAAATTTTTTTATATAAAATTTACAAATTTTTGTTAAAATAAAACCCTAGAAATCATGCATTTTAGGATTGATTTTTTTTTATTTCTTACTTTAGGTGTGTCAATATTTGATGTAAAATGTGGTATTAAAATTCATGTTTTAACATAATATTTTATAATTTTTGTTTGAATAAAACCTTAGAAATCTTATATTTTATGAATTATTTTATTGAATTTCCTACTTTTAAGTGTGTCAGAATTTGATGTAAAATGTGGTATTAAAACACATTTTTTTATATAAAATTTACAAATTTTTGTTAAAATAATACCCTAGAAATCATGCATTTTAGGATTGATTTTTTTTTATTTCTTACTTTAGATGTGACAATACTTGATGTAAAATGTGGTATTAAAATACATTTTTTAACATAATATTTTATAATTTTTGTTAGAATAAAACCTTAGAAATCTTATATTTTATGAATTATTTTATTGAATTTCCTACTTTTAGGTGTGTCAATATTTGTTGTAAAATGTGGTATTAAAATAATTTTTTTTATATAAAATTTACAAATTTTTGTTAAAATAAAACCCTAGAAATCATGCATTTTAGGATTGATTTTTTTTTATTTCTTACTTTAGGTGTGTCAATATTTGATGTAAAATGTGGTATTAAAATTCATGTTTTAACATAATATTTTATAATTTTTGTTGGAATAAAACCTTAGAAATCTTATATTTTATGAATTATTTTATTGAATTTCCTACTTTTAAGTGTGTCAGAATTTGATGTAAAATGTGGTATTAAAATACATTTTTTTATATAAAATTTACAAATTTTTGTTAAAATAATACCCTAGAAATCATGCATTTTAGGATTGATTTTTTTTAATTTCTAACTTTAGGTGTGTCAATATTTGATGTAAAATGTGGTATTAAAATACATTTTTTGATATAAAATTTACAAATTTTTGTTAATATAATACCTCAGAAATCTTGCATTTTATGATTGATTTTTTTGAATTTCTAACTTTAGATGTGACAATACTTGATGTAAAACGTGGTATTAAAATACATTTTTTAACATAATATTTTATAATTTTTGTTAGAATAAAACCTTAGAAATCTTATATTTTATGAATTATTTTATTGAATTTCCTACTTTTAGGTGTGTCAATATTTGTTGTAAAATGTGGTATTAAAATAATTTTTTTTATATAAAATTTACAAATTTTTGTTAAAATAAAACCCTAGAAATCATGCATTTTAGGATTGATTTTTTTTTATTTCTTACTTTAGGTGTGTCAATATTTGATGTAAAATGTGGTATTAAAATTCATTTTTTAACATAATATTTTATAATTTTTGTTAGAATAAAACCTTAGAAATCTTATATTTTATGAATTATTTTATTGAATTTCCTACTTTTAAGTGTGTCAGAATTTGATGTAAAATGTGGTATTAAAATACATTTTTTTATATAAAATTTACAAATTTTTGTTAAAATAATACCCTAGAAATCATGCATTTTAGGATTGATTTTTTTTTATTTCTTACTTTAGGTGTGTCAATATTTGATGTAAAATGTGGTATTAAAATTCATTTTTTAACATAATATTTTATAATTTTTGTTAGAATAAAACCTTAGAAATCTTATATTTTATGAATTATTTTATTGAATTTCCTACTTTTAAGTGTGTCAGTATTTGATGTAAAATGTGGTATTATTATTAAAAACCTAACCATGTAACTGCAAGATATAGTCTTAGCCTCTAGAAACACACGTTTAATGTCGCACTTAAATTTTGGTAGTAAGCCCTAATCATTAATTTTTGTATTAATCTGCGGCGTCAAGATCTAATCTATTACAATTAACACTCACATGTAAGTAATAGAACTTACTTTGAGATTAAAACCTAACCATGAAACTGCAAGATATAGTCTAAGCCTCTAGAAACACACGTTTAATGTCGCACTTTAATTTTGGTAGTAAGACCTAATCATTGAATTTTTGTATTAATCTGCGGCGTCAAGACCTAATCTATAACAATTAACACTCACATGTAAGTAATAGAACTTACTTTGAGATTAAAACCTAACCATGTAACTGCAAGATATAGTCTTAGCCTCTAAAAAACACACGTTTAATGTCGCACTTAAATTTAGACAGTAAGCCCTAATCATTGATATCTTGTGTTAATCTGCGGCGTCAAGACCTAATCTAAAACAATTTATCCTAAAATGAAGGTAATACAACTTTGATATTAAAACCTAACCATGTAACTGCAAGATATTGTCTTAGCCTCTAAAAACACACGTATAATGTCGCACTTAAATTTAGACAGTAAGCCCTAATCATTGATATCCTGTGGTAATCTGCGGCGTCAAGACCTAGTCTATAACAATTTATTCTAAAATGTAAGTAATAGAACTTACTTTGAGATTAATACCCAACCAAGTAACTGCAAGATATAGTCTTAGCCTCTAAAAACACACTTTTAATGTCGTACTTAAATTTAGACAGTAAGACTAAATCACTAATTTTTTATGGTTATCTGCGGCGTCAAGACCTAGTTTATAACAATTTATTCTAAAATGAAGGTAATAGAACTTACTTTGAGATTAAAACCGAACAATGTAACTGCGAAATATAGTCTTAGCCTCTAAAAACACACACGTCTAATGTCACACTTAAATTTAGACAGTAAGCCCTAATCATTGATATCTTGTGTTAATCTGCGGCGTCAAGACCTAATCTAAAACAATTTATCCTAAAATGAAGGTAATACAACTTACTTTGATATTAAAACCTAACCATGTAACTGCAAGATATTGTCTTAGCCTCTAAAAACACACGTATAATGTCGCACTTAAATTTAGACAGTAAGCCCTAATCATTGATATCCTGTGGTAATCTGCGGCGTCAAGACCTAGTCTATAACAATTTATTCTAAAATGTAAGTAATAGAATTTACTTTGAGATTAAAACCCAACAAAGTAACTGCAAGATATAGTCTTAGCCTCTAAAAACACACGTTTAATGTCGCACTTTAATTTAGACAGTAAGACTAAATCACTAATTTTTTATGGTAATCTGCGGCGTCAAAACCTAGTCTATAACAATTTATTCTAAAATGAAGGTAATAGAACTTACTTTGAGATTAAAACCTAACAATGTAACTGCGAAATATAGTCTTAGCCTCTAAAAACACACACGTCTAATGTCACACTTAAATTTAGACAGTAAGCCCTTATCATTAATTTTTTGTGGTAATCTGCGGCGTCAAGACCTAATCTATAACAATTTATTCTAAAATGAAGGTAATAGAACTTACTTTGAGATTAATACCCAACCAAGTAACTGCAAAATATAGTCTTAGCCTCTAAAAACACACTTTTAATGTCGTACTTAAATTTAGGCAGTAAGCCCTAATCATTGATATCTTGTGGTAATCTGCGGCGTCAAGACCTAATCTAAAACAATTTATCCTAAAATGAAGGTAATACAACTTACTTTGATATTAAAACCTAACCATGTAACTGCGAGATATAGTCTTAGCCTCTCAAAACACACGTATATTGTCGCACTTAAATTTAGACAGTAAGCCCCAATCATTGATATCTTATGGTAATCTGCGGTGTCAAGACCTAGTCTATAACAATTTATTCTAAAATGAAGGTAATAAAACTTACTTTGAGATTAAAACCTAACAATGTAACTGCGAAATATAGTCTTAGCCTCTAAAACACACACGTCTAATGTCACACTTAAATTTAGACAGTAAGCCCTAATCATTGATTTTTTATGGTAATCTGCGGCGTCAAGACCTAGTTTATAACAATTTATTCTTAAATGTAAGTAATAGAAATTACTTTGAGATTAAAACCCAACAATGTAACTGCAAGATATAGTCTTAGCCTCTAAAAACACACGTTTAATGTCGTACTTAAATTTAGGCAGTAAGCCCTAATCATTGATATCTTGTGGTAATCTGCGGCGTCAAGACCTAATCTATAACAATTTATCCTAAAATGAAGGTAATACAACTTACTTTGATATTAAAACCGAACAATGTAACTGCGAAATATAGTCTTAGCCTCTAAAAACACACACGTCTAATGTCACACTTAAATTTAGACAGTAAGCCCTTATCATTAATTTTTTGTGGTAATCTGCGGCGTCAAGACCTAATCTATAACAATTTATTCTAAAATGAGGGTAATAGAACTTACTTTGAGATTAATACCCAACCAAGTAACTGCAAAATATAGTCTTAGCCTCTAAAAACACACGTTAAATGTCGCACTTAAATTTAGACAGTAAGCCCTAATCATTGATTTCTTTTGATAATCTGCGGCGACAAGACCTATTACAACCTTCGAAATCTTATATTTTATGATTTATTTTATTGAATTTCCTAGTTTTAGGTGTGTCATAATTTGATGTAAAATGTGGTATTAAAAAACATTTTTTGATATAAAATTTACAAATTTTTGTTAAAATAAAACCCTAGAAATCATGCATTTTAGGATTGATTTTTTTTAATTTCTAACTTTAGGTGTGTAAATATTTGATGAAAAATGTGGTATTAAAATACATTTTTTGATATGAAATTTAATAATTTTTGTTAATATAATACCTCAAAAATCTTGCATTTTATGATTGATTTTTTTGAATTTCTAACTTTAGATGTGACAATACTTGATGTAAAATGTGGTATTAAAATACATTTTTTAACATAATATTTTATAATTTTTGTTAGAATAAAACCTTAGAAATCTTATATTTTATGAATTATTTTATTGAATTTCCTACTTTTAGGTGTGTCAATATTTGTTGTAAAATGTGGTATTAAAATAAATTTTTTTATATAAAATTTACAAATTTTTGTTAAAATAAAACCCTAGAAATCATGCATTTTAGGATTGATTTTTTTTTATTTCTTACTTTAGGTGTGTCAATATTTGATGTAAAATGTGGTATTAAAATTCATGTTTTAACATAATATTTTATAATTTTTGTTTGAATAAAACCTTAGAAATCTTATATTTTATGAATTATTTTATTGAATTTCCTACTTTTAAGTGTGTCAGAATTTGATGTAAAATGTGGTATTAAAACACATTTTTTTATATAAAATTTACAAATTTTTGTTAAAATAATACCCTAGAAATCATGCATTTTAGGATTGATTTTTTTTTATTTCTTACTTTAGATGTGACAATACTTGATGTAAAATGTGGTATTAAAATACATTTTTTAACATAATATTTTATAATTTTTGTTAGAATAAAACCTTAGAAATCTTATATTTTATGAATTATTTTATTGAATGTCCTACTTTTAGGTGTGTCAATATTTGTTGTAAAATGTGGTATTAAAATAATTTTTTTTATATAAAATTTACAAATTTTTGTTAAAATAAAACCCTAGAAATCATGCATTTTAGGATTGATTTTTTTTTATTTCTTACTTTAGGTGTGTCAATATTTGATGTAAAATGTGGTATTAAAATTCATGT
This sequence comes from Melinaea marsaeus rileyi, assembly GCA_918358865.1. Classification (NCBI taxonomy): domain Eukaryota; kingdom Metazoa; phylum Arthropoda; class Insecta; order Lepidoptera; family Nymphalidae; genus Melinaea; species Melinaea marsaeus. The sequence continues at coordinate 9,621,669 of OU911094.1, forward strand.
TTTAACATAATATTTTATAATTTTTGTTGGAATAAAACCTTAGAAATCTTATATTTTATGAATTATTTTATTGAATTTCCTACTTTTAAGTGTGTCAGAATTTGATGTAAAATGTGGTATTAAAATACATTTTTTTATATAAAATTTACAAATTTTTGTTAAAATAATACCCTAGAAATCATGCATTTTAGGATTGATTTTTTTTAATTTCTAACTTTAGGTGTGTCAATATTTGATGAAAAATGTGGTATTAAAATACATTTTTTGATATAAAATTTACAAATTTTTGTTAATATAATACCTCAGAAATCTTGCATTTTATGATTGATTTTTTTTTATTTCTTACTTTAGATGTGACAATACTTGATGTAAAATGTGGTATTAAAATACATTTTTTAACATAATATTTTATAATTTTTGTTAGAATAAAACCTTAGAAATCTTATATTTTATGAATTATTTTATTGAATTTCCTACTTTTAGGTGTGTCAATATTTGTTGTAAAATGTGGTATTAAAATAATTTTTTTTATATAAAATTTACAAATTTTTGTTAAAATAAAACCCTAGAAATCATGCATTTTAGGATTGATTTTTTTTTATTTCTTACTTTAGGTGTGTCAATATTTGATGTAAAATGTGGTATTAAAATTCATTTTTTAACATAATATTTTATAATTTTTGTTAGAATAAAACCTTAGAAATCTTATATTTTATGAATTATTTTATTGAATTTCCTACTTTTAAGTGTGTCAGTATTTGATGTAAAATGTGGTATTAAAATACATTTTTTTATATAAAATTTACAAATTTTTGTTAAAATAATACCCTAGAAATCATGCATTTTAGGATTGATTTTTTTTTATTTCTTACTTTAGGTGTGTCAATATTTGATGTAAAATGTGGTATTAAAATTCATTTTTTAACATAATATTTTATAATTTTTGTTAGAATAAAACCTTAGAAATCTTATATTTTATGAATTATTTTATTGAATTTCCTACTTTTAAGTGTGTCAGTATTTGATGTAAAATGTGGTATTATTATTAAAAACCTAACCATGTAACTGCAAGATATAGTCTTAGCCTCTAGAAACACACGTTTAATGTCGCACTTAAATTTTGGTAGTAAGCCCTAATCATTAATTTTTGTATTAATCTGCGGCGTCAAGATCTAATCTATTACAATTAACACTCACATGTAAGTAATAGAACTTACTTTGAGATTAAAACCTAACCATGAAACTGCAAGATATAGTCTAAGCCTCTAAAAACACACGTTTAATGTCGCACTTTAATTTTGGTAGTAAGACCTAATCATTGAATTTTTGTATTAATCTGCGGCGTCAAGACCTAATCTATAACAATTAACACTCACATGTAAGTAATAGAACTTACTTTGAGATAAAAACCTAACCATGTAACTGCAAGATATAGTCTTAGCCTCTAAAAAACACACGTTTAATGTCGCACTTAAATTTAGACAGTAAGCCCTAATCATTGATATCTTGTGTTAATCTGCGGCGTCAAGACCTAATCTAAAACAATTTATCCTAAAATGAAGGTAATACAACTTTGATATTAAAACCTAACCATGTAACTGCAAGATATTGTCTTAGCCTCTAAAAACACACGTATAATGTCGCACTTAAATTTAGACAGTAAGCCCTAATCATTGATATCCTGTGGTAATCTGCGGCGTCAAGACCTAGTCTATAACAATTTATTCTAAAATGTAAGTAATAGAACTTACTTTGAGATTAATACCCAACCAAGTAACTGCAAGATGTAGTCTTAGCCTCTAAAAACACACTTTTAATGTCGTACTTAAATTTAGACAGTAAGACTAAATCACTAATTTTTTATGGTTATCTGCGGCGTCAAGACCTAGTTTATAACAATTTATTCTAAAATGAAGGTAATAGAACTTACTTTGAGATTAAAACCGAACAATGTAACTGCGAAATATAGTCTTAGCCTCTAAAAACACACACGTCTAATGTCACACTTAAATTTAGACAGTAAGCCCTAATCATTGATATCTTGTGTTAATCTGCGGCGTCAAGACCTAATCTAAAACAATTTATCCTAAAATGAAGGTAATACAACTTACTTTGATATTAAAACCTAACCATGTAACTGCAAGATATTGTCTTAGCCTCTAAAAACACACGTATAATGTCGCACTTAAATTTAGACAGTAAGCCCTAATCATTGATATCCTGTGGTAATCTGCGGCGTCAAGACCTAGTCTATAACAATTTTATTCTAAAATGTAAGTAATAGAATTTACTTTGAGATTAAAACCCAACAAAGTAACTGCAAGATATAGTCTTAGCCTCTAAAAACACACGTTTAATGTCGCACTTTAATTTAGAAAGTAAGACTAAATCACTAATTTTTTATGGTAATCTGCGGCGTCAAAACCTAGTCTATAACAATTTATTCTAAAATGAAGGTAATAGAACTTACTTTGAGATTAAAACCTAACAATGTAACTGCGAAATATAGTCTTAGCCTCTAAAAACACACACGTCTAATGTCACACTTAAATTTAGACAGTAAGCCCTTATCATTAATTTTTTGTGGTAATCTGCGGCGTCAAGACCTAATCTATAACAATTTATTCTAAAATGAAGGTAATAGAACTTACTTTGAGATTAATACCCAACCAAGTAACTGCAAGATATAGTCTTAGCCTCTAAAAACACACTTTTAATGTCGTACTTAAATTTAGGCAGTAAGCCTAATCATTGATATCTTGTGGTAATCTGCGGCGTCAAGACCTAATCTAAAACAATTTATCCTAAAATGAAGGTAATACAACTTACTTTGATATTAAAACCTAACCATGTAACTGCGAGATATAGTCTTAGCCTCTCAAAACACACGTATATTGTCGCACTTAAATTTAGACAGTAAGCCCCAATCATTGATATCTTATGGTAATCTGCGGTGTCAAGACCTAGTCTATAACAATTTATTCTAAAATGAAGGTAATAAAACTTACTTTGAGATTAAAACCTAACAATGTAACTGCGAAATATAGTCTTAGCCTCTAAAACACACACGTCTAATGTCACACTTAAATTTAGACAGTAAGCCCTAATCATTGATTTTTTATGGTAATCTGCGGCGTCAAGACCTAGTTTATAACAATTTATTCTTAAATGTAAGTAATAGAAATTACTTTGAGAATAAAACCTAACCGTGTAACTGCAAGATATAGTCTTAGCCTCTAAAAACACACGTTTAATGTCGTACTTAAATTTAGGCAGTAAGCCCTAATCATTGATATCTTGTGGTAATCTGCGGCGTCTAGACCTAATCTATAACAATTTATCCTAAAATGAAGGTAATACAACTTACTTTGATATTAAAACCGAACAATGTAACTGCGAAATATAGTCTTAGCCTCTAAAAACACACACGTCTAATGTCACACTTAAATTTAGACAGTAAGCCCTTATCATTATTTTTTTGTGGTAATCTGCGGCGTCAAGACCTAATCTATAACAATTTATTCTAAAATGAGGGTAATAGAACTTACTTTGAGATTAATACCCAACCAAGTAACTGCAAAATATAGTCTTAGCCTCTAAAAACACACGTTAAATGTCGCACTTAAATTTAGACAGTAAGCCCTAATCATTGATTTCTTTTGATAATCTGCGGCGACAAGACCTATTAAAACCTTCGAAATCTTATATTTTATGAATTATTTTATTGAATTTCCTAGTTTTAGGTGTGTCATAATTTGATGTAAAATGTGGTATTAAAAAACATTTTTTGATATAAAATTTACAAATTTTTGTTAAAATAAAACCCTAGAAATCATGCATTTTAGGATTGATTTTTTTTAATTTCTAACTTTAGGTGTGTCAATATTTGATGAAAAATGTGGTATTAAAATACATTTTTTGATATGAAATTTAATAATTTTTGTTAATATAATACCTCAAAAATCTTGCATTTTATGATTGATTTTTTTGAATTTCTAACTTTAGATGTGACAATACTTGATGTAAAATGTGGTATTAAAATACATTTTTTAACATAATATTTTATAATTTTTGTTAGAATAAAACCTTAGAAATCTTATATTTTATGAATTATTTTATTGAATTTCCTACTTTTAGGTGTGTCAATATTTGTTGTAAAATGTGGTATTAAAATAAATTTTTTTATATAAAATTTACAAATTTTTGTTAAAATAAAACCCTAGAAATCTTATATTTTATGAATTATTTTATTGAATTTCCTACTTTTAAGTGTGTCAATATTTGATGTAAAATGTGGTATTAAAATACATTTTTTTATATAAAATTTACAAATTTTTGTTAAAATAATACCCTAGAAATCATGCATTTTAGGATTGATTTTTTTTAATTTCTAATTTTAGGTGTGTCAATATTTGATGAAAAATGTGGTATTAAAATACATTTTTTGATATAAAATTTACAAATTTTTGTTAATATAATACCTCAGAAATCTTGCATTTTATGATTGATTTTTTTGAATTTCTAACTTTAGATGTGACAATACTTGATGTAAAACGTGGTATTAAAATACATTTTTTAACATAATATTTTATAATTTTTGTTAGAATAAAACCTTAGAAATCTTATATTTTATGAATTATTTTATTGAATTTCCTACTTTTAGGTGTGTCAATATTTGTTGTAAAATGTGGTATTAAAATAATTTTTTTTATATAAAATTTACAAATTTTTGTTAAAATAAAACCCTAGAAATCATGCATTTTAGGATTGATTTTTTTTTATTTCTTACTTTAGGTGTGTCAATATTTGATGTAAAATGTGGTATTAAAATTCATTTTTTAACATAATATTTTATAATTTTTGTTAGAATAAAACCTTAGAAATCTTATATTTTATGAATTATTTTATTGAATTTCCTACTTTTAAGTGTGTCAGTATTTGATGTAAAATGTGGTATTAAAATACATTTTTTTATATAAAATTTACAAATTTTTGTTAAAATAATACCCTAGAAATCATGCATTTTAGGATTGATTTTTTTTTATTTCTTACTTTAGGTGTGTCAATATTTGATGTAAAATGTGGTATTAAAATTCATTTTTTAACATAATATTTTATAATTTTTGTTAGAATAAAACCTTAGAAATCTTATATTTTATGAATTATTTTATTGAATTTCCTACTTTTAAGTGTGTCAGTATTTGATGTAAAATGTGGTATTATTATTAAAAACCTAACCATGTAACTGCAAGATATAGTCTTAGCCTCTAGAAACACACGTTTAATGTCGCACTTAAATTTTGGTAGTAAGCCCTAATCATTAATTTTTGTATTAATCTGCGGCGTCAAGATCTAATCTATTACAATTAACACTCACATGTAAGTAATAGAACTTACTTTGAGATTAAAACCTAACCATGTAACTGCAAGATATAGTCTAAGCCTCTAAAAACACACGTTTAATGTCGCACTTTAATTTTGGTAGTAAGACCTAATCATTGAATTTTTGTATTAATCTGCGGCGTCAAGACCTAATCTATAACAATTAACACTCACATGTAAGTAATAGAACTTACTTTGAGATAAAAACCTAACCATGTAACTGCAAGATATAGTCTTAGCCTCTAAAAAACACACGTTTAATGTCGCACTTAAATTTAGACAGTAAGCCCTAATCATTGATATCTTGTGTTAATCTGCGGCGTCAAGACCTAATCTAAAACAATTTATCCTAAAATGAAGGTAATACAACTTTGATATTAAAACCTAACCATGTAACTGCAAGATATTGTCTTAGCCTCTAAAAACACACGTATAATGTCGCACTTAAATTTAGACAGTAAGCCCTAATCATTGATATCCTGTGGTAATCTGCGGCGTCAAGACCTAGTCTATAACAATTTATTCTAAAATGTAAGTAATAGAACTTACTTTGAGATTAATACCCAACCAAGTAACTGCAAGATGTAGTCTTAGCCTCTAAAAACACACTTTTAATGTCGTACTTAAATTTAGACAGTAAGACTAAATCACTAATTTTTTATGGTTATCTGCGGCGTCAAGACCTAGTTTATAACAATTTATTCTAAAATGAAGGTAATAGAACTTACTTTGAGATTAAAACCGAACAATGTAACTGCGAAATATAGTCTTAGCCTCTAAAAACACACACGTCTAATGTCACACTTAAATTTAGACAGTAAGCCCTAATCATTGATATCTTGTGTTAATCTGCGGCGTCAAGACCTAATCTATAACAATTTATCCTAAAATGAAGGTAATACAACTTACTTTGATATTAAAACCTAACCATGTAACTGCAAGATATTGTCTTAGCCTCTAAAAACACACGTATAATGTCGCACTTAAATTTAGACAGTAAGCCCTAATCATTGATATCCTGTGGTAATCTGCGGCGTCAAGACCTAGTCTATAACAATTTATTCTAAAATGTAAGTAATAGAATTTACTTTGAGATTAAAACCCAACAAAGTAACTGCAAGATATAGTCTTAGCCTCTAAAAACACACGTTTAATGTCGCACTTTAATTTAGACAGTAAGACTAAATCACTAATTTTTTATGGTAATCTGCGGCGTCAAAACCTAGTCTATAACAATTTATTCTAAAATGAAGGTAATAGAACTTACTTTGAGATTAAAACCTAACAATGTAACTGCGAAATATAGTCTTAGCCTCTAAAAACACACACGTCTAATGTCACACTTAAATTTAGACAGTAAGCCCTTATCATTAATTTTTTGTGGTAA